>CM033642.1:211641050-212241050 GCA_019512145.1 Engystomops pustulosus
TCTAGATTGCAATAATCAGCTGTAAGGTGTCTTAATGAACTTCCATTGATAATCCTCGGTCCCATTACAGAAAAAAATGTTTAATCTCCAATGTCACTGGGGCCAAATTTTTTTTTCGATCTTACCAATTAAAAATATGAAGTTTCGACTGCTACAAATCAACTTAAGAACAAAACCTCCAGGACCCTAATGTGTACGAACCGGGATGCCTGTACTGTATTCCCAGCTCCTAAGTATACAGCAAGCCCACTTTATTATATGCTAGCTCAGTCATCCCCCTTTAGTATACAGCCAGCCAGACCGGACTGCACTGTTTTTAGTAAATGTGCCCTCTGCTGAGTGCGTTTATGCCAGGTTTTTGATAAATGTGCATCTTTATGTTTTAATACTGTTTAGTGTCAAACTTGTTCTAGTTAGGCAGGAGACAATTGCTGGTTTACCCTCCAAGGGCCGAATATGCTTTGCCAACCCTCACTGGGAACTAAAAACTTAAAAATTCCATGTTTCTAAGGATTCTAAGTAGCCTTGAAATTTAACCCACTTAACGACTTGGCCTTTTTTAGTTTTTTCACTTCCTTTTCACTCACCAACTTCAAAAATCTATAACTTTTTATTTTTCCACATAAAGAGCTGTGTAGGCTATTTTCTGCGCACGAATTGCACTTCATAGTGACGGTATTTAATAGTCCATGGCGTGTACTGGGACGCGGAAAAAAAAAATTTCCAAATTCGTGAAATGGTGATTGACAAAAACACATTTGCGACGTTTTCTGTGGGCTTGGATTTTTAAGCTGTCACTCTGCATGCAACTGACATGTCTACTTATTCTTGGGCGGTACGATCACTGGATTACCAAATTGTATAGAGTTTTATAATGTTTTTATACATTAAAAAAAAATTTTAACCTCTGTACAAAAGATTTGGTTTTATTTGCCATCTTCGGCGCCAAAATTTTCATACCTTCGTGGTGTCCGGAGGTAAGCTATGGGTGGTTGTCATTTTGTTGTGAATTGATGGCGTTTTCATTGCTATAATTTTTGGATGTGCGAACTTTTGATCACTTTATTAATTTTTTATATTTTTCAAAATGGCAAAAAAAATGCCATTTCGAATTGGATGCTATTTTCCCTACGGGGTTAAAGCAGTGAAAAACGTTATATTTTGATAGATCGGACATTTTTTGGACGGATACTAATGGTTTATGATTTTTATGATATTTATATTTATATCCGTCTAGGAAAGGGGGGTGATGAAATTTTTTATGTTTTTTAATTATAATTTTGTTTTTTGTACTTTTTTTACTTTTACTATTTTCAGACTTTTTTTATTGTACTTTTACTATTGTAGATCCCTAGGGTACTCTAACCTAGGTAGTCTGATCATCATATCATATACTGCCATACTTACTTTATGGTAGTATATGTGGATTTTACTCACCTTCATTTACAATGTGCAATTAGAACATTGGCAATGAATTGAACACGAAAGTAGTAGTAGACTCGGGTATTCGGAAACACCGAGGCTACCATGTGGGAGTGACGTCATCGGGGAGCGACGATCCGCAACAAGATTGCCGCCGGCGATCGAGGTGAAACACCGCCAATGGTGTAGCACTGATCGCGGTGGTGTACCGGTAAGCTTGCTGCAATATGCCAGAAAGACTTCCCGGCTAGGAAGAGAGCCGGCCGGCAAGCTCCTATCCATGCACGGGACCGCCGGGTGACACGTCCATGGCTTTGCCGGTGGCGTGTACGAAATATGATTTGTAAAGAGTCAGGAAACGATTGCTATCTAATAAAATTCATTAATAAACCACAAATCTGAAATAATAAAATTAAAAAATGGATTTGATCTACTTGATGTTCTACAGGAGATTGAGCACCGTGAAACAAGGAGTTTACATACACAGTCAAAAAGATAAATAGCATTTTCCACGTCAGTACATTTTCCTGTTCAGGTCAATTTAAGTATGACCAAAAATTGGTCAATTTATATTTGCCAAGTGCCAGAATAATGATTTTTTTAGGAATTTTTATACTTTCTGTAAAGTCAAAGCTTACATTTACAATTCATTAGTATTCTCCGACAGAAACAGAACTGTTGGTAAACTGAGCAATGTTTGCTCGGCACCTGCCTTTCCAGATTTTGCCCACCACAAAACATGAATTGGTTACTTACGCCCTCTTTGAACTAGATGGGATAGTATCCTCAGATCATTGTCATGTTTCGGCAGTTTGGATGGGTGTTGCAATTTACAGCTTTTTATGTTTCTTTGGGGTGACGTATTCTGCCTTGGCAGACTGAACTTAAGCCCAGGTTGATATATTACTCATTTCCTGTGGACAATGACACACTCGTACCAGCTCAGTCCAGCACTTACAATGTTATTTACTTTTGTTCTGGGCTAGTAGAAAGTCAGACCAACAGCATGTAATCTATCGAGGACACAGAGCCGTTCTACTTCCTGAGACGATACGTTGGCTGGACATTCCCAAACGGGTTTGTACTTGCATAAAATTGTTTGTAACAGATGAAAGAAGTAAAGACAGTAAGTAGTACCAACGTTATTGGAAATTCTATCGAAGGAAGTTACTAAATAATAGTTGGATGGTCTAAAGACTGTTTAAAACATGGCACACCCGAGACCTGTTGGGAAAAACTAATATAAAGTGTGTGCCTAACCTTGATGACCAAACCCAGAGGTTCAGCATGGCATCTATCTTTAACATGTAACAAACCAATAAATAAAATACGTTTTAACAAATTGGTTCAGTCTGTACGAAGTTGTTGCCAGGGACATTGTTAAAAAATGCCAATGCACCAGTTTTCTGTCGGAGGTGCATGTTTCTTTCTCATGTAAACTGCTTGCACGTTATTTTAAGAAGTATCAGTGCCACAATGTGTCAATGCAGCTCATTTACGTCACGGTGCCCTATACCCGATGTGACACAAAATTTCTGCCACTGAAAGAGGTGTTCTGGTGCACAGCAGACCGTCTTATGACACATTTTTCATGCAGTGTCAGGCCGCCAGTGTGTCTTGCAACCCCCATGTTCGAGGTACCCCCAAAAGAAAATTGCCGCGTTACTCTGTTGACACAGGGCAGGGGACGGCCAGATCATGAAGAATGTGCCCCAAAATCCTGAATCTGCGTCACCATGCACTACCACAGGTAAACTGCACACAGACGACTGCACTGCTTTTCTAAATGTGCCCTCTGAGTATGCAATATTTTGATAAATGTGCATCTTTAGTTTTAATATTTTGTTTATTATTGTATACTTTTCGAAGTGTATGAGACAATCTTGGTTTACCCCATCCAAGAAGAATATTGGCTGTTGCCAACCCTACACTGGGAACTAAAACTTGATAAAAAATTCCAATGTTCCTAAGGCATTTTCTAAGCAGCCCTTGAATATTAAATGACCACTCAGCGCAAATTGAAAACCAGGGAGAAGAAAGATAAGTATTCTATTCTTCATGTAGTGACCACCAAGTAGAATGGGAGCGCTTGTATGTTTTTTACTGGTAAGATTGACCCTGGGAAATTAGTCGGGCCCTGAAAGATATAATTCATGTATACAGTGAATGGAAAAACATAGTGCTGCTGCCCTTCTGTTATGTTGTAAAATGCGTCATTTACAGTTGATGTGAAAGTATCTCCGCTCCTTCATTTCAGGAGGAACAAGTGGAAGGAGGTGTTCAATGGAGAATTGGTGTGGAGGGAATAGGATGCTTCGTCTGTCGATTGGTAAGGCAACATAGTTCCCAACAGACAAGTGCCGCAAGTATGGAATTTCAGCAAATAGACACCAGGGATTTCACTCACTACAATTGGAGCTTGGAATATCCCATACTCAGTTTTAACATTTCACCAATAAGACCGTGGGAATTTCCCACAGTAAAAAGCATGAACTTGGGTGAATCGAAGGGCATATTCACACAGTGTAGAATAAGACAGGCAGACTGCTTGCATTATATGAAAGCTTGGCCAAACCCACTCCATGTAAAGATGCTGAACTTCCATTTGTCAGAGGATATTTTTGAGGATTGATCCTCAATTCTGTATCCCATGTGTATTGTACTGGCAAACATAGGAGTAACATACCTAGGTTTTTTAAAGCTAGGATAAGAATCGAAATTCCACAATGCTCAAGGGATCAGACACCAGTGCAGGCTGGCCAGGACATTCCCAAACAAGCATTGATTATGGTTGGGTAACAAAGACGACAGGGGGATAGGTGCCACTGCTTGCCCCAAACCTCTGTCCTTCCTATAGCCCCCCACGCTAAAACCGTGGGGCGACTACTTGGAGATTCGAAATACACTGGATAAGTGTGGGAGGGAACCACAAACAGAATGACAAACATAAAACACAAAAAAAGATCGTAAAATAGCCGGAATCACAACGAGAGGGTAGTTCAATAACAAAGTCAGAAGAAGGCAAAACGTCAATGTCAAAAATACCGAGGTAATGGGTTGTACACAACGATTCAGATACAGATACAGAGCGAGTCAGCACCTTAATGCAGCGACGGGCTGAGGGGTTTCAAACACTGGCAACAGTGATAGTGAAGCTGCAATTTATGCAGCCCAGAACTCCACCTCCAGATACCTGAAGGAGTGGAAGCTACTGGGAATTACCCCTCATGGTGCAGAACAACCAGGCATCAGCAGAGGTACAAAAAGCACCAGCAGATCCGAACACAACCTCCTAGACAGCGTAGATCTTAGCAGCCGTGCCAGGGACGAGAGGTGGAGGATTGACGGATACGCGCCGGGACGGAGAGGAGAATCGAGTGGCACCAGCAGAAAGAACCAGAAAGTCCCAGCCGTCTCCCTAGCGACCCGGACAAACATCTTCGGGGATGTTCGATTTAAAAACTTTATACCAAAGATGACAGGTTTTTTTTTATATTGGCAGATCGAGGACTAATTTAAAAAAGTTGTCATGGAGTATAGATGTATAGAAAGTAAAACTTTCACTCAGGAAACCTCTATCAGTCAGAGTAGGAGTAGAGGCAGTTCTGAGATGGCAATCTGTGGAAGGGGCCCTTTTTGTCAGTTTGCCCTAATGGTCTTAATGTAAATTACCATTTTGTTAATTCTTGTGAACAAACACATACCTGAGAATGCTGAAAATACCTGATGCAGAAAACACATCGTGTTTAATCACTTGATCAAGTGATTTTGCTAAAAAAAACCATATTATAACATTTAGGACTTGGGGAAAGCGGGGTGCAGACTGGAGCCAGTACTATAAACACATTTAACAGAGCTTAATGTAACTGTACAGACAGGACGAAGCAACCTGAGCGGGATGACTCCTACACAGCAACTCGGGGGATGGTTGTGAACAATTGATTACTTCTGCTCTCAAGACCAAGAAACACAGAATCAGGATTTCAGGACTAAGGATGGTATAACAAGCTGACACATAAAACATTGAGGATCACATTTACTTAACACGATCCTGCCAGAGTTCACGAAAGTGCATTGTACGACAATCATGCATGAGCCGGAGGCCCCCAATTTTACCACCAAAAACTGAAACAACCCATTAAGTATACCTGTATTCCCAGCTCCCTTAAGTATACAGCCAGCCCCCTTTATTATATAGCTAGCCAGTCATCCCCCTTTAGTATACAGCCAGCCAGACAGACTGCACTGTTTTTAGTAAATGTGCCCCTCTGAGTGCAGTATGCAATGTTTTTGATAAATGTGCATCTTTATGTTTTAATACTTGTTTATTATTGTTATACTTTTTCTAGTGCATGCAGGGGCGGACTGGCCATTGTACCCACCGGGAATTTTCCCGGTGGGCCGGTCGGTCCTGGGCCGGTCTGGGGCCGGTCCGGAGCTGGTCCGGGCCGGCCCGCACTCCCTCCCTACAAATTTTCATTTACTGTATAGTACCTGCATCGTACGATCGCACCGCTGCTTCTGCGTCTGTGTGTTCACGCAGCTGCACAGGTCGCGCAAATGACATCATTGCCCGACCTGTGTAGCGTGGAGGAGGCTGACACTTACCAGACGTCAGCTGTCGCCTGCCTCCATGTAGCTCCGCGGCTTGGTGTAAGAGGCGCGGAGCAGTGACGTCACTATCCCGCACCTCTACACCACGCTACTGAAGACCGAGGGAAGACGGGAAGAAACCTGCTCCAAAGAGGTGAGTATGATGTTTTGTTTTTTTTACAAAGTAGCCTCGGGTATTCGGAACACCCGAGGCTACCATGGCGACGTGACGTCATCGGGGAGCGACGATCCGCAACAAGATGCCGGCGGCGATCGAGGTGAAAACACCCGCGAACGGTGCTAGCACTGATCGTGGGTGTTACCGGTAAGCCTTTGCTGCAATATGCAGCAAAGACTTACCGGCTATGGAGAGGGCTCGGCCCGTAAGCCCTCTCCATGCACCGGGACCCGGTGCGCGTGTCGGGAAGGGGTTAATGAGCACTCAGCGCCTTTAGTATATAGCTAACCAGTCAGCCCCCTTTAGTATATAACCTGCAAGCCCCCAGTTTTCCCAGTGCATAAAAAAATAAACTTACATACTCACCCTCTGGTAGTCCCCTTTGCTCCCGTCCCCGCTGCTCCTCTTCTTTATTCTCTCTGCTGTAACAGCTGGCAGAAACACGTCCATGCGCTCTTCCGGTGGGCGTGTACGAAATATGATTTGTAAAGAGCTAAGGAATACGATGGCGCTATATAAATAAATTCAATAATAAACCACAAATCCTTAAATATATAAAATTAAAACATGGATTTGATCTAAATGATGTTCTTACAGGAGATTGATCACCGTTGAAACCAGGAGTTTACATACACTATGTAAAAAAGATAAATAGCTTTCTCAATATCAGAATACATTTTTCCTGTTTCAGGTCAATTAGTATTACCAAAATTGGTCAATTTATATTTGCCAAGTGCCAGAAAAAAAATTTTTTTAGGCATTTTTATTACTTTCTGCAAAGTCAAAAGCTTACATACATTTCATTAGTATTCCTCCTGACAGAACTGGTGTAACTGAGCCATGTTTGCTCGCACCTGCCTTTCCAGCTTTGCCCACCACAAAACATTGACTTTGGTGTCCTTACACCTCTTTGTAACTAGATTGGGAGTATGCTTCAGATCATTGTCCATGTTTCGCAGTTGGGTGCTTCAGATCATTGTCCATGTTTCGCAGTTGGGATGGTGTTGCAATTTACAAGCTTTTTTTATGTTTCTTTTGGGGTTATGTCTTCTTCCTGGCAGACTGAACTTTCAGCCCAGGTTGATATAGTACTCATTTCACTGTGGATAATGACACACTCTTACCAGCTTCAGTCAGCATCTTTACAATGTTATTTCCTTTTGTTCTAGGGCTAGTATGCACATTTCAGACCACAGCATGTTAAAGGGGTTATGCCACGCAGGGCCGGCGTCAGCACCCGGCTGACCCGGGCAAGTGCCGGGGCCCCAGAGCTTCCAAGGGGCCCACCACGACCATGTTCGGGTTTGCCAATTTAAAAGGCAGCCCCCGCTGATTGCAGGCCGCATAGGAGCAGTGGGCGGAGAGAAGGACCTTGGCACAGTCCCTGACCTGCCCTACTCCACCTTACATGTGAGCTCCGCCATGCCATGCCTGCCTTCCCGCGCGCCCGCCTGCCTTACCCGCGTGCCACCGCCAGCGACGACGGCCTCCTCGTCGAGAACCAACGGACGGACACCGGACGAAAAGACAGAAGGAGCACCCGAAAGACCGCACAGCTCGGCCTAGTACTCTCCGAATACGTCACACACAGAATCATACGGTAAGCCCCGTCAAGTCACTGCCAGCGAATCTCCTACCTTTACCTCAGCCGTAACTCTCTCAAGCTCCTACCCTCCGGCGTCCCTCTGTCTACGACTTAAATCTATTGTTCACTCAGAGCTCGGCTCCTTCTCCTCTCCTTATCTCCCGCTTCCTTTCTTCGATTCTCAACGGTATCGTCCTCTTCAGCTACGTTCTCGGGTTCATATAAAGACGCACTCATTTTTTCGCGACTGTATCTTGAATTCCTGCGGGATACCTCTCAGCTCCTTGAGCTAGCCTTCCGTCTATCCCATCCCGTATTTGTGAAGATCCCTCCTCTTGTAGACCACCCTGCTGTGTGATGCATGAGGCGGTATGTGCTGTGGGAGTGATGACGTGTAGGCGGTGTGGCTGATATGTGCGTGTGAGTGAGAGTGTATGGTTGCTTTGGCGTGATGTGATGTGCTGAGGTGAGGTGCATGAGCTGTGATGTGATGTGGAGTGGATGCAGCTGTGTAGTGCTGTGTGTGTTCATGTTGTATCTATGTATTCCCGTGCGCCGCGCTGCCGCCGTGATAAGTACGGGGGACACGTTCTTGAATGAGCGCCTAAGGGGAAGGGGGTGCCTCCCACTGAGAACTTTTGAACTTTGGCCTCTGATAGTTCGCACTGCCAGTCGCTCTTTCTACTTCTGCGTGGTGCCCTTCCAAATCTGATCCGAACCTCTGAAATCCCAGTGGGGGTAAGTATAATTAGCATACATATGTAAATGCATGTATAGTTTTGTATGGTTATAAGTGTATATCTGTGTGTAATGTGGTATATAATGGATTTGTGCTATATATGCTGTATATTGGCGTAGGATTGTTTGATATTACTGGATGTGTTGTGTAATAGGCCGTAATCTGTGTGTCATGCTTGTATATGACTGGATGTGTGTGTGTCTAATTCTGTCTATCTGTGCGATGATGTTTTGGTATTTTAGTTTTTGTTTTTAATGTCGATACATAAGTTCATCTGTTCAAGGGGCATACACTGACGGAATCTCATCGCCCCAGGGGCACCCCATGAAACTGCGAGCCGGCCCTGATGCCACGAAACAATTACTGCAAAAAGCTGTCAAAGAGGTTAAAATATTTCAAAATCTATTGTACTGGTTACCTGGAAGTAAAAGATCTTCATTTGTTATTATGATGCTGGCAGCCTTCTATTCTGCTCCACACAGAAGCAGATGTGGGAGGGGCCTAGCCCAGGCACATGCAAAGCACTGACAGAGGCAACTCACTGGCCCTCACCCTCAGCGCTACAGAGCGCTCAGCCTTCAGCGTCTCATTCACCTGGATATGCTCAAATAGTCCCTGGCATAATGAACCAATTAGCCCGTCCAATATGAAATGTGTCATCGCCCAGGTAAAAGTGCACCAAAAAAAAGTGGTGCAGTCTGTCAAAGCAGTTGAGGGGGAACCAGATTCATGAAGAACGTGCGCCAGAAATCCTGAATCTGCCGCCCCTGCACACTACAATGCACATAGATCCTGTACAGGTATTCTACAGCATATGGTCGGTCCAAGGACGGACATGCATGGATGCATAGATAAATAGGTGACCAGCTTCTCACATGTTATGATCTTTAGCTACTTCCCTGCTAGTTCAGGCCACAGGACAGCAGTGTTTGTAAAACATGGAGGGACAGAGAATGGGGTTTGGAGAGTACAGGAGATGCATCAGGGAGAGGTCAGAGCTCAGCTGTTACTTGTGTTATCTCTGCAGCGCCTTGTGACCTGACAATGGCGGAGGGAGGAGAGGGTGCTGCATTTGCTATGATCCATGTTAGGGGAGGACTCCCTCTGTGCAGCAGATGACATGTAGGTCTGCAGGTACCTTGTATCTGCTGCTGTAGGCACCGGTGACCTGACCTAATGGTGGAGGGAGGAGAGGGATGCTGCATTGCTATGATCCATGGTTAGGGGGACTCCATCTGTGCAGCAGGTAGTAATGTAGTATCGAAGTTACCTTGATCTGCTGCTGGCAGCAAACTGTGGAGCAGTGGAAATCACCTATTACTGGGGTGTAGACGTGAGTTCTCGCCCCGTCTCACTTCCTACTGGCTGCAGTGTGTCAGTGATATTCGTGTGGATGATCTGTAGTGCAGAGCAGCTGGTGAAGTGTTGGTGCGCAGACTCTGCCAGATCAGCTGTTGCTCAGGGACGGCACACAGCTACCACTAGAGGGCGCCAGCAACCAGGAACAAAGGAGTTATCTACCGTAAGCCCGCACTAGGTTGTAATAAGTGTAAAATGGTTGAAGTACTGTCACATGCATTGGGACCCAATTACGCCATTTGCTATGGTACAAACCCTTTAATCTCTGGGACACAGAGCCCATTACTCCTGAGCGATACGCGTGGATGGACACTCCCAACTTGTGTGTACTTGAACCATAAAATTGTTTGTAAGCATGAAAGAAGTACCAACAGTTATTTGGAAATTGCTATCTAAGCATTACTGATAATATTTTGAGGTCTAAAGACTTGTATTAAAAGGCCAAAACCAGAGACCATGTCTGGAAACACTAATAAAAGTGTGTGCCTAACCTTGATGCACACAACCAGCGGTTCAGCATGACATCTATCTTTAACAGGTAACAACCAATAAATAATAATGTTTTATAAAATTGTTTCGTCTGTAATGAGTTTGTGCCAGGGACATTGTAAAAAGGCCCAATGCAACAGTCTTTTGTCGGCGTTGATGTTCTTCTCATGCAAACTGATGCACATGTATTTAAGAAGTACAGTGCCACATATGTGCACCATGCAGCTCATTCACGTCACGGCAGCCACCTTATACCCGATGTGACACAAATTTTTTTTTGTTTTTTTCTTCCTGCACGAAAGAGGTGTTCTGGTGCACAGTCGGACCGATGACACATTATCAGCCTGTTCAGCGCAGGACACTGTGCTCGAGGTCGCCCAGTAGAAAGCGGCACAAAAAACATATGTGGCGGACTCTGTGGGGAACAGTGCGGAGTGCCAGATTACTGAAGATGTGCCCCACAAACCTGATCTGGCGTCCCATGCCTACACAGGTGCACTGCGTTTGTAAATGTGCCCCACAGAAGTGATGCACAATCACTGATAAATGTGCATGTTTATGGTGAGATGGTATGTGTTAACTGTTATAATTTTTTTAGTGTTGAGGGAACTATCTTGGTTTACCAATCCTAGAATCCATATCGCTTTCACAACCCACATGGGAACTACAAACTGTAAAAATTCCAATGTCTAAGGCATTCTAAGCAGCCCTGAATAGTATGGAGCACTCCGCGAATAAAACCCAGTGGAGAAGAAGTATCTATCTTCATGCTAGTCACAAGATGAAATATGGAGCGCGTTGTATACGTAGATGGAACCTGGAATATATCGGTGCCCTGAACAACATTATTCATGTCAGACAGTGAAAAAAGTTGCTGCCCTGTTCGTAAAAGTGCTTCATTACAGTGATAAAGTCTCCAGCCCTGCATTTCAGGAGGAAACAATGGTGCACGAGGTGTTCATGGAGGAATGGTTGTGGAGGGACTAGATGCCCCCTTTTTTCTTCTATTGATTTGTTCAGGTGTCATCCACATCTTTTACCACAGTACAATTGGTTGTCCATAGTTTGTAATTTGCAGCGGACCAACTAAACACCAGGGAGTTTCACTCATAACCCTTGGCCTTGGCTATATCCCATCCTTCGTTTTCCACATTTAACCACAAAAAGATCCGTGGGAATTTCCTCACAGTAAAAAGCACTGACCTTGGGGTGAATCTATAGGCATGATTTCACACAGGTGTAGAATATACAGCACGACTGCTGCATTATGTATTGAACAGCTTGGCCAACCCACTACCATGTAAAGATGCTAACTTCCATTGTCAGGGATATTGTCGAGGAAGATCCCAATATATGTTCATTCCATGTTATTGTTACTGTGCCAACATAGAGTAACTACCTAGTTTACAGCTGATATAGAGAATCGCAATTCACATGCTCAGGATAAGAAGTCAGGAGTCCCAGCGACATTCCACAACAACATCTTCAGCGGGGATGTTTCCGAATTTAAACCTTAACCTATCCAAAGAGGACCAGGTTTCGTTTTACATGCCGATACAACATGACTACTATTAAATCACCTTTAAAGGTTCATTGACTTCTATAGATGCGTATGACGAAGTAAAACTTCTTCTATCAGTGGAGACACCCTTATCAGTCAGGTAGGGTAGAGGCAGTTCTGGAGATGGCAATCTTTTGTTGCGTACGTGGACCCTGCTCTTTATTGTGCTCACATCTTGGCGTTTGCACCTCACGTTTTGTTAGATCTTAATCGTTTAATGGACACCCAACCCTTTGGATTACTACAATGTTCACGCAACACAAACTTGCAGTATAAAAACACAAACACAAATTCAGCATAATAAATGTGCATGTTTTAGAAACAGAAAAAAAAACAGAAGCAGAAAAACTGATCAGTATGAAATTACCATTTTGTAATCATTGCTGAACAAAACATACCTTGAGAATGCTGAAACTACACTGGTGCAGAAACACATCTTGTTTAATCCCTGATCCAAGTGATTTTGCTCAAAAAAACTATTATAAAATTCAGGACCTTAGGAAAGCTGGGTGCAGACTGGAGCCAGTACAAAAAACACATTTAACAGAGCTTCCTGAATTGTACAGACAGGACTAATCAACCTGAGCTGGATGACTCCTACACAGCAACTGGGGGATGGTGCAACAATTGATTACTTCTGCCTCTCAAGTACAAGACAACACACTCAGCTCAGGGATTAAACAAGATATGTTTCTGCATTAGTGTAGCTACATCATTCTCAAGGTATGTTTGGTTCATAATGCATAAGAACAAATGGTAAGTTTTCTTTAAAGGGGTTATGGTCCTTGTGCACTGGTGTCTGGTCCTTTCTAGATACAACCCCAACTGTTTTGAAGGCTGCACTGCAGTAGGTGGCGCCCACCATGTATGGTGGCCATGCCCTAAAGTTTATAATGTCATTTATTTAGTTATGGGGCATAACTTCTGCAAATACTCTTAGGAAGTGTTATTAGTTGGTGACAGTAAATTAGTGACATTCCTTGTCTCTTGTAAGAAATCATTGCCTTCCTTTTTATTGCCCACCAAACAAACCATAGTTGCAGCCTGGAAGAAGCCTTGAGTTGATTTCTTTGAGGTTAAGAGACACTTGAACTGTTATTTTGAACAGAACAACAAGATCGATACATTCTTGGTGGTCTGGTCTCCATGGTTGGACTATGTTCATTTCTCCCTCAGTGGAGACTCTCTACTTTCTTGGACCCAGTCACCATACCCAAACCACCATTGCAGGGCTATTTTGCCATGTTCATTTGTTTTCATGATGTAATTTCTATTTTGTTGAATACTCACTTCCATTGTTTTTGAGGTTTCTTCAATCTATTGTACCAGGTCAACATCAATAAATAAATAAAATAAAGATTCATTGTAAAAAATAAATAAACCGAACATTATTTAACCCCTTAAGGATGCAGCCATTTTGTAGCTTAAGGCTCAGCCCGATTTTTTGGATTCTGACCTGCGTCGCTTTATATGGTTATAACTTTTGAACACTGTTACTTATCAAAACGATTCTGAGATAGTTTTTTCCCCACATGTTGTACTTCATATATGTGTTTAGTGGATACATGTATACGTAATATGTGTATGTGAGTATATATAATATGTGTTTAGTGGATACACGTATATGTAATATGTATATGTGAGTATATATTATATGTGTTTAGTGGATACACGTATATGTAATATGTATATGTGAGTATATATTATATGTGTTTAGTGGATACACGTATATGTAATATGTGTGTTTGTTTGGTGGATACATGTGTATGTAATATCTATGTATAAATATAGTGTTTGTGGAGTGGGTATATTTTGTATGGGGGGATTCACCAACATTTGTCAAAGTTTCATGATAGGCAGGGGAGTGCACCTAAAAAAGTGAGGGACCTCTTTTTCTAGGTCAGCTCATAGTTGGGCATTTGTATTGCCTAGGGCAGTGATGGCTAACCTATGGCACTGGTGCCAGAGGTGGCACTCAGAGCCCTTTCTCTGGGCACTCAGGCCATCACCAGAGAGGACTCCAGGTATCTTCCTGCAGTCCCAGACAGCCCAGGACTTGCTGTGCACAGAGACATTTTAAAGTGACAGTGGTACCTGGGACTATTTTCTGCTTTATTGGTGTCCTCAGGGTGCTGGTATCAATGAAAACTGTGACAGAGAAGCAAGTATAAATCACAAATTAAATTTCTGTGTTGGCGCTTTGCGATAAATAAGCGGGTCATTGTTGTAGTTTGGGCACTCGGCCTCTAAAAGGTTTGCCATCACTGGCCTAGAGGGTAGGGGTGGGGCAGAAAAAGGGGTAATAGGAATAATATAACTCACCTTTGCTTCCCCCCAACCCCCGCATGCAATAAAAATGTCCTTTGTATTTCTTTGTTGTCTACAAGACAGTAAAAAGTAGTAGTATTGGCATTGGATATGGCTAGTGAGGAGGGGTCCTCCCTCTAGTTATGCCCACACACGGTGCATCCATTGGCCAATTTTAAGTAAGAATGATAAAAAAAACTGCATAATATAGATTAAAGGAAACTTCAGATACTTCTGACTTGCTAGTTCATTGAAATATAATTATTGCCAAATCAGAATATCCTCTTTTTTACTGGGAGCACACACAGTACATTATGAATAGAAATGAAGGGGTCATCTGGGTTGAGTAAGTTTGTGTTCAAATATATCTTCAGTATACAAATAGAAGCCGTTTTTTTTTTTTACAGCCACCCCTGCCTTTAGTATTCAGATCAGTACTTCACCACACATTGTATTGTGGCTGTGCAATCAGCCCGTGACCAGAGGAAGTGACATCACTGGTCTGGGAAACGGTGCTCAATGCAGCACTTCTCTTGCTTAAAGTAGTTTATTGCTGGTAGTGCAGTGTGCTGGACTATTACTGATCTAATAATGGATCCTAAGAACAGACAGTCATTATTTCAAAACAGGAAATTCCAGGAAATTGCTACTACAGGGCATAATTTGTGTATGATTCTGGGCTCTATAGTCACCTCTGCAGATACTGGCTCTCCTGCTATACTGATCCCTTACTGGCTGACATGATCAGAGTGGTGAGCTGTCCATGTGGTTAGTATGGACTTAGTTTACTTATATTAAAGCCCTTTGCATTTTTGAATACATTTTTTTACTGTAAACTAGGCTTTCCAACCTTCCATATCATTCACTTTGCAGGCCTGTCAGTCAATAAGTATATTAGTAGTTTATACACTGCTCATCTCTGATAGTGTCAAATTGGCCATTAAGCAAAACTATTCAGTGAGAAAAAGCCTTTTGAATAGACTTGCAAAAAAGACAACAGTCATGGACCTTTTCATTATTATTCGATTGTGATGGGGAACTTCCAAATTTTTGTGCAGGGATTAGATGGGTTGACCTGAACTTTTGGTTCTATGCCCTCAGTTTGGCATCTGTAATCATCACTCAATGTCCTAATGTTTATGGTGCACAAGTAGGTTACTACACCATACTAATAAATGAAGAAAAAATTTGGCATTCCTTGGTGAAGAAAATAGAGGAAATTGTTATTTTTATTCCAAAAAAAAAAGGAGTTTGGCAATCCAACAAAAAAATTTTTTGCAACGTTTCTGTCTTAGTAAGTCAAACCTTCATCAGGCATGGATTGCAAGGTATATGTCGGAGAAGAGGTGGCAATGAAGTACGTTGCTATGACCGCTAAGGTGCTGGTGAAGAGCAGGAAAAGTGGGATCTCCTGCTGGTGATGAGCGTGATAATTCATATTGCTTTTTTAAGTTTGGGTCTAGGATTCGGGTGTGTCCCGAGCGACCTGAAGCTGCCAAACTGAGGACACCGAGCCTAAAGTTGGTAGCTGCTCTGCTCTAATCAACACCAACATTGATCTAGATCAATGGATGTAATGGGTATCCCCTGTACCCAGAAAATATTAGAGACAATTATTTCCGAAATTTTATTTATACCAGGAATTTCTTTTCTAGAACTTGAGAAAGAAACGGGAGTGCACTTGTTATTGTAGGTTGCCATAGACAAAGCATAGATTTAATCTGTGATAATGTATGTTGAAGTGGAAAGTCTACTGCAGCAGCTGCTGGTGAATATTATCCAGAAAACAGTAACCATTTGGGACTCACAGTTTCTAATGAAACAGATGTGGTAGGAAAAATGTATTGCAGTGTGCGAAGTGGAAGCACAGAGTCGCAGTATGCATTATATGAGCAATGTTAGCATTGGCACAGGCTTGCAGTGGGCGTCTTTCCGTAGCTTGCGCTGACTGCTGGACTTCCTATGGGAAGAGCCTCTTGGGTAATGTGTCATTCCTGATAAATTCAGCAACTGGCTCTTCAGTTCATTGTTATTAACTGGCACCCATTTAATAAAAGCTCTTGTATGTTATAGTCATCTAGCGCTGTCATGCATTGGCTTCTTCATACAGAGCCGCTCTTTTGTCATCTGCTCCATGCCAAAAAAATCAAACAGTTTTTTCATTATCATATTAGACAAAGATATTACACTATTACGGTATTCTTTTTTCAATTTAGTTGAATTCTTTGCTCTTCATCACCTAACCTAAGAAAAGGTCATCAATCAAGTTGAAATTGTTCGTTGATGCTACCCCTTTAATATGCAAGAGGATGCTTAAAGGAAATCTACCATTCAAGCATGATAAACCAGGGGTGGTGAGACAATGTAACAGCCATGGATAACAAACATAAGAAGATTACCAGAGTCATAGTGCCTGGATCTATGAATATGTGCCCCTGATTTATAATACTTGATTTTAATGGTAGATTATATACCATAATACTACTCAAATATATTATGTTTATTTGACTCAGACTTAAAATAAGTGAATTTATACTTCCATGTAGTCATACATGTTTAAACCTTTCCCTGCTTGGCGTAAAAAAATGTTGCCTTATTGGATACAAAAGTCAAGTTAGAAAATGAAATTACAGCATAAAGAACTATACTAAATCCCAACAAACCATATATTTTGTGAAAGCATACTCTTTCCCAATTTTTTAAAATACGTTAAGGAGATTATAGACTCAGGCACCTTCATGTATTGAAAGCAGACAGACAATCTAGCAATTGCATTTGTCTTGATTAACAGTTGACAGGCAGTACCGCCGTCATGCAACTTTGTGACGAACACTAATCATAAAAAAAAATGCATGAAAAGAATTTACACTCCCAAAAATGCTAAAATAGACGTCATGCAAACAAAGCTTACTATGTATACAAAAATACCTTGTAATACACACAACCACCTTCATGTAACCTTGCAGCAAACGGAGATAAACTGCAAAAATTACATGAAAATGCTAAATTTCCATGAAAATATGTACAAATCCAGACTACTTAATAAAAACAAAATATACTTACCTAAAAACAGTAACATAAGAGAAGTTGATAAATGTGTATATTCACATAAATAGAGTAAGGGGGATGTTAAACCTCCAGGGTAAAAGTTAATATTGACTTTATCTGTGAGAAGCTCCTCACCTGTGCACCCACTTCTGGTTTTCCCTACTTGTTAAGAAACTGGAGGGAGGGCACGCTTCAAAGGGTTATAACTTTGGATCCCTGGCACCAAGAATCTCAGGGTTTTTTCCTCTGAAAGAATATCCTCTTTCATTTCAATATAGGATTGAGTTGCTAGGAATCTGAAGATATTGGGGCTCATTTACTAAGGGTCCACGGAGCGCAATTTTAGTCGGGTTTCCTGACGATTTCCGTTTTGCACCGAATTGCCCCCGGGTTCTTGGTGCACGTGATCGGATTTTGGCACATTGGCGCCGGCTTGCAATTGACAGAAATTGCGTGGCCATCGGACAACCCAACAGATTCTGACAACGCGCAAGAATTAACATTTAGAATTGTGTCGCAAGACACGCAATTACAAGCATCGGGAAAAAGAAGCCGAACTCCAGCGGACCTCGGCGCGGAAGCGACAGATGCAGGAAATTGAACGCACAACCTTAGTGAATCGCGGCAGACCCGAATCCTCATCAGACAATGCACCGCAGGATCATAACAGGACCGGGTAAGTAAATCTGCCCCATTAACTATATAGATTTATATATATATATATATATATATAAAATTTCACCCAAAATTGTCACTTTAAACATGAATATCTCCAGATTCATAGCACCTAGAAACATATAGATTCATATAAAAAAGAGAGATTCTCCTCTTTCAGGTGACAGAAAAATTAGATTCTAGGTTCCAGGGATCTAAGTTGTGGTTCATAAGTCATAGAAGTGCCACCAGGAGAGGTTTAATGGTCTGATCTAAAATAAAGGTAGTTTACAGCTCTCAAATCATCCTGCAAGTAAAATTCTCAAGAACCACACTTCCTACAACCTCTGTCCCTGCCTTCTTACCCACACTGTGCTAAGGCATTGGTGACAATGGGCTGATGGTTCCTCATCAGGGTAAGTGCAGAGAATAGATAACAAAACAAACAGAGACCAACAGCATTGAATAGAGTGAACAGTGAGCTAAAATAAACTATATAAAATATGCTAATTAGCCCCATGGGCTCTGGTGGGTGTTTCCAGAGCCCCTCAGTGCTGTAGCATCACAGGCTGTTATACTGAGCAGAACATGTCTCCCCTTCCCCTTGCTCTCTCTCTCTCCCCTCTGTCTGTGAATCTAGCAGCAGCAGGAAGTGCCGGGAGAGGGGGGACCTGTTCTGCTCATTGTAACAGCTAGTGAAAAGACATCACTGAGGGGTTCTGGAAACATCCACCTGAGCCCCTCAAGCGCATTATCAAAATGGTTAAATTAATTTTAAAAGAAAGGAAGCCATGGGTAAAAGAATATAAGAAGATTACTACATTCCCAATGACTGAATCTACTAGTAAGTGGCCCTGGTTTCTCATGATGGATGTTGATTGTAGATTTTCTTTAAGGATTAAATAAGATTTGCAATTTTCATATCTGAGTAAATGTGCTTGCATTAACCCTTTCTGAAAGAACAACCATTCAACCCTTTGTAACTCTAGCATTCTGAAAGACCATGGTTAAAAAACAGCGTGAAAATATTTTAAAACAGATTTTTGCAGACACAATTCTTTTTTCCATTTTGCACAATTGATTATCATAGGTTAAGCAATGATATCAGATGTTGGAACATTGTATGTAAGTTGATGATTTCCATCGTTTAACTTGATACAGCAATGGTGAACTCCAATATTATTTGTCCTTTCTACACACCAATCATATTTCTCATTCACCGGCCACTATAGTTTATTTCCAGGGAATTTGTGCAGTCTAGTCTTATAAAAATATGTATTTTTGATCGGTGTATAATACAGTCGCTTTTATATTGATACATTTCTTAATAGCTCACATTCTGGGCAAAAGCAGAATTTAATTTTGTGAGGAAAATGATTTTCCTGAAATTCTTTTAAAGAAATGTATCATTTTTCTTACATTCCACCAAACTTGAGAACAGGACACTTTGATTTATTTTAAACTGGATTCAATTAAAATATGGTTGAAATATGTTTAACCTTGTGGTTGTGTTTCCCAGCACTGAGCGCAAAGAAGGAGAATTACACATGTACACAGCCACAATTCAATTAAGTTGTGGTTTAGACAAAGGATTTTATATGTTTATGCGTTATATTTCAGTGAATTGTGTTGGTCTCGACAGTTTATGTTCAATTCTGATGGTAACTAAAGTTATATAAACATTATAACAAATTTCTCTTTTCATGTAGATCCTCCAGTGCAACTGATGGGATTTCCTAATTGAAACAAAACACAAAAGGACCTCATTATTTAAGGTTACCTAAGGTGAAAGGAAACTTGATATGAAGGAACATCCTCATATTCTATAGACTACCCACACCAGATCTAAAGTTCATATTAAAGGATTTGATGGGCAAACCTCTAACCTGTGGTCCTGGAGAACAAACAGGACACTATGTCAGGTCCACTTCCCTGAAATGAGTGGAAACCAGAGTTCTGTTGGCACCGGCTGAGACTACGGTAGGATCCAGAGTTTAAAGGCCCTTCAGATTTTAAATCACCTATTGAGGTAGGGTATATAATTTAATTTACCTATGAAAAATTGCATATGCAAATTAACTGAAAATAATAACTTTTTGACTGAGATGAGTCACTTTTAGAGGCTGGAAGTGAAACATTATTTTAGATGCCTCTATTCTGGGCTCTATAGCACCTATAACCATGTTTCTGACATTGTAAAGATGCAAGTCTTTTAAATCCCATGAGACTTGTGGAGTTGTGTGCTACAGAACCAGAGATATAAGTAGTTAAAGACATAGCAGGGAATTTGAGCTGCGTATGAATATCCAATTCCCGACTATGTCTTTAACTGCCTATATCTCAGAACCACAGTCTGATGCAATTTGAGAGTTGAGACTCTCATCTCTAAAATGCCATGAGGGTTCTAGCTGCTATAGTCTGATATAAAGGCTTCTGAAGTGATGTTCTGCCTTCCGCTTCTAAAAGTGACTTTTCTCAGGCAAAAAGAGACTTTTTCAGCTCACATGCATATGAATTGAATGTGGTTTATATATGTAAATCGGTAAAGTTCATTATCCTAGAAAGAATTCTAGAAAGGTTGTTCATACTATACCAAGGGTGCTGGTAGTTTAGCGGTATAATAGCTGGTGATGGTGTCCCTTAAAGGAATTTGATACCAGATGGCACTCAAGCAGGTTATCCTATAGTGTTGTCAGGGACAGATCTACAATTACAACTAAAATGTAGTTGTCGAACCACGACTAAGTTAAGACCAAAGGATAACATTATGATACAGACAGTGTAGCAATGTTGCTACAGGGGAAGGGCATGGGACCAGTATGCTACAGTGGGAAGGGGCGCCAGTTGTGGTTACAGGGGGAGGGAGGCAGTGTGGCAGTGATGCAGGCAGGCCCGCAAGGAGTATTGTGCTACCGGGGGTGCAGTGCTGCTACGGGTAGGAGCAATCTGGCTATGTAAGGGGGATACAGTGTGGCTACCGGGGTAGGACAGTGTGGCTAGGGCGGGTAGGACCAGGGGCGACTGCCATAGACTTTACCGGGAGACTTCCGGGGGCCGTCCCTGAGCAGCGTTGATGGGCCGGTCCTCCTCCGCTTGGCACCTCCTCCTCTCCCCACTACATGTGTCAGCTGTCGGGCACTCATCCTATGCACAGGCTCCCTGCACTGCCCTCCCTCCCTGATGCATCCATATGATAAATTAACCTTAGGAATGGATCACAGCAGGGGTGGCATCAGGAGCCAGTTCTACCTGCAGATGTCAGCCCTAGCGCTGGGCTCTAACAGGCCCAGCCACTGCACATTACAACAGCAAGACACGCCCCCAAGCACAGCCCGGACCTGGCAGACATGGAGGAAGAGGTGAGTGCTGGAGGGGTGGAAGGGGTGGATTGTGCCTGCTAGTGTATGGGAGATGGGGCTGGTGCATGTTGTGTGTGTGTATTGGGAGATGGGGCTGGTGTCTGCTGCGTGTGTATGGAGAATGGGGCTGGTGCCTGCATGTTTATGTGTAGGGGAGAATGGTGCTGGTGCATGTCTGGTGTGTGTAGTGGAGATGGTGCTGGTGATGATGTGTATGTGTATGGAGCATGGGCGGATCCTGCGTGTATGTGTTGGAGATATGCTGGTGATGCTGGTATGGTGTATGGGAGTGGTTGTGGTGCATGGCTGTGTAATGTGTATGGAGATGGGGGGAGCTGCTGTGCTAGTTGTATGGGGAGATGGGGCTGGTGCCCTGCGTGTGTATGTGATGGGAGATAGTGGCTGGTGCTGCTGTGTATGTTAGTGGGAGATGGTGGCATGTGGTTATGTGTATGGAGATAGTTGCTGTTGCATTCTGGTGTTATGGGAGATAGGCTGTGCATGCTGTGTGTAGGGAGATAGTGATGGTGCATGCTGGGTTTATGGTAGATAGTGCTGGTGACATCGTGGTATGTATGGGAGATGTGCAGCTTGTGTTATGTGTATGGGAGATGGTGCTGGTGATGCTGTGTATGTTATGGGAGATGTGCCGTGCCATGCTGTGTCTTTTATTGGAGATGGGCTGGTGCATGCTGTGTGTTGTGTATGAGAGATGGGGGTGTGCATCTGTGGTGTGTTATGGGAGATGGGGCTGGTGCATGCTGTGTAACTGTTGATGGGGAGATGGGGCTGGTGCATGCTGTGTATGTGTATGGGAGATGGTGCTGGTGCAGCTGGTAATGTGTAGTGGGAGAATGGGTCCGTGCATGCTGTGTATGGGGAGTGGTGCTGCGTGGGCCTGCCTGTGTATATGTAGTGGGAGATGGGCGGGTGCCTGCTGTGTGGTGTAGGGAGATGGGCTGTGCTTTGCTGTATGGTTGGGAGATGGGGACTGGTGCTTTCTGTGTGATGGGAGATGGGGCTGGTGCATGTGCTTGTGTGTATGGGAGATGGGGCGGTGCCTGCTGTGTATGTGTATGGGAGATGGTGACTGGTGCATGCTCTGTGGATGTATGAGAGATTGATGGCTATGCCACTGCTCGTGTGTATGCGAGATGGGCATGGCGCCTCTCGGGGCGAGTGGGCGGTGCGGCTGTGTATGTGTGATGGAGACTGGTGTGTGGTGCATGCTTGTATGTTGTAGGGAGATGGGGCTTGGTGCCTGCATGGTATTGTAATGGGAGATGGGGCTGGCCCTGCTGTGTATGTGTATGGGAGATGGGGCGTGGTGCTGCATGTGTTGTGTTAAGTAGATGGGACTGTGCGCATGTGTTGGGGTGGGCTGGTGCCTGCTGTGTTTGTGTATGAGGGATGGGGCCTGGGTGCCGATGTGTATATGTGTATGGGAGATGGGGCTGGTGCCTGGCTGTGTATGGTATGGGAGGATGGGGACTGGTTGCCTGCGTGTAGTTATGGGTGGGGCTGTTGTATGTGGTAGGGAATGGGGTGGACTGCTTTATGTGTATGGGAGATTGGGGCTGGTGCTTAGCTGGTGTATGGGAGATGGGGCTGGTGCATGCTGTGTTATGGTAATGGGGGGCGTGTTATGATGGAGTGTGCGGTGAAGTTGTGTTATTGTATGAGAGATGATGCTGGTGCCTGCCTGCTGTGTGTATGATGTAGATGGTGTGGCTGCCTGCTGCTGTGTGTGATGGGGAATGGTGCTGGTGCATGCTGGTATGTGTATGGGAGATGGGGAGTGCTGTGTTGTTCGGGCTGGGCTGGTGCTGGTGTAATGTGTATGGGGATGGGCTTGGTGCTGTGTTGTGTATGGGGGCTGCCTGTGATGTGAGGAGATGGGCTGGTAGCATGCTGTGTATGTGTATGGGAGATGGGGGCGGGTGCCTGCTTGTGTAGTGTAAGTGGGAGATGGTGCTGGTGATCCTGTGTGGTGTGTGTGAGGAGAGATGGTGCTGGTGCTTGCTGTGTGGTGATGTGTGTGTGTGTGTGTGTGTTTGTGTGGGGAGAATTGTGATGGTGCCGCTTGGTGTGTGTTTGTGGTGTGTGGGGAGATGGCTGGTGTGTGTGTGGAGATGGGGCTGGTGCTGCTGTGTGTGTGTGGGGGGGGGGGGGACTGAATATGGGCGGTGCTGCTGTGTGTGAGGGGGGGGGGGGAGGGCGAAAGTGCGTGTTGGCTGGTTTCATTGTGTTTGAAACGCTAATGTAATTAGGCAAATCACCTGCTCAGATTGGTAATGCGTTTTCAAACACAATGAAAACCCTGGCCAACACGCAACGTGTGGAAGCGGCCCTTAGCGTTTTGATTCCGTTGTTGTAACTGAATCAAAAACGCATCGTTGGCGGGCCAGGCCGATCGCATTGATGCGTTTCTATGCAAACGTATGTGATTGGCAATCAAGCGCGATTGTTAAATGCGGGACACCGGGCGCGTGCGCATTGTGATGCATGCATTTTACAACAACACACATTTGCGATTCCACCCAAGTGCGTCTTGATTCATTTACAAAACGGAATCAAAAACTAAGTGTGGCAATCACCCTTAATTGTCACTTATGTTAGTTGATCGCCTATTGTGATGGCACAGCCTAAGTTAATTTGGCCTCCCGGCCCTATATAAGTGGGCCACTTTTAATCTGTTTCCAGGGCCACTTTAAATTACCCCAGTCGCCCCTGGGTAGGACATGGTGCTACTGAGAGGCCCATGAAGGGGCCCATATGCTCTGTACTAAAACCTGGAGCCAGCCCTGATCATAAAGCATTGTTTCTCAGTGGTGATGTGAGAGCTGGGTATATATACCCTGTATGTGACATCTCTGGTGGGGATGGGCAGGGCATTATTGCATGTGCTTAATTATGTTATTTTATCTATACACTGAAGTATGTAACTTCCTTTTAATGTTTTTTATGATCAAAAAATTAACTGAAATGAAGGAGTTTTTCTCTATAGTTTATGTTTCTCTTCTATGTGCCTGGTTACACATTCGTTATTTCTTCAATCATTTCCTTTCTTCAAGAGAGAACATATTTAAGCGAGTTATTGCTGCTCACTGTCTGTTATCTATGACTTCAGCCTGTATTATAATGGCTAAAAACCGCAGGAGCCGACTCATAATATCTCCAAGGCCTCAGAAAGCATTGCTAACATTTTTGACTCTGCTTAGACTGTAAAACGTAAAACAAATTCATTGACACAATGATTTCAATATGGAAAAAGACCACCTTAAAGTTGTTTTGTAGGTGCTAGTGGAGATAAGGTTTTTCTGCAGAATGGCAAAATATCTAGTGGTGTATTGTCCTACACTGTCCCCCTAAGGCTGATGCCTTGTTTCAAGAGATAGGCCATACTAAAGAGGTAATAAATAAAGCTTACTACCTGTACCTATGTTTGGTTCTCAGGAATGACAGACAACAAGAAAAAGTTTTCCATCCTTTAAAACTGCACTGAGAGACTCAACTTGTATCTGGAAATCAGTACTCTTTGAATTTTCTTATATAATTTGATGCTCTTGGTAATGTCTAGTTTCACTGTTAAGCACCCCTTTCCTTTGAGCATCTTTTGAACACATCATAAAGCCGCATTAAATTAACTTTCCCTTTCTAGCTTCTATCTGGATTTTCAATTCTCTGTGCTGGATTATGATATTAGCTGCTATAACTCACTCTTCTCGCTCCCCCCTTGCCAGAGAGTTTTATGTTAATCTGACACTCAGTGAGCTCTGGTCCACTGCTACAACATGGAATTCAGCAAATTTCTTCATAGGACCTAGAGGATTAGGGGTTTATAATTAGTGGATAGAGAAAACCTTTTTCTCGATAAGATACACGTGCGTATGGAATGTAATTCAGACCACGCTGAATAAATCTCTGCCCCGCATCCTGACAGAAAATTTATTAGACAAGAAAAACTGAAATATCACATTGTCATAAATATTCAATCTTTGGTGGACTCATAGTTTAACATACTGTGTCCATTTCCTTCTGATCCTACTTGAGATGGTCTACTCCTGCATTGAGTCCAGCTTGTATAATCAACCTGTTGGACTTGATTTGAAGACACAGTCGCTATTTTAAA
The DNA here is from genome assembly GCA_019512145.1 of Engystomops pustulosus. NCBI lineage: Eukaryota > Metazoa > Chordata > Amphibia > Anura > Leptodactylidae > Engystomops > Engystomops pustulosus. Next base: position 211,666,477 of record CM033642.1, read on the forward strand.
CCCACAAGCTAAAGTGCAATAAAATCACAACGATTATCATGAGGTCTAAGGAACTGACTCATATGTCAGAGAGGCAGAATGGGGTAACAGGCCCACATCTTGCGAAGGTTACAACAAAAATATCTGCATATACTCAAGGTCCTAAAGAAGTAGCCTCCATATCCTTAAATGTAAGGATTGACCTGGCTATCTAGCTTAAACAACAATGTGGGAGGAAGACATGATCAGCGAGGGTAAGAGAACCCCGAGAATCACTGTGGTGAGCTCATGAAGATGACAGTACTAGGGAGATGGTGAGAACGTTCAACAAAAGCAACTGATCACTGCAGATCCCTCTCCTAGGTGAGGGGGCTTTATGGCTTGTGGCTGATGTGAAGCCTCTCTTGAATGCAAGGCATATGAAAATCTCATATACAGTTTGCACAAAAACATAAGGACTCCCAGAAAAAAGAAATAAAATTCTCTGGTATAAGGCGAAGGCTTTAGGTGTTTGATCCTACCGGTTATGTGTGGGAAGAAAAAACCCAGGCAGACTGACTCATCAACTGTCTAAATGTAATCCAACAGGTAACACGTCTGTGGTGGCGCATCATGCCTAGTGGGGTGTTTTCATTTGCAGGGACAAGGACGATCTGGTTGCAATTGAAGTAAAGATGAATGCAGCCAGTACAGACGATACCTGGATGAAAACCTCTCCAGATGTGTGGACCTCAGACTGGCCAAATATTAACCTTTCCAACAAACAATGGCACTCAGTGTTCACCATGCAAACAGGTGGTTAAAAAACTTGGTTGCAAGCATTCCCAAGAGACTCATGGCTTGTACAGTCAAAAGAGCTGCTTCTTACCAACACTCAAGCGGTCTGAATCTCAAAGCATGTTGATATTTCAGTTTTTTTGTTTAACAAGTCAGGGACAGATCTACAATTACAACTAAAATGTAGTTGTCGAACCAACGACTAAGTTTAGAACAAAGGATAACATTAGGATACAGACAGTGTAGCAATGTTGCTACAGGGGGAGGGGGGCAGTGTGGGTACAGGGGAAGGGGGGCAGTGTGGGTACAGGGGGAGGGAGGCAGTGTGGCTACAGGGGGAGGGGCAGTGTGGCTACAGGAGGTTGGTGGCAGTGTGGCTACGGGTAGGGAGCAATCTGGCTATGTAAGGGGGATACAGTGTGGCTACCCGGGGTAGGACAGTGTGGCTATGCGGGGTAGGACCAGGGGCGGACTGGCCATAGACTTTACCGGGAGACTTCCCGGTGGGCCGGTGCCCTGAGCAGCTGATGGGGCCGGTCCCTTCCTCCGCTTGGCCCCTCCTCCTCTCCCTCACTACATGTGTCAGCTGTCGGGCACATCACTTCCTATGCACAGGCTCCTGCACTGCCCTCCCTCCCTGATGCATCCATATGATAAATTAACCTTATGATATGGATGCACAGCAGGGGTGGCAGTGCAGGAGCCAGTTCTCACCTGCAGATGTCAGCCCTAGCGCTGGGCTCCTCACAGGCCCAGCCCTGCACATTACACAGGAGACAACGCCCCCACAGCACAGCCCGGGCCTGGCAGCATGGAGGAAGAGGTGAGTGCTGGAGGGGTGGAAGGGGGGATGGTGCCTGCTATGTGTATGGGAGATGGGGCTGGTGCATGCTGTGTATGTGTATGGGAGATGGGGCTGGTGTCTGCTGCTGTGTGTATGGGAGATGGGGCTGGTGCCTGCTGTGTATGTGTATGGGAGATGGGGGAGATGGTGCTGGCCCCTGCTGTGTGTGTGTGGGTGGGGGGGGGGAGGGGTCACACGTTGCGTGTTGGCCTGGGTTATTGTGTTTGAAACGCAGTAATGTAATTAGGCAAATCACCTCTCCTCAGCTGTTGTAATGCGTTTCAAACACAATGAAAACCCAGGCCAACACGCAACGTGTGAACGCGCCCTTAGCGTTTTGATTCCGTTTTGTAACTGAATCAAAACGCATCGTGGCGGGCCATGGGCGATCGCATATGCGTTTCTATGCAAACGTATGTGATTGGCAATCAGCGCGTATTGTGTAAATGCGGGACACCGGGCGCTCATTGTGATGCATGCATTTACGTACAAACACATATGCGATCCACCCCAGTGCGTCTTGATTCAGTTACAAAGCGGAATCAAAACACTAACGTGTGGCATCACCCTTATTGTCACTTATGGTTAGTTGACTCGCCTACTTGTGATGGCCACGCCTAAAGTAAATTGGCCCTGCCTATATCATGGGGCCACTTTTAATCTTTTTCCAGGGCCACTTTAAATTCCCAGTCCGCCCCTGATCCCGCATGTCTTGCCCTTACAACAGACTGTATAATCGAATCACAAATCTTGGGAAACCGGATTTTCAAACAACACGCAACGTGTGAACGCGCCCTTAGCGTTTTGATTCCGTTTTGTAACTGAATCAAAACGCATCGTGGCGGGCCACGGCCGATCGCATATGCGTTTCTATGCAAACGTATGTGATTGGCAATCAGCGCGTATTGTGTAAATGCGGGACACCGGGCGCTCATTGTGATGCATGCATTTACGTACAAACACATTTGCGATCCACCCCACTGCATCCTGATTCAGTTACAAAACGGAATCAAAACACTAACGTGTGGCATCACCCTTATTGTCACTTATGGTTAGTTGACTCCGCCTACTTGTGATGGCCACGCCTAAAGTAAATTGGCCCTGCCTATATCATGGGGCCACTTTTAATCTTTTTCCAGGGCCACTTTAAATTCCCAGTCCGCCCCTGGGTAGGACAGTGTGGCTACTGGAGAGAGGCCCATGAAGGGGCCCACTATGGCTCTGTACTAAAACCTGGAGCCAGCCCTGATCATAAAGCATTGTTCTAAGTGGTGATGTGAGAGCTGGGTAATATATACCCTGTATGTGACATCTCTGGTGGGGATGGGCAGGGCAATTTATTGCATGTGCTTAATTATGTTTATTTTACTATACACTGAAGTATGTAACTTCCTTTTAATGTTTTTTATGATCATAAAAAATTAACTGAAATGAAGAGTTTTTCTATAGTTTATGTTTCTCTCTAATGTGCCTGGTTATCACATTCTTTATTTCTTCAATCATTTCCTTTCTTAAGAGAGAACATATTTAAAGCGAGTTATTTGCTGCTCACTGTCTGTATCTATGACTTCAGCCTGTATTATAATGGCTAAAACCGCAGGAGCTGACTCATAACTATCCCAAGGCTCCAGAAGCATTGCTAACATTTTTGACTCTGCTTGAGAACTGTAAAACGTAAAACAAATGCATTGACAATGATTTCAATATGGAAAAAGACCACCTTAAAGTTTGTTTTTAGGTGCTAGTGAGATAAGAGTTTTTCTGCAGAAATGGCAAAATATCTATTGTGTAGTGTCCTAATGCAGGTGTCCTAACTGTCCCCCTAAGGCTGATGTCCTCTGTTTCAAGAGATAGGCCATACTAAAGGAGTATAAATAAAGCTTACTACCCTGTACCTATGTTTGGTTCTCAGGAATGACAGACAACAAGAAAAAGTTTTTCCATCCTTTAAAACTGCACTGAGAGACCTCAACTTGTATCTGGAAGATCAGTACTTTGATTTTCTTTATATAATTTGATGCTCTTGGTAATGTCTAGTTTCACTGTTAAGCACCCCTTTCCTTTGAGCAATCTTTGAACACATCATAAAGCCTGCATGTTTAAATTAACTTTCCCCTCTACTTCTATCTGGATTTTTCAATTCTCTCTGTGCTGGATTATGGAGATATAGCTGCTATAACTCACTCTTCTCGCTCCCCCTTGCATAGAGTTTTTATGTAATCTGACACCTCAGTGAGCTTCTGTCCATCTTGCTAACAACATGGAATTCAGCTAAAATTTCTCATAGGCCCAGAGTGGATTAGGGGTATAATTAGTGGATAGAGAAAACACTTTTCTCTGATAAGATACACAGTGGGTATGGAATGTATTCAGACCACTCTGAATACACTCTGCACCGCATCCTGACAGAGAAATTTATTAAACAAGAAAAACTGAAATATCACATTGTCATAAATATTCAGATCCTTTGCTGTTGACTCATATTTAACATATATGCTGTCCATTTCCTTCTGATCCTACTTGAGATGGTTCTACTCCTGCATTGGAGTCCAGCTGTGTTTAATTCAACTGATTGGACTTGATTATGAAAGACACAGTCCTGTCTATTTAAGACCACACAGCTAACAGTGCATATAAAATCACACGAGTATCATGAGGTCTAAGGAACTGCTCAATATGCTCAGAGGCAGAATTGGGTCAAGGCCCACATCTTGCGAAGGTTACACAAAAATATCTGCAGTACTCAAGGTTCCTAAGAGCAATGTAGCCTCCATAATCCTTAAATGTAAGGATTGACCTGGCTATCTAGCTAAACTAAGCAATAGTGGGAGAAGATCCATGATCAGAGAGGTAAAGAAGAACCCCGAGATCACTGTGGTTGAGCTCCAGAGATGCAGTAGGGAGATGGGAGAAAGTTCAACAAAGTCAACTATCACTGCAGCCCTCTCCTGGTAGGGGCTTTATGGCATTGTGCTGATGGAAGCCTCTCTTGAATGCAAGGCATATGAAAATCTGCATACAGTTTGCAAAAAACACATGAAGGACTCCCAGAGAAAAAGAAATAAAATTCTCTGGTATGACTAGGCGAAGCTTTTAGGTGTTGATTCTAAGCGGTATGTGTGGAGAAAACCAGGCACTGCTCATCAACTGCTAAATATAATCCAACAGTGAAACGTGTTGGTGGCGCATCATGCTATGGGGGTGTTTTTCATTTGCAGGGACAGGACGACTGGTTGCAATTGAAGTAAAGATGAATGCAGCCAAGTACAGAGATATCCTGGATGAAAACCTCTTCCAGAGTGCTCTGGACCTCAGACTAGGCCAAATATTCACCTTCCAACAAAACAATGGCCCTCAGTGTTCACCATGCAACAGGTGTTAAAAACCTGTTGCAGCATTCCCAAGAAGACTCATGGCTGTACTAGCTCAAAAGCTGCTTCTACTCAACACTAAGGGTCTGAATACATATAAGCATTTGATATTTCAGTTTTTCTTGTTTAACAAATTAGTAAAAATATCTATATTCCTGTTTTTTTCTGTCAAGATGGGGGGCAGAGTGCACATTAATGAGCAAAAAAAGAACTTTTTTGATTTCACAAATTGGCTGCATGAAACAAAGAGTGAAATATTAAAAGGGATCTGAATGCTTTCTATACCCACTGTATTACAGTGTTTCTTGTATTCATTTGTACTACTGATTTTTACAAAGTTAGTTGAAAAGTCAAAGACCACTGCATATGCCTTCTTAACCCCTTCCCAACATGTGATGTAATAGTACGTCACATGTCGGGTCCCGGTACAGGTAAGGTAAGGTAAGGCTTACTGGTAACACCCGCGATTGGTGCCGGCACCGATTGCGGGTGTTTTACTGCTGATAGCCGCCGGCTCTTTCTGAGGATTGTCGCTCCCCGTGACGTCATCGGAGAGCGGCGATCCGTCGCCATGGTAGCTTCGGGTCTCACGAAGACCCGAAGCTACTTCGGGTTAACCCATGCATTACAATGTGCTATCAGCACATTGTAATGTATGAGTAGTAAAATAAATCATGGAAGTCCTCTCCATGGCTGCCTCCAAATGTCGTCCCCTTATCAAACGAGCTGTGTCAGGCTCATTTTTCGGGTGTTTCACCAGATACGTTATGGAACTTGGTCACTATGTCGCCACCATGCTGTGTTATCGACTAAATATACCGTCAACCTTTTGTTCACAGAGGAAATAATTTCAGCGCTTCTTGCTCACCTCCTTTGGTTCCTCTCTGCCACCCATTGGTTTGAAGCCTGAGTCCATTTAGGGTATGTCGCCATGCCACTCTCTAGCCTGCCGCTGCTGCCGCTGCCTCTGCATGCCGTCCCCTATAGTGTCAGGGTCAATTATTGGATGTTTTAGATGCTATCTAGCTTCATTCTGTCACTCTGTCATGGCCATGCTGTTGCCCATAATTTTGGCATAATGGTGCGTTTAAGCAGCCTCAGAGGCATCCATGCATGCTGCCCCTGCTGTTTCCTGTCCATTTCCGTGGTGTTTCCATCCTTTTCTGAGGTTTCCAGGTGTTTGGCCAAGCTTCCCTGTGCAGAGCCTTGGTCCCCTTGAAAAATGCTCGAGTCTCCCATTGACTTCAATGTGGCTCGTTATTCGAGACGAGCACTCGAGCATCGGGAAAAGTTCGTCTCGAATAACGAGTACCCGAGCATTTTAGTGCTTGCTCATCTCTAATCGCCGCGTTTATCCCTGTAACGGAAAATCGCGCCCAAAGTCGAAAATGTCACTTTTTTGCCATTTAAAATTTTTTTTTAAATTCTATAAAAGTGATCAAAAGGTCGTACAGTCCTAAAAATGATAACAATGTAAACGTCATCAAAATCCACAAAAAAACTGCATCACCCACAGCTCTGTACACCAAAGTATAAAGAAGTTATTAGCTCCAGAAGATGGCAAAATCCCCCAAAACATTTTTGTACAAGAGGTTTTCATTTCTTTGAAATGTATGAAAACATTATAAAACGTATACAAATTTGGTATCTCCGTAATCGTACCGACCCAAAGAATAAAGTAGACATGTCATTTGGGGTGCACAGGGAAATCCGTAAAATCCAAGCCCACAAGAATACGGCACAAATTAGTTTTTTTACCAATTTCACTGCATTTGGAATCTTTTTCCTGCTTCCCAGTACACGGCATGGAATATTAAATACCACCATTTTGAAGTGTAATTCGTTACACAGAAAATAAGCTGTCATACAGCTCTGTACCTGGAAAAATAAAAAAGTTACAGATTTTTGAATGTGGGGAGTGAAAAATGAAAACGCAAAAACGAAAAAGGGCTGCGGCGGGAAGGGGTTAAGCATTGTACGGTTCATGTTCCCCATAATCTGATTTTGTACATACAATCAACAGATGATATATTGCTATATGGTTATTGTGCAGAAATAATCACATTGGGGTTTATTTGCTAAGGGTCGTGGATCGCACTTTCGTCGGACGTTCCGACTGATTCGGACTGAGCGCGAGATTTAAGATTCAAATTGTGTCACAAGACAATGCACTTACATGCACCAGGAAGAAGAAGGTGAACTCCGGCGGACCTGAGCGGGGAAGCGACACACGCAGGATATCGGGCGCACGATCTTAGTGAATTGCGGCACAGTGCATTATTGTCGTACAAAGCAATTTGGGTGAACTCCTCCGGATGGGTAAGTAAATGTGCCCCATAGTTTATTTAATTAGTGGAAATAATTAATTGAGAAACAAACTCCCTGCAGAAAATATTCAGGAAATGAATCCTTTCTATTACCGGCTTGTAAATACATGCTTTAATCTGGAGGTACCAAATGCATTCATTATTTTTCTGACTACTGTGTATTAGAACTGAGTGGAGAATTATTATAAGTGTCTGAGAGTAAAACTGTTCTAGTTGTTCATGGCAACCAATCAGACCTCAGCTTTCATTTTGCCACAGCAATTAATAAAATCAAAGCTGAGCTCTGATTGGTTGCCATGAGCAAGTAGAACTGTTTTGTTCTCAGACACTTTTAATAAATCTCTTATATTGTTTATAATTCTCTTACAAAATGGTCAAACATATTACAAGATGATAGGACATACATGTGACCCTCAATAATTATGGAACTGACACCTATGACTTGTATCACTATGATTTATTTTCAAATACGTCTCAAATAATCATTATGGAAAATGACTTGGAATGAGTCTTTCAGTTTTCTTTTTGGGTCCTAACTTTTTTAGGCTAAGGTCACACATAATGTATATACAACAAGTTATTCATTTGCAAACTCACTGGTGGTTACTCCATCTGCATTGTACATAGTGGATAACATTTCACAAAGCCTCATTCATATGTCACAGTGCATCACATATTTACAGCAAAGGTAAGGTTGGAAGAATCAGAAGGCCAGCTGTCAAACACCGCTTCAAGTTGAGGTTTTTCTTTTCAGAAAATAGACTACTGATGTGGCATGTGTGAATCCAACCTTAACAGTAAGAACAGAACTGTAACAATAATACAAAAATCACAAGATTAGAAAAACGGAATCCAGGAACTTAGTGTAAATTTAAAAACTAAAAAAACTTTCAACTATTGCTAAACCTGGAAATAGCAACATAACATTTGTGTTCACATCATCTTTGTAGCCAATCACAGGTTTCAATAGGAACCCTTTACACAAATGGCAAATCTTTGCGGTGGCCAATTATTAGCTGGATCATTACTTGAGCAACCGTCACCTCCTCCAATCCAGTGTGACCGTCGACCACAGCAACCGGCTTCTGGGATTACAACAGGACACTTATCGAAAGTGAGTTACACACCAGATCCTGCCCGCATAGTGTTCATTTTATCCAACATGTACCACAAAAAAATACTATTGATTCAACAGATTAAACTGTGAAACACACATATTTAATTTTACTTTGAAATCTGAAGTTCTAGCCGAGCCTTGTACAGATCCTGGTGCAGCTAAAACGTTAAACATTTGGTTGTGATTTGCTGTGCAATTATTGGATTTAATTAAAACCCACTTGAACAAATTATCTATTATTCAACTGTGTAGACAAATTATTAAGTAAATAAGCATGAAACACGAGCTGCTTAATGAGAAATTTATCCTCAAATTCAAGTTCAATTACGTAAAGTATTCAAAATGACAAATGTGAGGATTGCAGAAGATTTTGAAAGCTTTAGATGCTAAACTAATATAATAATCACTTGGGAGATGTAACTACTGAGAGGAGAAGGGGTGGCTGACCTCAGGAAGGAGTGTAATATATCATGGGTAATGATCGGGGTAGGTAAAAGTTGGGTTTAATGTTTCGTCTGTATAGTTTTCAGAATTATAAATGTCATAAAAAGCTGAAGTATGTTAAAATAAGTTAAACATGGCTACTTAGTACAAAGGTTTTAATACCATGGCAACTATAATTGTAAACCCAAAGTATCCATATAGAAGATTGTCACAGCATAGAGAAAAAAACCCACATAAATAATACAAATTAGCCTGTGTGGTCCACTTCCACTGAGCATCTGTATCATTTTGATTCCGTTTTGCTTCTGTTTTGTCTCTGGGATTATTCTGTTTTGTCTCCGCGTCCGCAAACTGAAGGTTTAACACTGCTTTTAAAGTATAACACCTAGTTTCTTAGCCTTATCAGTGAAAAAAACTGTTTCATCAATTTTTTTTTGTGGACCCATAGACTTCCATTGCCTTCCATGATCTGCATCAGTGAAAAAAATAGGTCATGTTTCATAATTTTTCCACAGGCAATGGATCAGTGAAAAAATAAGCCAATGTGAAAATGTCCTTTGAAGACAATAGCTTTGTAAGGCATCCGTGGACATCACTGAACCACAGATGTGAAAAACATTGCCAATGTAAAAGAGTCCTAAAGAATTTATAGAAAAAAATTAGATCCTTCATCAAATGACAAAATCTACTGACATGGGACTTAGACTAAAATAGGTTTTCCTGGTGTGTAATATTGATGACATATTCTTAGGTTAGGTAGTCAATACCAGATTGGTGGAGATCTAATATTATGGAACCCAGCTGATTAATTGAATTTTGCTTTTTTGGTGTTGGGATCAACAAACAGAATAGATCTATTCACTATGTAGTGATAGGATCAGGGCTCTGCAGATAACCACCTATAGACCTACAGTATATGGGAGCTGAGCAGTGTCTAAGGGGACTGAGAGACTATTCAGAGAAAAGAGCTAGACTTCTGACAGCAGAGATGCCGGAATCAGCTGATCGGGTTGGATCAAATAGTTGGTCAAATAGTTTGTCAATAATACTAAACTGGAAAACAGTGGGTTCGTGGGTGACGTTTGTTTAAATCTCTATGTCTCTTTCAATGGTAAATTACCTTTAACCTCTTAACTACGTGTGATGTACTTGTACAGTGATGGCAAACCTTTTAGACACCGAGTGCCCAAACTACAACCAAAACCCACGTATTTTTCGCAAAGTGCCAATGCGACAAATTGAGCAGTAACTTATTACTACCTGTTCTTTCAAGGGTTTAAATTGTATAGGTAGCCGAGGACACCATTACAGTAGAAAGAAGGAGGGAATAGTTTGGATTATCATTGTAGCTTCCTTCTGGGGTCCTGGGCTGCCTGGGACTGCAAGAGGCATTGAGTCCTGTCTGGCAAACTCTACCCTGGAGTGATGGCAAGCGTGCCCATAAAGAGGGCTCCGAGTGCCACCTCTTTCACCCGTGCCATAGGTTCGCCACCACTGTAATAGTACATCACCTGGCAATGTTCGGAGAGGGCTCACGGGCTGAGCCCTCTCCATACCCGGAGGGTGTTTGCTGCAATATGCCTTAAAATGGTAGCATTGAAAACGTCATCAAAAGTTGCAAAAAACCCACCCACAGCTCCGTACACCAAAGTATGAAAAAGATATTAGCGACAGAAAAGGCAAAATTAAGAATTTCTTTTTGTACAGGAGGTTTTAATTTTTGTAAACGACGCAAAGAATAAAGTAGACATGTCATTTGGGACGCACACTGAAAGTTGTAAAATCCAAGCCCACAAGAAAATGGCGCAAATGCAATTCTCCACCAATTTCTCTGCATTTGGATTTTTTTTCCACTTCCCACTACACGGCAAGGAATATTAAATACCGTCACTTTGAAGTGCAATTTGTTATGCACAAAGCAAGCCCTCACACAGCTCTTTACATGGAAAAATAAAAAAAGTTATAGATTTTTGAAGGTGGGGAATGAAAAATGTTAATGCAAAAACAAAATAGGGCCTGGTCGTTAAGGAAGAAGAATTCCTTGAAGATATATCCTATTGTTCAGTAACAGGGAAAGTAAGCAGAATGTAATTTATATACAGAGATCTACTAATGTATAATCTGTCAAGGAAAACCATTTTCCTTGATAAATCTAGTGTTAACATCTGAAACAGATCTAATGGATGAAACATTCTTGGCTTAGATATCCGTGAGCTTATTAACAATCATTGTGTGATTATTCCCTAGTGAAGCCTTCCATAATCTAGATGTCAAGGTTCGCTCTGTGGCTGCATTGGTAGACATGTATATCTAAAAACTGACGTGACTGAAAGTGAATAATAGAAACTAGGTGTGTCACATTTCTTCAGCTTTCTCTGTACTGTCATACATTTTATGTCAATCTCTGCCAACCAGGTGACTTTCCACAGCCTCCATGGAGATGTGCATTTGTTTTTGGAAACCTCCCCCAATCATAACACTATAATGCAATTTAAATTTAACCCCTTACTTTGCAATGTTAGTCAGTTTTTGTTTTTTTCTCCTATTGCTCAGTGATTTTCATTGTAAAATTCCAGAGAATGGGAGAGCACTATCCATCTATGAGTTAAAGGGAACCTACCACCACGATTCTACCTTATAAAGGAAGATCGGGTAGTAGGTGGATGAATGGGACGTGAGGATAGCCCTTTTTTGGGCTAATCCTCGCGTCCCGGCTTTCTTTTAGAAAACTTGCCCTCGTCCGAGTCCCCAGCATCTGCGGCGTCCCGGGGACTCAGACGAAGATTAAATGGTAGGTGAAGAAAAAAGGCCACTGGGGCGTGGAGTAGCCTCGTGACGGCTACTCCACGCCCCAGTAGACACTTAAGAAAATTTACATATCCCAGGATTAAAGTTTTCTAAAAGATAGCTGGGACGTGAGGATTAGCCCAAAAAAGGGCTATCCTCACCTCCCATTCATCTACCTACCACCCAATCTACCTTTATAGGTAGAATCGTGGTGGTAGGTACCCTTTAACTAAACTCCATCACACTTCCTGAAAACTACAATGACTTAGCTCTTAGGTCTTTTACCAATTTCTAAGAGTCCAAGAGATCTGATACTACTCTTTCTGGTCTTATGACCTTTCTAACCATTGAAAGCGATACAAAATACAAGGGAGCATAGGTAGTAACCCACTTCTGGCAATACCCAGTGTTGCCAAAAATTTGATCTTCTGTAGCACCATCTTCTTTGTTAACTCCAAAAGGCCTAATTCAAGAATGCCAAAAATACCCACCTGGATGTATGTTGGCACCACACCCTCAATTATTTTACGAAAGCTTCTTATGTGATCTTGAAGTCCATTATGGAAGACCAAAAGAGATCAAAGTCCCAGAGAAGGAGGAGGGGAAGAAAGTATTCTGACAAGTTTCTGAAGATAGTATTTATTACAAAATTTCATCCTATTCATTGTGCAAATAGTAAAGAGTCCACCTAAAATACCTTCAAAGGCTTGAACCACAATTCTTCAAGTGTGCGCACTAATCAGAAACATCTAGAGACTTTAATAATATACAATGTATGATTTCAATTCAACATCTAACACTTTTAGTTGAATGTTGACCAGTTTTTTTACTTGTTAAAAAAACATGATTAGACCTGAATTTACTGGTTGTAGGTCATCCGTCAGATGTTCTCTGTTTGTAATGGCCATAGAACAATGACATTCACATGAGGCGATGTTCCCAGGCTTAACTTTCATTTGCAGTGTAAATTCCATACTTCTATAACTATAAAACATTTGAATCTTTCAGTTTTCCCTGAGAAAAATTGCATATGCTACAAAGTTACCATAAATTAAATTACCTAAAATCTTGCCTATTCCAAGAATGTGATATCAAAGCTTTCACTTTGTAAGGAGAATTACTGCTCTAAGCTGCTGACAGCATGAGAAGGAAAGTTATGAGTCACTGTTGAGTGAGGAGACGTGTCTGATAATCAGTTTACACTTTATCAATGTGTCATTCTGTGTAAAGAATTTCAAAGAAAACACAGCTGACATCTTTCTAAGCGTCCTTCTAAAATGACAGTGTGATAGTGATGCTGCCTGAGACAATAGCCCTGTATTGTGAAGAATTTTGTTCCCGTGACATATGAAGTCCATATCATCCACAAAGCTGAAAGATGCATGTTATCTGAAAGTACTTGGAAATGTCGAGGAAAATAGTGGTGTTACACGATTGCTTTCAGTTTAGAAAAATTATATAGTTGCCTAAAGGATTATCCCAAATTAGCACGTTCTTAACACATCCTTCAACAACCCGATAGAATTTTAGGAATTGTAAGTTACCTCCTATTCTAGAACAAAAAGTACAATACAATAACCTAATATTATTTTGGTTTTCCCATAAAAATACTCCAAAGTCTTAAGGGGTTACAGGCATGAAGACCCTCTTTGGTGTCCATGTTAACTCCATGTATACCAAAAGAGGGTCCCCATGGGTGATTGTGGATCAGTCCATTATTTATACTTATTTATAGTATTCATGTTTTATACTCTGCCACACACCTGTATTTTCATGTCTCACATGTTTACATTTATTTTTTTGTATACTTCTATCTTAAGATGTATTGATTGTATATCCTGGGAGTGTATATATACTCCATTTGTAACCTTCACCTGTATGCTTAAAAATAGCTCCACTGAGGGGCTGAAACTTCACACCTTTCACTCTGGTCGAATAAAAACTTTCTATTTTCTTGGATTATCTGCTTGCTTACCCTGGAGTCTGGTTTGCTGAGGCATGAACCCAAACCTGTATTCATTATCCAACATATTACAGTGCTGTTCCAGCCTATATTTTTCTAGCTTCACCAGTATATTTTGCAATATATCCCCCACCATGCCAGATTTATGAGGAGGCTCCAGCCTAAACAGGTGCAGGTAGCAATAGTGCAGGAATGCCTTGTGCTGGCCCACTACATCACCGGCCACGCCCCCGTCAGACTCCTTCAAACCCACTTGAAGGGAGTGTAAGCGGGAAAGGTTTCAAGGTTTGTAGGTCATTTTTCACACATACAAACCGCAATGAAACTGTCCCAATGTGTATAGCAGCTCCTAATGCTACCCCATTTTTGGCAGTGTTAAACTGCTAGCGTTATCAGAACCCCCCCCCCCCCCAACACTGGTAGACGTGCTACTTCTTCCCACAAACACCCCTCCCACAACTTTATTAAGCAGCACCTAGTGCGTTTTTTAAGGGTGACAGGTCCTCTTTCAATCTGCTGGATTGCCATATAATACAATAGCTATATAATAAATAAATTAATAATAAGTAGAATTTATAATTATAAATATTATTATTTATAATTCTATTACTATTAAGTATGCAAGAAGACTTAAATTAATGGGGAGAATATATATACATGGGATTATGGGAGTAATATAAATTACCATTTACCATGGCCCATAAAGAACAAACTAGGGTTGGATAATAATATAAACCAATGGGGGCAACTTTTATCTCCCCCCACAGACTTCAGGTGCTGGAAGTAGGTAAGCCTCATGCACTTGAATATAACTTGAAGATGCAGAAGGTTACAAAACCAGGTACAGAGGTATGCCAGGTATGATTTGTAAAGCGGTACGGAATATAATGGTGCTATATAAATAAAGATGATTATTATTATTGATACTGAGACTTTGAAATAGGAAATGCTCTTACTGGCATATAAAGAAAAATAATTCTTAACCATTCGGTCAGCTGGGAATTTAACCTCCATCTATCTCATTTTCATGGTCTATCCTATGGATCCACCATCAATTGGAAAGTAACCTAACCTCACCCCAAAAATACACGTTTTGCTTTTTTTGTTTAGACATCCTAAATTTCTCATTGATATAGTAAGCTAAATTGAGATGTGGAATATACAGATGGTCTCATACAGACTGTGGGGGATATTTATCACACACCAGCGCTCGTGCGCAGCACAATCCAACAAGAGGCTGAAGCCTCTTTCTAGATGTATCCAGCGGGGAGCTGCGCAGCGTTTATTTCTATGAGCGTAGAAACAAGCGTGGCTGGCATATCTTCACATGTGAAAAGTTGCCAGCTACAGCAAGTGATCAGGAGTAGGGACAGTAACCTCCCGCGCCAGCTTACGCCCCACTGGCGCGAAGGATGTGGATTGAGGTAAATCATTGCAAGTGCTAGCAATAAGCTACTGACACCACGGGAGTCCTGATACATATGCCCCTGTAATTCTATATGATGAGTCAAGTATTTGGATGGTTAATATAGTTTAGTCCTAACCTATTGTATGACTGTGAATGTTAAACTACACTAGTTCTACTGGACTGTGGAATATATCAGCTATGCAGAATGGGCTTTTTTCTAGCTATTGTTCAGTGTCTTTAAACGTTTAGCTTGGGCAAAAAGGGAGACCCAAAACATGAGCTGACATTTTGTGGAACTTTTACAATATTAAGCCGCATCCACACGACCGACGGGGGCATGTATGCACGGCCACAAGCTTGCTGCCGTACATAAATACCCCATATACTGCTATGGGCACATGGAGCAATACATGTGTGCGTCACCGTACCACTCCATACGTGGGGAGAACATAGCACATGTCCTATTTTACCCCATGATATTGCGCCGCGCGCCATGCATCCCCATGGAGAGGGGTGGGGGTATCATGCCTCCTCCTCTCTATCACGGCAAAAGCATGCCCGCCCCACTGCAGCCTGGCATGCATGCGTTCGTCTGCATATAGACTTATAAACAATAATGATGCTGTTTTGTTATGATGTAAATAAAGCATCTATAAGTATTACGTAAAAGAAATCACACAAGAGCCGATAGCCTGAGGCTCTGCTATTGCAGTTCTGTAAATACAATCATAATCTACAGGATTTGTAGGTGTGGGGGCATGGAGGTACAGTAGAACCTTATATTCAATCTATACATGTCACACTACATAAATGGCCATAATGATAATAGGTTATTAGGGGTGGTCCAAGATCAGGGTTTTCATACAATAGGTTAGTACTAAACTATATATAAATTAATATATATATTAACAAAAAATGCTGTAGCATCCCCTATCGGTTCATCTGTAGCAGCATCCTGTCAACGCTGTCTAGAGTGCCGGAGAGAGGTTGTTTGTAAATGTAACACCCCCTGAGGCTGATATCAGAAGATAAAAACTATTCTGCACAAACCCTCTAAGTACTTCCTGTATAATCTGATGAAGGTACAAGGCTTTTACTCAACCACATTGTATGAATAATATTCAAGAAAATGTAGTGAAAACAATTGCAGGTTTCTAGTCATGTCCTGGGCAGACATTGCAATGTTTTACAATAACCTCCTGATGAGATTTGTTCCTGAGTATGGTTTGTACATGTGCCTCATTTTCACTGACTAAGCAAAGTCACTCAAGCAGACTGAAGAGGTGTGAGAGATGTGCTGAGTGAATCCTTCTCGTGAGCCCCAGCTGTGTTATTCCATGTTCCAGAACTTGCTCCTGATTAATTCCATAGCTTCATTTCTTTATTAGACTGACATCTTTGCATTTGCTTTTTAAGCATTTTGGATTTCATGTGACGTGGTGAGGCCCTGCTTTATTCGTGGTAACAGATGACTTATTAGAAATAGTTGTGACAATGGAACAATATACAAATTACATAGAAGGGATAAATACAAAATGTGCAGAATTTGTAAAAGTGTAAAAGTTTAAAGGAAATAAAATCAAAATCAACAACTCCTAGATACTGTAGTAATCTTCTTATATTTGTTATCCAGGGCCTCCTTCCCTCTGAAATTAACTTTGCTGAAAATTCCCTACTCGGCTTATACTCATGTATTTAAAAAAAATAAACTGAATACTCATCATTGTGATGCCCCGGGCAGCTCCTCTTCTCTATTTAGCCACTGCTGACGTCATGGAGCCGGCGCATTTGAAGAAAGAAGAGGAGCTGTCCAGGGCATCGGAATGGTGAGTAGTCAGTTTATTACAACACGAAGGCTGGCTGGCTATATACAACAGAGGGCTGGCTATATACTACAGGGGGCTGGCTGTATACCACTGGGGTTTGGCCGGCTATATACTACTGGGGGCTTACTGGCTATATACTGGAGAGGCTGTGACTAATGCATTTCGCACCCTAGGCTAATACTCGGTGGCAGTAGGTTTCCCAGTTTTTGGTGGTAACATTAGGTGCCTCTACTTATACTCTAGTCGGATTATACTCAAGTATATACATTGTTTTAATATACCTGAAAGGTTAATGGAGCGACTCCCAGAGCCCATGCAGCAGGTTCACAGGCTGTTACACTATCTGAGGCTGCCCCCTGCTTCTGCTCAGTACTCTCCCTCCCTCTCTCTGATGTAATCTCATTGCAGTACACAGTGGGAGGGGGAAGTGTTATTGCAGACTGTAACAGCCTTCAAATCTGTAGCATGGATTATCATTAATTTTAAAAGTTCATTTTAGAAGGAAGAAGGCCATCGATAACAAATAGAAGAGGATTAACAAAAGTGCAGTGACTGGATCTATAAGTAAGTGCCCCTGGTTTATCCATGCAAAGCTGCCTGAGGAATTTAAATCCTGGTGGCATGTGTGGCACCGACATCTTGGATTAGATTGCTGTCCCCTGTGGCGTCATCTGGGGCGTCGATCGGTTTCCATGACAGCCTCAGGTCTTCTGAAGATTGTTTTTAACCTATTCATTCCAAGATGCGATTTGCACATTGTAATGAATGAGGAGGAAAATCCCCATATACTGTATGTATGGCAGCATATGGTAGGATCAATCAGACAATCTAGAAAAATAGTAAAAAAGATCAAATAAAGTAAAAAAAATTATATTAAAAAAACCCTAAAAATCACCCCCTTTTCCCTAGAAGTCATATAAATATAAATAAACAGTAAAAATCATAAGCATGTTAGGTATCACGTCCCAAAATGTCCGATCTATCAAAATATAATAATGGTTGTTCAGGGCATTTAACCCCTTAACAGAAAATAGTGTCCAAAGTTGAAAATACCACTTTTTTGCCATTTTAAAAATATATAAAATTCAATAAAAAGTGATCAAAAGGCCATACTATCCTAGAAATGGTAGCATTAAAAACATCATCAAGTCATGTCATTTGGGTCACACAGTGAAAGCGGTAAAGTCCAAGCCCACAAGAATACTGCACAAATGGGTTTTTAACTATTTTCACTGCCTTTGGATTTTTTTCCTGCTTGCCAGTACATGGCATGCAATATTAAATACCATTACTATGCAAGTCCCATACATCTCACATAGAAAAATAAAAAAGTTATGGATTTTTGAAGGTTCGGGAGTAAAAAATGGAAACTCAAAAATTAAAAAGGGCCTCGGTGTTAAGGGTTTAATCTTTTAATATTATAGTGATATTTTGGTAACAACATATGTTCTTGGCCATAAGATCTTACACTGTATCTTTGTGTAACGTGGCATAAAGTTATGTTGTGTTGGTGTTTATTGTACCTGTCTGTTTTACTGCCAAATATATTTTACTGAAAATATATGGGAAACAGGGTGGCACAATATGCAGGGGGTATCATTAAGTAGTAGAAATAAGTAAACTAGAAATATACGATGAAATAAGTCAATGGGGGTCATATCTTTATTCAGGACATTTGTATCTTTTCTTGTTTTTTTCTGGGTTTTGGATTGCATTTGGATTTATCTTAAAGGTTGATATTTCAGGAAGCTGAGTCTGTGGGTTTTCGCAACTTTTGATTATAAAGTCGCACAAAAGTCTCAAACTTTTCTCACACCCCTTCAAAAGTTTCTCCTATGTCTAATCGAGTATATTTGCAATTTTTTAACCAAGATTTGCAACAAAATTGGTAGTGGAAAAGTTGGAAATTCAGGCACAAATATATCAAATGTGCCAGAAAAAGTTGCAAAATTAAGAGAAAAAAAAAGTGACAAAGATTAATGACCCTCAATGTGTATAGGGTCATAAATAAAAAGCAATCAATAAATATATAACATGAAACGACTGCAAGAGCGGGAAGGGGTGAAAAAAAAAACTCTTGTTTTGTTTGTTTTAGCCAGCTCCAAAGAAGACTTGAACATTGTGAAATGGGCAGACAAAGCTCTTATATAAGTACCAGTCAGAAAGTTATTGGAGGAGACATCTATCCAGCACAGCTAGCTTAACTGTCTGCAGTCCATAAGAAAGTCAACAGGAGACAGACTGGGGTAAAGGTAATCAATTAAGACAACTAGGAGTGGAATACAGCTAGTGAAGGACAAAATTAAAGCAAAGTACACATACGTTACAGGCAGTGGATGACGCTGAAGCCTGAACAGATGTTATGCTTAGTTTAATATTTCTGTTTAAATGAGTAGAGAGCCCCTCTACGCAATTGTATTTTACAATACAGAGACCAAGACTGCACGCAAATGATCATAGGATTCCATTGTGACTTATGTTTATTTCGGTAGAATAATGGGAGGCCCAGATAATCGGTCCATATTACAGCATATGACTGCATTGAGGCCATCTGAAACCTTCCTTAACTGCACACCCTGCTGGGTAAAGGTTGATGTAGCAGAGTCTTTTCTATGTTTGATATTTTGGAACTGTATATACATTAGATACATATCTTTGTGTATTTATGTCTAGAGATAAAATATCAGAAGTATGGTAATAAAAATAATTATCTGTGTAATAAATATAATATGAAGGGCATCACAGAGTTTAAGGGACATCACAGGAGGAAAGAGAACAGATGGATAACATCAATTCAGGCATCCCTACTTTTATATACATATGTTTGCAATTTGAAATACTCCTAAAATTAGTGCAAGTCCAAGCTACATAGATTAAAAACAGTTGTTCCTGACTTTAAAGGCCATGAGGCATTTTGGAATACTGAACTGTATTTCCCAGTCCGTGACCAAGAGAAATAGAAGAAGACATTAGTGTATTTCACCATATATATCATAAGGTCAGGGGCATAACTAGTGGAGGCAGGGCCCACTAGTAGACTTCTGAATGGGGGCCCCCTTCCACTTAAAAAGTATACATATTTGTATGCTCACATATGACTATTACATTTACACATTTACACATACATAGAGCATATACACACACATACAGTGCCATATACAAACATACAGCATAATGCAGAGTATACACTGTGAACATACAGCATATACACATCACTTATATGTTATATACATATTATGCTGTACAATGTGCAGCATAATATTAAGTTGTGCAATGTGCATCATAAAATGTACATAATGGTGCACATCCTCCACTCTTTAGTGTGTCAGGTCACATGATGGGGCCCCCAGACACTGGAGGCCCCATAGCAGCTGCTATGGCTGCTACAACTGGAGTTACACTCCTGCAAAATAATAATATACATTGTACAGTAAATAGCCATATTGCTTAGAATATTGCCTATAATATATGTAAAAATATTTACTTTTCTTTGATGCATTTTATTCTGTGATTTTGCCAAAGAATCTCTATTAGACTGTAGGCTACAATGGTAAGCGATCGCCCCCCTCAGATGACATCCACAAGGCTTCGCGTGACCTGATGGTTTTCACTGTTTCCGCCTCTACCCTTCCCATTGGAATGATGTGTAAACTGGACATTTCACCTTGGTGGGTATCTCTATAGTGTTTAGTTACCCCTGAGATTCCCTGTTTGTAAGCAGGTCTTGTTTTGTAGCTGCACTGATATGTTTAGAAATCCTGCATTTTAATAGTCCAATAGTGCAACCTACATAATGCAAGTTGCAACCAGTGCTGCAACCAGTGTTGCAGTTCAAATGCGATTTAATTTTGTCCTCTTTAGAGGTTACAGATAAAATTAAACTTAGTGCTGGTAAGGGGAGCCCACATTCCATACGGGCTGAATATATGATACAGCTACATGTCTTGGCAGCCTCCTAAGCTTGCATCTGCTCTCCTTACTATACAAACAGCATTCTACAGTGATATTTAGTCATCTTATAGTCTCTCCTCCCTACCTTTAGCCCACTTGATTTATATCTCAATTTCACTGGTTCTTGATAAATTTTATGTCTGCGCCCACAATCTGTTTGGATTAATTTTTCTCAATTGTCTCATGTTAAAGAGACTACACAGGTGGGAATGAGTTTCAGTGTATCCTCAGAAGACGAACATTCATTTGTGTGGGAGTATACATCTGTGTCATGTGGTGATGTCAATTTTTAGCACATAACGGGGCATTCTTATACACTGAAGAAATGGTGAGAAAAAGACCTAGACACCTTTCTCTGCTTGCAAATGGCAGCAAGGTTTGAAGTTAGCTCACTACACTTTTCGTAATAGTAAAAACCCACATGAGATGGTATTTAACGCCTCTTAAATTAAGTAAAATCTACCCCACATCACCCCCAGGTTGCTGGAGAGGATGTGGCCAAAAAGGTACCCTGTTGCACACATTATGGTCCTGCCCAAAAATCCACAGCCTTTGGTGTAAAACCTATGAGGTAATTGATATGAAGGTAATGAATTTCCCCACTGTGGGACTAATAAAGGATATAACCTACCAATAGCTCTAGGCCAGGTTCAATATGTTAATATGTCATTCACTGTTGTATGTGTTGTAGGGGTTCAGCTCAAACATGGGGGTCGGCAATGACAAAGCTCACATGGACAGCAGGATTCAAGTTGAAACTGTGCATTTATTCCAGAAAAGCACCAGTATCAAACAAAATCCTTGCCTGTCCAGGTCTAACTATACACTATACAGGGTTTCTCCCTGCCAGCATGGAAAATACTTTCAGTAACCCTGTGTCACTCACGTGTGGCTCTCACGCAGTTCAGCTTCTGTGTCTCCAGGTAGAGAGCCCCTCCTAACTGCTCCACACCCTTCTTTAAGGGATTGCACACCTGGTGCATTGTTAGACCCATTAGAAACGGGAAGCTTTGGTCTGGAGCAGTGATCACACTTCTGTCTCCACTCCAGCAATTAGAGTCCTGTACCAGGTCTTCCAAGAGACCAACACATGGAAAATAGCTTCCAGTGTGACCTAATTCACATTCTGGTCGCTGTAATACACATAAATGCCGATTTTCTCTTCAATTCGATAGTGACCATGTCACAGTGTTTACAGTTAAGTATTTTCCACTGTCGCCGCTTCAGGCTGTGTTTAGGCCTTACAGAGACTAATAAGGTGGTAAAGATACTACCCAGCATGGTTCATGCAATATAGAACCCAATAAGGCTGAAAAGATATTAGAAGATTCAAGTGAGCATATATTCCAAGCAAATGATATGTGTATGTAATTTAATTTATAGTAACTTCAATGCCCATTTGTAATGTCTGATATTGTAACAAAGCCAACCGGGCTAGATTGTGGAACTTGTTGTTGTTAAAAAACTAATAAAATGTTTATAAAAATAAGTTATTAGAGAATAAAATATGATCAATTGATTTTTCAAAAAAGAATGTAATCTCCATTCATCAACATTTCTTAGATTTTTTAAGTGGTACTCCAGGTCGCTGCAACAGTGTTTTACAAAATTACCAAAGTATGTCAACATAAAATCTGATTATTATATCAACATAAAGTCAAAAAACCTGATGATCATAATTAGACAACAGGAATGACTGTATCACAGAGAAAGATAATTACATTTTCTGAAGGCTACAACAGTCACCAATCAGTAGGATGTGTACACGCCTTTGCTTTAATGACTTCAGCACATCTGTGGCCACAGGACATCAACAGTCTCTCACATTGCTCTGGTGGGATTTTGGTCCAGTCTTCTTCCAGTCTCTTCCACAGTTCTTAGATAGTATGTGCATACAGGACCCCCAAACCAACAGATAGAACATACAAACCAATGCTTACTCACACCTCCAGGTTCTAGCCCCCGTGCTCCCTGACCAATGCAGTCTCTCCCCCTATTCCCACAGCTGCTGCATCTTCTCGGGAGCATTTTGGCAAGTCCGTATTACATTTGATCTTCTGCTGTTGTGTCTTGGCTATAACTTTGTCACCAAGGATTTGCCGGATGTTTTCTATTTGCTTTAGAGTAAAACTCTGGGCTGGCCATTTCGATGTTCTCTGTTTCAAGGAACTGCTTTACCAATTTTTCTGTGTGACAGGGGTCATTGTCCTGCATGAAAAATTCAGGCTGATTAAATGTTGTTGAAGAAGGTTCTGATACACACTTGAATTCACTCTACCATGTAACTGTATGACTCCTGCCGCAGAGAACACTCCCCAAACCATGACACTTCCGCCATCGCCTTTCACTGACTTTTTCACACACTTTGGGTTAATTCTTACCCAGGTTTGTTGATGGACATAATGCTTCCCATCATATCCAAATAAAATTTGCTTTCATCACTAAAATGAACTATAAACCACTTCTGTCTCCACAACGCTCTTCTAAGCAGGTATCTTGAAAGTTTTCTTTAATTTTGATCGGTGTTCTTTTGCAAAAATCTAATTTCCTTTTTAAAAGCTTAAAATACTTTACTCATGTTAGAATATATTCACATAGGACTACACTATCACCTTGACATTTAGGAAATTGTGTGTTGTTTTCTAATTCTGATCTCCAGTGTACATTTGCATAGAGAGTTATGCCCTACATAGATATTTCTGTCACCCAACCGGACACTGCTCTAAATAGTCAAATCCTGCTCGTCCCATCACACAACCATATACCTTAATAAAATGGCTTTTCACAAGATGTAAAGAATCTTGAGCCTGTAACAGTGACAGCTCGGATGAAATGCATACATCTTTTTCTGTTTAATGACTCGTTGCTATGGTAACATAAAATAATTGCTCTGTTTGTAGAATAAAGTGCAGTAAAAGTAAATAATAGGCTCCGAGGCCAGGATCTCTTTTTCCCAGTAACTTTGTTTTCCTTTCTAACTATCCTCTCACTGATTTTACTTCTATATTTCACGTGTCTGTTTTCCTGAGGAGCAAAGGAATCCATCCATGCAATATAAATATGTATTTTTCTGATCATTTATCTTAGAAATCCTATTCATAGTGATCCCGATTGTAGACGAGGTGATGACTAATGTAAATAACTGTTCCATGGAGTGCTACAAGGTAAAACCAAATGTTATTAGCCTGGGCTCTGCTTTTCCCATAACAAATCAGAGTATGTTCACTACAAAGCCGATTACGGTTTACTATACCCATTAAAATAAGAAGTGGTTCACAGCAAATGTTACTTGAAAGTGTATTTTTTTACAGGTTCAATGTTTTATTGAATCAGAAGCAGACAGACATCAAATAGCACACAAACCCCATTACTGCATGGGGAAGAAATCATGCAGCATCCAGATGTTGGTATACACCAATCTAAGAACAATCTATACATGTGTAATTCAGTAACACTGTACTATTCAGAATATATGCACAAGTTTAACGTGAATTTCCTTACTAATAAAGTAGTGCCGCCACCTGGCACAATGGTTACGAAATTGCCTCCCAAGGTTCTGAATTTTGATCTGACAAAAAGGCAACAAATACATTGGGGCTAATTTACTAAGGCTCACGCTCTGCACTTTTGTTGGACTTGGCACCGTTTTTGGGGCTAAAACAGCTTGCACAGGTATTTCATAAGTGTGTGCACTGAATTGTGGCGCAAGTGACCCTTATGGCTCAGCTGCGCTGGCTTCTATACTACACAAATTGGGGGGTATGATCTTAGTAAATCGCGGCACGGTGCATTATAGTTGGACAATGCACTTTATGCGAGCTCCGGTGACCGGATAAGCAAATGTGCACCATTGAGGCTGTATGTTTCCCTTGTGTTTACATAGGTTTCCTCCCATACTAAAAAGACATACTAATAAGACATTCAAAGTGTGAGCCCTATAAAGAATAGAGAGTTATGTCAATGCCTGTAAAAGCGCTCCAGCATATGTTGGCACTATGCAGTGTAGGCAAAGAGAAACAAAATACAAAGTTGGAGAATTTTTTGGTTGATGATAGGGACTTACATAGAGCACCCAACATGATGAATTTAATATTTTTTTAGTCCACAGGATTTTCATAACTTCTACAGGGCCTCTGACTTAACCTCTAGCTGAGTCCTAAGGGGGTAAGAGAACAGCCCACAACTTTTGTGGAGGACTAGATATAGACTAAATATTTATGTACAAATCAAAATGGATAGGGGATAAGTGTCGTCTTACCTCCTATTCCCAGGGAGCTCTCAAGTTTGTCCTCCCAGCTCACTACACAACCAGCTTGGTCTATGGGACCAACAAATGACTGTCATCCTAAACTTTCTCTAGTGGTCCATTGACCTGTGAATGTCTCCTCAGTGTGGTCATGCAGTGAGCAGGAAAATTAAGTAGAAGTAGTAAACCCAATACAAAGGTCCTGTTACATTTTAATTAGATATCATAGATATCCAGCAAATTCACAAGGGTAAGCAAACGTCTCACCAAATCTCAGTATTATTTTTATTAACGGACCCAAACATCATAAAAATGTATCATACTTTGCACAACAGCATTCCCATTGTTACATCCCCTTTCACTCATGCTGGAGTGTACATGAGTCCAATAAATATATAATAAATATAATAAATGTACAAGTTCTTTTAGGGAGTAAGGCCATTATCATCCCGCTAAGATGTCAGGTAAATGACATTGCTCTGATGGAAGATAATACAGGAAATAATTGTAATCAGGAACGGTTTCTGTCACAATGTGCTCTGTAAATTGTCACTCACTATCCAAGATCTTTTCATGTATCTCTACTGTTCTGTTTGACAGGCGTTAAATAGAAACTGATTGCAAAGGCCAATAAACTACTATTTGAATGTAAAATCCCAAACGATTCTGTAGTAAATGCATAATATAATAAATTATTTTATAAAGCTAGAAAAATGAAAATGTCTAGCCATCCAATGGCCTCTTGACATACCGTGCATTCTGAAAGTCTTCAGATTCTTTCACTTTTTTGCATTTTGTTATGTTGTGGCCTGGGCCAAAATTAAAAAAATAAAACAGTTTTTTTTTCCCTTTCATTCTGCATCATTGTCCTCGTACTGTGTGTTTGTAGTAGCTTTAGTTCCAGTGCTGTATCCATGTAGTAAGATTTGTTTTGGGCTTTCCCCATGTAATATGTTTAGTTATATTATAATTTCTGTTTTGTTATATCACTGTTTATGCACTAAACACCATATCATTTAAAAACGGTAAACCATTGGAGAAGCCAACATCTCTTTAAAGCCAAAGGCCTCTGTATGTATGGTGTAATAGTATAAGGTGGGGAAATGATGTGAGCGGAGGCGGGGGGTACAAAATTTAACAGTCATTCTGTTCCTATTTGTTCCTGTTGGACATTGCCTCTGCAAAATGCTAAAAAAGGCCACACACTATCTAAGGGGTCCTGCAGTATATAGTATCTATGGAGGCCCTGCCCTGATATACTCTCTAGGGGGGTCTTGTCTGTATATATTATCTAGGGAGTCCTGCCTGTATATACTCACTAATGGGGGTCCTGCCTCTATTTACTATATATGGGAGATCCTGCCTATCTATAGGAGCACTGTTATCCAAAGTGACATTATACTGTAAGTCACTGTGGTATTTTTAGGTGCACAGTGTGGGGGATTTGCTACAAGGAGCTGAAGGTATCTGGCTACAAATTCAACAGTGATAAGTCATGGCCAAGGGAAGTGATAATGAAGTCTTCTTCCTGATGGAGCTGTTCATCACCTTTACGGTATTAGATCCAACTAATAACTGTGTCATTGATCTGGTGGCACTGTCTGAAGATGTTCTCAATTGTTAGTAATATTGTCAGAATTGTCTCATCAGGTTATAGATGCTATTATTACTTTGCCTCCAATTTTGGTGCCGAATATAGCAGAGGAGTGGGGGGTGCATCATTTCAATTTTCACCTCAGGCAGCAAAAAAGGCTATTATCATCCCTGCACAACATTCACAGAAATGGACTGGAAGACGAGTTGACCAAAATCACACCAGAGCAACGTGAGAGACTAGTGATGTCCTGCAGCCGCAGATGTGCTAACGTCATTCAAAGCAAAGGCCTGTAGCCCTCTTACTGATTGGTGACTATTGTAACCATCGGAATATCGTGTGGGAATATTTCTATGTGCTACAATCATTGCTGTTCTCTAATTATGATCATCACATTTTTTGTAAAATAAAGGTTTTATGTTGCTATACTTTCTTTCTTTTTTGTAAAAGACTGTTCTAGTGGCATGGTGTAACCCTTACAAAGAATCCATCAAATGTTGATTATTGGAGGTAACATTGTTCCAGTGTATGTGGAAGGACTTTCCGCCTTCCATTTTTTGTTTTTGTTTTGCTCTCCTATAGTACAAGAGGTGACAATTGGGTCGAAATGATAACTTTTCTAACAAGCAGAAGAAAAATGATACTACAAAAAAAACTGATAGCACAGTAAGATGGTGTTTACTATAGACACGTTACGGTAGGGAGGCAAGGTCCAAGTTTGGAGAACAGCCGATAGTCTATGGTCCACTTAATTATAACTATAAAGCTTTTGCCTTTTCTGTAAGAAGTGCTTATATTTCCCATGTACTCAAATATATAGATATTAGCACATAGATGAGTATGAAAATACCTTGACTGGTCTATTTGATTTTACAGTTTACATCTCTCTTTATTTTATAAACTGTCAAGTAAAGGAATACAGAGTCACCGCAGAGTGAATTTGTTTGAAGTCTTTCTCAAAGAAACAGTAAGATTTCCTGAAACAGTTTGGAAATTTTCAAGCT
This sequence comes from Engystomops pustulosus, assembly GCA_019512145.1. Classification (NCBI taxonomy): domain Eukaryota; kingdom Metazoa; phylum Chordata; class Amphibia; order Anura; family Leptodactylidae; genus Engystomops; species Engystomops pustulosus. Next base: position 211,694,115 of record CM033642.1, read on the forward strand.
CGGTGGCTTTAGTGTAAACATAGACTGAATGTCTTGTGTGCAAAGTGTGCAGCTTCCCTTTGTCTAATGCCAAAAAGATGTCACAGTTCCTGCAGATCAGCACTAGCATATCCTGAGTGAAGAACCAACTTCTGTCTTTAAACTAAATTTATTTTGTGAATAAAGGCATTCTTTCGTAGAACTGTCAGGAGCAATGCTGCATCTTCATTTATAGGACAGAAAGTTTATCTTAAAAAACTTGTCAAAACAACGGGAACTGGAGACTCTTATTGACCATCACTGAAAATAACAGCTGTAGAATTGCTTTGTTCATAAGTGAAACAATACTACTACTAAGAATGACATTTTCCAATCTTTCCAATAACTTTACTGTTTGGCAATAAGCACTAAACTGATTTAAGTTTATTGCCATAAAGCTTTGTTCTCAGCTTCTCGATTCCATTTTACTTCCTCCTACCTAAAATATCTTCTGATGTGTCTTAGAGGAAATCTACAATCAAATTTTATGCTAATTAACTATTAACTGATTAGATTGTGAGCCCCATTGGGGACAGGGACCGATTTGGTAAGTTCTGTGCAGCGCTATATAAATAAAGAATTATTATTATTAATAAACACTTTTGGGTAGCTCCCAGCAGGGTGGTTACAACACTATGAGGCACATTTACTAACAACAGTGCAAACTGCACTATGTCAAGTCTGCCTGTGTAGTGTGCAGGGTGCGCTAGATTCAGGATTCTTGACGCCTGTTCTTCATGAATCTGGCGCCCCCTGCACTGCTCTAACAGCACCATTTTTTTTGGTGCACCTTTAACACAATTATGTAGGACTTTGAGTTTTAAATCTGGTGCATAGTCCGACTGATCACTGAAAAGAACGTGCAAAGTCCGACAGAAAACTGGCGCACGGCCCTTAATAAATGTGCCCCTATGTTTATTAGGAGCTAGGCAACCTAGAAAACTAACTTTCATTTTAAGCTAATTAAGCCCAAGTGCTCCAGGTAAGTGCCACCCCTCTGAGAACAGTGAGTCACAGGAACAAAATCTCAGAAACAGTCTTATAAATCTCTTGTAAACATATGGAACACTGATTTCTGATTGTCAAAAGGTAGATACAGTTTAAGTGGAGACCACTATCTTCCAAATCACCCTACAAGTTGTCTTGTTTCCCAGTAATCTGTCATTGTAGAGAAATTCTGTTTTCATCTATACACAAATGTACCAGGTGAGTGGTACTGGTGCATCTGTATTCTTCTTTCTATAAAACATACCTCAACCAGGGCTGCTTCTTTACACAATATAAGTGCAATCCAGTGTAGAAAGTCGGAGCACCACCATTTGGGAATTAACTCAATCACATAAAGGCCGAAAAATAATTTTTTTCAAGGTTTTACGTTCATTATTTTAAATTTGTGTATCAAAACTAGAAAACCTAAGGGAACCTGTAAAAACTTGCTCTAGACACTATATAAATATGGCACAAGCGCGTTTTCCATTTCAGGACAATTGTCTGACATTTTATATACATATGTCCAATTATGTTTTTGCCATCTTATATACGGTACTTTTTCTTTAAGGTGAAATGGCAAAGGATAATTTTATTTGCTATAAAAATATGTTTCTGCTTATATCTTGCCAGGAATGTCTACCTGGTGAATGTTCACCCAAATTAATACTAATTTTAAAAGACTTGCAAATAAGATGTTGTACTGTTCTCCAGATACATTCGATCATAGTCAGTTTTCTGGCCTCTACTCATACAACATTTCCACCGAGCATAGTAAACTATAATTATCTACACCAGATGGGTATGTATATCTTTCTGAGATCAAGTTGTGATGCGCATACATAGTAAAGCAAGGAATCTTTACTATTCATTCCGAGATTAAAGTCTTCCAGATCCCAAATTAAGAAATACAGCCTTATGTATAAGCTTCATAGACATAGCTTTCATGTTTTCCAGTGCTTGGGAGGGATTTATCATGCCTGGGCACAAGGGGGGGGGGGGCATTTATTAATTAGGGCACAGGGTGGCCCAGGAAGCATTACCCATTTGACTTGATGCATTATGAACCAAACATACCTTGAGAATGCTGTAGCTACACTGATGCAGAATCATATCATGGTTATTCCCTGAGCTGAGTGGTTTTGCAGAAAAAACAATTATAACATTCAGGACTTTGGGAAAGCTGGATCAGGCTGGCTGCCTACAAAAACACATGACACACAGAGCTTTTCATTACACATGGAGCTTAGACATGAGTTAGTCAAGATATAACTAATCAACCTGAGCTGGATCACTCATACACAGCAGCTGAGGATGGTGCAGCAATTGATTATTCTGCCTTCAGGCACAACCCAGGGATTACATCATCCTTTGGTTCAGTGAATAACTAATGTGCTAGGAGAAGCCTGAACCAAGCCATAGAAGCAAGACAGCTTCATTATCATAATTTTATAATTGTTTTATCAGCTTCATAATGCATCAAATCAAATGGTAGGTTTCCTTTAAGTTTGTGGCATGAGGGATTAATGATTTTGCTCACAAACAAATAAGTTAAGAACTGTTGCCTCATTCATGACGGTTAAATATAACTCTGTAGACCAGCCTTTATCTGCCCTAAGTGTGCGCCACAAATTGGAAAATTAGAAGCAGCGGAAAAGGGTTTGATTCACAAGCGGCGTCACAATGGTGTGCCCACAAGTCCTGTGTCAGAAAAAAAAAATCCAGCCATCCAGGAATTGAATGCTGTGCACAAGGAATTGCTATCTTTCATGGCTTGAACACCAGAAAACTGGTATACAACCCATAATAAGCGCCCCCCCAGTATCTTTATGTTACTGAGATTCTCAGTGTACCAGGGATGATTGGCAAAAGTGGAGCTACGAACAGTGTCTCTTCTGCCAAACCAATACCTGCAGCAGTATACCACTAGTTCTCCACAACACTGTTTGCACGGCATCGACACCGCTCATGTAATATCCCATACCCATGTCTGTCTAGTCTGTGTCTATGTAGGGGATGCATAAAACACAGTGTGAAAAGCCTTACACCACATTTATCAAGGCATTTTAGACCTGTTTTTAGCCATTTTCCGACTTATCCGACTGATGGGGTGTAGAAAAGGGGCGTGGTTTGGTCTAAAAGGGGCATGGCCTATTTCCGTGTGCCAAAAATTGTGGTGCAGAGTTTAGACCACTTTAAAGTAGGTCTAAACTGGAAACCGACAGTCTTATCCTGCACGAGTTTCATTAACACAGTGATAAATCTGGCGCAGAAAATGACTAGGGTTTTTCCTCCACTAAATTGACAGAACCTGGGACACATTGATAAATCCCCCCCCCCCCCCCCCTTACGGGGACTGCTGTATTTTTATATTGTAATTGCTTCCCCATACATAATGTAATGGGTCATGTAACCTGTATTGTGCTGTATCACAATGTCCTGTAACTATGTTTGTATGCAACCAAGGAACTAGCAACATGTAAATATGTGCCTCTAGAAGTATTTATATATTTGTATTGTTATAACTGTGACTAACTGTGTAACAATCGCCGGAACACTATGTACAAAATAATTACCCCCCCAGAGGATCAATAAAGTTGTTTTGTACTGTATGTAGTCACACTTTATAAAATCAACATGCCAGAGGCCATTGGAACTTGTCAACATGTAAAAATCACCCTCCTGATGACTGCTTCCCTTTCATTTTTTTTTAACCCCTTATGACACCGCCCATAAAAAATATGACAGATTAATTACATATGACAGGTAACATAAAAAGCAGTATTACATAATTGAAATGTGCCTGCAAAATGGTAATGATATAGTCAAAAAAAGACTAAAAAGACAATGGTCCACATTTATCAAAAACAGTGCAAACTGTGCTATGTGCAGTTTGCCTGTGTAGTGCACCAGATTCATGATTTAAAGTGCATGTTCTTCATGCATCTGGCGCCCCCTGCATTCTATGAAATGGTCTGATCTGATAAAGTTGTATTTCTGCCTTAACAAAGCTTTGTCATTCCTAATTTTGAACCTCGCCTTCCAGTCTAATGATCAATTTCTCTTTTCCGAGAGGATTGGCTCAAAGTCATAAACCTTCTGTTATGTAACTTAACCTAATACTTATTACAGAAAGACTGACACACAGTATATAGATGTCGTTAATTAACTGCAAAGGAAAACTTCACCATTTGGTTTTTAGATTAAGTCTGTTATAATTAGAACAGAAAGAAAATTATTTACATAAAACGGAAACCACAGGAGGATATAAATCTTATGCAAACCAAGAGCACTGGAATGAAATTTCTCTGTGGACACATTTAATTTAAGGTAAATTTTAATATTTCTGAAAACATATGCATTGGAAATTTAGCCATGAATAATTAATTTTCCTCTAAACGATTAACCCATTAATTTTAAATTTCAAATAAATATTGTTCTTTGTCCTTAGGAAAAGCAATATATATATATACACTCACCGGCCACTTTATTAGGTACACCTGTCCAACTGCTCGTTAACACTTAATTTCTAATCAGCCAATCACATGGCGGCAACTCAGTGCATTTAGGCATGTAGACATGGTCAAGACAATCTCCTGCAGTTCAAACCGAGCATCAGTATGGGGAAGAAAGGTGATTTGAGTGCCTTTGAACGTGGCATGGTTGTTGGTGCCAGAAGGGCTGGTCTGAGTATTTCAGAAACTGCTGATCTACTGGGATTTTCACGCACAACCATCTCTAGGGTTTACAGAGAATGGTCCGAAAAAGAAAAAACATCCAGTGAGCGGCAGTTCTGTGGGCGGAAATGCCTTGTTGATGCCAGAGGTCAGAGGAGAATGGGCAGACTGGTTCGAGCTGATAGAAAGGCAACAGTGACTCAAATCGCCACCCGTTACAACCAAGATAGGCAGAAGAGCATCTCTGAACGCACAGTACGTCGAACTTTCAGGCAGATGGGCTACAGCAGCAGAAGACCACACCGGGTGCCACTCCTTTCAGCTAAGAACAGGAAACTGAGGCTACAATTTGCACAAGCTCATCGAAATTGGACAGTAGAAGATTGGAAAAACGTTGCCTGGTCTGATGAGTCTCGATTTCTGCTGCGACATTCGGATGGTAGGGTCAGAATTTGGCGTCAACAACATGAAAACATGCCTTGTATCAACGGTTCAGGCTGGTGGTGGTGGTGTCATGGTGTGGGGAATATTTTCTTGCCACTCTTTGGGCCCCTTGGTACCAATTGAGCATCGTTGCAACGCCACAGCCTACCTGAGTATTGTTGCTGACCATGTCCATCCATTTATGACCACAATGTACCCAACATCTGTTGGCTACTTTCAGCAGGATAATGCGCCATGTCATAAAGCTGGAATCATCTCAGACTGGTTTCTTGAACATGACAATGAGTTCACTGTACTCAAATGGCCTCCACAGTCACCAGATCTCAATCCAATAGAGCATCTTTGGGATGTGGTGGAACGGGAGATTCGCATCATGGATGTGCAGCCGACAAATCTGCGGCAACTGTGTGATTTCACCATGTCAATATGGAGTAATGCTTCCAGCACCTTGTTGAATCTATGCCACGAAGAATTGAGGTAGTTCTGAAGGAAAAGGGGGTTCAGTATAGTGTAGTATATGGGGAAGGCTTCTTAAACCAATAAGTAGTAATTGATACTGAAAGCTAATAGCTAATATATGACTACAACTTTTTGTAAACTCATCTGCTCTACACACTTATCCAGCATAATAAACCAGGGACACTTACTAGATCCAGCCACCTTGAAAGTGATACAATTTCTTTTATTTGCTACCCATGGCCTCCTTCCTTCTAAAACCAACTTTTAAAATTATGCAATGAGCCTGTAGTGCAATGGGGGCATTATCTCAGCACCTCCATGCTGTAACCTTCAGAGGCTTTTACACTGCACAGGAAGTTCTGATGAAGCAAGGGGGGATAGCATAAGCGCCTGTGAAGCCACTGCATGGAGGGGCTTTGGTAAAACCTTTTGACTTATTAGCATGATTTTAAAAGTTGATTTTAGAAGAAAGGAGGCCATAGATAACAAATATACCATTACCCCAGCCTCAGTAAATGGATCTATGTGTAAATGTCCCTAGTTTATCATGCTTGATTTTCATTGTAGAAAGGATCGATATTCCTTCAATACTGGTTTAATTTGGAAAAAGCTTGTTCTGTCAAGTGGCTTATAGGGTTATCCACAGGTGTATCATTCCTAAAGTCTTTTGGTTCTTTATGGTCACTCACAGCCACCGGTAAAGATAAAGATTTAGTCTCATGCATAAGATAAATAAATAAATAATTCTTTATTTACATATCTCCTACAGATTACGCAGCACTGTACAATACATGCCAAATTGGTTTTATATTTATATTTCTCCTTCAAGTGAAAATATAGTCAAAGGAAACCTCATACCATATTTTTTCTCTATAGTAAGCGTGCCTAAACTACACCAGGTTTTTCAACTTCACCTCTGCTCTCAGCAGTTGTCTAGAACCTCACCTCTTTCTCTTCTCAACAGCCAGAATCTTAATATTCAGCACAATATGGCCTCAGAAAGTAGTGTTCACTCTCCTTCACTGGTAGCCCAAATATCCTACCCAGCAAACTCCAGTAGCCTCACCAGCCATCAGCTATGAAAACAATCAAAATTGCCAGTGCTCCTCAGCACTGGGGGCCTAAGCCTGTATGCCACACAAGCACACTTGGTGAAATGTCCAAAAGAAGGCAGCACTATAAAATTTCATGGTGGTTTTAATAAAGTATTTTACTGTTACTATACCAATATGATCACACACATGAGTGCCACTATTACAACTACAGCTTTGCATTGAATGTTCTACAATATACTGGACACAGTAGTGAAGTCAGTACCAGTAGAAGTAAGGGCTCCCCTTTAGTTTTCAAAAATGTTGAGCAGATGTGACAGTATATTGGCATGATATGTATGTTGAATACTTGTTGTCAGATCCCTGTCAACAAAGCAACATGTAATAGGTTTATCTATACATGTAGTAATACAGTTCTACTTCTAACTCTGGAATATTTTTGTCCACATCAGATTACTGTACACTGTGTGTTGTAAAGACCTTCTTTACCAGAATGCAAATACCAAAGCAAATACTGAAAAGCAACTGAACAGCAGCAAATTCAGAAGCCTGGAGACTGTGAATGCATCTGTGTATTAGATTTTCTGCTATGAAGCAGTGCGATAAAAAAAAGCACCATGATGGTCTAAATTTTGCTGAGTGAGCTAATCTTCCTTTGGCATTTGAAGTTTAGCCATAGATAATTAGCTTGTCCTTATTAGACCCTGATTTTTGGCTCAAGTTTGGTTCCAATAAAGAAAATTCTGCTTTGCTAATAAACATGTGTTGATCTATGAGAACGAAAAACCTTAAAATCTCTCAAGATTCTTTGTTACGCCCAAACTGTTCAACTTAATTAGGAAATTTCAAGGAAATATATTCCATGTAAGTCACAAGACACTTCTATAAATCCTTGTCTATGACTTAATCCTAAAATTAAAAAAACATCTAAGTACACTACAAATAGCTGATAAGACTTCTTATATTTTTTTTTGCAAAGGTTATGTTTTTGAAACAAGGATTGTGATATTATCCATTCTCATGGAAAGGTATAGACTTTAGCTTAAATTTATTTTTATCTCTACATTTTTTTCTTATCTGTCTTCTGCTTAAATGTTAGTTTTCCATTTGCACTTAATTTGGTGAATGTGGAAAAGGGTTAAAAGGAGACTAACCAAAGTGCCTAGTAAATGTCACGATTATTGTTCATAAGTAAGAGGTAGATGTTTGTTTTCTTGAAATTCAAAGTGTCCATGGTGAAATGGAAATAGCTAACAACACTGGTAAAATTTTACTAGTAAATTGAATTCACAGAAAATATAATTACTTCGCTCCAAATAAAATACACAAAAAGATCATTCAGCTCTGGACCGAAGCACATTGTAATGAAGAGGAGGGAATTCCCTATATACTCATACTGTAGTATGGCAGTATATGATAGGATCGATCAGACAACCTAGGATCAAAGAACCCTAGAGTCTGAAAAATAGTAAAATAAAAAAAAAAAAAAAGTTTTTAAAAAATTATATAAAAAAAAAACTAAAAATTCAATCAACACCCTTTCTTTAGAACTCAAAATAAAAAAATAAATAAAAACAGTAAAAACATAAACATTAGCCATGAGTGGGGAATACTACCGCCTACAGTGAAGAAAACTACCCCATACGTGAGGAACCACTTCCGCCATACAGTGAGTAACACTTCCTCCATACAGTGAGGAACACTACCCCCATACAGTGAGGAACACTACCCCCATACAGTGGGAACACTTCCCGCCAACATGAGGAACACTACGCCATACAGTGAGAACATAATACCACCATACAGTGAGGAAACCCTAAGCCTACAGTGAAAATTACAGCCATACAGTGAGGAACACTACCCCATACAGTGAGTTAACACTACCGCAATACAGTGAGGAAACACTACCTCCAGACAGTGAGGAATACTACCGCCATACAGTGAGGAACCCTACCGCCATACAGTGAGGGACACTACCCACATACAGTGAGGAACATTACCTCCAACCGTGAGGGGCACTCCGCATACAGTGAGCAAAAACTACCGCCATACAGTGAGGAATACTACTGCCATCGCAGGAGAACATTAACCCATACAGTGAGGAACAATACCCCCATGCAGTGAGGAACACTATCGCCTACAGTGAAAATTACAGCCATACAGTGAGAAACACCTCCGCCATACAGTGAGTAACACTCCCGCCAATACATGAGGAACACTACCTCCATGCATGAGGAATACTAGATCGCCATACAGTGAGGAACACTACCGCAATACAGTGAGGACATACCACCATACGTGGGGGCACTTCGCCATACAGTGAGCAAAACTACCACCATACAGTGAGGAAACTACCGCCATACAGTGAGGAACCTTACCTCCATACAGTGAGAGACCACTACCCCCATAAAGTGAGGAAAACTATGCCTACTGAGAACCATACCCCATACAGTGAGGAACAATACCCCATAAAGTGAGGAATAACGTATACAGTGAGGATAATACCCTCATACCAGCCATACAGTGAGGAACATACCGCCATTCAGTGAGAAACTTTACCCACAACAGTGAGAAACACTACTGCCATACAGTGAGGAACACCTACCACCATACACTGTCTTCTGCTTAAATGTTAGTTTTCCATTGTTGCATCTTAATTGGTGAATGTGGAACAAGGGTTAAAAGGGAGACTAACCAAAGTGCCTAAGTAAATGTCAAATTATGTGTCATAAGAGAGGTAGATGTTTTGTTTCTGGAATTTAAAGTGTCCATGTGAAAATGAATAGCTAAAACACTGTTAAAATTATACCAGAATTAATTACAGAAAATACTTTACTGCGTCCAATAAAATACACAAAAAGATCATCAGCTCTTGGACCGATCAGCAGATGTAAGTGAATGAGAGGGATTCCCTATATACTGCCATACTGTAGTATGGCAGTATATGATAGGATCGATCAGACAACTAGGATCAAGAACCCTAGAGAGTCTGAAAAATAGTAAAAATAAATAAAAAAAAGTTTAAAAAAATTATAATAAAAAAAACTAAAAATTCAAATCCACCCCCTTTCCTTAGAACTCATAAATAATAAAATAATAAATAACAGTAAAACATAAAACACATTGCTATGAGTGGGAATATACCGCCATACAGTGAAGAAAACTACCTCCATACAGTGAGGACATTCGCATAGCATGAGTAACACTTCATCCCTACAGTGAGGAACACTACCCCATACAGTGAGGAAACACTACTCCCATACAGTGAGGAAAACACTCCGCCATACAGTGAGAAACACTACCGCCATACAGTGAGGAACACTACCCCCATACAGTGAGGAACAGTGCCGCCATTACAGTGAAAATTAAGCCAGTACAGTGAGGAACATACCCCCAGTTACAGTGAGTAACACTACGCCAATACAGTGGGAACACTACCTCATACAGTGAGGAATACTACCGCCATACAGTGAGGAACATACCGCCATACCGTGAGGGACACTACCACCATACAGTGAGGAACATTACCTCCATACAGTGAGGGGCACTTCCGCCATACAGTGAGCAAAACTACCGCCATACAGTGAGGAATACTACTGCCATACAGTGAGGAACATTACCCCCATACAGTGAGGAATACTACCGCCATACAGTGAGGAACATTACCCCCATACAGTGAGGAACACTACCCCCATGCAGTGAGGAACACTATCGCCATACAGTGAAAATTACAGCCATACAGTGAGGAACACCTCCGCCATACAGTGAGTAACACTACCGCAATACAGTGAGGAACACTACTCCATGCAGTGAGGAATAATACTGCCATACAGTGAGGACACTACCGCCATACAGTGGGAACATTACCTCCATACAGTGAGGGGGCACTTCGCCCCATACAGTGAGCAAAACTACCACCATACAGTGAGGAATACTACGCCATACAGTGAGGAACATTACCTCCATACAGTGAGAGACCACTACCCCCATAAATGAGGAACACAACCTGCCATACAGTGAGGAACACTACTCCCACCAGTGAGAAACCCCGCCATACAGGAGGAAACATACCCCCATAAAGTGAGGAACTACTGTCATACAGTGAGGAAACTACCGCCATACAGTAAGGAACACTACCGCATACAGTGAGGAAAACTACCGCCATACAGGAGAAACTTTAACCCACATACAGTGAGAAAACACTACTGCCATACAGTGTGGAACACTACACGCCATACAGTAAGAACACTACCCCCTAAACCGTGAGGAACCACTACCCATACAGTGAGAGACAATACCCACTACAGTGAGAAACACTACCAGACATACAAGTAGGAACACTACCCCATTACAGTGATGAATACTACCCCCATACGGAGGAAAAACTACCCCATGGACACATACCCCCATACAGTGGGAACACTCCCCATACAGTGAGGAACACACCCCCCATACCGTGAGGAACACTCCCGCTATACAGTGAGGATACTACCACCATACAGTGAGGAAAACTACCGCCATACAGTGAGGAACACTAAGCCATACAGTAGGAATACTACAGCAATACAGTGAGGAACACTACCGCCATACATGAGAAACATACCCCCTACAGTGAGAATACTACTGCCACTACAGTTAGGAAAACATACCCCCATACAGTGAGGAATACTGCCATACAGTGATAATACGCCATACAGTGAGAATATACCCCCATACAGTGAGAACACTACCCCATAAGTCAGGAAACAGTACCGCCATGACCTTTGTTCTTCCCATAGTCTCTGCACAGTAAAAACATTCACGTTTCTCCGAGTGTTACCCGAATATTTGCGCCGATTTTCCCTGTATTGCCCCGGGATTTTGGCGCATGTGATCGGATTGTGGGCACAGGCGCTGGCATGCGATGGAAATTGGGGGGGTGAATGAAAACCCGACGAATTCGGAAAAAAAACGGACGCATTAAAAAAAAAAGTGTCACGGGACTCCGCTTATCTTTCACTAGGAATAGGCCGGTGTACTCAGGGCATTTTCGGCGGGCCTCGTGGAACTTCAGCGCAGCAGCGCCACCTGGTGGACGTCGGAGGAACTACCTTGTGAATCCGGTCGGACCGAATCCACCAGAGAAACGCGCCACTGGATTGGGGATTAGACCGGGTAGTAAATGTGCCCATTGTGCTTGTGTCCATTTTCTAATAAAGGGGAAAAAAATGTGTAATCGTTCCCACAATCACCAAAAACTTCGGATTCATGACGAAAACATCAAAGTTTCTGAAATTCTAAACAAATTCCACTTCATTAGAATCGATTCACCCATCTCTAGTATTACCATCTTGGCAATCACATTTAATTTAATTAATCTGCCATATACATTTAATAATTGAATATATTAAAAAACATAACTGTGTGAAGATAATTTTCCCATAGTAGGTAGCAATGTTGCCCCTCAAATAAGATTAGCTGCCTTGGATATGACCACGCTGGTACCCCGGAAACGTGGCCTCACATATGCAATGAGACCCTGCCAGACCACCTGGATTCAGCTATCATTATCACAGGACGGCTGTGGGAATGTGACTCCAGCCATTTATGTACAAAAATTTGTTTCTGTGTTCAACACTCTAAAAGTGGTTGTCGTATCTAAGTACAGCTGTCCTCTGTTTCTAAGGGACAACATGGTACATTTATGGAAAATTATCTTCACACAGATACTGTTTTTTAATGACATCCAATGAATAAATGTAAGAGATGTGACAGATTGATGAAATGCCAATGCCCAGTTAAGAATGCCCCATTAAAAAACCTCTTAAGGGACTTACATTGGTTCCTATACATTCTTAAGAGTTGAAGGATATGAAGAGGGTTCGCAGGCTGGGCCCTTTTCTTACACACCAGACGTTTGCTGCATAATGCATCACTAACACCTGAAATCGGTGCTGGTATGGATCACAGGTTTAAGCAGTAATGAGCAGCCATATATTGAGATTCCCAGACCTGTCATTCAGGCTGATTATTAACAGTCTGCCCAGTGGTGCACTGTTAAAATAGGTATAAAAATCTGCATATACGGCAATACTGTACTGGCATTCTAAGGGTCAAAAAAAGAGTACATTTTAAGACATTCAAAATAAAATTAATAAACCTTAAATTGAAGTTTAACCCTAGAAGGGTGCCCATCTCCATCTATAAAATATTCCCAGTGGCAAATCCAAATCAACATTTCACAACACAAAACAAATTAGAATAAAACATTATCAGAAGTTGTACAGCCCCAATATAGTATGAAGACAACTCGTCCTGATAAAAAATAACACCTTAAACAGTATCAAGAAAATTATGAACGTCAGTAATTAGGTGAAACAGTATATAAATTGGTATTTCTGTGATCATACCAGCCACATTAAGGGGAGATGTAACTCGAAGCAGCCACGAAGGCGTAAAAAAATATCACAAGAAATCGTAAATGCGTTTTTGGTAATTTCCTACCTTTTTTCCAGCTTGGAAATAAAACTACTTAGGGCTAAGTACAACTTGTTACAGGGAAAACAACTTGTAAAAAAAAAAAAATAAAAATAAAAACCAAATTAAAAGTTATGCATTTTGGCAGGACAACTATTCGGAACGTGCCAATCACGGAAATGAGGTCCTGTTTTTCCATCTAAATGAAAATCAGATCAAGCAATCGCTTCAATTCTCAGCAGTCTGATGCCACCATTAAGAAAAATGAGGCCCACTCTATTCTTATCAAATTGCTGCCAAGGCCTTTAAAGAGCTTCCCTGGTTACCTTGGACATAATAACATTATAACATTATATTTTTTAAAATGGACAGGAATTAACAAATTATCATACTCGAAGAGAGAAGACAAGTGGAGCTCAGTCTTTTTGCCATCTCCATCAAAGATGAGCAAGTTTTGATGGCACCATAAGCACATGTGCCACTTTGAATGTAAATCCTCTGTTCCAAATCAGATACTTACAAAGATATGCTGGATAGAGAGAAACCACATAGGCACCAATATTATTATTATTTAACTACATAATTTTATCAGCTTAGTGGAGTATCCTTTTAGGTACTACAACTTGGTTTATGGGCTTATCTACATTGGTGATATTCCCACAGTGGTAGGATAACATACAAGTAAATAACAAGTCACATGAGAGATATTACATCACTTTTCATGGTCTTTCTTAGAAGGCACAAGACTCTTTTATAACTATATCTTGAATAACTTCACTAGAAAATCAAGCATATTATAATATATCAGGTTAGTTTCCTGAGAGGTTGGTGCCATATGTAGGCAGTAATGGAAACAATTAAAATAAATTAGATATGGGGGTCTCAAAATTTTCATACACCCGAGGCGGCTGCATAGCAGTCTTATTGCCATCTGCTAATATATTGCTATTCAAACCTTTCTGACCAGCAACTGTCAGAAAATGTAGTAATAAAATTCTATCCCTAATAAGGACATTATGAATTACAAATATACATTCATATACATTACATAGAATATATCTCTTTTCCTGATTTAAATTTATAATATACACATTAAATATTGATATATTTAGTTTAAGAATGTATAGTATAGGTTTGAAGATCTTTACATTAAGTGTTAAGAGATTGAAGAATTTTTGTCCTAAACTGCACTTATAAGGAAATGAAAATAAAATATTTTTTTTTTCAAGATTTGAAATACTGTGGACGCATTAAAAAGCCTTCACCAGATTGTTCATGTTATGACAACTCTAGGATATTAATTTCATTGACACACTGTAACTATGGCTGAATGCTGTTTCACTTAAACTGATATTCCTGCATTTGCCCTAATTGTTTGAATGCTGATCTCTGTGCTGCGCCGGAAGAATATCCCAGCAGTAATTTTCTTTGGCACATATGTTTTACACCTTAGTGAGAAATGTGAGTGAGGGGTAAGGCCTTTGGAACCATCAGCCTGGATTTGCTGCTCAGAACAAATTAGGTGTACAGTTGTGTAGTTTTTTTCTGCCATAAAGTGTTAACATTTATGGTGTTACAAAGAACAAGCAGGGAGTGCATACTTGGAAGATGTTTATTACTGTCTGTCTACAGAAAAATTCTGGATTGTGAAACTTCCATAATATCAAACTGCTCTGCTTTATGTTGTTACTCTTAATGTGCCCCCTTCCTCATAGATTGGTAAGGCTCTTGTGAAAGCCCTCATAGTAATGTAATCATCCTACACTTTTATTACTCTGTAATATTTTAGGTTAAGTAAATGAAATCTACCATTATAGTACCCAGAATGATAACCGGGGCATTTGCTATAGATCCAGGTCATTGAGATGTGGTAAGCTTATTATAATTTTAATCCATGGACCCTTCCTTCTAAAAATCTCTTTAAAATTATGCTAATTACCTGAGGCTATGGGAGGGGGGTTACCAGAGTTCTTGCTTCAACATCTGTTTATACTGGTCTGAGACTTTCCCCCTTCCCGCTGCCTCCTCGTCTCTACCCCATCCCTCTGACTGCTCACACAGTGGAGGGGAAGTGCTAATGGCATAGTGTGCACCTGTGGAAGTTACAGTGAGTTAAGTGGAAGAGTCCATCAGTAGAAGATATGGTCAAGGGAGTGACAAACAGAAATAACTATACCTAACTTTAACGTAGTTTTGAGTAATGCTAAATCTCCCCCAGGTATTTTAGACTGTGGTTGGAAAAATTTGAAGTTTGGAATCGATGGCCCCTAAACGCACAGTGCACCAAGTAGGATGGGCCACCACCTAGTCATCATGAATTCATGTGCATCCAGATAAAAAACAGAAGAACCATATAACTCGAGACTAACTAGTTTTTCCTGCACAAAAAAAATGATGCTGAAACCCAAAACGGTATACCGAGTAAATAAAAATTAGGTTTTACCAGGTTTTGTGGTCAAAATTAGGGGACTCGGCTCTAACTTTTTGGGTCGGCTTATGACTCAAGTACATTGTATTATGTACGATAGTAGTTCTGGTAGGTATATACTTAAATGGGATCTGTTTGAAAACCTCTCATGACCTGATGTGGGGCAACAATCTATTACTAAGACAGTAAGGGGCTCCCACGATACCTGTCCATATGGCACTCACCGACATTGCAATAGCAATACGTTGTACTTAGAATATTGTAATGAGCAATCAGACATCCCAGAATTTAAACACCCTAAGGCCATAACACTATTAAATAAAATAATAACAATAAAATTTGAACATCACCCTTTCCTGACAACGCAAATAAAAATATTATCCACGAGCATGTTACTTATTCCCTGTATCCAAACTGCTGCCGTATCAAAAACATAGTTTACTGATAAAATGTATTTACTGGATGTTTATTGCGCATATTGAATGAAAGGGATCGGCTATTATTCAGCTTCAATGTTGATTGAGGGTTCCTTGATAACCCAGTCTCTATACCTAGATAGAGTGACTTGTACACATTTGTACCCATTAACCCAGAAGGTAGTAAGGAAACGGTTTTGTATTGGGGCCATGGCCATTGAGGCATGTAGATTTTACTTTTATCTTGTGTCCCAAAAATCCCTTTTTTGGAATCATAAAATATCAGCACTTTTATCATTTATGTGTAAAATGTTTACAATTACCATTTAAAGCATAACCACCATTTTCCGAATGTTTAATATTGTGTATGAAGGGGTATGGGGAAATAATCTCTCTTAGTTTGTAAAGAACAGGTACAATGCTGTTGAGATAGTATTCCCTTCTGCACCTGTGGGGGAGATTTATCAAAGTGCATGTGACAACAATATGACGTCCAGCTTAATCTTCCTAAAACTGATTATCAAATGAAGCTTAGCTCTACTGCGGTTACGATGGGAAAACTGTAAATCTCATGCTTTCAGACACTTTCTGATAAATCTCCTTCGCACGATCATGTGTATATATCCAGGACACTGCAACGGGTCTACTCTAATCTATCTTTGTATTCACATCTGCTGGGCTTGGCTTGAAAAATGTCATACCAAATACATGGGAGTGAGCGACAAGGCACTCACTGCCTAGAGCTTGTGTAAACAACAGAGAGGGAGCCTGGTAGATGATTCACGCCTTGACAATGGAGAAGTAACGCGCTACTTAGGGGCATTCAACTAAGCAGAATTTCTAACTCCTGACGTACAGTAACTTTAACTTAGCGCCTCCCGTACCATACTGTGTACGTCTGTGGTGCTGAACACGTACTTCTCTTTGCACACCAGAGCGAACCAACATGGAAAAACTTGGGTGTCAGCTGTAACTAGCGTGGATCGTGATTGTTAATCCCTGTTCGGATTACTGCAATCAGTGGGACCGAGGTATTTTAAACTGGCTTTTCCCAAAGAAATCTCTCAGTTGGTGTCAACTATTGCGTTGGCAAACACCAGGGCGTCCAAAGTGCGTCCGGGAGCCTGGAATACAAATCGAATTAGAAAAAAAAGTTTGAAAAAATGTTACAAATTGACAATGAATTTTAAAAAAATCAATAACAACGAACCATTAACGATAAAACTGCCTATAATTACCTGAAGTGAAAAAAGTCACCAACCCAAAACCCACTCTATGGTAATACCAATCCAATCACCAAATTATAATGAAATCATATTGAAGCCTGTGATGATGACTTAAATAATTTTTTTTTAACTCCAAATGATTGTTTACCTATCTACCCCATAAATGTAACAAAAAGTGATTTTTAAATAAAAACGTATTTATACCAAAATTGCACTGTTGTAATGTGCAAAAAAATGCAAAAACAAAAGATAGATTTCTCCCCTTTTAGGGTTTTATTCGCGAAATTGGAAAATGGAAGGAAAATATAGAATATGATAGTAAATAAATGTGTGTAAATAATAAAATATGTCAAAAACTCAACTACAGAATTTATGTTTTCTCTAACTCCCCCCCACCAAAAAAGTTATATTTTTCATCCATAAAGGCCTAGCAGCCTAAAATAGTACCATTGAAAGATTAGCTCATACCACACAAATAAGACCCTCACATGCAAATTAACTGAAGACCCCAAAGCTACACCAACTCAAAAATGCTTTCGCGTAAGGAAAAACTGGCCCTACTGCGACTCAACTGTTCACCTCTACAACAATAACATCCAATGTGTGGTATCTCTTGTATTTGTTGAAGAAGCAAATGTTAAATGGGAACCACAACTACCCCCAAGCCACATTCAATATACATGCCTAGAACTTAATATCTCTTTCCTGAATTTAAAGTTAAATTAAATAGTACCACATGAAATATTGATATTTTAGTTAAGAAGTCTCGTATATAGTTAAACTTACATTAAGTTTTTAAGAAGATTTGACATGTTTTGTCCTAACTTGCACTTATAAGGAACTGAAAATAACATATTTTTTTTTTCTTCAATATTTGAAACTACTTGACGCATTAAAAAGAGCCATCACCGATTGTTTCCTGTTCGTGACACTAGGAAGATTATTCATTACACCACTTGTACCTATGGCTTGATATGCTGTTTCACTTAAAAACGCATATTCCTGGCATTTTGCCCTAATTTGTTGAATGCTTATCTCTGTTCTGCTCCGGAGAAATTCACAGGCATGTACTTTTCTTTGTCACTCTTAATGGTTTTTTTACAACCTTAGTGGTGAAAAGGTTAGTTTGAGGGGTACGGCCATGTTGGAACCATCATCTGGATTTTGCTGTCAGAACAATTAGGGTGGTACAGTTTGTGTAGTTTTTTTCTGCACTAAAGGTGTTTTACATTTACTGGTGTTCATAGCAAAAAGCAGGGATCAATATGGAAGATGTTTAATGTCTGTCTACAGAAAAATTCTGATTGTAAACTTACTTCATAAATCCACAAACCTGATCTGCTATTTTGTTACCTCTTAGTTCCCCCATGTTCCTCAATAGATTGTACGCTCTTGTGAAAAGGCCCTCATATGTAATGTATCAAATCACATCCTACTATTTATTACTCTGTATATTTAAGGTTAGTAAATGCATCTACCATTATAGTCCACATGATAAACAGGGGCATTTGCTCATAGATCCCGTCCATTGAGATTGTGGTTAAGCTTCTTATATTTTATCCATTGCCTCCCTTCCTTCTAAACTCTACTTAAACTTTGCTAATAGCCTGATGGCTATGGGAGGAGGGGTTACCAGAGTTTCTTGCTTCACAGTCTGTTAGACTGTGTATGAGCACTTTCCCCCTTCCCCCTTCCCCCTGCTCCCTCCCTCGTCCTCTAACCCCCATCCCTCTTCCTTCTCACACATTGTCCTGGTATTGCTAATGCATCGGTGGCCAGCCTGTGAAGTACAGTGAGTGTGAGTGGAAGAGTCAAATCAGTAAGAAGATATGCCAAGGAGTGACAAACAGAAATAACTTACCTTAACTTTAACTATTTGAGTATGCTAATCTCCCCCCTGTCTTTTAGACTGGTTTGAAAAATTTGAAGTTTGGAATCTGATGGCCCATAAAGACAGTGCCCCAATAGGATGGCCACACACTATGGGCATCATGAAGTCTTTGCATACAGTAAAAAAGAATAACCATATATACTCTAGTATAAGCCTAGTTTTTTCAGCACAAAAAAATGTGCTGCAAACCCAAAACGGCTTTATACTCGCTTAAAAAATAAAATTTGGTTTTATACCATGTTTTTGTGGTAAAATTAGGGCTCGGCTTCTACTTGGTCGGCTTATACTCAAGTACATTCTGTTTTATGTATGATAAGTATGTCTGGTAGGTATAGATAAGTATGGATCTGTTGAGACCCTCTCTATTACCTGATTGTGGGCAACAATCTATTACTAAGACAGAAGGGGCTCCCACAGATCCTGTCATAGGCCTCACCGCATTGGAATATTTGCAATCCAGTGTACTGTAAGAATATTGTAATGAGCAATCAGCCCCCAGAATTTAAATTAAAACCACCCTCAGGGGCCCATAAACATATTAAAATAATAAAAAATAAAAATTTGAATCAACCTTTCCTTACAACTCCAATAAAATAAATTTCACGAGCATTTTTCCTTATCCTGTTCCCAAACTGCTGGTATCAAAACATATTTAACTGATAAAAATGTATTTACTGGATGTTTTATTTTGGCATTTGAATGAAAGGGATCGGGCTATTAGTCAGCTTACATTTGTTGAGGGTTTCTTGACAATCACCAGTCTCTATAAACCTAGATAGAGGGACTTGTACACTCATTTGTACCCATTAACCCATGAAGGAGTGAAGAAAGTGTTGTAGTTGGGGCCAGGGCCATTGGAAGGCATGTAGATTTACTTTATCTTGTGTCCAGAAAATCCCTTTGTTGGAATCAATAATAATCGCATTTTATCATTTATTGTGTAAAATTATACCATTAACATTTAAAGCATACCAACCACCATTTCAGATGTTTTAATATTGTGTGAGGGAGTATGGGGAGAATTAAGTCCTTCTGCTTAGTTTGTAAAGAACGTCCTACAATGGCTGTTGAGATCATATTCCCATCTGCACACTGTTGGGAGATTTATCAGAAGTTGCCTGTGACAACAAATTAGACGTTCAGCTTTAATCTTCCCTAAAAAACTGATTATAAAATGAAAGCTTAGCTCTACCGGTACGATGGGAAACTGAACTCTCTGCTTTCAGACACTTCTGATAAATCTCTTCAGATATGTGTCTCTAAACTGACAACGGTCTACATCTAATCTTCTTTGTATTCACATCTCTGGGCTTGATGCTTGAAAAATGCTCATACCAATACATTGATGAGCAGAAAGGCACCACGTGCTAAGCTGTGTAAACAAACCAAGGGAGCCCTGGTAGAGAGATCAGCCTTGACAATGGATAAGTAAAGCAGAGCTACTTAGGGCATTCAACTAAGCAAATTCTTAACTCCCTGACGAAGTACTAATAACTTAGCGATCAGTCCTACTTGTACTTTTGGTGCTGATGACCAGTACTTGCTTTTGCAACCAGAGCTGAACCACATTGGTGAAAACATTGGGTGTCAACTGTAACTAAGCTTGGATCGTGATTGTTTAATCTGTTCGATACTGCATCAGTGTGACCGAAGTATTTAAACTGGCTTTTCCAAAGAACTCTCAGTGGGTTCTAACTATTGCTTTGGCAACCCCAGTGCTGTCCCAAATGGCCTTAGGAATCCGTAAGTACAAATCAAAGTTAGAAAAAAATTTTGAAAAAATGTTTAAATTGACAATGAATTTTTTAAAAAATCATAAAACGAAACCATTAACATATAAACTGCCTATAATTACCTGAAGTGAAAAAATCCCATCCAAACCTAAACATCTATGGTATATCCACATCCAACAAATCACCACATTACTTAAATCGAAATCATTATGAGCCTGTTGAATGGTATGCTGTAAATATTTTGTTTTTAAACTCAAAAATTGATTTTTACTATCTTATCCCATAAATGTAACAGAAAAGTGGATTTTAATAAAAAAAAGTAATTTATACCAAAAGGCACTGTTGTAATGTGGCAAAAAAAATGGCAACCAAAAATGACTGATTTCTTCCATTAGTTTATATTCTGCGTAAATTGGAAATGGATAGAAAAATATAGAAATATGTAATAAATAAAAATGTGTTAATAATAAATAACAATGTCAAAACTCAACTACAGAATTTATGTTTTCTCTACTCCCCCCCCACCTCACCCCCCCCCACCAAAAAAGTTTATAATTTTTCATCAATAAGGCCTAGCCAGCCTAAAATAGTACCATTGAAATATGTAGTCTCATACCACACAAAATAAGCCCTCACATGCAAATACTTTATAGCTCCCCAAAGTACCCAACTAAAAACTGCTTATCCTCTTAAGGAAAACTGGCTACTGACGACCACTGTTCACCTATACAACACAGTAACATCCCACATTGTGGTATCTCTGTATTTGGAAGAAGCAAATGTTTAAAGGGAACCACACTTACCCCCCCAAGCCCACAAACACAAACCTTCTTCTGTAATATGTACTCCCTGGAGGTCTTTTAACATATTTTGGTTTTGCAGCATAATGAAAATATCATCTTTATTCTTTGTACAATGGCAGTCAGGTAATCCCACCTCCTGCAGTCCGTTTGCTGTCCCCACTCCATGCTCTGAGCCCAGCCCTGCCTCCTAGATAAATATAATTTTTAATTCATGGTGGCAATTTGCTGAAAAGACATATTACAGGTAGAAGGCATGCCTTGTAAGCTTGAAGGTGTTGACAGGTTCCCTTTAAGATCAGTGTTCTCTTCTTATTTGTTCTGATTATGTAAATTTTGAACAAAATGAAGCATATTACTGACAAAACTAGACCATTCAAAATTTCATCACCTCTATTTCCTATTAAAATTCTATGAAGCCCTAAATTAGTTAACAAGCTTCCTATAAGCTGTTCCTAATAGCTGAGGGGTGCAGATTGAAAATGGGGTGATTCATAGGGAGTTTCTAATATTATATATTTCAAGCTTAAATAAAAACAAAATGATCCCCAAAAAAGTAATTCTGAAACTTCCTTGAAGATTTCGGGAAAACCATTGTTAGATTAGAAAGCCATATAACATGTAATAAATTTAAAGACATGTTTAAAAAATGATGAAACATAATGCAGACATACGGGAAATGTTAGTTTTACCGTCCACATTAGATAATAACTATCTGTGTGAAATTTTTAAAATGCTGAATTTTTCGACAAACTTTGCCAAATATATATTTTTTTTTTTTAAAAATATGCCAAAACATATCAACCAAAATCTATCACTTAGGCTACATTCACACTATGTATCCCGTCATAAAACTAAAAACCGTAGTACAGTGGTCATAGATCGCGCTGGGAGAAGGTGAGAGAGCACTGCTCACCTCCGTCCATCTCCATAAGTAACATGGGGCCTGGCGCCGTATTCTGAAAGATAGGACACGTCATTGCGGTGTATGGGGAGGTAAAACTCACCGGCCACTTTATTAGGTACACCATGCTAGTAAGGGTTGGCCCCCTTTTGCCTTCAGAACTGCCTCAATTCTTCGTGGGCATAGATTCACAAGGTGCTGGAAGCATTCCTCAGAGATTTGGTCCAATTGACATTGATGGCATCACACAGTTGCCGAATTGTCGGCTGGCCACATCCATGATGCGAATCTCCCGTTCCACCACATCCCAAAGATGCGTCTATTGGATTGAGATCTGGTGACTGTGGGAGCCATTTTGAGTACAGTGAAACTCATTGTCATGTTCAGATACCAGTCTGAGATGATTCACGCTTTATGACATGGCGCATTATCCTGCTGAAAGTAGCCATCAGATGTTGGGTACATTGTGGTCATAAAGGGATGGACATGGTCGCAAACAATACTAGGTAGGCTGTGGCGTTGCAACGATCTCAATTGGTACCAGGGCCCAAAGAGTGCAAGAAATACCCCCCACCATGACACCACGCCTCCCCAGCCTGAACCTTTGCACAGGCAGGATGGATCCATGCTTTCATGTTGTTGACGCGGCCAAATTTTGACCCTACCATCCGAATGTCGAAGCAGAAATCGAGACTCACCCAGGCAAACGTTTTTCCAATCTTCTACTTAATGTCCAATTTCGATGAGACTTGTGCAAATGTGTAGGCTCCAGTTTCCTGTTCTTAGCTGAAAGGAGTGGCACCCGTGTGGTCTTCTGCTGCGTAGCCCATCTGCCTCAAGTTCGACGTACTGTGCGTTCAGATATGCTCTTTTGCCTACCTTGGTTGTAACGGTGGCGATTTTAGTCACTGGTTGTCTTCTATCAGCTCGAACCAGTCGCCCATTCTCCTCTGACCTCTGAATCAACAGCATTTCCGGGTGCCCACAGAACTGCTGCTCACTGAATGTTTTTTCTTTTTCGGACCATTCTCTGTAAACCCTAGAGAGGGTTGTGCGTGAAAATCCCCAGTAGATCATCAGTTTCTGAAATACTGACCAGCCCTTCTGGCACCAACACCATGGCACGTTAAAGGCGCTCAAATCACCTTTCTTCCCCTTACTGATGCTCGGTTTGAACTGCAGGAGATTGTCTTACATGTCTACATGCCTAAAGCACTGAGTTGCCGCATGTGATTGGCTGATTAGAAAGTTAAGTGTTAACAAGCAGTTGGACAGTGTTACCTAATAAAGTGGCGGTGAGTGTATATACGTCGTATATGACTTCCCCCATACGATCGTGTGATGTACCGCTTACATGAGTTCAAATGTCACAAAACACATCTCAAATCATTAATATAGAGTTAACCATGGTAAGCGCTCTGCTGCGCCGTAGCTCTACGGCCGCAGAGGTATAAGGATGTATGAAGAGGGCTCACGGGCTGAGTCCTTCTTCATACAAAGGTGGGGGTTTTTGCATATTGCATCAAAAACCCCCACCGCTAGTAACCGCGGTCGGTGCTTGCACCGATCGCGGCTATTACCTCTCAACGCCGCTGGCAAAGTCACCGGCGGCGTTTAAAAGACGGCGGCGCTGCGGCGCCGCCATCTTTTTTCCAATCGCCACGCCCCCCGAACGTCATCGGGGGCGCGACGGTACCCATGGTAGCCTCGTGTCTTCTTTTGACACAGCTACATGGCTTATGGCAGGTTCGTTACAATGAGCCATGGCTCATTGTAATGTTTACCTGCAAAAATGAGCTTATATTCATATACTGTAGTATTGGCAGTATTGGTAGAGCGATCTGACCATCTAGGGTTATGTACCCTAGATGGTCTAAAAAATAGTGAAAAAAAAAAAATAAAAAAAATTAATAAAATATTAAAAGTTCAAATCACCCCCCTTTTTCCCTAAACGGATATAAAACATAATAAACAGAAAAATCACAAACATATTAGGTATCACCGCGTCCCAAAATGTACCCGATCTATCAAAATATAAAAACGGTTACGGCCACAGTGACCTACCGAGGGGAATTGCGCCCAAATGTCCGAATGCGACTTTTTATACACTTTTACTAACATAAAAATGAAAATAAAAATGATCGCAAAGTGCACAGACCTGAAAACGTAGCATGAAAACGTTGCCTCAAAAAAAAAAAAATTTTTTTTTTTTTTTGCAAAAAGCTGACACCTCACCATCTCCTCCGTGCGCCAAAAGTATGGAAAAGTTCAGAGCGTCGAAGACGGTCAAAGGCATTTTTTTTTTCTTTTTTGGTACACATTCGTTTAATTTTTGAAAATGTATTAAAAGCACAATAAACCTATATAAATTTGGTATCACATCCCACCCCCGCGATCGCACCGAACCAAAGAATAAACTTAAGCATCTTATTTGGAGGCGAAGAGTGAAAGTCTTAAAAACTGAGCCCACAAGAACGTGACGCACGTGACGTTTTTTTTCAATTTTTGTCCACATTTGGAATTTTTTTTCAGCTTCGCATTACACAGCATGTTAAAAAAAAAGACATCCTCGGGAAAGTAAAATTTGTTACGCACAAAATAAGCCCTCACACAGTCTGTACACGTAAAAATGAAAAAGTATGGATTTTTGAAGTGGAGAGGCGAGAAATCAGCCGAAAAACCCTGCGTCCTTAAGGGGTTTAAAGTATTCAAAAGTTATACTATATAAAGTGACATGTGTCAGATTTTAAAAAATGGAGCAATCCTTAATCCATTTCCAATGATTTCTGTCCCTTTCCAATGATTTATGGCTCACTGGCAGAGTCTTTTTTTACAGGGGGGGTATTTGCTGCATATTGCTGCTAACACTGCTGGCCACACCAGCCTGTTGGTGCTGGCACCGATCGCAGGTGCTTACCATTTAAATGCCTCAAATGGCGGTTCAAGAAGCCTTGGTTGTCTAAAAAATAATATAAAAATAAAAAAAGAAAATAAAACATAAAGTTTAATCACCACTCTTTCTCTAAAACAGATATAAAATAAATAATGAAAACAGAATAAACATGTTGGGTATCCTCATATCCCCAATTCCGGATCTATCAAATATAAAACTGGTTATTCCCCACCAGTGAAACAAACCTGTAACGAAAATTAGCACCCAAATATGCCCGAACTGAAATTTTGAACTTTATACACAAATTTATATGTGTTAAAAGGTTGTACAGTATACAGTAGAAATAAAAACATAATTGCATCCTGCAAACAATGAGACCATACATACAGTAGGTTTGTATGCTGTTGGTTAAGAGTTATATATACAGAGTTTTTTTTAAAAATCTATTAACACATTATACTCATACAAATTTAGTATCTCCTGATTGTACCAACCCAAGGAAAAAAGATGAAGGGTCACTTGGGACCAATGGAAAGGTTAAATAAATACAGAGCCCACAAGAAAATGGCTCAACTGCATTTTTGTAACCACAGTGTAAACCTAACACCATTGAGTGTGCAAAATAGGTGAAATTTAAAAAAAGTGGAAGCCCCAGACCGCAATAATGCATCACTGTAATTAGTCTGGGACCCACGATATATACAGATGAGGCTGAGAATTGGTGGATTATGGGTAGTCTGAGTGGAAAACCTATCAGTTCTAGAATATTGCGTATCTGGACTCAACGGTGCAACTCTGATGTATTGACTATCCCCCACTAGCTCTCCTATTGCTGGTTTTTTATCCGACGCTTTTTCCTGATTACATTCTCAGGGATCATGATGTATAACGTTAATAGACTAACTTGGATATTCATTTTTGTCTATCTAAACAACTGATTCAGCGTCTCCCCCGCATTGATTATGCGGCTGCCCCCGCGGGAGCGCCGGGTAATATAAGTTTACGCCACGCCCTCCATGTCCTGACGGGGTGGCACTTAGCCATGGGGGGCCTGGGTGAGATACCCCTCTGCACTGGGCCCGCCCCGTCGTGTTGAGGGATGGTGTATCAATGAAAATCGGAGGCCGGAACAGACTTCGCTCATGTTGACCGTACTCCTCGGGCCTCCTATCATGTGACTCACACGTCATCGGCAAGCTCCACAACCGCCCGGTTATCGACGCGGGCCACTGGCATTGGATGAGGTGCGGGCGAAGGTAAACAATAGAATAGCCACTCCTAGATATGTATAGCAACGGATTCATGAGGTAAGTATAATTTGAGAGGGAATAAAAGGATGCTTATCACTTAGCGTCCCCGATGGGGTGTTGTATAGTTGCGATCTGCCAGTAATGAACCGTCTAAAAATAGACTATATACAAATAGACCTCATTAATGATGTAATGGGTAAGTGAAGCCCACAAGTAATAGTAGGTAGGAGTGCCGACCTGTTGATGTATCTAGACGAGTAGTTTTGTTTAAACATAGTGAACTACTCAGAGCGACATTGCCTGCACTTTAAAGGTCCTCTAAGCGGACAACTGTGGGTTTTGATAAAAAAGATAAAACTCTGCAGCAGACAATTGAGAAATTCACTAGCCAGATTAAGGAACGCAAACATTTTCAGTTTCAGCGCGACCTCCAGGAGTTTAAAGATAAAAAGGCGTATGATTTTTTAGCACACTTGCATACGACCCAAACTCCACAAGGCCATACCCCTGATCTGTCAACCTCGGAGAGTGACACTACGGACTCAGAACATCCCAGCACCTCACAATCACCAAGGGGTGCTAGGGACATTCAGAGAGGAGGTAGACGGGGAAGGCAAAGAGGAAGGGGTAACATCAATAGTGGTGCTCGGGGTTTTTTTTTATCCAACAACCCACCGATTTCAGGCTACCTATTGAGAGGGGACCAATACACTATGGGAAAAAAGTAGTCTCACATAGGACCACAGCACCGCCATCATCAACTTAACTTCTTACAGTTAGATGAGGCAGAGATGATCTCCTTAGTAAGGGTTTCGTTGTCCCGTCTGTTCGCTTGACTCATTTACGTGGGTCAGATGTTCCACTTATTGCCAGGAGGCTCAAATGGACAAGTTTTTAAGTGCAAACAACCGTAAAAGGTGTCTTGAATTGGGGATCAGCGAATCTGATCTTGGAGACATGGATGTCAGATGGACCTATTACAGGAATCAGAGAGGGAACCTGGTATGGGACCATTCCTATCCTTAAAGAGAAGAGTAACTAGGTTCCCAGCGGTTGAGTCCACACATGTTGATCTTTTGTTGACTTGGTCACTGGGAACTTAGACAACTAGACAGTGGCATACACGACCCCTTTTAATAACCTTAGCTCCGAGGAAAGAACAGCCCTTATTAAGTTGGAAAGGAATGACCAATCGTGGTAAACCCTCGGATAAAGGGGGAACATTGTCCTACTTGAGCGGGCAGAATACATTTAAAATGTGTGAATCCATACGGTCGGATAGTGAGGGCTATCGTTGCCTCCCATGTAACCCCATGGAAAATTCTCCAGGAACTGAAAACCCTCCTGAGGGCGCATTAGAGGACCCCCTTTAGTGAACAGAGCACAAATTTCTGCTCCCCAAATTCCCAACAATGGCCACATTTTACAGCCTTCCTAAGGTACACAAGGGTTACCCTCCTCTCAAGGGAAGGCTATTGTTTCTGGGATCACCATCCTAACCCAGAACATTAGCCTATATGTGGACCAAATACTCAGACCCTTTGTCACCAGTCTCCCATCCTACGTGCGCACACGATGGATGTCCTCAAACAAATCGAAGGAATGTGCTGGACAAAACTCCTATCTAGCGAGTCTGGATGTAGAGGCCCTCTACTCCTCTATCCCCCATACTAAGGGATTGAGGCAGTGGGGCCTTCTTAAGCACAGAAGGCACACAATTTGGTAGACTAAACCGTTCGTGTTAGACCTGATGAGATTTATTTTGGAAAGAATGTATTCCTCTTTGAGAGCAGGATCCTCCACAGCTGAGGGTACACTATGGGGAGCCCATTGGCCCCCAGCTACGCTAATCTACACTCGGCTGGTGGGAGAATCGCATCGTCTTCTCGGAGGAAAATGCCAGATGGATATCTTCTATATCCCATCTGGCTCCGCTATATAGACGATGTGCTTATCCTGTGGACACTCTACTCCCACAGACTTTCATGTTTCGTACGGCACTTAACATCAATGATCTGGGCCTAATTCACCAGCGAAATCCAGGAAAAATCCATCTCTTTCCTGGATGTACAATCACTAAGTCTACGGAAGGGCCAACTTCGAACTAAGGTTCACAGGAAGAAACCGCCACTAACAGTCTGTTGCGGTGGGAGAGCTTCACCCCCCCCGATACCCTAAAGCGGGCAATCCTAATGGGCAGTTCCTCAGACTGCGCCGCAACTGCAACATACGAGGACTTCTGACCCAATCTAGAGACCTCACAGATAGATTTTTAGAGAGAGGTTTTTCTAAAAAAATCATTAGTAAGCCTTCCAGAATGCCTATCCTCCAGAAGAAGGACCTCTTCTAGTGCCCCGAATCAGAGAGGAGAATAAGGCCTTACGGGTATTGCACCTTTGACACCAAAAGCAGAAACATCAACAGATCCTGAATAAATACGGTGCTATTCTGAGACAGGACCCGTATCTTAAAAGACTGCTTGCAACCTTACCCTCTATTACCTATAGGAGAGGGAAAAATCTACGGGATGGCTGGTGCATAGCCATCTTGAACCCGACTCGAGTGGCAACTACATGGCTTTCGCCTCGGACCTGCACCTTCAAATGTGAGACTGCAGCGTCTGCACACTGGTCCTTCTGGGGGACACGTTTCGAGGAGCGTAGCACGGGAGAGACATTCTCCATCAGGACTACTCCAACTGTCGTACCGAATGGTGGTATATAGCTTACATGCCCGTGCCGTCAACTTTGTATGGAAAAACCCACCGTCCGGTTAAAACAGGATACAGGAACATATGGGTTACATTAGAAACCACCGGAGACCACAGTAGCTAGACATCTTTGCAAATGAACACAAGCATGTAATCCTAAGTGTTACTCTTTCAGGTCATCGAGAAGGTTTAGACCACCCAAACGGGGAGGCAATTGGGCAGGCTGATTTGTCAAAAGGAGACTCTCGATGGATTTACAACACCTTAGGACCATTGAGCCAGACGGTCTCAATGAGAGCCTGTCTTTCACTAGTTTCCTGATAATTCTTAGAGCATTCTAGTTTGCCTGTGTTATGGTGCATTCTTTAATTAGGTAGAAGCTCATGGGCCCTCTTCTTTACCTGATCGAAGCCCAGCATATATTCTGGCAAATGCTCTATACTGGATGGGCCTATTTTCACTTTACCGTAAGTCTCTCTATCTCCACGGCTCTTTCTACTCGTCTTAGATACATTCAACAGGTCGGCACTCCTACCTAGCATAATTACGTCTATAGGGCTTCACTACCCCATTACATCATTAATGAGGTCTATTTGTATATAGTCTATTTTTAGACGGTTCATTACTGGCAGATCGCAACTATACAAACACCCCATCGGGACCTAAGTGATAGCACTCCTTTTATTCCCTCTCACAATATACTTACCTCATGAATCCGTGTCCTATACATATCTAGAGTGGCCTATTCTATTGTTTACCTTCGCCCGCCACCTCATCCAATGCCAGTGAAACCCGCGTCATAACCGGGCGTGTTCCTGTGGGCGTGCCGATGACGTGTGTTCACATGATACGAGGCCAGATGACGTACGGTCACATGACCGGAAGTCTGTTCCGCCTCCGATTTTTCATTGGATACACCATCCCTCAACGCGAACGGGGCGGGGCCCAGTGCCGGAGGGGTATGTCACCCAGGCCCGTTCCCATTGGCTAAGTGCCACCCCGTCAGGACATTGGAGGGCGTGGCATAAACTTTATATACCGCGCTCCCCGCGGGCGGCAGCCGCTACATCATCAATGCGGGGAGACGCTGAATCAGTGTTTAATAGACAAAATGAATATCCAAGTCTAGTCTATTAACGTAATACATCATGATCCCTGAATGTAATCAGGAAACGCGTCGGATCAAATAAACCAGCAATAGGAGAGCTAGTGGGGGATAGTCAATACATCAGAGTTGCACGTTGAGTCCAGATACGCAATATTCTAGGACTGATAGGTTTTCCACTCTACCCCCATAATCCACAATTTCCTCGCCTCCTCTGTATATATCGTGGGTCCCAGACTAATTCAGTGATCGCATTATTGCGGTCTGGGGTCTTCCACTTTTTTTTAAATTTCACCTATTTCACACTCAATGGTGTTAGGTTTACACTGTGGTTACACTATCTTCTTATCGTGTATTACATTTTTAATATTACATTTGAATAAAGGTAAGTTTAACCCAGTCTGTACTCCCTACATTCCCCTCAGTGAAAAGTATTTTACATAGGGAGGTTAAAACCATTTATCCAGATTCAGTGAAAACTCAACTGCTGACATTTTTCCCATTTCACTGCATTGGAATTTTCCCATTAAGGAAGAATATTAGAAAAATGTTAACAACACTCATTGAGGCATCACTACGATATAGAACTTGTCTTTGAAAGTAGTGTTCTTTGTATATCCATATATGAACAACCCTTTTAGGGCAACACAGAACTTCAGACCATGTTAACATTGTGACATAGTGTTCCATATTCATAACTTGCCAATATTTTTAGTAACATTGTATAAGTGTGGAAGATGTACATGCTGCCAACGTGTTAAAATACATATGAAAGGTAGGTTTACGCTGGAGGCTTATGAGCACTGTATTACACTTGTCTCACTTAAAATCCAAGGCCTCGTAACGCATCACCAGTAGTGTTAAAAAGGAGTGTACTAAGAGTTAAAAAGAAAAATAATAAAGTCAGGATTAAACAATTCCTGTGATGATGCAAGCAAATCTGTAATCTGTGTGTGAATTCAAAAGTTAATGTTTTTCATCATAATGGTCAAAATGAAAGTTCCTGTTGTGCAGCTATTTAAGTGAGTCACTGTTTGGCACTCGTACTGGTACAGATTTTTAGCCGACTTTGATCCCTATAAGCATCTAGAATTAACCATTAAATATTTTAATGATAATTTTTTGACGTTTTGAGCCACGCCACAACTTCTGTTTCAAAAAAGGTTCAGGCTATCTAAGTTGGTCATACATGGCTTGATTTAAAGGGTACATTCTTGGCAAAAAATAAAGTTTCTCATGTTCGCCATTATGATACATTTGTCTCTCACAAGGCAGCCACCCATTTACATAAAGCATGACTGGATTCAGGAAGCCTAGTGCATGATGCAGGATATAGCCAAGCCAACTTTTCTGGCATATGGAAACTTAAAATATAGCCCCTCAATGATCAAATGAGATTTTCTAACTTATTACACCACTAACCTGTGGAATTCGGGTCCCTGATCAGAAGTTGCTGCTGCCTTCTACCTCTGTGCTGGACTGGTCCTTCATGGTGGACTACTCACAGATGATGGTTCTTCTCCAATGAGTTTAGAACAATTACTTCTGCTCGATTGACTACTTTATTGCTGGTGACTTTGCTGCCGCGGTTAACTTATCACCGATTGCATATCTCTACAATGTGCCCTTAAAGATTCTACATTCACTAATAGTATAATGTAATTAATATGGAACATTGCAGCCACCCTTATTAATAAATACAGGTTAGCAGTCCCCTTCTTATTAATTAACCTTGAGTGCATAATGCAGAATTCAACACCCTACCACATTATGAGTTAATGCACAATTCAGAAGCTCCCCCTACAATTAATGTAGAACTCAGGAGGGTCTCCCTTAATAATGCAGATTTAGTATCTCCCTGCCCCACAATTAATTAATACAGAGTTTAGTGGCTCCCACTATAGTTAACGAATGGTCCAGCATTCACCTCCTTAATAATTAAAGGGGTATTCCCACTTTGGCAAATTTATGTATTGTTTGTATGATAAAAAATAATACAATTTTCCAATATGAATGACAGCAAGCAGAGATCCAGAAAACTTAAAGAATGAACAGAAAATAATTGGAGATTTGTATAACTTTTCATATTTCAAACAAATCAATTACTATCTGAAATGGAAATATCCCTTTAATGCTGAGTTCAGCAGCCCCCCTCCCATATGTTTATGCAAAGTTCAACAGATTCCCTAAAAACAATGCACAATTCACATTTCAGCAGCCCGTCAGAGTTAGCATCCACTCCCCCTTATAATTAAGAGAAGAGATCAGCAGCCACCCCCTTAATAATTAATGCAGAGCTCAGGCAGCTGCCTCCTTAATAGTTAATACTGTTTAGCAGCTTCTTCCGCCTTCTCCCATCTTAAAGACACATATATGATTGATTTTCCTCAGGACACTTAATTGCTGCCTGGCGATGAAGGCCACCTCAGCTCTATGGCCCATTTATGCCCTTGGTCCCAACGCACCATGAACCAAAACTTTTCAGCTTTGGATATGTAGCCGGATGCAATCATAATGAAAGGACACACAGTGCTCGTTTTATTATCATCCACCACTCAGACTCCATCTTTGTGTCTATCTCCATGTGTATTCAACATTGCACCTCAATCCCAGCCTTAGAAAAATTTGCAGCAGGGCTAAAGATATAAACCCAGTAAAGCATTACAACAAAAATGTAGAGATTCAGCCTTTGCTAGAAACAAATAGCACAGTCTCAATAACCTGACTCCACAGCTTACACCCACTGCTATAGATGTAATAAGAAATAAATACATAGTAAGTAGACATTGATATTGCAGATGCCCCTTCTGCTTTTTTTGCACTTTAGCAGTTGTAAATCCTTTGCCAATGTCTATAAACCAGTTCATTATATAATAACTGGATATACACATAACATTTTATGAATCTACTTTCTATGGTCATAAACACCTTTTCAGCTTTGCCAGCCACATGGATAAACAGAAAATTCATTTATGACCAAATAAAAAGCATGTAATAAAAGATCCACAGTGTAGCCACTGATGAAGTTTTCTTTATGAGCAGGAGAAAGTAATCACTGTTTTTCTAGGTAACATTCAATTGGTTTCAAATTCTGGAGCTTCATATCAAAAGTAGCGATCGGTGCTATGGTCTGCTGTGCCTCTGTGTACCAGTTGAGGCATACATATGCAAAAGTAATTCGATATTTTACCCTGAAACAGGCACATACCCCATGTGTAGAACATGTAATGGCCCCTGATGCAGCCCTTCACATTAGATGGCTGGATAATTCTGTCTAGGACAATTCGTCATAAAATATGATTTATTAATTTTTGGTTGGCTTTCTTTACTGACACAGTTTCTTTTAACCGGTAGTTTACACATACATGTCTTTGTTAAATACATTGCTTTGTATTGGTGCAAAGGCCATATACCTAGAGTTCTTTGTTGTTTTAAAGCTATGTACTTTTTAGGGGACTATACATTCTATATGCAAAATTGGTTTGTAACTGTAGTATAGACTATACTAGTGTCAACACACTACCCAATTTCACTTATCATCTTCCAGATAATCCAGAGCTTGAAATTTCATATTATCAAGTCATAATTTCTTGTGTTTAATTTTATTAGGGAGGCTATTGTTTAAAAAAAAACCTATGGGGACACTAAATATAATAAATTATTATATATTTAATGCATTGGGGTAACTGAAATGAAGCAATTAATGGGTTGACTGTATTTAACTTGACTGTATTTAGTATAGTTTGAAACAAGACAATTCATGTAATCAAATTAATGTTGGAAGCACTGTGTATAATATTATATTACATACTGCATATTACTGCATTAAATATAGAGCTTTACTATGAACTACCGTTTATACTTGAGTATAAGCCGACCCGAGTATAAGCCAAGACCCCTAATTTTAACACAAGAAACTGGAAAACCTATTGACTCAAGTATTGGTCACAGCCCCAGTATAACCAGTCTAGTATATAGCCTGCCAGCCCCCTGTAGTATATAGCCTGCAGCCCCCTGTAGTATATAGCCTGCTAGCCCCCTGTAGTATATAGCCTGCCAGCCCCCTGTAGTATTTAACACAAGAAACTAGAAAAACCTATTGACTCGAGTATAAGCCGAGGGTGGGAAATGCATTGGTCACAGCCCCTGTATATAGCCAAACAGTCCCCTGTAGTATATAGCCTGCCAGCTCCCTGTAGTATATTGCCTGCCAGCCCCTCTAGTATACAGCCCCTGCCCCCAATTTGATGCCTGTAGGAAAAAAAAAAGTGTACTCACCTTCCGACGCCCCCTCGACAGGTCCTGTTCTATGCATCGTGGCTCTGGCATTGGCTCTATTGCTGGGCCGTGATATGTGGAAGAGGGCCTGCTGGGGGGCGTCAGAGAGTGAGTACACTTTTTTTTTCTTGACTGGAGTATAAGCCAAGTTAGGGTTTTTCAGCACATTTTTTGTGCTGAAAAACTTGGCTTATACTCGAGTATATACAGGATATATAATATTAAAGAGGTTGTCCACTTTCTGCAAATAATTGATATTGTTTGTGTAATGAAAGTTATACTCTAGATCTCTGCTTGCTGTCATTCTATAAGAGTGTCATTGTACTTTCTTGTACTTTTCTATGTAAGAAAAGCAGGGAAAAAACAACAGTAAATTAACAAAGAACAATGCTGTTGCGCTATTTTGTTATGGGCTTCATTTCTCCAACTTTCACTTAGGTCCAAATTAGAATCCACTTAATCACATTACGTTCCAGAGATTCCAAATTTATTAGTTTTTGTTAATCTTTAATACCTTTTAAAATATTTAAAAAAGAATATTCCAAGAAAAAGTTTTGCCAAATCCCTCACATATGCTGGCAAAGCATTTCTATTGCAGTGTGTTGATGATACACTACTTCACTGTAACACTTTCACATTTTGATGCATTTTACTTGGGGCTAATTATTCCAGGGAAGAGATTCACTATTGAACTGCTATTACTATTAAACAGAAGAAATCAAGTAGAATTTGGACCTAAAATAAAGGTGGGGAGTGCCACTATGAAGGAAGGCATACTTCAAATATCTCTGACAAATTTACTGGTGAAAAAAAATTTTAGTAGTAAAATATGTAACATAAAGATTTTGGGAAGATTTATCACAATTGTCTGCAAACAAAACTGTTCTTGTTTTTTAGGGCAACCAATCAGAGCTCAGGTTTAATTTCACACAGATGTTTCTAAAACTAAAGCTGAGCGCCGATTGTTAGCCATGAGCAACTACAACAGTTTTGCTCTCAGACACTTGTGATAAATCTCCTGCAAAGTTTGTTCCAAATGGGGGACATTTATAATATGGCGGCACCGTATAATGAACTCCTTGCCCCTCCAGCACTCCTGGATACATTAGGAGGCTCCAGCGTGTGGCGTGAGTTGGCGTACAATGCTAAAATCGCGCCATAACCTGTAAAGTCCAGTCTTCAACTAGTTTACAGACTATAGTAAGTGGGCAGGCAGGAATACCCTGCGCCTGCCCATTCTGCTGCCGGATGCGCCGCCCCCCCTTCACACTGGCGTTTAAGCCATAATAAATATCTCCCCATGCCTCCCCACATAAATCATTAAATGCACTATCTACACAAAAATGTCCTGCCTCCTCTCCACTATCTGTTATATCAATAACACTGGTGAAACATTTGTATTTTTCTGCCACTAGTAACAATAGCAGAAGAATTCTCTTTTATATGAAGTGTATAAATATGTTGTTTCCCAGTAACCAAAAACAATGTGAGAATGAGATTAAGAGGTTTTAATATGTCATTTCCATCTCGTTTCCTTTGAGTCATGCCAACATGGATTATGAGGGCTGTGGTGGGTGTTACATGGATTTCAGGATTTCATTACGTAATTGAATCCAGTAACATCAACCCAAATTTTAATACAGAATGGACCTGACTATGTATAGAAGCATAAATTGCAGGATAAATATATTGTTAATTAATGGTGCAACAGAACCCCCTGCTACTGGCCGGGGAGCTAGGAGAGAGCAGGGCTCTCACTGGCCGGCTCATAGCTCTCCGGACTGGAGCAGAAGGTACTGTTGCACCGGGGGAGGGGGTTGGGTCGTGCTTACATTAAAATCTGCAATATATAGAGGCGCTTAGGCAACATCAGCATTTTTTAAAAGTTGTTTTAGCAGTAAATCTGCTGTTTCTTTACAAACTTAAAATAATTACTGCATAAAGAATCAAGCATGTCATGTCTACCATTAAAGTAATAATTTTTAGTACATTCTTCAGGAAGTACTTTGACCCATTTCTAGGTATTATGCTTTCTTAAAGTCGAGACACATTGGGACACATTTACTATGGGTCTGTGGACCGCATTTCCGTCGTGTTTCCTGACCATTTCCGTTTTGCGCCGCATTTAACAGGGGTTTTTGTTGCACGCGATCGAATTGTGTTGCAATCGCGCCGGCTTTCACGCGACACAAATCGGGGGGTGGGCGATCCGACTGATTCAGACAAACCGCGGAATTTAACTTTAAAATTGTGTTGCATATAATTCACTTAGATGCACCGGGAAGAAGAAGGTGAACTCCAGCGGAGCTCCGGGGAAGCGACACATGCAGGATATCGGGTGCACGCTGTAAGTGAATCGTGGCAGCTGTGCGTTCTCGTCGGGGATCGAACCTCGCGGATCGCGCAGGGACAGGTAAGTAAATTTGCCCCATTATTTCAATTGGGTTGACTGGGCTGCTGGTACACTTTTATCTATATTTTTTTTAGCTGTTGTGTTATTGATTTGCTGGTGTACTTGTTGCAGAACCCAGTTTCGACCAAGCTGCTGCTATTAGATGGATGGCTTCACATTTTACTCTAGAAAACTTAGGTAAACTGCGAAGTAAAATAAATGATTGCAAAGACCTGTGGCTGCAAATCACCCTCCCCCTCCCTGACCCTCCTACCACCATGGTCTGACTTTTGGGTGAATTTGATGATTGTCAGTGATTGACTGAGAAATGGACTTATTATCCTCCCTAGACTGATGGTCTGCTATGATGATTGCTGAGATATTTTGCTCCACTTGGGTGGCTTTTTGTAGAGCATGATTGGTTGTTTCAGGTCCATATATCTCGGGGACCGCCTGTCAGTCTGAAAATATTGTTTACATTATATCCAGATATGCAAAACTGTGTCCTTCAAAGAGGGTATACTTTCTTTATTTTCATGACATGACATGTACGTAGAGAACGATTCCTTTATATTTTGTGATTTATATGGTCTTCATGTATTTGCTTCCAAAAAAGGTGTAGAGAAAATAAGAATCAGTTATTTCTTTCATCAAAATCAATGTCTTCTTCTCCCCCGAATATACAAAAACAAACAAATCCTTAAATCCCATTGTTCCATTTAAGTATTCATTCTAAAATCCTGTATTATTGTTCTTTTTGTGTTTTTAATCATAGGGATAATCTTAGATTATATGTACATTTCTTTTTGTGAATATTTCCAAAATTCAGAGAATAAACTGTACTGCATGTTAAACGTCACTCATGATGTCTAGATGGTACAGACTTCCTTCATTCTCAATGATCCGGTAGGCAGAATGATGGCTGGGTGGTTGACACTTGCAGTTGTGACATCTTGAGTTCAAATTGACCTAGATCTGTGTGGAGTTAGCATGTTCTTATGTCTCCTGTGAGAAAGTCAACCTTACTCTAAACACATGCTTCCCATGTAAGGCATGTTCAACCAATTTATGCCATAATTTTTACAAGACTGAAAAAAACAAATCTGCCCAATAATCTGATCATAGAAAGCAATAACTAAGTTCTACATTAATACAGTATTAACAAAGAGAATAGACAGGATGTAAAATATGTCAGTCAAAAAAAGACAAAAGTGAGTGATACCAGTGGCGTAACTACACGCCGTAGGCAGCCGTAGCAAGCTGTACGGGGCCCATGAGGTTCAGGGGCACGCGGGATGCACTGACCCTGTGGTAGTGCTTGCAAGTGGTCCGGCAGTGCAATGCCAGGTGCTGGACATCATCGTGTCCACCGGCCTCCCTATGTGTTCCGCTACCGCCCACCTCTTTCCCTGCCCACCCTCCCTCCTGGATATTCACTTCTATAAATCCTTGTCTATGACTTAATCCTAAAATTAAAAAAACATCTAAGTACACTACAAATAGCTGATAAGACTTCTTATATTTTTTTTTGCAAATGTTATGTTTTTGAAACAAAGGAATTGTGATATTATCCATTTCTCATGGAAAAGTATCATGACTTTTAGCTTAAATTTTATTTTATCTCTACATTTTTTTCTTATCTGTCTTCTGCTTAAATGTTAGTTTTCCATTTTGCATCTTACTGTTGGGTGGAATGGTGGAACAAGGGTTAAAAGGGAGACTAACCAAAGTGCCTAAGTAAATGTCAAGATTATTGTTCATAAGTAAGAGGTAGATGTTTTGTTTCTGAAATTCAAAGTGTCCATGGTGAAAATGGAAATAGCTAAAAACACTGTTAAAATTATTACCTAGTAAATTAATTCACAGAAAATATACTTTACTGCGCTCCAAATAAAATACACAAAAAGATCATCAGCTCTTGGACCGATCAGCACATTGTAATGAATGAGGAGGGAATTCCCTATATACTGCCATACTGTAGTATGGCAGTATATGATAGGATCGATCAGACAACCTAGGATCAAAGAACCCTAGAGAGTCTGAAAAATAGTAAAAATAAAAATAAAAAAAAGTTTTTAAAAAAATTATAATAAAAAAAACTAAAAATTCAAATCACCCCCTTTCCTTAGAACTCATAAATAAATAAAATAAATAAATAAACAGTAAAAACATAAACACATTAGCTATGAGTGGGGAATACTACCGCCATACAGTGAAGAAAACTACCTCCATACAGTGAGGAACACTTCCGCCATACAGTGAGTAACACTTCCTCCATACAGTGAGGAACACTACCCCCATACAGTGAGGAACACTACCACTTCTATAAATCCTTGTCTATGACTTAATCCTAAAATTAAAAAAAACATCTAAGTACACTACAAATAGCTGATAAGACTTCTTATATTTTTTTTGCAAATGTTATGTTTTTGAAGGAATTGTGATATTATCCATTTCTCATGGAAAAGTATCATGACTTTTAGCTTAAATTCTATTTTATCTCTACATTTTTTTCTTATCTGTCTTCTGCTTAAATGTTAGTTTTCCATTTTGCATCTTAATTTGGTGAATGTGGAACAAGGGTTAAAAGGGAGACTAACCAAAGTGCCAAAATAAATGTCAAGATTTTTGTTCATAAGTAAGAGGTAGATGTTTTGTTTCTGAAATTCAAAGTGTCCATGGTGAAAATGGAAATAGCTAAAAACACTGTTAAAATTGTTACCTAGTAAATTAATTCACAGCAAATTTACTTTACTGCGCCAAAATAAAATAGACAAAAAGATCATCAGCTCTTGGACCGATCAGCACATTGTAATGAATGAGGAAGGAATTCCCTATATACTGCCATACTGTAGTATGGCAGTATATGATAGGATCGATCAGACAACCTAGGATTAAAGAACCCTAGAGAGTCTGAAAAATAGTAAAAATAAAAATAAAAAAAAAGTTTAAAAAAAAATTTTAATAAAAAAAACTAAAAATTCAAATCACTCCCTTTCCTTAGAACTCATATATAAATAAAAAAAATAAATAAACAGTAAAAACATAAACACATTAGCTATGAGTGGGGAATACTACCGCCATACAGTGAAGAAAACTACCTCCATACAGTGAGGAACACTTCCGCCATACAGTGAGTAACACTACCGCAATACAGTGAGGGACACTACCCCCATACAGTGAGATATACTACCACCATACAGTGAGTAACACTACCTCCATACAGTGAGGAACACTACCACCATACAGTGAGGAACACTACCCCCATACAGTGAGGAACACTACCGCCATACAGTGAAAATTACAGCCATACAGTGAGGAACACCTCCGCTATACAGTGAGGAATACTACCCCCATACAGTGAGGAACACTACCCCCATACAGTGAGGAACACTACCGCCATACAGTGAAAATTACAGCCATACAGTGAGGAACACCTCCGCCATACAGTGAGTAACACTACCGCAATACAGTGAGGAACACTACCTCCATACAGTGAGGAATACTACCGCCATACAGTGAGGAACACTACCGCCATACAGTGAGGGACACTACCCCCATACAGTGAGGAACATTACCTCCATACAGTGAGGGGCACTTCCGCCATACAGTGAGCAAAACTACCGCCATACAGTGAGGAATACTACCGCCATACAGTGAGGAACATTACCCCCATACAGTGAGGAACACTACCCCCATACAGTGAGAAACACTACTGCCATACAGTGAGGAACACTACCGCCATACAGTAAGGAACACTACCGCCATACAGTGAGGAACACTACCGCCATACAGTGAGAGACAATACCCCCATACAGTGAGAAACACTACTGCCATACAGTGAGGAAGTATTATTCCTCACTGCATGGAGTTAGTGTTCCTCACTGTTTATGCGGGTTAGTGTTACTAACTGTATGGACGAGGAGGGTTCCTCACTGTATGGCTTAATGTTCACTGTATGGCGATATGTGTTCCTCACTGCATGGGCGGTAGTGTTCCTAACCTGTAGGGGGAATGTTCCTCACGTAGCGTGGCGGTATATTCCTCACTGTATGGGGGTAATGTTCCTCACTGTATGCGTAGTATTCCTCACTGTATGGCGGTAGTTTTGCTCACTGTATGGCGGAAGTGCCCCTCACTGTATGGAGGTAATGTTCCTCACTGTATGGTGGTAGTGTCCCTCACGGTATGGCGGTATGTTCCTCACTGTATGGCGGTAGTAGTTCCTCACTGTATGAGGTAGTGTTCCCACTGTATTGGCGTAGTGTTACTCACTGTACTGGGGGTATGTTCCTCACTGTACTGGCTTAATTTTCACTGTAATGGCGGCAGTGTTCCTCACTGTATGGGGGTAGTGTTCCTCACTGTATGGCGGTAGTGTTTCTCACTGTATGGCGGAGTGTTTTCCTCACTGTATGGGAGTAGTGTTTCCTCACTGTATGGGGTAGTGTTCCTCACTGTAGGGATGAAGTGTTACTCATGCTATGTC
The DNA here is from genome assembly GCA_019512145.1 of Engystomops pustulosus. Classification (NCBI taxonomy): domain Eukaryota; kingdom Metazoa; phylum Chordata; class Amphibia; order Anura; family Leptodactylidae; genus Engystomops; species Engystomops pustulosus. The sequence continues at coordinate 211,735,723 of CM033642.1, forward strand.
GAATGTCCTCACTGTATGGAGGTAGTTTTCTTCACTGTATGGCGGTATATTCCCACTCATAGCAATGTGTTTATGTTTTACTGTTATTTATTATTTCTATTATTTATGAGTTCTAAGGAAAGGGGGTGGATTTGAATTTTTAGTTTTTTTTATTATAATTTTTTTAAACTTTTTTTTATTTATTTTTACTATTTTTCAGACTCTCTAGGGTTCTTGATCCTAGTTGTCTGATCGATCCTATCATATACTGCCATACTACAGTATGGCAGTATATAGGGAATCCCTCTCATTCAGTTACATTGCTGATCGGTCCAAGAGCTGATGATCTTTTTGTGTATTTTATTGGACGCAGTAAAGTATTTTCTGTAATTAATTACTGGTATAATTTTAACAGTGTTTTAGCTATTCATTTTCACCATGGACACTTTAAATTCCAGAAACAAAACATCTACCTCTCTTATGACACATAATTTGACATTTACTTAGGCACTTTGGTTAGTCTCCCTTTTAACCCTTGTTCCACATTCACCAATTAAGATGCAACAATGGAAAACTAACATTTAAGCAGAAGACAGTGTATGGTGGTAGGTGTTCCTCACTGTATGGCAGTAGTGTTTCTCACTGTTGTGGGTAAAGTTTCTCACTGAATGGCGGTATGTTCCTCACTGTATGGCTGGTATGGGGGTATTATCCTCACTGTATACGTTATTCCTCACTTTATGGGGTATTGTTCCTCACTGTATGGGGTATGGTTCTCAGTAGGCATAGTTTTCCTCACTTTATGGGGGTAGTGCTCTCTCACTGTATGGAGGTAAGGTTCCTCACTGTATGGCGGTAGTTTCCTCACTGTATGGTGGTAGTTTTGCTCACTGTATGGCGAAGTGCCCCCACGTATGGTGGTATGTCCTCACTGTATTGCGGTAGTGTTCCTCACTGTATGGCATGTAGTATTCCTCATGCATGGAGGTAGTGTTCATCATGTATTGGCGGAGTGTTACTCACTGTATGGCGGAGGTGTTTCTCACTGTATGGCTGTAATTTTCACTGTAGGCGATAGTGTTCCTCACTGCATGGGGGTATTGTTCCTCACTGTATGGGTTAATGTTCTCCTGCGATGGCAGTAGTATTCCTCACTGTATGGCGGTAGTTTTTGCTCACTGTATGCGGAGTGCCCCTCACGGTTGGAGGTAATGTTCCTCACTGTATGTGGGTAGTGTCCCTCACTGTATGGCGGTAGGGTTCCTCACTGTATGGCGGTAGTATTCCTCACTGTCTGGAGGTAGTGTTTCCTCACTGTATTGCGGTAGTGTTAACTCACTGTATGGGGTAGTGTTCCTCACTGTATGGCTGTAATTTTCACTGTAGGCTTAGGGTTTCCTCACTGTATGGTGGTATTTGTTCTCACTGTATGGCGTAGTGTTCCTCATGTTGGCGGGAAGTGTTCCCACTGTATGGGGGTAGTGTTCCTCACTGTATGGGGGTAGTGTTCCTCACTGTATGGAGGAAGTGTTACTCACTGTATGGCGGAAGTGGTTCCTCACGTATGGGGTAGTTTTCTTCACTGTAGGCGGTAGTATTCCCCACTCATGGCTAATGTTTATGTTTTTACTGTTTTTATTTATTTTTTTATTTTGAGTTCTAAAGAAAGGGTGTTGATTGAATTTTTAGTTTTTTTTTATATAATTTTTTAAAAATTTTTTTTTTTTTTTATTTTTACTATTTTTCAGACTCCTAGGGTTCTTTGATCCTAGGTTGTCTGATCGATCCTATCATATACTGCCATACTACAGTATGAGGTATATAGGGAATTCCCTCCTCTTCATTACAATGTGCTTCGGTCCAAGAGCTGACATGATCTTTTTGTGTATTTTTTGGAGCGACAGTAATATATTTTCTGTGAATTCAATTTACTAGTAAAATTTTACCAGTGTTTTAGCTATTTCCATTTCACCATGGACACTTTGAATTTCAAGAAAACAACATCTACCTCTTACTTATGAACATAATCTGACATTTACTAGCACTTTGGTTAGTCATCCTTTTAACCCTTTTCCACATTCACCAAATTAAGTGCAAATGGAAAACTAACATTTAAGCAGAAGACAGATAAGAAAAAAATGTAGAGATAAAAATAAATTTAAGCTAAAGTCTATACCTTTCCATGAGAATGGATAATATCACAATCCTTGTTTCAAAAACATAACATTTGCAAAAAAAACATATAAGAAGTCTTATCACTATTTGTGTGTACTTAGAGATTTTTTTTAATTTAGGATTAAGTCCATAGACAAGGATTTAGAAAAGTGTCTTGTGACTTACATGAATATATTTCCTAAATTTCCTAATTAAGTTGAACAGTTTTGGCGTAACAAAGAATCTTGAGAGATGTTTAAGGTTTTTCGTTCTCATAGATCACACACTGTTATTAGCAAAGCAGAATTTTCTTTATTGGAACCAACTTGAGCCAAAAATCAGGGTCTAATAAGGACAAGCTAATATCTATGGCTAAACTTCAAACCAAAGGAAGATTAGCTCACTCAGCAAAATTTAGACCATCATGGTGCTTTTTTTTTATCGCTGCTTCAAGCAGAAAATCTAATACACAGATGCATTCACAGCTCCAGCTTCTGCATTTGCTGCTGTTCAGTTGCTTTTCAGTATTTGCTTTGGTATTTGCATTCTGGTAAAGAAGGTCTTTACAACACACAGTGTACAGTAATCTGATGTGGACAAAAATATTCCAGAGTTAGAAGTAGAACTGTATTACTACATGTATAGATAAACCTATTACATGTTGCTTTGTTGACAGGGATCTGACAACAAGTATTCAACATACATATCATGCCATATACTGTCACATCTGCTCAACATTTGTGAAACAGGGGAGCCCTTACTTCTACTGGTACTGGACTTCACTACTGTGTCCAGTATATTGTAGAACTGCCAATGCAAAGCTGTAGTTGTAATATTGGCACTCATGTGTGTGATCATATGTGGTATAGTAACAGTAAAATACTTATTAAACCACCATGAAATTTTATAGTGCTGCCTTCTTGGGACATTCACCAAGTGTGCTTGTGTGGCATACAGGCTTAGCCCCCAGTGCTGAGAGCACTGGCAATTTGATTGTTTTCATAGCTGATGGCTGGTGAGGCTACTGGAGTTTTGCTGGGTAGGAATTTGGGCTACCAGTGAAGGAGAGTGAACACTAACTTCTGAGGCCATATTGTGCTGAATAATTAAGATTCTGGCTTTTAGAAGAGAAAGAGGTGAGGTTCTAGACAACTGCTGAAGCAGAGGTGAAGTTGAAAACCTGTGGAGTTTAGGCCACGCTACTATAGAGAAAAAATATGGTAATGAGGTTTCCTTTGACTATTTTTTCACTGTGAGGAAGAAATAAATATAAAACCAATTTGGCATGTTTGTACATTGCTTCGTACTCTGTAGGAGATATTAATAAAGAATTATTTATTTATTATCTTATGCATGAGACTATTCTTTATCTTTACCGGTGGCTGTGAGTGACCATAAGAACCAAAAGACTTTAGGAATGATCCACCTGTGGATAACCCTATAAGCCACTTACAGCAAAGCTTTTTCCAATAAACCAGTATTGAAGGAATATCGATCCTTTCTACAATGAAAATCAAGCATGATAAACTAGGGAACTTTACACATAGTCCATTTACTGAGGCTGGGTAATGGTTTATTTGTTATCTATGGCTCCTTTCTTCTAAAATCAACTTTTAAATCAGTGCTAATAAGTCAAAGGTTTAACCAAGCCCCTCCATGCGTCTTCAGCAGCGCTATGCTATCCCCCCTTGCTTCTCAGACTTCCTGTGCTTGTAAAAGCCTCTGAAGGTTACAGCATGAGGTGCTGAGATAATGGCCCCCATTGCACTACGGCGTCATTGCAATAATTTTAAAAGTTGGTTTTAGAAGGAAGGAGCCATGGGTAGCAAATAAAGAAATTGTTCACTTTCAAGTTGGCTGGATCTAGTAGTGTCCCTGGTTTATTATGCTGGATAGTGTGGTAGCAGATGAGTTTACAAAGTGTAGTCATATATTAGCTATTAGCTTTCAGTATCAATATCTACTATTGGGTTTAAGAAGCCTTCCCATATACTACACTATACTGAACCCCCTTTCCTTCAGAACTACCTCAATTCTTCTTGGCCATAGATTCAACAAGGTTGCTGGAACACATTACTCCATATTGACATGGTAAATCACACAGTTGCCGCAGATTGTCGGCGCACATCCATGAATGCGAATCTCCCGTTCCACCACATCCCAAGATGCTCTATTGGATTGAGATCTGGTGACTGTGGAGGCCATTTGGTACAGTGAACTCATTGTCATGTTCAAGAAACCAGTCTGAGATGATTCCAGCTTTATGACATGGCGCATTATCCTGCTGAAAGTATCCAACAGATGTTTGGGTTACATTGTGGTCAAATGGATGGACATGGTCAGCAACAATACTCAGGAGCTGTGGCGTTGCAACGATGCTCAATTGGTACCAAGGGCCCAAGAGTGGCAAGAAAATTATCTCCCCACACCTTACCCACCACCACCAGCCTGAACCGTGATACACAGGCCTGTGTTCATGTTGTGACCGCCAAATTCTGACCCTACACCGAATGTCGCAGCAGAAATCGAGACTCATCAGACCAGGCAACGTTTTCCCAATCTTCTACTTGTCCATTCGATGAGCTGTGTCAATTTGACCTCAGTTTCCTGTTCTTAGCTGAAAGGAGTGGCACCGCGTGTTCTTCTGCTGCTGTAGCCCATCTGCCTGAAAGTTCGACGTACTGTGCGTTCAGAGATGCTCTTCTGGCCTATCTTGGTTGTACGGTGGCGATTTGAGTCACTGTGCCTTTCTATCAGCTCACCCAGTCTCCCATCTCCTCTGACCTCTGGCATCAACATGGCATTTCGTCCACAGAACTGCCGCTCACTGGATGTTTTTTCTTTTTCGGACCATTCATCTGTAAACCCTAAGAGTTGTGCGTGAAAATCCCATAGATCAAACAGTTTCTGAAATACTCACCAGCCCTCTGTCACCAACAACCACTGCCACGTTCAAAGGCACTCAAATCACCTTCTTCCCATACTGAGGTCGGTTTGAACTGCAGCGATTGTCTTGACCTGTCTACATGCCTAAATGCCTGAGTTGCCGCCATGTGATTGGCTGATTAGAAGTTAAGTGTTACGAGCAGTTTGGACAGGTGTACCTAATAAAGTGGGCCGGTGACTGTATATATAATATTGCTTTCCTACGGACAAAGAACAATATTTATTTGAAATTTAAAATTTTTAAATGGGTTTAATTCACGTTTAGAGGAAATTAATTATCATGGCTAAATTTCGCAATGCATATGTTTTCAGCAATATTAAATTTACCTTCAATTAATGATCCCACAGGAATTTCATTCATGCTCTTGGTTTGCATAATTTCATCATCTCTCGTGGTTTCCGTTTATGTGATAATTTTTCTTTCTGTTCTAATTATAACATCACTTAATCTAAAAACCAAATGGTGCAGTTTTTCCTTGCAGTTAATTAACAACATCTATATACTGTGTTCTCAGTGCTTTCATTTAATAAAGTATTAGTTTAAATTACATAACACAAGTTTATGACTTTGAGCCAATCCTCCCGTCGGAAAAGAGAAATTGCTGATTAGACTGTAAGGCAGGTTTCAAAATTAGAAGACAAGCTTTTGGTTAGGCAGAAATCAACTTATATCAGATCAGAACCATTTCATAGAATGCAGGGGGCGCCAGATGCATGAAGAAACATGCACTTTAAATCATGATCTGTTTGCACTACACAGCCAACTGCACATCGAAGTTTCACTTTATTTTGGCCACTTTGTCTTTATATATGTTTCATTGGTCGTTAGTCTGTTACTACATCATTCCATTTTGCAGGCACATTTCAATTCATGTATCTGCTTGTTTTAATTGTTACCTGCATCTCTAATTGAATCATGTACATAGTTGTTTTATGGCGGGTGTCATAAGGGTTAAAAAAAATGAAAGGAAGCGTCACTCAGGACGAGGTGATTTTACATTTTGACAAGTTCCAATGTGCCTCATGGCATGTTGATTTTATAAAGTGTGACTACACCGCTACAACAAAACCACTTTAATTGGTTCCTCTGGGGGGTAAGTAATTTGTCACTATGTTCCGCGATTGTTACACAGTTAGTCCAGTTATAACAATCACAATATGATAATACTTCTAGAGCACATATTTACATGTTGCCTAGTTCCTGGTTGCATACAAACATAGTTACGACATTGTGATACACATCAGTACTTACGACCCATTACATTATGTATAGGGGAAGCATTATCGTAGTATTAAAATATACCATCCAATAGACACATGGGGGGGGGGGATTTATCAATGTTCCCGGGTTCTGTCAATTTAGTGGAGGAAAACCCTAGTCATTTTCTGCCCATGATTTATCCTGTGTTATGAAACTCGTGCATTGATAAGAACTGGTCGGTTTCCCGTTTAATACCTTACTTTAAAGTGGTCTAAACTCTGCACCACATTTTTTGGCACACTGGAAATAGCCATGCCCACTGTTTAGACCAAACCACCACCCTTTTCTACACCCCATGTCGGATAGTCGGTAAAATGGTAAAACGGTCTAAAATGCCTTGATAAATGTTGGTGTAGGCTTTGTCACATGTTTTTATGCATCCCTACCACTAACCACAGACAGACACTGGGATGGGCATTTACAATGACGCGCGTTGTCTATCAGTCAAACATTTTGTGTGGATAACTAGTGGATCACTGCGCTGCAGGTAATTGTTTTGGCAGAAGATACACTGTTCCTGCTAGCTCCACTTTTTTGCCAATCATCCTGGTACACTGAAATCTCAGTAACATAAAGATACTGTGGGGGGGACCTTTTAGGGTTTGTCAATACCAGTTTTCTTGTGTGTTCAAGCCATGAAATAGCAAGCCTGGTGTGCACATCATTCAATTCCTTGGATGGGCTTGATTTTTTTTTCTGACACAGGACTTTGTGGGCACACCATTGTGGCGCGCTGTGAATCAAACCCTTTTCCGCGGTCTAATTTTCGCAATTTGGGCGCACACTAGGGCAAGCGAAAAGCTGCTCTGAACAGAGTTCTATTAATACGTCATGATGAGGCAACGTTCTTAATTATTTGTTTCTCTGAGCAAATCATTATTATCCACTCATCCAAACTTGAGGAAACCTCACCATTTTATTCGATAGCATTATGAATGCTGATAAACAATTATAAAATTATGATATGAAGCTGTCTTCTTCTTATGGCTTGGTTCAGGCTTCTCACTAGCACATTCGTTATTCCACTGAACCAAGCATGATGTAATCCCGGGTTGTGCCTGAAGGCAGATAATCATCTGCTGCCCATCCATCAGCTTGCTGTGTATGAGATGATCGCAGCTCAGCTTGAATTAGTTATATACTTGACTACTCATGCACGAGCGCTCCATGTTGATGCAAAAGCCCTGTGTGTCATGTAGTTTTTTGTAGCAGCCAGCCTGATCCAGCTTTCCCAAGTCTGATGTTACTAAATTGTTTTTTTCGCTGCAAAACCACGTCAGCTCATGAATACTAAATGATATGATGTCTGCCATCAGTGTCAGCTACAGCATTCCTCAAGGTTGGGTTTTTGGTTCTAATGCATCATCAGTCAATGGGTAATGCTTTCCTGGGGCCACCCGTGCCCTAATTACTAATGCCCCCCACCCCCCTTGTGGCCCAGCCATATAAATGTCCCCGCCCAAGCACTGGAAAACAGAAAAGCTATGTCTATGAACTCTATATCCCATAAGGCTGTATTTCTTAATTTGGGATCTGGAAGACTTTAACTCGGGATGAATAGTATAGATTCCTTGCTCTTACTATGTAAAGCGCATCACATACCTTGATCTCAAGAAGATATACATACCCATCTGGTGTAGATATTTGGTTAACTATGCTCGGTGGAAAGTTTTTATGGTAGAGGCCAGAAAACGACATACTGATCGAATGTATCTGCTAGAACATACAACATCATTATTTTGCAAGTCTTTTAAATTAGTATTATTTTGGGTGAAATTCCCCAGGTAACATTCCTGCAAGATTCACCGCAAACCAGTTTTTTATAGCAAACTAAATATCCTTTGCCATTTCATTATCACATGAAATAAACGTATACGGATAAAGATGGCAAAAACATCATTGAGACATTGTATATAAATGTCAGACCATTGTCCTGAAATGGAACAAACGCGCTTGTGCCATATTATATATGTCTGAGAGCAGTTTGTACAGGTTCCCGTTAGGTTTTCTCGATTTTGTACACAAATTTACAAATGAACTGTAAAACCTTGAAAAAAGTATTCTTTCGGCCTTATGTGATTGAGTTAATTCCCAATGGTGGTGCGCTCTCCGACTTCTACACTGGTTGCACTTATATGTGTGTAAAGAAGCAGCCCTGGTAGGTATTTTTATAGAAAGAAGAATACAAGATCACCATACAACTCACCTGGTACATTTGTGGATAGATGAAAACAGAATTTCTCTACAATGACAGATTACCTTGGGAACCATACAGACTATGTAATAGGTGATTTGAAGATATGTAGGTCTCTGCACTTAAACTGTATCTCCTTTTTGACAATCAAAAAAGAAAAATAATCAGTGTTTCCAATATGATTATACAAGAGTTTATAAGACTGTTTCTGAATTTTGTCTCCTGTGACCACTGTCTCAGAGGGGTGGCCATACCTGGAGCACTTCTGGGCTTAATTCAGCTTAACAATGAAAGGTTTGTAGTTTTTCTGTATAGTTGCCTACTCCTAATAAACATAGGGCACTTTATTAAGGGCGTCCCAGTATCTGTCGGACTTGTGCAAAACGTCTTTTCAGTGAGTCAGTCGACTATGCAACCATGATTTAAAACGTCAAAGTCCTACATATTGTGTTAAGGTGCACCAAAAAAATGGTGCTGTTCAGAGCAGTGCAGGGGGCGCCAGATTCATGAATAAAGGCGATTCAAGAATCCTGACATCTAGCGCACCCTGCACACTACACAGGCAGTACTGTGACATAGTGCAGTTATTGACTGTGTGTTGAATGTGCCCTCATAGTGTTGTAACGCACCCTGCTGGGAGCTACCACCAAAAGGGTGTTTTTATATACATAATAATAAATATGCTTTATTTATATAGCGGCTAGCACAAAACTTACCAAATCGGTCCCTGTCCCAAAGGGGCTCACAATCTACATCAGTTAATGTTAATTAGCATAAAAGTTTGATTGTACTTTCCTCTAAGACACATCAGAAGATATTTATAGGATATAGTAACAATGAGACGAGAGCTGAGACAACACTTTAATTGGCATAAAAATCTTAAATTTAGTGCTTATTGCCAACAGTAAAATTATTGCTGAAAGATTGGAAAATTCATTCTTAGTAGAGTAATTGTTTCACTCAACTTATGACACAAACAATTCTACAGCTGTGATGTTTCATGAGTGAGTTCCAAGAAGTTCTCCAGTTCCGTTGTTTTGCACAATGTTTTTTTAAGATAAACTTTCGTCCTATAATGAAGCTGCACTTGCTCCTACAGTTCTAACTGAAGAATGCCTTTATTCACAAAAAATTTAGTTTAAAGACAGAAGGTGGTTCTTCACTCAGCAGGATATGCTAGTGCTGATCTGCAGGATGGTGACATCTATCTTTGTGCATTCAGACAAGGAAGCTGCACACTTTGCACACAAGACCTTCAGTTCTATGTTTACACAAAGCCCACCGGAGCTTGAAATTTCCAACTGTTTCAGAAATCTTACTGTTTTTCTTTTTGATACTGAGAACTTCAATAAATTCCTCTGCGGTGACTCTGTATCCTTTACTTGGACCAGGTTTTATATAAATCACAAGAGAGATGAACTAAAATGTAATCAATAGCCATCAGGTATTTTCATCTCATCTATGTGCTAATATGCTATATTTTGATACATTGGAAATAGTAGCACTTCTACGAAAAGTGCAAAAGCTTTATAGTTTATACATTAAGTGGGACATAGACTATCGGCTGTTCTCCAAACTTGACCTGCCCCCTAACCGTACGTGTCTTGTAAACAACCCTCTTCCTGTGCTATCATTGTTTTATTGTAGATCATTTTTCTTCTGCGTGTTAGAAAAGTATCATTCTTGCCATACAGTGAGGAACACTACCGCCATACAGTGAGGAACATTACCACCATACAGTGAGGGGCACTTCCGCCATACAGTGAGCAAAACTACCACCATACAGTGAGGAATACTACCGCCATACAGTGAGGAACATTACCTCCATACAGTGAGAGACACTACCCCCATAAAGTGAGGAACACTACTGCCATACAGTGAGGAACACTACTCCCACACAGTGAGGAACACTACCGCCATACAGTGAGGAACACTACCCCCATAAAGTGAGGAATACTACTGTCATACAGTGAGGAACACTACCGCCATACAGTTATTACCATCTTGGCAATCACATTTAATTTAATTAATCTGCCATATATACATTTAATTAATTGAATACTATTTAAAAAACATACCTGTGTGAAGATAATTTCCCATAGAGGTAGCAATGTTGTCCCTTAGAAATAAGCTAGCTGTCCTTGGATATGACCACCGCTGTACCCCGGCAACAGTGGCCTCACATATGCAATTGAGCCCTGCCAGACCACCTGGATTCAGCTATCATTATCACAGGACGGCTGTGGGACATGTGACTCCCAGCCATTTCATGTACAAAAATTTGTTTCTGTGTTCAATCACTCTAAAAGTGGTTGTCGTATCTAAGTACAGCTGTCCTCTGTTTCTAAGGGACAACATGGCTACATTTATGGAAAATTATCTTCACACAGATACTGTTTTTTAATGACATCCAATTGAATAAATGTAAGTATGTGACAGATTCGATTAAATGCCAATGCCCAGTTAAGAATGCCCCATTAAAACCTCTTAAGGACTTCACATGGTTCCTATACATTCTTAAGAGTTTGAAGGTATATGAAGAGGGTTCGCAGGCTGGGCCCTTTTCTTACACACCAGACGTTTGCTGCATAATGCATCACTAACACCTGAAATCGGTGCTGGTATGGATCACAGGTTTTAAGCATGTAAATGCAGCAGCCATATATATGAGACTCCCAGACCTGTCATTCAGCATGATTTATAACAGTCTGCCAGTGGTGCACTGTTATAAATCTGTATAAAAATCTGCATATACGGCAATACTGTAATGCATTCTAAGGGGTCAAAAAAAGAGTACATTTTTAAGACATTCAAAATAAAATTTAATAAACCTTAAAAGTTGAAGTTACCCCCTTTCCCTAGAAAGGGTGCCCATTCCCATCTATAAAATATTCCCAGTGGCCAAATGTCCAAATCAACATTTCACAACACAAAACAATTAGAATAAAACATTATCAGAATGTTGTACAGCCCCAATATAGTATGAAGACAACTCGTCCTGTAAAAAATAACACCTTAAACAGTATCAAGAAAATTATGAACGTCAGAATTAGGTGAAACATGTATATAAATTTGGTATTTCTGTGATCATACCAGCCACATTAAGGGGAGATGTAACTCGAAGAGCACAGCGAAGGCCGTAAAAACATAACTCACAAGAAATGCGTAAATGCGTTTTTTGGTTAATTTCTCTACCTTTTTTTCCAGCTTGGAATATAAACTACTGAGGCTAAGTACAACTTGTTACAGGGAAAACAAACTCTGTAAAATAAAAAAAATAAAAATAAAACCAAATTAAAAGTTATGCATTTTGTGCAGGACAACTATTCGGACCCGTGCCAATCACGGAAATGAGGTCCTGTTTTTCCATCTAAATGAAAATCAGATCAAGCAATCGCTTCATTCTCAGCTAAGTCTGATGCCCCATTAAGAAAAATGAGGCCCACTCTATTCTTATCAAATTGCTGTCCAAGGCCTTTAAAGAGCTTCCCTCGGTTCACCTTGGGACATATAACATTATAACATTATATTTTTTATAAATGGACAGGAATTAACAAATTATCATACTCGAAGAGTTAGAAAGACAAGTGGAGCTCAGTCTTTCTGCCATCTCCATCAAAGATGAGCAAGTTTTGGATTGCACACTAAAGCACATGTGCCACTTTGAATGTATTAATCCTTCTGTTCCAAATCAGATACTTACAAAGATATGCTTGGATAGAGAGAACCACATAGGCACCAATATTATTATTATTTAACTACATAGATTTTATCCAGCTTAGTAGGGAGTATCCCTTTTAGGTACTACAACTTTGGTTTTATGGGCTTATCTACATTTGGTGATATTCCCACAGTGGTAGGATAACATAAATAGTAAATAACAAGTCACATGAGAGATATATACATCTACTTTTCATGGTTCTTAGTATTAGAAGGCACAAGACTCCTTTTTAATAACTATATCTTGAATAACTTCACTAGAAAATCAAGTCATATTCATAATATATCAGTTAGTTTCCTGAGAAGGTTGGTGCCATATGTAGGCAGTAAATGGAAAACAATTAAAAATAAATTAGACTTATGGGGGTCTCAAAATTTTCATACACCCTAGGGCGCATGCATAGCAGTCTTTATTTGCCCATCTGCTAATATAATTAGCCTATTCAAACCTTTCTGACCAGCAACTGTCAGAAAATGTAGTAATAAAATTCTATCCCTAATAAGGACATTATGAATTACAAATATACATTCAATATACATTACATAGAAATTATATCTCTTTTCCTGAATTTAAATTTAATTTAAATATTACCACATTAAATATATGATATATTTAGTTTAAGAAATGTATCTTATATAGTTGAAGATCTTTACATTAAGTTGTTAAGAAGATTGAAGAATGTTTTGTCCTAAACTGCACTTATAAGGAAATGAAAATAAAATATTTTTTTTCTTCAAGATTTTGAAAATACTGTGACGCATTAAAAAGCCTTCACCAGATTGTTCATGTTATTGACAACTCTAGGAATATTAATTTCATTGACACACTGTAACTATGGCTGATATGCTGTTTCACTTAAAACTGCATATTCCTGGCATTTGCCCTAATTTGTTTGAATGCTGATCTCTGTGCTGCGCCGGAGAAATTCACAGCATGTAATTTTCTTTGGCACTCTTAATGTTTTTACACCTTAGTGAGAAAATGTGAGTTGAGGGGTAAGGCCATTTGGAACCATCAGCCTGGATTTTGCTGTCAGAACAAATTAGGTGTACAGTTTGTGTAGTTTTTTCTGCAATAAAGTGTTTACATTTATGGTGTTAAAAGCAAAAAGCAGGGATGCAATATGGAAGATGTTTAATGTCTGTCTACAGAAAAATTCTGGATTGTGAAACTTCCATAAATCAAACTGATCTGCTTTATTTTGTTACCTCTTATGTGCCCCCTTGTTCCTCATAGATTGTAAGCTCTGGTGGAAAGGCCCTCATATGTAATGTATCATCCTACTATTTATTACTCTGTAATATTTTAGGTTAAGGTAAATGAAATCTACCATTATAGTCCAGCATGATAAACCAGGGGCATTTGCTCATAGATCCAGTCATTGAGATTGTGGTAAGCTTCTTATATATTTTATCCATGGCCCCCTTCCTTCTAAAAATCTACTTTTAAAATTATGCTAATTAGCCTGATGGGCTATGGGAGGAGGGGTTACCAGAGTTCTTGCTTCACAGTCTGTTATACTGTGTATGAGCACTTTCCCCCCTTCCCCTGCTCCCTCGTCTCTACCCCATCCCTCTGCCTGCTCACACAGTGGGAGGGGGAAGTGCTAATGCATAGTGTGCCAGCCTGTGAAGTTACAGTGAGTGTGAGTGGAAGAGTCAAATCAGTAGAAGATATGCCAAGGGAGTGACAAACAGAAATAACTTAACTTAACTTTAACTTTAACTATTTGAGTAATGCTAAATCTCCCCCCATGTATTTTAGACTGGTTGGAAAAATTTGAAGTTTGGAATCTGATGGCCCATAAAGACAGGTGCACCAATAGGATGGCCACACACCTAGTGCATCATGAAGTTCATTTGCATACAGATAAAAACAGAATACCATATATACTCGAGTATAAGCCTAGTTTTTCAACACAAAAAATGTGCTGAAAACCCAAAAACGGCTTATACTCGAGTAAAATAAAAATTTAGGTTTTACCAGGTTTTTGTGGTAAAATTAGGGGACTCGGCTTCTACTTGGGTCGGCTTATACTCAAGTACATTCTGTATTTATGTATAGATAAGTATGTCTGGTAGGTATAGATAGGTATGGATCTGTTTGACACCTCTCTATGACCTGATTGTGGGCAACAATCTATTACTAAGACAGAAGGGGCTCCCACAGATCCTGTCATAGGCACTCACCGTATTGGCAATATTGCAATACAGTTGTACTGTAGAATATTGTATGAGCAATCAGACCCCCCAGAATTTAAACACCCTAAGGGGCCCATAACATATTAAAATAATAAAAAATAAAAATTTTAAATCACCCTTTCCTTACAACGCAAATAAAAATATTATCATGAGCATGTTACTTATCCCTGTATCCCAAACTGCTGGTATCAAAACATATTTAACTGATAAAAATGTATTTACTGGATGTTTATTTGGCATATTGAATGAAAGGGATCGGCTATTATTCAGATTACATGTTGTTGAGGGTTCTTGACCTCACCCAGTCTATATACCAAGATAGAGGGACTTGTACATCATTTGTACCCATTAACCCATGAAGGAGTGAAGGAAAGGTTGTTGGAGTTGGGGCCAGGGCCATTGAGGCATGTAGATTTTACTTTTATCTTGTGTCCCAGAAAATCCCTTTTTTGGAATCAATAAATATCAGCATTTTATCATTTATGTGTAAAATGTATTACAATTACCATTAAAGCATAACCACCATTTCAGATGTTTTAATATTGTGTATGGGGGAGTATGGGGAGAATTAAGTCATTCTGCTTAGTTTGTAAAGAAACAGGCTACAATGGCTGTTGAGATCAGTATTCCATTCTGCACACTGTGGGGGAGATTTATCAGAAGTTGCCTGTGACAACAAATTAGACGTCAGCTTTAATCTTCCTAAAACTGATTAAAAAATGAACGCTTAGCTCTAACTGGTTACGATGGGAAACTGAACATCTATGCTTTCAGACACTTCTGATAAATCTCTCCCAGATAAGTGTCTATAGAGACTGACAACGGGTCTACATCTAATCTATCTTTGTATTCACATCTCTGGGCTTGATGCTTGAAAAATGCTCATACCAAAATACATTGGGAGTGAGCAGAAAGGCACTCACTGCCTAGAGCTGTGTAAACAAACCAGAGAGGAGCCTGGTAGAGAGATCAGCCTTGACAATGGAGAAGTAAAGCAGCTACTTAGGGGCATTCAACTAAGCAGAATTTCTTAACTCCTTGGCACTCCATGACGTACAGTAACTTTAACTTAGCGCTCAGTCCATACTTGTACGTTGTGGTGCTGATACCAGTACTGCTTTGCACCAGAGCTGAGCCAACATTGGAAAACATTGGGTGTCAGCTGTAACTAAGCTTGGATCGTGATTGTTAATCTGTTCGATACTGCAATCAGTGTGACCGAAGTATTTAAACTGGCTTTTCCCAAAAGAAATCTCAGTGGGTTCTAACTATTGCTTTGGCAACCCCAGGGCTGTCCAAAGTGCCTGTAGGATCCTGTAAGTACAAATCAGAACGTTAGAAAAAAAGTTTAAAAAAATGTTTAAAATTGACAATGAATTTAAAAAAAAATCAATAAAAACGAAACATTAACATATAAAACTGCCATATAATTACATGAAGTGAAAAATCACCATCAAAACCCTACATCTATGGTATATCCACATCCAAATCAACCAAATTATAAATCAAAATCATTATTTAGCCCGTTGAATGGATGCTGTAAATAATTTTTTTTTAAACTCCAAATATTATGATTTTTACCTGTCTTACCCCCATAAAATGTAACAAAAAGTGATTTTAAAAAAACGTATTTACACCAAAATGGCACTGTTGTAATGTGCAAAAAAATTGGCAACACAAAAATGATACATTTCTCCCATTTTAGGTTTTATTCTGCGAAATTGGAAAATGGAAGGAAAAATATAGCAATATGAATAAATAAAATGTGTTAATAAATAAATAAAAATGTCAAAACTCAACTACAGAATTTATGTTTTCTCTACTCCCCCCCCACAAAAAAAGTTTATAATTTTTCATCAATAAGGCATAGCCAGCCTAAAATACTAAAATAGTACCATTGAAATATGTAGCTCATACCACACAAAATAAGCCCTCACATGCAAATACTTTATAGCTCACAAAAGTACGCCAACTAAAAACTGCTTATCCCTGTAAGGAAAAACTGGCTACTGCGCCTCACTGTTCACCTATACAACAAGTAACATCCACATGTGTGGTATCTCTGTATTTGGAAGAAGCAAATGTTAAAGGGAACCACCAAGCCCACAAACACAACCTTCTTCTGTAATATGTACATCCCCTGGAGGTCTTTTTAACATATTTATTGGTTGCAGCATAAATGAAATATTATCTTTAATTCTTTTGTACAATGCAGTCAGGTAATCCCACCTCCTGCAGTCCGTTTGCTGTGCCCACTACATGCATCTGGCCCAGCCCTGCCTCCTAGAATAAAATGTAATTTTTAATTCATGCTGCAATATGCTGAAAAGACATATTACAGAAGGCAATGCTTGTAAGCTTGAAGGTGTAGTGTGTTGACAGGTTCCCTTTAAGATCAGTGTTCTCTTCATATTTGTTCTGATTATGTAAATTTAGAACAAAATGAACATATTACTGATAAAACTAGACCATTCAAAATTTCACCTCTATTTTTTTAAAAGTTCTATGAAGCCCTAAATTAGTTAACAAGCTTCCTATGAGCTGTTCCTAATAGCTTGAGGGGTGCAGATTTGAAAATGGGGTGATCCATAGGGAGTTTCTAATATTATATATTTCAAAACTTAATAAAAACCAAAAATGATCCCCAAAAAAGTAAATTCTGAAACTCCTTGAAAATTTCGGGAAACCATTGTTAGATTAGAAAGCCATATAACATTGTAGTAAAATTTAAAGACATTTTAAAAAAATGATGAAAACATAATGCAGACATACGTAGTAGACATAGTTTTACCGTCCACATTAGATAATAACTATCTGTGTGAAATTTTAAAATGCTGAATTTTCCGACAACTTTGCCAATTTTTTTTTTTTTTTAAATGCAAAACATATCAACCAAAATCTATCACTTAGGCTACATTCACACTATGTATGCCCGTCATACCGTAGTACGGTGGGCATAGATCGGCGCTTGGGAGAAGGTGGAGAGCACTGCTTACCTCCGTCCATCTCCATAGAGTAACATGGGGCCTGGCGCCGTATGCTGTTGAAAGATAGGACACGTCATTGCGGTGTATGGCGGACGTATACGTCGTATATACGCCCCCCATACGATCGTGTGAATGTAGCCTTACATGAAGTTCAACATGTCTCAAAAAAACAATCTCAAAATCATTAATATAAGTTAAAGTATTCATAAGTTATAACTATATAAAGTGACATGTGTCAGACTTAAAAAAATGGGGCAAATCCTTAATCCATTTCCAATGATTTCTGTCCCTTTCCATTGATTTATGGCTCACTGGCAGAGTCTTATTTTAACAGGGTGGGTATTTGCTGCATATTGCTGCAAACATCTGCTGGCCACACCAGCTGTTGGTGCTGGCACCGATCGCAGGTGCTTACCATTTAAATGCCTCAAATGCGGTTCAAAGAAGCCTTGGTGGTCTAAAAAATAATATAAAATTAAAAAAAGGAAAATAAAAAACCTAAAAGTTTAAATCACCACTTTTTCTCTAAAACGGATATAAAATTAAATACATGAAAAATAGAATAAACATGTTGGGTATCCTCATATCCCCAAATTCCTGATCTATCAAAATATAAAATTGGTTATTCCCACCAGTGAAACCTGTAACGGAAAATTAGCACCCAAATGCCCAAACTGAAATTTTGCAAATTTATACAAAATTTATATGTGATTAAAAGGTTGTACAGTATACAAAATGGTAGAAATGAAAACATAATTGCATCCTGCAAACAATACATACACTCACCGGCCACTTTATTAGGTACACCTGTCCAACTGCTCGTTAACACTTAATTTCTAATCAGCCAATCACATGGCTGCAACTCAGTTGCATTTAGGATGTAACATGTCCAAGCGACAATCTCCGCAGTTCAAACACCGAGCATCAGTAGGGGAAGAAAGGTGTTTGAGCCTTTGAACGTGGCCTGGTTGTTGGGCCAGAAGGGACGGTCTGAGTATTTCAGAAATCGGCTGATCAACACTGGGATTTTCACGCACAACCATCTCTAGGCTTTAAGAAATGGTCCAAAAAACAAAAAACATCCAGTGAGGCGCATTTGTGGCGGAAATGCCTTGTTGATGCCAGAGGTCGAGGAGAATGGGCAGACTGGTTCCAGCTGATAGAAAGGCAACAGTGACTCAAATCATCACCACCCGTTACAACCAAGGTAGGGAGAAAGCATCTCTGAACCACCAGAAAATCGAACTTTCAGGCAGATGGGCTACAGCAGCAGAAGACCACACCGGGTGCCACTCCTTTCAGCTAAGAACAGGAAACTGAGGCTACAATTTGCACAAGCTCATCGAATTGGACAGTAGAAGATTGGAAAAACGTTGCCTGGTCTGATGAGTCTTGATATCTGCTGCGACATTCGGATGGTAGGGTCAGAATTTTGGCGTCAACAACATGAAAGCATGGATCCTTCCTGCCTTGTATCAAACCGTTCAGGCTGGTGGTGGTGGTGTCATGGTGTGGGGAATATTTCCTTGGCACTCTTTGGGCCCCTTGGTACCAATTGGAGCATTGTTGCAACGCCACAGCCTACCTATATTGGTTTGCTGACCCTTCCATCCTTTTATGACCATAATGCCCAACATCTGATGGCTACTTTCAGCAGATAATGCGCCATATCAATAAGCTGGATCATCTCTCGACTAGGTTTCTGGTTTCTTGAACACTGACCAATGAGGTCACTGTACTCAAATGGGCTTCCACAGTCACCAGATCTCATCCATATAGAGCATCTTTGAATGTGTGGAACGGGAGATTCGCATCATGGATGTGCAGCCACAATCTGCAGCAACTGTATGAGCCATCATGTCAATATGGACCAAATCTCTAGGAATGCTTCCAGCAACCTTGTGTAATCTATGCCATGAGAATTGAGGCAGTTTCGAAGGCAAAAGGGGGTCCAAACCCCGTTCTCTAGCATGGTGCTACACTAATAAAGTGGCCTGTGATTGTAGGATCTGTATCTGTTGGTTAAGAGTCTACATACAGAAGGGTTTTAATTTTTTAAAAATCTATTAACACCTTAATACTCATACCAAATTTAGTATCATCTGATTGTACCACCCCAGGAAAAAGATAAGGGTCATTGTGGGGACAAATAGTAAAGGTTGTAAATAAAAGAGCCCACAAGAAAATGGCACAACTGCATTTTCCCCCCAATTTCACACTGCATGCTTGGAATTTCCCAATTAATGTAGAATATTAGAAAAATGTTAACACCACTCATTGAGCATCACTATGATATGAACTTGTCTTTGAAATGTAGTGTTCTTTGGTATATCATGCATATGAACAACCTTTCAACAACAACTTCAGACCATGTTAACATTGTGACATAAGTGTTCCAATTCATAATTTGCCAATATTTTTAGTAACATTGTATAAGTGTGGAAGAAGTAACATCTTTTTTTCTTGAGACTGCTTTTCCTGCTCCTCCATGTCACAGAGCTACACAGCTCTCAGGAAGAGAGGCTACCTTGATTTTAGTCTCATGCTCTATTTTCAGAATTAAAAATGCTAAGCTATCTTTCAAGAGTGGATCCAGCAGTGTGGCCACCTAGTTTCCGGCACTGTTGAGTATGGGGATGATAGAGCCGACAATGACGTTATCAGCAAAGACCATTTTGGTGGCATACTGGAAGCAGTTCCGCACTGAACAAATGTCCCTCATGGATATCCAGTCATTGGTGGTAATGTGCTGCTAGTGCTAGTCAGTACTTTGATTCTCCTGGGCATTCTGGAGCTGGAATTCCACAATTGCCTGCTGCTGCTGACTCTTTTCAGCATATGTAAAGCGGAATTACTCCTAGGTTGTACATCACATATGAGGCGATCAGTGGCCAGGCCAAAGTTTTCCTGCAGTGCAGTTATGCAAGCAGCTGCAGGGTATGAATACCAAAAAAGCAAACACATGGAAAGCACTTTAAGCAGCAGCTCCAGTAGGTCTGTAGAGTTAACCAGGAATCACAGCACCCCTAAGTCGAGCACAAACCCAATACATAGGACGCATGTCAACTTGCCGAAAGTGGCTACAAGCCTCCAGCCATTGTCGCATACCACCTTGCTGAGCTTGAGGTTCAGCTGCAGCAGCCATCTTTCTTCTCCTAGACCAGTCCACATCTCCGGGGTAATATATGGTCTTCCGCTTAGACACGAGTTTAATCATGGCCTGCTGCCGTTTTCCCATGGATTTTCTAAAAGTGGAGCTTTGCTCATTGTGCTCACTGGATGAGGAAGCAGGTGAGGAGTAAGCTGAGTAGGAGGAAGAGACAACTATTAATATCTGGCAATTCTTGAGGGGGTTCAGAATGTGAGCCACAGCGTCTCCTGCCTTGGGACCCGCCACCACTACATTAGCCCAGTGGGCAGTTAACCCCTTAACGCTCTGCGCCGTAGCTCTACGGCGCAGAGGTATAAGGGATGTATGAAGAGGGCTCACGGGCTGAGTCCTCTTCATACAAAGGTGGGGGTTTTGGGGGGGGGTTTTATCCAACAACCCACCGATTTCAGGCTACCTATTGCGAGGGGACCAATACACTACGGGCAAAAAGTAGATATTGTTTGTGTAATGAAAAGTTATACAATCTAGATCTCTGCTTGCTGTCATTCTATAAGAAGTGTCATTGTACTTTCTTGTACTTTTCTTATGTAAGGAAAAGCAGGGAAAAAAACAACAGTAAATTAACAAAGAAAATGCTGTTGCGCTATTTTGTTATGGGCTTCATTTCTCCAACTTTCACTTTATGGTCCAAATTAGAAATCCACTTAATTCACATTACGTTCACAGAGATTCCAAATTTATTTAGTTTTTGTTAATCTTTAATACCTTTTAAAATATTTAAAAAAAGAATATTCCAAAGAAAAAGTTTTGCCAAATCCCTCACAATATGCTGCAAAGCATTTCTATTGCAGTGTGTTGATGATACACTACTTCACTGTAACAGCTTTCACATTTTGATGCTATTTACTTGGGGGCTAATTATTCCAGGGAAGAGATTCAACTATTGAACTATTACTATTAAAACAGAAAGAAATCAAGTAGAATTTGGACCTAAAAATAAAGGTGGGGAGTGCCACTATGAAGGAAGGCATACTTCAAAGATCTCTGACAAATTTACTGGTGAAAAAAAATTTTAGTAGTAAAATATGTAACATAAAGATTTTGGGGAAGATTTATCACAACTGTCTGCAAGCAAAACTGTTCTTGTTTCTTAAGGCAACCAATCAGAGCTCAGGTTTAATTTCACACAGATGTTTCTAAAACTAAAGCTGAGCGCCGATTATTTGCCATGAGCAACTACAACAGTTTTGTTCTCAGACACTTGTGATAAATCTCCTGCAAAGTTTGTTCCAATTGGGGGACATTTATAATATGGCGGCACCGTATAATGAACTCCTTGCCCCTCCAGCACTCCTGGATACATTAGAAGGCTCCAGCGTGTGGCGTGAGTTGGCGTACAATGCTAAAATCGCGCCATAACCTGTAAAGTCCAGTCTTCAACTAGTTTACAGACTATAGTAAGTGGGCAGGCAGGAATACCCTGCGCCTGCCCATTCTGCTGCCGGATGCGCCGCCCCCTTCACACTGGCGTTTAAGCCATATAAATATCTCCCCATGCCTCCCCACATAAATCATTAATGCACTACTACACAAAAATGTGTCCGGCCTCCTCTCCACTATCTATACTGTGTATATTGTATATATGTACATACTGTGTATATTGTATATATGTGTATACTGTGTATATTGTATATATGTGTATACTGTGTATATTGTATATATGTACATACTGTGTATATTGTATATATGTACATATTGTGTATATTGTATATATGTATATATTGTGTATATTGTATATATGTATATACTGTGTATATTGTATATATTAATATAGCGTGTATATATGCATAGATGCAAATGCTGTATTTATTGTGTGTATATATATAAATATATGTATATGTATGTGTGTTTTTGTATATGCTGTGCATATAGTATGTATGTATATGCTGTATATACTGAATGTGTGTGTATTTGTTGTATGTGTGTATATTCTGTATGTATATGCAGTATGTGTGTATTTGGTCTTTTTATACTGCATGTGTATATATGGTCAGTGTATATACTGTGAGTTTGTATACACTCTGTATTAGTGCACAAATGTGTGTGTATACTTGTATGTATATGGGTGCAACTATACACGTGTAGAACTTTATGTGTGTGTATATAAGTATGTAAAGGTGTGTATAAATTTGTGTAATTGTAGAAATATGTCTGTGTAGGGGCAATTCACAAGAACGTATGGGGGACGTATATCTGGCTGCAATTTGCTGACGGATATACATCCCTCATAGGTGACTATAGTGCCTCGGCTCGGTACAGTGAGCACAACGAGTACTCACTGTTTCGAGCCGTGGCCGCAACAGAGATCTGTGGCCATAAGAATGACCATGCGGCTCTATACTCTATGGAGAGGAGAGGGGTGAGCCGCGATCACCTCCCCAGCGCGTCTGATGTGTGCCTGCCAGGCTCTAGCCTGGCGTGTACACGTTTATGTGAATGCAGCCTACATATGTCTATTTTTTGGGGGGGGAAGGGGGGGCCCCATGCAGAAATCTGCTATGGGGCCCAGCCTCTCCTAGTTACGCCACTGAGTGATACCTTTATATTTGCTGTACTTGGAGAGCAGACAAAAGCTCAACCCAGGGACTGCCTGTAAACAGTAAAAATCACAAACATGTTAGGTATTGCTGCATCCCAAAATGCCCGATCCATCAAAATATAAAAACAGTTATTGCGCAATGAGTTTACTAACACCTGCCCTAGCAGAAACAGATTGGTTATGTGGCAATTCTGTAAATTCTCTTCTCTTGACTGTATGTACTGCATAATTATTCGTGAATAAAAGTTTAAAATTTTTTAAAAAAAGTTATTGCCGGTGGTGAACTCCATAATTGAAAATAGCCCCAAATGTCCAAAAAGCGACTTTTACACCATTTTACATAACATAAAAAATGTATTAAAAAGTAAGTGACGCAAATGCGGTTTTTCACCAATTTCAGCACATTTAAAAAATGTTTCCAGCTTCCCAGTATGGGATGGAATTATAAATAACGTCACAGAGAAGTTACATCTGTTATGCGGAAAATAAGCCCTCACACAGATCTGGACACGGAAAAATGAAAAATGTATAAAAATAAAGTGAAAAAAACGCTGCGACACGAGATTAAAAAATCTTCAAATATTAAAAATGTAATACTTATTGAGTTTAGAGATGAGTTTGGCATTTGTCACTGCTATGGAAAGAGCCATAACCCTCAGCAATCATTATCCTCTATCAATAAGTACAGTATGTCTCATTGATAGGATAAAAAAGGTGACAGTGTAAAGGAATTGTCCACAGGTACACAAGAATAGATTTGGACTTGGACCCAGGAGACTGAAGGTATAATTCTTACCTCCTACATTACTTGTATTTGTTCTTAAACATTCCAGCTTGCACACTGCTACATCAACAAATTTATATTGTATATGTTGTACTTCTCATAGCCCTTTAATCTACTGAAGCAAGATTGCCATTTTGACCACTAACCAGCATCACCACAAGATGTCAGTATTGTTCCTGCTATTATCTCCCACGCATTTCATGTTACCTGCTAACAATGAGCATATTCTCAGACTGTTTCCCTTTAAAAAAAATATGTATAATGATGTAGATGTATTAAGATCTGCATTTTATGCTCCAGTTTTAATAACAGGAGTGCTGGAGTGAGATGTGGGGACATTACGAAGGCATATTACATATTACAGAATCTTCAGAACAGATCATCAATATCAGATTGGTAGGAGAGGTGATCTTCAGGTTCAGCCACCATTCAGTGTATGGAAATGTCTGCTTCCATCTAAATTCTAGTGTACCTCTGTCATTCCTCAAAGAAATGTAATAAATTGACAACTGGGTGTTACTGATTAGAAATATCGCTATAGTCTACCCCAGACCAATAGGAGCTATGAGTGTAGACTATGTCTGGACACAATCCTTTGGCAAATGCAGTTTTGATACTTAACTATCAATTTATTCAAACATTTCTAGGAGGAATAACAGAGAAATGCATTTCAAAGAAAAGATGATGTAGTTATATATTTTAGGCTGTGCTACTGACCTTTACCGAGCCACAACATTGGGGCAGATTTACTTACCCGGTCCTGTCGCAATCCAGCGGCGCGTGCTCCGTTCTCCTATCTTGGGTGCAGGTAAGCGCGTGTCAAGCGACACATCTTTTTAAAAAATTCTGTGTTTTTTCCGAAACCGCCGGGTTTCTATCGCGTGCATGCCGGCGCCGATGTGCCGCAATCCGATTGCGTGCGCCAAAAACCCGGGGCAATTCGGCGTAAATCAGTCATTTTCAGGAAACCCGATGAAAAATAGCGATTCAAGCCCTTAGTAAATGTGTACAACAGTTTTCTTTGCTTTCATTTGCACTGCAGCTGGAGATCAATAGATAAACTAAGGGTGCGAGCCCAAGCAAGCACAGGGCCGGAGGGTAGGAGAGGTGAGCCATAGGCAGGCAATTGGCCACGCGCAAGTTTGAGACACTGCGGCACATTTACTTACCCAGCCACTGGATTGTCCGACGATTGCTGTACTATTCACTAAAATCATGCATCCGTTATGCTGCATTAGTCGCCTCCCCGCTCAGATCTGACAGAGTTCACCATCTTTTTAGTGGTGCTAAAGTGCTAGGGCTGAGTGCATTAGCGTGCAACACAATTTAAAAGTTAAATCCCGTGCTCAGTCCGAATCAGACGGATTGTCCAACGGCACGCCCCCTAAATTGTGTCGCATGGAACCTAGTGCAGCTGCATCAAAAAAGGATCGTGTGCCCCAAAATCACAGCGTGCACACTTGCCCAGAAAGCCCCGAAAAAGGTGCATAGTCCGACAAAAATGAGCAGCTCGACCCTTAGTAAATGAACCCCACTGTTTGCTAACCATACCGTGATCGGGAGCCATAGCCTTATATTGTGACCGTGATCAGGCCGCAATTGGTGCACCCAGATCTGAATGAACCCTTGATCAGTAGCACTACAACTTGGGGTGTCAGACATCCGGGTACACGCTGGCAATTCCAAATGTAGGTATGATACACTATATGTGGTTTTTGTACATTTATTAATTAAATAAAATTTGTCCCTTATCCTATGGAATCTGTAGTGTGATTTGTTGTCCAATGTGGACAGTTTGTGAATATTAGAATATATCCAGCCACTAAAATCCATATTACCAACACACTTTTTAATAGGTTGGGAAAATGAAATGATACATTTGTACATAAATGAAATCTTTGTTCCTATAATAAATGAGCTCAACTAAACCAGTGTCATCCGGATACTTCTGGTCTTTCTCCAGTACAATGTTTTTTTTTTAAAATGTCTACCATTCCCCTTATTTTTGTAAAATAATTAATAAAAGTTTATTTATATTTTTGCACAATTTGTTTGAAGTCTGGTGTTTTTCGTGTAGGACAAATAGATTCAGTGTAGTCATGGGATCTGCCAATTCTCTCTAGGCGTGTTCCTCACCGCTTTAATGAACTGGGCTACATTTAGCTATACTTTGCCTGTTCTAGTCAATTATTACAACTTCTGCAGATTCTGTCAGGATTATCCTGGAGGTTAATGTCTTGTACAGTGTAGACACATGAATGTAGTTTTTCATCAACACTACTGTAAATACCTGTTCTGGAGAACTAATGCGTTTGTCCAGGGGCTGTCATACTCATTTTGGCAATTATGTAGTTACTAAGCAGCTGCCAAGAATGTTCTGGTGTAGCAGAGAAAGATGTTGCAGATACAGTCTCAGAAATGTCTATTGTCTTTTTTTATTCATATTGGGTTAGAGAGGTGGGGAGAAGTGTAGCGTTACATTGATGGCCTCTTAGACAATGCCATGGAACAACTCTCATCATCTATGCCAGTCTCGATCTCCCCTGTGCCATTGTATAGACTCACCTAATTCATTAAAAGGCGCTTGAATTAGGCAGTCGGGTATTTTTTCCTTTATGAAGAGTCTTACTGCTGGTTTAGCTAATATCCCAAGTCATGTAACAAGGCTTCCTGAAAGTCAGGCATTGATGTACTGTATAGGGAGCTGTCTTCTTTAAGATGGCACATGGCATAGTTTTCCTTCCATCCTGGCAATCCTATTTGCATATTCCTTCCTGCATTTAAGACTAAATATGTAAAGGCAATGTCAATAAGGAGATTTTTCTGCCAGAATCCCAGATCTAAGTTGCATTTAAAAACCCAAGATTCTTCTCTGCCCAAATTATTATAATAATAATAATTGTGAACACGTTTGTGAAAAGTGACACGTGTGGCACAAATGTTCATATGGATGACTAATAATATTGTTCTTGTACTTTCTAGGTACTTTGGCAGGTGTTATAGACCTGGCAGTGGACTGGATGACAGACCTAAAAGAGGGAATATGTCTTAATGGCTTCTGGTACAGTCATGAACAGTGCTGCTGGACATCAGATGAAACCACCTTTGATGATCGCAATAAGTGTCCTCAATGGCAGAAATGGTCTGAACTGATGATTGATAAATCCGAGGTAATGCTGACTGCATGTTCGGTTGTGAGATTACTTATGCTTCCTTTAGAGAGAAACCCTGTGTCAGTGTAATGGAAATAATCTTAATCTTTTCCTGCCCCCTAATGGTTTTCAGGTAAACCGGGAAAACTCTTTGAAACTATTTATGGAAATGTTACTGTAACAATAGGTAGCTCTGCACACATCTAAGTACAGTGGAGATAGTTGAATACTGATCAACCTTACAATTAATAGCAGCTGAATGACAATACCTGTAATCTGAGAATATGTGTGGCTGTAAGGGAGCTGTCACATGTTGTCCCATTTAGATTGCACTTAGACTGTAGCTAAGGAGAAATTTGTGTTAACATTCATGTTTAAAAAAAAACATTGGATCAGATCTATTATTGTGGCTGCGCCAGTTTTCTGTCATACTTTGCACTGAAAAGAACATCTTTGGAGTCTGAACATGTATTTAAGAAATCTCTGAGACAGTTTTGTGCCGCAGCTGAGAAGTGCCCGTCAAGAAAAAAAAAAGTGCACCAAAAGGGTCGAGTTAGTGCTTAGTCGAAGTTTGCGACGCATTTAATAGAACAACTCGACAGAATTGGGTCCTATGCTGTTAAAGGTGCACCAAAAAAATTATGTTGCACACTTTCCGAGCAGTGCAGGGGGAGCCAGATTAATTTGGCATACCAGGCAAATTTGATCTTATACAAAAGGTTCTTAGAAGTGCTGTTTGGGGAGTAGCCTATAGACAGGGGCTTGGATTGGCGAAAGCTCGCCTGGCAGCGGAGCGCCAGCTCCATGCCAAGATCCAACTAACATAGTTTTAACTGCAGCACCTTTAATCTACTACTAGTTCACTGCCTCCATACATGGTCCCCTTATCAAACGAGCTGTGTCAGGCAGAATTTTGGGTTGTTTTCATGGCTTCCATGTTAACTTTGTCGCCACCCTGCTGTGTAATCCACAAAATATACTGGCAAACTTTTATCATGTACCGATATTATTTGAGCGCTTCTTGCTCACCTCCTTTGGTTCCTCTCTGCCACCCATTGGTTTGAAGCCTGAGTCCATTTAGAGTATGTCGCCATGCCACTCTCTAGCCTGCCGCTGCTGCCGCTGCCTCTGCATGCCGTCCCCTATAGTGTCAGGGTCAATTATTGGATGTTTTACATGCTATCTATCTTCATTCTTTCACTCTGTCATGGCCATGCTGTTGCCCATAATTTTGGCATAATGGTGCGATTAAGCAGCCTCAGAGGCATCCATGCATGCTGCCCCTGCTGTTTCCTGTCCATTTCCGTGGTGTTTCGAGATGAGCACTCGAGCATCGGGAAAAGTTCGTCTCGAATAACGAGTACCCGAGCATTTTAGTGCTCGCTCATCTCTAGTCTAGATGGTACAGACTTCCTTCATTCTCAATGATCCGGTAGGCAGAATGATGGCTGGGTGGTTGACACTTGCAGTTGTGACATCTTGAGTTCAAATTGACCTAGATCTGTGTGGAGTTAGCATGTTCTTATGTCTCATGTGAGAAAGTCAACCTTACTCTAAACACATGCTTCAAGGCATGTTCAACCAATTTATGCCATAACTTTTACAAGACTGAAAAAAACAAATCTGCCCAATAATCTGATTATAGAAAGCAATAACTAAGTTCTACATTAATACAGTATTAACAAAGAATAGAAAGCAATAACTAAGTTCTACATTAATACAGTATTAACAAAGAGAATAGACAGGATGTAAAATATGTCAGTCAAAAAAAGACAAAAGTGAGTGATACCTTTATATTTGCTGTACTTGGAGAGCAGACAAAAGCTAGGTGTCCTCTGTGTATTGCTTTTCATCTTCAAAGCTCTAGTTGAGTCAGATAAAATAATATGATGTTAGATGAAATCACAGAAATATTGAGCAGAACATACAGAATTCATTTGGGAATTATGATAGACAGGTTATCAATAGTTATATGGAGCACAGTGAATGTAACGTACAGAACATAAAAGAATCGGGAGGAACAAACACAGTTATAGTTGTAAGGCTAAAATTCATGTTTCCAGAAGGCTTCTAAAGGAGGAGACGTCTGTAGTTCAGTGTAGTTCAAGATGGTCTTTATGGGGGATCATTATTATACCAAAAAATAAACCATTGAGCTTTCTTGTTCCTCTGAAGAAGGTGATAGAGTCCAATCCTTGTGGTAAAAAGTTTATGACAGTGGAAACAGGAGGTTCCATCTGAGAGTCAAAGGGGGTTTTATATCATTAGGCTGCCTCATTGAGATAATTCTATGTCTGCCTTTGAAGCTCTGTTGCCCCCAGATTCATTAAATTGACTTATGGCTCCGGTCCACAAAAAGGAAGCCCTGGAGCTGGAGAGGATACAATGAAGAGCTATAAAATGATAAGGGGTATGGAGGGTCTCCGTTCTGAGGAAAGATTAAAACATTTTTAATTTATATAAATATATGAATGGTGGAAATTCAAATCAAAAGACAAGGGGGCAATGTCTCCATCTGGAGAAAACAAGGTTTTATCACCAGAGGCTTGCCCGTCCCTACTGATCATTGCCACCAAAGCAATAATGCTAAGGGGGCACAGATAAATCCTAATCTATTTATGCCATGCCTCCAGGCCGATCCCTCTAAATCCCTGCTGCTGCCTGCCCCTGTCTGCTGCCCCTGGCCCATCCACCTCTGTGTCCGGGCTGTCTCATCTGTCTGCCTGGCTGAGGTCAGGTGGAGGAAAAACTGTGGCATGTCAGACCTGCTGTAGTTTTGCGTGAAAATTAGCGAACAAAAGTTTGCTGGTTTTGCAAAAGAACGCAGGCATGAAATGGGAACGCCCGTTCCAGCAGCAGCCGCACCCTGCTACCCCGCAACACCCGCACTGCACAAGAATTTGTGATTATTCCACTGCTTTTTCGCCAGAAAACTGCAGTAGAAGTAGTGATAAATCCCCCCTATGCACATTTACTAAGGGCTTTACGCCGGTTTTCTGACTTACTTTGCACGTTATTTTAGGCTGTTGCGCTAGCCTCCATGCAACGCAAATTAGGGGGCATTCCGGCACTCAGTCAGACCATGTGCCGTATTTAACGTGCAAAGTCTGTCGCATGCCCTATGTTAAAGGTGCACTACAAAAAAGTTGGTGAACTCTCTCGGGCCAGTGCAGGGAAGTGACAGATTCATGATTTCTGGTGCGTGTTCTTAATGAATCGCATTATACACGGGCACAGCACTTTGAGTGAAGTTTCCGACTTTCTAAGTAAATGTGCCCCAATGTGCTTCTACTGCATTTTTCTGTGTGCATGGAGGGGTGCGGCCGCCAGTGGAATGGGCAGGCACAGGACATTCCTGCTCCGTGCCTGCATATTGCAGCAAACACCCACCAGTAATACAGCGGTCAGTGCTGGCACCGATAGCAAGTGTTAACCCTGTAAATGTCCCCGGCAAAGCTGCTGGAAACATTTAAATTCCAACAAAGCGTGGGCGCTGCCATCTTGGATTCTATCGCCGCCCCATGTGAAGTCATTTAGGGGCGGTGATCGGTTACCATGATTTTAACTCATTCATTACAATGTGCAATTTGCACATTGTATTAAATGATGTGGTAAATTCCATATACTGCCATACTGTAATATAGCAGTATATGGTAGGATCAAACAGACAACCTAGGATTAAAATAGAAAAAAAAAATTGTAATTATAAAAACCTAAAAATTCAAATCACTCCCCTTTTACTAGAACTGATATAAACTGTATATAAAAAGTACAAATCATAAACATGTTAAGTATCGCCACATCCCAAAACATCAGATCTATCAAAGTATAATAACAGTTTTTCCAGACGTTTAACCCTCTAATGAAAAATAGCGACGGAAATGCCACTTTTTGCAATTTTGAAAAATGCTAAAAATTCAATAGAAAGTGATCAAATGGTAGCATTGAAAACGTCATCAGCTCTGTACACCGAAGTACGAAAAAGTTATTAGCGCCAGAAAATGAAGAATTATTTTTTTGTACAGGAGGTTTTAATTTATGTAAATGTATGAAAACATTATAAAATTTGTATAAATTTGGTATTGCCATGATCACACCGACACAAAGAATAGAGTAGACATATAATTTGGGTTGCACAGTGAAAGCTGTAAAAGTCAGTGGTGAAAATCTTTATTTTCATCAATTTCACTGCAAATGGAATTTTTTTCCAGCATCACAATGCAAGGCATTTTGATACGCAGAAAACAGCTCTAGTTATGGATTTTTGAAGGTGGGGATCGAAAAAATGGAAACGCAAAAACGAAAAGGGATTGATCGTTATGGGGTTAAAAACCTTACAAGGTCCGTACACAGGTCTTTGCCTGGTGATGATTTATATAAATGTATGGATGTGTACATACTGTGTGTGTATATATAAATATATAATATATATATTTTATGAGCTTGTATAAAAGGTATGTATGTATAAATATACTGTATATATATTTTTAAGGAGAAGGGGGGCCTCATGCAGTAATCCGCTATCGGGCCTGGTCTTTCCTAGTTACGCCACTGACATTGGCTCACATTTATTAAAGCTCCTGCACCAGTTTTCTGTCTGACTTTGTACATTCTTTTCAGTGCAAACTGCTTGCACATATATTTATAAAGTGCGACATGTGACAAAAATTGTGCACTGAAAGGGGAGTCAGACCGTGCAACACATTTATCATGCAGTGTCAGAAGTGTGTTGCACGTTCTATGTTGAAGGTGCACCAAAAAAAAGTTGGTACACTCCTCCGGTGCAGTGCATAGGCTGCCAGATTAATGCAGAACGTTCATGAACTGGTGCCCTCTGCAAACTGCACAGGCAGACTGCATCTAGTGCACTGTTTTTGATAAATGCTGGCCATTATTCCCCCTTATAAAAAAAAAAATATATATGTTATTGTAGCAAATAGTGTTCCTTGCCCTCAGAGTGCCCCCAGTAGCAGACGGGACCCACATAAACATACAAAACAATGACAACAATCCGCTGTGCCGTGATTCAATAAGATAATGTGCCCGATTTCCTTAATTTGAACTTCCGCCGGAGTTCACCATCTTCTTCCCAGTGTATGTAAGTGCTTGATCTTGCACCACAAGATGTGTTAAACTCTAGTGTATCTTAGGTAAAATGTATATCACTGGGGTTACTGGGTGTTCAACCCATAAAAACCTGTACATGTCTTCATTTATGATGCCCTCCTGTAAGGCTTTGTCTAAAATCGATTTGATCTGTCTGGATAGTGAAAATTTGGGATCCATTGAAATTTTTTGATATACTTGTACATCAGACAATTGTCTTTTGATCTCAGCTATGTACGAGCTGGTGTCCATGACGACGACAGCACCGCCCTTGTCAGCCGACTTGACGGTGATGTCGCCGTCACGGGCCAGCTCGCACAGTGCCGAGATTTCAGCGTTGGTTAAATTAGGATGACTCAAGAGGGCATTCATGGTGGCAGTACGTAAAGAGGCAATATTTTTTTCACTGCAGATGTGAAGGCCTCAATATGTGGCGCTTCAATATCCGGAGTGAATGTGCTCTTGTTATACAGATTAAACCGGTTTAGAGACAATTCAGATTCACTTCTATATACATTCATAGTACGGGTATGGAAAAACTGCTTGTGTTTGATTATACGTATCAATTTCTGTATACCTGTCTCCACCTGAAACCAATCAGGATGAGAGGCAATACAAAATGAAAGACCTTTCGATAAAACAGACATTTGGTCATTGGTGAGTGCTTTAGAAGAGATATTTACCACTGTCTGTGTTAAGTCCTCTTTCTCAGCGCCATCTTGGGTACGGGTTGCATCATTTTCGGCTGTGTGGAATTTCCTATATCTATGGTGCTTGCTGCCCCCTTGTCTTGTTGTGGGTCTTCTGAGGTATGCACAGTCTCTGTTGTCGCTAAAAAAGAAGAAGATGATGTCTTGTCCCTTGTCTGCTTGGTGTTTGTTCTCGGTGTAGATTTGTTGTTGGATGGTTTTCCTTTCCTTTTGTTGTTTTCCCTCTGTTTTGGTTCCGATTGGTTGTTTTGCCAGTTGTAGATATGCCCTTTTTTGTAATCATCAGAATCTCTTATCCATTTGTTTCTTTTGAATAGTTCTTGTTCTTCTTTGGTTGTCTGGGCATGTGTCTGTACCATATTTGTGAATTGGGTGTATTCATCTGTAGTTAGAAGAATTTTGAGATGCTGTTTGATATCATGTATAGTCGCTTTGATGTTCTCTATTTCTTTTTTGAGGAATTCAATATTCAGTAGAATGAGATCCATGGCGTACTTGTTGGAGATTTGTACGAACCTCATACAAAAGTCCTTGTTTTGAGAAAATAATGTGGGTGATACACGGGATCGCATACCTCTGGGAATCATATGATGTTTGAAATACTCGCTCATTGTTATTAAATGCAATTGAAAAGCGATAAGTCTTTTGGTGTCATTATCATACTTGCGTTTTAGCTCTGATATTCCTGGTACAGTAAGAAAGCTAGAATCTCCATCGAGGTCTTGCAGAATCCTTTCATTATCTTCAGTAGTATAGGCAAATGTGTGGAATCCTTCAGTAGCGTTAGTGTTGTCCATTTTGACGGTTAAATGGAGTGCTCGCTGTGTCAGCCAAAAAATACGATAGGAAAATACAAGCAGCACACAAAGCATCTTGAACAGGTGGGGCCTTAAGTCCTCCAAGTAGAAGTTTGAAGAAAACGTGCAGCACTCCGTTTGTGGTAAAAAATAAATGTGGTCCTTTTATTCCATCACATATAACAATAGCGACGTTTCGGCTCAAGAGAGCCTTTTTCAATCCATTTACATAGTGCAATCAGCGGAAATTTATACAAACATACAAGGTCATGTGACTGACAATGATCCGCCTACCATATTTATTTATTAGTGTTGAAATATATACAAAATACATAAAAATACATGGAAACCAACAGTGTATCGATGTGAACATATTGAGTTATGTACCAATGTACATGTAAAGTTATGTATTTCTGTGAATTTTATCACTTAGCCCAAGTGGGCAAGCATGGATAAGGATATTAAGCAGTAGAAGTAAGCAATAGAAAGGATATTATATGTATGTTTGTAACCGTAAAATTTTTCAAGTATTTTCCTTCCTGGTCCTTATTTCTCTAAACATCTAGGTCATCCTCCTCATCTGTGCGATGGGACAATATTAAAGGGGTTGTCCGACAGAATAAAAAAAGACTATTGGTGGATGGTAGGGGGTTGGTTAAAAAAAAAAAAAACATTTACTTACCTCTGCGGTCTCTCCCAGCTTTCTGCGTTGCCATCTCTCCATTCCATGTCCCATGTAAAAAACAGCGGCATTGAAGTCACTATGTGTTTAGCTTCCAGGCCGGCCGAGGTGGACCGCCATAGCCACCCATCTAGCATGATGCAGCGCTGGGTATAGGGATGGGTGGGCGTGGCCGTTCAGAAGCTGAATGTGCGGACTGGAGTGATGGAAACGCAGGATGCCAGCAGGGCCCGCAGAGGTAAGTAAATGTTTATTTTTTTTAAACTCGCCCCTGCCTGCCACCATTTGTTTTTTAATTCTCTCTGACAATTCCTGTAATATACAAGCCTCATCTGCTCTAAGGGGTACACCATTCTATATCCCCTCATCACAAACAGCTTGAGAGCCACCAGAGTCTGTATGTGAATAACC
Organism: Engystomops pustulosus; assembly: GCA_019512145.1. Lineage (NCBI taxonomy): Eukaryota > Metazoa > Chordata > Amphibia > Anura > Leptodactylidae > Engystomops > Engystomops pustulosus. The sequence goes on from CM033642.1 coordinate 211,770,519, forward strand.
TGCTAGCTATTGTGAACTGAGAGCTGGCCACCTCAACCCCTCAGCAAGACCACCACTCAACGGCACCGACCAAACAATCTCTGGTCAGAGCAATTTGCCCACAATACCTCACCAAGCCATCAGTAACTGTAGCTGTTTTTTTCCACTTATTGCTTTAAAAAAATATGGTTATGTATATATACTGTATTTCGGCCATTTCACTTTTCCAATATATCGGTGTCAGTATCAGTATACAATATAAATGGTAGACCTGTATTATTTCAATAGTTAATGCTTGCTGACAAGAGAGGACAATAAAAAGTGGAAACTGACAGCTCTACTTTACTGTTCCTATTAAACATGAGCCACATAGCAGATCTTTAATATGTGTCTATGAATTCTGAATTCTGTCAATGCTGTCCCATGATTATTTTTATCATGTGTTCGAAGCTGCAAACCAATTTAAACATATAGGATATTCTAAACGGGTTCAGCCAAGTTCAACCATCAATCATGGGTGTTAACTTTTTAAATACTACCGGAAGAGCAACTGCTGGCATTTGAACACCATCAACGCCATTTTTATGAGGATTTTCGCTCCCTGTGGCATCAGGGAGCAATGATCCTAGAGTAAATGGTGACGCCACTGGCATTTAAATACAGCCAACAGTTTTGCCAGTAGCATTTAAAGTATTAACACCTGCGATCAGTGTCAGCTCCGATGGTGGATGTTACCACCAGGGAGGGAGTTGGGAGTTGAGCTGAACGCCTTACCTCAAACTTCTGGCATTGCAATCCCGTTCGCTCATCACTAATCATGACCTATTTCTTTAAAAGAAGAAAGGATGGCACTGTTTCACATGCTGCTCTGTCCTATGGTGGATTACATTTTTCTCACTCCTCAAGACCTGAGAATAGAGAGGGATGAGGGCAAGGGATACTTCCAGGTAATTCCCCCTGTACCTCTGTAACATGGTAGGCCACAGAATGGCACCATGCAGCAGCATGAGGTCAGAGAGCAGCACAATGACAAATTCTTTAGGTGGCAGCAACATGGTAGGCCACATTGTGGCACAATGACAAAGTTTGAAATGAATTTGAAGTCGAAATTTTCTATTTAAATTTGAATTTGAAGATTGCAGATGCTTTCCTGAACATATCATGTCTTTGCCAAAAGAGAACTGCAAAGGTGGCACCAGCATCAGCAGCTGCATGAGGTCAGAGAGTGGCACAATGATAAATTCTTTAGCTGGCTAAAATGGAATGAATTTGAAGTGTGAAATTAATTTGAAGTTTGAAATGAATTTGAGGTTTGAAATGAATTTGAAGTTTGAAATGAATTCAAAGTTTTAAATTTTAAATTTCAATTTCAATTTTAAGGTTAGAGACACCACATGCATCATTCATTATAATTTCCCTGAAAATATTATGTCTTTGCCAAAAAATAACTGAAATTTGGGGTATACAGCTCCCCCAAAATGGACACCCTGGAGTTGGAGCAAGAATCACTCCAGAAACTATGTGGATTTTACAACAATTTCTTGCTATTAACTTCATCAACAAAAAAGAGCTGCAATTTGGGGTAAACAGATCCCCCAAAACTGACACCCTGGGATTGGAGTCAAAATCACTCCAGAAACTATGTGGATTTGACACGTATTTCTTGCTCTCAACTTTAGCAACAAAATAATATTGACATTTGCGGTGTACAGATCCCCCAAAATGGACGCCCTGGGATAGGAGCAGAAGTCACTACAGCAACTCTGTGGATTTTACACAGATTTCTTCCTATTCACTTCAGCAAGAAAAAAGAAAGGCTATTTGGGGTATACAGATTTCCCAAAACAGACACTCTGGGATTGGAGCAGAAATCACTACAGCAACTCTGTGGATTTTACACAGATTTTTTCCTATTCACTTCAGCAAGAAAGAAAGCTATTTGGGGTAACAGATCCCCCCAAAACAGACATCCTGGGATAGGAGCAGAAATCACTACTAAAACTATGCAGATTTTACACAGATTTCTTCCTATTCACTTCAGCAACAAAAAAGAAATGTTATTTGGGGTATACAGATTCCTCAAAATTTAAATTGGAACAGAAATCACTACAGCAATAAAAAAGAAATGCTATTTGGGGTATATAGATCCTCAAAACGGACACCCTAGGATAGGAGTAGAAATCACTACAGAAAGTATGTGGATTTTACACAAATTTCTTCCTATTCACTTCAGCAACAAAAAAGAACGGCTATTTGGGGTATACAGATCCCCCAAAACGCACACCCTGGGATTGGAGCAGAAATCACTATTAAAACTATGTAGATTTGATAGAGATTTCTTCCTATTTACTTCAGCAACAAAAAAGAAATGCTATTTGGGGTATACAGATCCCCCAAAACGCACACCCTGGGATTGGAGCAGAAATCACTATTAAAACTATGTAGATTTGACAGAGATTTCTTCCTATTTACTTCAGCAACAAAATAGAAATGCTATTTGGGGTATACAGATTCCCCAAAACGGACACCCTGGGATTGGAGCAGAAATCACTACAGCAACTATGTGGATTTTACACAGATTTCTTACTATTCACCTCGGCAGCAAAAAAGAAATCCTATTTGGTGTATACAGAACCCTCAAAATAGACACCCTGGGATAGGAGCAAAGATCATTCACTCCAGAAACTCTGTGGATTTGACAGAGATTTCTTCCTGGGGTATACAGATCCCCAACAACGGACACCCTTGAAGCAAAAATTGCTACAGCACAATACAGTACAAGCAGCTGGACGCTACAGACAGCACATGCTGTGTGAAGTGCCGAAATTGCAAATGGCTGCCTCTTTTATAGTCTATGTGACATCACATAAGCCTGCCAGTCGCTGATAGGCTTACAGGTCTGCACATGTGATTGAGGGTGTTCCTTTCTCCTTCCCAGAGTTCTCTGCCCCATGTAACACGTTGCGCTCGCACCCTTTTCGGTAATAAAGGAGGAAAAAAAACTTGGTTCCCACGAATCACGGTAAACTTTGATTTTGTAACAAATCGAATTTTCCCTGAAATTCAGACCAAATTCCACTTAGAATCGATTCGCCCATCTCTACTTAGAACCTATAACTATGCCCATCATCTAGCCAAACAGGTCTTTTTCACCAATCTAATCTCCTCTTTCTCTAATAACCCTAAAAGACCATTTGATACTCTTTACTAACCCCAAACTGCAGAACCTGTCACAGACCTTTTGGCTTTATACCTGGTCACCGACCTTAAATACAAAATTGTCTATATCAGATAGGAAATAAATTCACAGTCTCCAAGCTCCATGGATTTCCTTCCCTCCAGTACCTCACCTGGTTCTACCATCTTCCCTTGAGGAAGAAGTGTCCAAGCTACTTTCTTGAGCTCACCCCACTACCTGCAACAGCAACCCCATCTCCTCACACTTCATAGAGTCCATCTTCTCACCTCACTAACATTTGAAACCTCTCCCTTTTTATCTGATCCCTCCTCTTTCACCAAAGGAACCAAACCTGCGCCTGTTTAGTTTGGTTAACTACCAACAAGTCTATAATCTTCCCTTCATCTTAAAACTCATGGAACACCTATTCTCATCTATTTGCTCTTATCTCTTTGCTAGCCCCCTCCTAAGTGCATTACAATATGGTTACTGCACTCCACTGAAACTGCTTTTCCTCAAGTCCCCAACAACCTTCTTACAGCTAAATGCTATGGAGGCTATTCTTTTATTCTTGGGAATCTCTCTGTAGCATTTGACATGGTGTATCAAAAGATGCTCCTCAGGATTCTTCATTCCATAGGCCTTAAAGGGGTTTGCTCATGAAGAAAGTTCTCAAATTTCAATCCCCTAGTGATGTTCAGACACACAAAAAAACTAACCTTTAATCAGTTGTATTGCTTTTTGCTCCTATCACTGGTGGCTGGGGACTCTCTACACAGACACTTCCTGATTCATCTGTGTTTTGAGATGCTGTGTTCTAACAATCTGCTTAGATTATCAGGATCCAGGGTTTATCTACACTTTTATTTAGCTTCTGAACATTCTACTAGTATCTGACACATAGAGAAAAAGAGATAAGATGAGAGATGATGAGATACATGAGATCAATATAAAACACAATAAAAATCTCAGCTCTGCTATATACCTCCCTACACCAGATAAAGACCTTATCTGTCTGTAGCTTCTGCAAGCAAGCAGTCTCTGCACGCTGCTTGCTGGGAGGAAGTGTCTGTGTCTGAGCTGGTCTTGTAATGAAGGGAGGGCAGGAGGCAGAGAGCACTGCAATGTTCAAACAAGAAAAGCTATTTGTGAAAAAAATCTGAACATTGTCAGAAGATTCATGGTCAGATCCAGAGGCAACCAAATTGTAAACACCCTGACTTATAGAGAGGTTGAATTTATTTCTCTGAACTGCTGTATTTTTGTTAATAACAGTGAATTATAGAATCTATTATTATGTTATGCTATCTTTGTGGGAAAACCCCTTTAAGGACATTGTGCTTTCTTGTTTTTCTATCTCTCTGACCATACTTTCAGTGTATCCTTTTCTGGATCTTTCTTATCCTCTTCCACTCGATGTCGGAGTTCATCACAGTTCAGTCTTAGGTCCTTTGCTCTTTATCCCTCTGTAATGAACATATTAACAAACTCTGGACTCTGACATCTCCATTTTCTTCAGTAGTCTCATCATCACGCCAAGGCAGCAGGCCAGGGTTTTGCTTGACTCCAAACTCTCATTTGTACGACACATTCAATCACTTGCATGCTCTTGACGCATGCTCCTCAAAAACATTTTTAGAATCTGCCCTTTACTTACCATGGAAACATCTAAAACCCTGATTGTGACTCTGATTCCCCCTCTTCTCAGTTACTACTGTATAACTCCCTACTAATTGGTCTTCCATTTAATTTTACTCCTACACTTTATTCTAAATACAGAAGCCAGACTCATCTATCAGCTTAGGAGCTGATCAGGTGCCTGTAGTCTCCACAATGGAAACCAATCACATTCTGAGTTCACTTCAAACTAATCACGCTCATCCACAAAGCTCTCCACAGTGCTGGACCTCTCCTCACTCATCTCACTATTATCTGCCAGTGATCTAAGACTATTGCCCTTTTTTTAATTTGAACTTCCCACTCAAGTCTCATGGACTGCACCAATTTTTCTGTGCAGATTAATGCCCAACTTTCAAAGTTTCAAACATGCTCTAAAGACCTGTTTCCTAACTACATCTAAACTTAACTCTCTCTTCAGAAACCTCCACTGTTCTTCCTCCCATCTATACGATCCAGTGGTGCAGCTAGGGGTTCAGCATAAGGAAGCCAAGTCACCCAAGTGGGTCCCCATCCCAGGTCTACCAGTATTCCACCATACAGTGACCATACAGTTGTAGATACTGATTCTTTTGAGCCCTCCTTATAAATTAATCACAGGACATAACATAGTGACTGACAGGAGACATCTCTGTACTTATACACATATAAGTATGACCAGTTCCGATTTGACTTCTATCAGCGGGATCTTGGATTTGTTAAAGAGAACCTGTCAGGTGGATTTGGGACTCTAAACAGCCCACAGGTCCTTATGGGGTGTTCTTTTTTCTAGATGTGAATCCAATAAGGCACATAGGACCCACATCTGGTGCTCTTGGTGCCTCCTCTCTCAATGCTTCAATGAAGCCGGAAGACCCAGCGTACCTTCAGCGCTTGTGCAGTGAAGGCAGGGTGTACTATTGCAGCTTCACTTGCACCACTGCGCAGGCACTCAGAGGTCATGAACAGTAATTATACAGGGCAATTTGGAAAACTAAACCAGGTCTAAAAGGACCTGTGGGTGGTTTAGTGACCCAAATCCACCTGACAGGTTCCCTTTAAGTTTACGACAAGATATATTTGATGAAAGCCGTCACTTTCATGTTACAGATGTTGAATGATGACGGATATGAAAGTAAAATTTTCAATTTATATTCATCAACCTGACTTTATCATTACTAGTTCTTAGCTGTGCCATATGTACAGGAAAAGAGTAGTAGTACTGAGCTGTTCCCACACATACAGAATAGGAGTAGTAGTACTGATCTGTGCATATACAGGATAGGAGTAGTAGTACAGATCTGTGCATATACAGGATAGGAGTAGTAGTACTGATCTGTGCATATACAGGATAGGTATAGCGGTATTGTGCTATAACCATATATACAGGATAAGAGTAGAAGTTCAGTGCTCTTCGTATACTGTATATATATATATATATATATATATATATATATATATATATGATAAGAGGAGTAGTGCAGTATTATTTGTATATCTATAGATCTATAGATATAAGATATACTACTATATATACTATACAGAGGATCTCCATATGCATTGAGATATGATGTAGTTTAGGATAGATGTATAGTCGTACTGTACACAGAAACCACAGACAGGCACACATAGACCACAAAAACACATCCACTTACCTCACACATGTGCTCTGTCCCCCTCGGCAGTGCTGCACAAGCAGGACCTGTGGATGATTTCACCTAACAGGTGTGGAAGGTCAATCTGTGTCTGAAAACTCCTCAGTGGGCCCCTCAAAGTCCGGGGCCACGAAGCCCCTGCTGCCCCTGCCTCCCCGGTAACTAAGCCTCTGATATCATCCTTAAGAATTTAATAACCATTAAATGAGTTACTAATCAGTCCATGCACCCGGGATTCTCTAAATATCGATAGAGGCTCAAGACTGTTCACGCAGCTTTATTTTTTTTTGGTTGTTTTTATATTGGCTGTCACCTCTTGTGTTACCTTTTCGCTTTATGAAAAGTGACCCCCCATAATGTTTAATCTGTACAATCTAGCACATGTCATCTTTAATAGCGGTGTCTTCTATATGGAACCAGACACCCGAGTGTGATTTTATCCTGCTTCACTCTCTGTAGCTACAATTGGTAAAAAATAACAACATTCCAGATGACCTTTTTATTTTTTACACAAACAAATATAACATCTCAGGCATTTTCAAAGAATAGGGTGTCCAAACTGCTTTATCTTTAATGTGTTTTTAATCATTAATGTCGTGGGTTAATTCTGAAAAGGCAGAATGCAGCGTTTCCGGTACAGGATAGAAAATATATAAGCAACAGATTGAAAAGCTGTTTAGATATATCAATTCATATAATACACAAAAACTAACGATAACTGAACAAAATGTGCATCCTCTGAAAGTGTCACAGATATTGTATACATCAAGTATGAGCCTACTCTGTATGACTGTGCTGGTGTCTGGAGCACTCCAACTACAAACTTTGCCATAAGATCTCTTCCAATGATGAAAGATGTCTCAAGTGTTTATCTCCTGCTGCTTATTGTTCAACTGTGTGTACCAATACAATACTTTGTGCCGAGATATTTTTGTTTGTGGCTACTTACTATTTAACCTACCTCAGCCACAACTACTCAGATGGTAGTCAAATGTACACCAAACGAAGTTTGCCTGGAAATACACAATACCACATACAGAAAGTAGGTATAAGGCCTCATTCACACAGCTAGTGCTTGCCAGGACCAGATTCCGAGCATGGCACTGGCCCGGAAGAAATGGGGGGCATGAGAACTCTTCACCCCTCCTCTCTCCATTGAAACCTACGGCTACCCAACTCGGTCATGGTAAAGTGAAGCACTATGTCCACTGAACCATGAACGGCTACCATAGACTTCTATAGAGGCTGTGATTGGGCCGAGAATTATCAGTCCCTATTGTTTATATGAGATTTTATCAGATGGTTTGCACTGTACTGATGGTTTGTTAGGCTTTGCCGATACATTGTGTAGTCATGGGCTATGGTGTGTCCTCAGTTATGCTCTGTGACTTGATAAGTTATTGAATGTGGTAATGGTTAAGTTATGGGGGGGACTGAAAGTGTCCTATGAGTCCATATTAGATCACATTGCATCAGGTGACTGTGATAATGTGTTTATATGTATACCTGGCCATCAGGATCAAGATGACTAAACCAGGTCTAAAAGGACCTGTGGGTGGTTTAGTGACCCAAATCCACCTGACAGGTTCCCTTTAAGTTTACGACAAGATATATTTGATGAAAGCCGTCACTTTCATGTTACAGATGTTGAATGATGACGGATATGAAAGTAAAATTTTCAATTTATATTCATCAACCTGGCTTTATCATTACTAGTTCTTAGCTGTGCCATATGTACTGGAAAACAGTAGTAGTACTGAGCTGTTCCCACACATACAGAATAGGAGTAGTAGTACTGATCTGTGCATATACAGGATAGGAGTAGTAGTACTGATCTGTGCATATACAGGATAGGTATAGCGGTATTGTGCTATAACCATATATACAGGATAAGAGTAGAAGTTCAGTGCTCTGGGGTGAGTTTGGATTGCGTGGGTTTTTTTTGGAAAAACCTATTGACTCAGTATAAGCCAAGGGTGGGAAATGCTGGTCACAAGCCATATACCAGCCTCTTAATATACCCTGCCAGCCCCCTGTAGTAAAGGCCTCCAGCCCCCTGTAGTATATATCCTGCTCAGCCCCCGTAGGATATACCTCCAGTCCCGTGTAAGTATAGAGCCTGCCAGCCCCTTTGTAGTATTTAACACAAGAAACTGAAAAAACCTATTGACCGAGTAATAAGCCAAGGTTGAGAAATGCGATTGGTCACAGCCCCAGTATATAGCCAAACAGACCCCTGTATAAATATAGCCTGCGGGCCCCCTGTAGTATATTGTCCTGCCACCCCTGCCCCCAATATGATGCCTGTAGGAAAAAAAGTGTACTCACCTTCCGACTCCCGCCTTTACAGGTCCCTGTTCTAGACTGGTGGAATGAATGATAACCCCTTCTTAGCATTTGTAAACTCAACCAGGCACTTTAATGACAGCATTCAATCAACCCGTAATAAACCCAAATAACGTTGACATGGAGGCTCATGTTGGGTTTGGAAAAAACCGGTCACAGCATTTATTACAATTATTGTTTAACAATCTCAAAAACATTATTGAACACATTGGCCTACATTTGGTAAAGAGAATCTCTCCATCCAACGGTAAACGGCGCGGGACTGCCACTATTCCCATCTGGACTCCCAGATGGCAAGTCGGCCAGACGGCAAAGTAACACATCTCAACTCTCCATTTTCTCCGCCACTAGTAGGTCCGTTACCCCTACACGGACTACGACCACCACCCCAACAAAATAGAGTCCTGCTCCACCTCCTCCTGCCAAATAACCTTCCAGAATATATCTAACCCCCCCAATCTCGTCAAGATGACGCCGTCGGCCGCAACAAAGCCGCATTGTCGCCGTCCAACTCCTGACGACGCACTACAACCCACACTTAGCTCTTACAATACCTGCGCCATTTCTAGCATTAACTGGGCGGCGCGATCTCTCCACTGCCGCCGCATCCCTTGCTCCATGCCACACCCTGCGAGGGATTCTCTTGAACCCACTAGAACCACTGCCGTAAATAAGACAAACCCTATCAGATCATTACGCTTAAAGGTAAGAAGTTCTGGCACCCGAAAAAACCCAATCAATGCATTGCCCCCCGCATGAATTACTGAATACAACAGGCCCTGATGTGCCCTACCAATCGAATCCACCGCCTTCTGGCAAAACGTGCACCCACTTCAAACCACGAACACCTCTCCAAACCATCCGCGCGTTGAAACCGAGCTGGCCGACCACCCGGGCCGACCTGCCGCTCTCTGACCCGCCCAAGGACATACGAATGCCCCCAAAATCCCCACTGTCGACGGAGTGATCCTGAAGAGCCTGCAAAACAAACCAAATAAATGAGAGCAGTCAGGCGAACATCTCTAGCACAACATGCAGACCTCCATCTACCTATCCGCATAACTTCAGAGTCGGGCAAGCCCGCTCTAGGATCCGCCTCGTGCTGCGCCAATCCTAACGAATTTGTCCCATATGCGGAACATCCGACCTACAACCTCCACAAACATTTTTTTAAAAACAGACCGAAATTAAAACAAGTCAAAGGGGAACCATCCCCATGGATAACGAAATTGTCCCCGAAAGAGACAAAGCCACATAGTCCGTGTGGCACGGGGCCATAAGGGCACGCTGGCCCGGGCACCGCCAAAAGGCTAACCCATGCACCCCGACCATAAAGTCGTCTTGGACTACCACCCGAATGCCTAACACAACCTTGACCCAACCACACTTCCCCCTCTATACAACCACCCCCGCTTGAACAGAAGAAATGGGAACCAGGCTCACTCACCCGAAAGCTCCCCAAAAAAGCAAAACCTGAAAGCCAGCGCGAACAATCAGCCTCCGGTAGAGAGTACACACTACCCAAGTAGTTGACCCTATCAAGTCACACCAACAGAGCAAAGAAACCGGCGACGCGATTCACAGTAACGTGTTCTCGACTCCCACCCCTTCAAAGCTTGTCGTGATCCAAAAGACTGTCGTGACATCTGAAAAGCCATAACTCTGCAAGAAAAAAAGGCAACCTGCGCTGCGCTACTGCGCCGGAACCACCTAGTTCCCGCAAGACCAAATACCGTGGTTACCTGAATTCTGTCAGAATCACAATGAAACATCCAACCCACCAGACCACTACTGCCACCAGGCCTCCCACGGCCTACCGTACTGCTGCCAGTATACGGGCCAAAGATTTTACCGAACTAAAGCAATCAACTGCGGATCAGCTCCCCCCGGAAGCCGGCACTCCCTTGCCCAAACAACCGCCGATGGTGAACCGCTGCCGGAAAAACTGAAAATCAAAGCGTGACAACTGATCCAGCGCACCATTTTCACAACCCCAGTGACATACGGCACGGAAATGGATGTTACACTGAAGGCCACCGCAGAACCAGATGCCCGAAGGAGAGACAAAACTTGCAAAGAGGATGAAGTCTGTTTTGTGTTAATATGCAATAAACAACACCCAAATTCAGTGCAAAAACGATCCTCCTGTTGGAAAAACACAGCCCCCAACTCTCAACCGCAACCACATTTGAGAGCTCTAACGCGGTAAGGTTGCGAACCAAACCATCCCGTATCCATGACTGCAGGCCAAGGAGCCCGCACCCCATTCGTTGCCAAAAACCCGCCCCAAACCGCTACCACCAGCAGCTTCTGTAAACAAAGAGCGCTCACATTGTCACCCGTCACGGTGCCAACAAGTCCTCCATTATAGCGGTTAGTGAGACCAAAAACCTTGTCCGCCGCACATTTGGCAAATCCGCACCAATGAAGTAGAAATGCGAATGTGATGGTCTGGATTAACCACTCCCTCTTGGGCCCAAAGACAGCGTCTAGAAAAAACCCGGCCCATTTGCATGATTCTACAAGCAAACCAAAAGGCCTAGAAGAGACTGGACCTCGCTCAGCGTAAACCCTCTTCACAAGCAAAAAATCCTTCTACAATAGACATAAGCCTTCCACCTTATCCACAGGCAAACATACACCATGGCTTCCTGAATTCGACTCAATGCCCAAACGGAAATGGCCGTTTCGGTCCCTCGTCTTTATCAACCGACAACGGCACCAACCCCTAACGCTGCATCAAAAAAACCGAAAAGTAGAACGGAGATGCAACAACACAGGGCTCTGCGGTCCGGCCCCGACAAAAAGAAAATCATCTAGATATGGTAAACCGAACGAAACCTTTCTCCCAACGAACTACCCACTCCAGAAAGAACTAAACCCTCGAATAACGACAAGAAAATGGAACACCCCATTGGCAGGCAAGTGTCGTAATACAAGGCCATCATCAACAACAACCTAAGCAGATGATACATTCGATGCACAGGCGACAAACGAACAGCCATTCCACATCAGACTTAGCCATGAGGGCCCCCTTGACGCCTCCCTAAGAAATAACCCCGCCTATCAAAAGACACTAGGAGAAGAAGCCTCCTCGGCAGAAAACCATCATTCACAGACGTGCCCTTCGGAAAGGAACAGTGAATGAATTAGGCGAAACTTTCCTGTTCCTTCTTGGGCACAACTCCCAAAGGGGAACACGCAAATTAGGAAGGCGGCGGTCAAAGGGCCTCAATCCTACCCAAAATCACTTTCCTCTGAATCTTTTTCCTTTAAATCCCGGATTCTCCTGCAGACTGAAATGCCTCGACACACAAACCTTCCTTCCTCCCTATACTCAAAAGGTATAAAAACTCACAACTAAAAACCTTCCCACAACGGAACTGGCCGGCCACCTACTCAGGATACCTTTCGAGCCACGCAACATCGCGACTACGTTCACTGGCGTCTTTCCGTCAAGAAAGGGGTTGGGAACCTGGCGCCTTGTCTTTCACTGCTGCTCACGGGGCCACGTACGACTGCGTGCCCCCCAACCCCCACAAGAGGAGCACTTTCGTGCTTGTACCACACAACCATAGAAACGGCAAGTGTCCATCATTATACAGCCAGCATGCTCCAGGGCGATCGCCTGGGGCCACCGATCCACTGAGCAGCCGATGCAAGGAAACCGGCGCCGAGGACTGAAAATGCGCTTAGGGGACACCATCAAACCACCCAAACATGCGGTCACTTAACACCCCAACCCACATCAGGCTCATGCGAGCGCGCCTAAAGTCCTCATCATACTTCCACCAAGCATTGCCACCATGAGGTCCTTAACGAAGTGTAAACTGACAGCTTTGAATACAAAAACAATTCCTAACAGAGCGCTCCTGATGCTTTTGACCCATAACATAACCCACAACGGAGAAAGCCTTTTAACCCATTATTAATCGTCTTAGCCACTTTCGGCTTCCTGTCTTGAGGCGGGCAGTAAGCCACCACCCTCTCACAACGTCCCACCTTATTCTGATCCACCGATCACAAGCGACCAGATGTCTATATACTCAATTCGACCAATCTTCTCTTTCACTCGCATCCCGATGCGCCCCAAGCGGGCTCACCCCGCAAAACACAAGCATCCTTGTGATCCCCCGCAGAGGAGGGCGCTGACCCAGAGGCGGGGGCTGAGGGAGGGGGGCGGGCGCAGGGGGGGTATACGGTCTAACAAAGCCTTCAATGACCTACGAGCTCATAACCCCCCTTGGGCCCTCCCCACTACCCCATGCCCCCAGCATATTCAAAAGTACCTGAAGGAGAGCCACCGCGTCTCAACCGCGGGCGACGCGCTCACTGCTGCTGGAACCAGGCCGGACGCCCTGGATTACTCCAACTGCGGTCCCGCCTGATGCCGTTCCGGCGACTTGGACCAGGACCTTTGCCGATGGCTAGATTACCGCCCGAGGATGCCGGGTAGCTCCATCTGGACAAGACCTGTGGATCTCCTATGTCCTTCTAGTCGACCTTGACGGAGCCACTTTGGTCTGAGAAATTTGACGGTCCGCAGAGCCGCGGCGCCCTGCGCCTGCGGTCGTTCCGTAAGGAGGAATACAAATGGCGAGCGCCTAGCGCGCTGGTATTGGGGCTAGGGAACACATAGGGCGTACTGGTCACCTATCAGCCCCAAGGGAAAAACGGGGGCCGGGGGCATAGCAAAACAGGCAGAGGGTAGACTGCTGGCTTGATAAAGCTTTGCTCGCCAGATTCATACCCCGCCGCCATAGGCAAGTGCAGGAAATACTGCCACCACTGGTGATGTGTGGGTGAGGAGGAAAGACACCCCGGACTCATCCTGAAAGGAAGAGGGGTGTCTGTGTCAGTCCGGCGACCTGTATTTCCCCATTGCTGAATGCGGCGGTCTGGCTGCCGTGCTGCTGGTAAGCGTGTGGCTGAGGCGCTGGGAACAGTCCCCCCCGACCGAGCAAGGAGCAGTAAGCCCCCCCCTGTCCGGAAATTCGGTAACCCCGCGCGGTCAACGGCACCGCTGCGCCGCTAGTGGCCGCGTTGCACGTGCACAAATCCTGCACCAGCACGGGCTGGAGGCCCGACCTATCCGCATCGCCGCGGGGAGCAGAGGAGCCATATGCTCCGACTGAGAACGCTCCGGCGGTCGGAGATCCTCGCAGACCGCCGGGCCAGCGCCAGAAACAAGCACATTACTTGCGGGATAAAACCGCAGGTGGGGGGGTCTGTGGGGGGGAGGGGTCCGGTCCGAACCCCGCGAAGGGGAAGGACTGTGACAACCACCCTCCCCTCATTGGCGACACGTGCGTCGGAGCGCCACACTAAGGGATCCTCCATCTTACCATGGAAAATATCCTGGAATGCCTCCAGCGCGCCTGCTTCCTTTGAGTGCCGCAATCAAGAGAGAAGGGGAGGAGACTTGCGCCCCTTATTCAGAACAAGAGGGGAGGAGGAAAGTGCTCTGGCAGCAAAACCTCCTCCCCTTAAGTGCCTTAATACTATTAACTTTTACCGCCTCCGCAACTTCCCTTCCCCAGTCCAGGTGTACCCTACAGAACCTTTCGGGCGTTACACCGCATGCACGCGCTCCGGCATTGGCCTCCACTGCTGGGGCCGTGATATGTGCAAGAAGGAGCCTGCCTGGGGTCGTCACAGAGTGAGAACACTTTTTTTTTCTGACTGGAGTATAAGCCGATTAAGGGTTTTTCAGCCCATTTTTTTGTGCTGAAAAACTTGGCTATACACAGTATATCCGGATATATAAATTAAATAGGTTGTCCACTTTCTGCAAATAATTGATATTGTTTGTGTAATGAAAAGTTATACAATCTAGATCTCTGCTTGGTTGTCCATTCTATAAGAGCTTCATTGTATGTCTTGTACGTTTACTTATGTAAGGAAAAGCAGGGGAAAAAAACAACATAAATTGACAAAGAAAATGCGTTGCGCTATTGTGGTTATGGTCTTCATTTCTCCACCTTTCACGTATGGGGTCCAACTCAGAAATCCACTTAATCAATTACATTCACAGAGATTCCAACTTTATTTCGTTTTTGTTTAATCTTTAATTAATACCTTTTAAAAATATTAAAAAAAAAGAATATTCCAAAGAGAAAGTTTTGCCAAATCCCGCACATAGCTGCAAAGCATTTCTATTGCAGGTGTTGATGATACACTATTTTCCCTATTACAGCGTTCAACAGTTGATGCATTTACTTGGAGGTGGCTAATTATTCCAGGAATAGCTTCAACCTATTGACTTTACTATTAAACAGAACGAAATCAAGTAGAATTGGGACCTAAAAATAACGGTGGGATGGCCACTATGAAGGAAGCTACTTCAAGATTCTGACAAATTTACTGTGAAAACAAATTTTTTAGTATTAAAATATGTAACATAAAGATTTTTGGGGAAGATGTATCACCATCTGGTCTGCAAGCAAACCGTTTCTTGTTTCTTCTAAGCACACCAATCAGAGCTCGGTTTACGTTTGATCACACAGAGGTTCTTCGAAAACTAAAGCGCTGAGCGCCGATTTATTGCCATAGGCACTGACAACAGTTTTGCTCTCAAACAAACACTTGTGATAAATTCTCCTGCAAAGTTTGTCCAAATGGGGGACTTATAATTGGGCGGCACCGTATAATGAACACCTTTGCACCCTCCATGCACCCTGGCTACTTAGAAGGCTCCAGCGTGTGGCGTGAGTTGGCTTACAATCTAAAAATCGCCCATAACCTTTAAATCCCAGCTCTTCAACAGTTACAGACTATAGTAAGTGGGCAGGGCAGAATACCCTCCGCGTTTTCCATTCTGATCTGCCCCGGATGCCGCCCCCCCTCCCCCCCCTTCACACTGGCGTTCAAGCCATAATAAATATCTCCCCATGCCTCCCCACATAACATCTTAAAGAATGCACGTATCTACACAAAATGTCCTTGCCTCTTCTCCACTATCTTTATATCAACTAACACCTGGTGAAACATTTGTAATTTTTCTGCCCTAGTAACAATAGAAGAAGAATCTCTTTTATAATGAGTGTAAAATATGTGTTTCCCTAACCAAAACACAATGTGAGATGAGATAAGAGGTTGTTAATATGTCTTCATTCCATCTCGTTTCCTTTGAGTTCGCCAACATGGATAATGAGGTCTACGTGTGGTGGGTGTTACCATTGGATTTCAGGATTTCATACGTATGGAATCCAGTGAACATCAACCCAAATTTAATACAGACAGAAGGACTGATAGGTATAGTAAGCATAAATTGAAGAATAAATATATTGTTTAATTAAATGGTGCACAGAACCCCGCTGCTCCTGGCCGGGGAGCTAGGAATAGGCAGGGTCTCTCACTGTGCCGGCCTCTAGCTCTCCGGACTGGAGCAGAAGGTACTGTTGCACCAGGGGGGGTTGGGTCTGCTTAGCACATAAAATCTGCATATATAGTGGCGCTGTAGGCAACATCACATTTTTTATTAAGTTGTTTTAGCAGTAAATCTGCTGTTTCTTTTCTACAAACTTAAAATAATACTGCGATAAAGAACAAGCATGTCAATGCTGGACAATCTAACCATTAAGTAAAATTTTTAGTACTTCTTCAGGATACTTTGACCCATTCTACAGGTATTATGCTTTCTAAAGTCGATACCTTGGACAACATTTACTTTGGTCTGTGGACCGCATTTCCGTCGTGGTTCCTGACCATCTTCGTTTGCGCCGCTTTACCAGGGGTTTTTGTTAAACGCGATCGATTGTGTTGCAAGTCGCCGCGGCTTTCACGCGACACAATCGGGGGTTGGGCGAATCCGACTGATTCAGACAAACCGCGAATTTAACTTTAAAATTGTGGTTCATATAATTCACTTAATGCACACGGGAAGAGAAGGTGGAACTGCCACGGAGCTCCGGGGAAACGGCACATGCATGATAATCGGTGCACGCTGTAAGTGAATCGTGTGCAGCTTGTGCGTCTCGTCGGGGATCCCCTCGCGGACGGGACAGGTAGTAAATTTGCCCCTTATTTCAATTGGGTTAAGAAACTGGCGCGGGTAAACACTTTATCTATATTTTTTTTAGGCTGTTTTGTTGGATGATTTGCTGGGTACTTGTTGCAGAACCCAGTTTCGACCAAGCTGCTGCTATTAGATGATGGCTTCAATTCACATATTTTATACTAGACAGAACTGTAGGTAAACTGGGCGAAGTAAAATAAATGATGCAAAGACCTGTTCCTGAAATCACCCTCCTCCCTCCTCCTACCCTCCTACCAACCATGGTCTAACTTTGGGTTGAATTTGATATTGTCATGATTGACTGAGAACATGGCTTATTATCCCCACTAGACTGGTTGGTCTGCTATGATGATTGCGATGATATTTTGCTCCACTTGTGGCTTTTTGAAGAGCGTTGTTGTTTCGGTCCCATATATCTTGGCTCGGCCTCCTGTCATTCCGAGAATATATGGTTTACATTATAATCCAATATGGCAAAAACTGTGTCCTTCAAAGAGGGTGTACTTTCTTTATTTTCATGACATAACATTTACGTAAGAACGATCCTTTATATTTTGTGATTTATATGGCGGGCTTCATGTATTTTGCTTCCAAAAAAGGTGTAGAGAAAATAAGAATCAGTTATCTTCTTTCATCAAATCAATGTCTCCTGCTTCTTCTCCCCCAATCCGAAATAAAAAACAAACAAATCCTCAATCCCATTGTTCCATGTAATATTCACGTCTAAAACCGTTAGTAGTCGTGTTCTTTTGTTTTTTGTCTAATCATAGGGCATAATCATTAGATTATATTGTACATTTTCTTGTTTGCGAATATTCCAAAATTTCGAGAATAACACTGTATGCGATGTTTATAGGTCATTTCGTAGAGGAGATGTATCACTAATGATATTTTATGAGGAAATCTTTCCTCTCCTATTAAACGTCACTCATGAGTGTCTAGATGGTACAGACTCTTTCATCTCACTGATATCCGGTAGCAGAATGATGCTGGGTGGATTCTCTCCCGGACACTTGCAGTTGTGACATCTTGAGTTCCAATTGGTACCTAGATCTTGTGGAGTTACGCATTGTCTATGTCCTCATGTTAGAAGGATCACCTTACCTAAACACATGCTTCCCATGCTAAGGCTCATCGTTCAACCAATTTATGCACTAACTTTTTACAAGACGTAACAAAACAATGCCATAATCTGTCATAGAAGCAATAACTAAGTTCTACATAACACGTATTAACAAAGAATAGTACAGTATTAATAATTGTCCGTCAAAAAAAGACAAAATTGAGTGATAACCTTATATTTGCTGTACTTGGAGAGCAACAAAGCCAGGTTGTCTCTGTGTATTGCTTTTCTCTTCAAGAACTAGTTGAGTCAGATAAAATTAATGTGATGTTAGATAAATCACAGAAATATTGAGCAGAAACTACAGAATTCATTTGGGAAGTATGATAGACAGGTTATACAATAGTTAAATGAGCACAGTTGAATGTAGCGTACAGAACTAAAAGGAATGGGAGAACAAACACAGTTATGTTGTACGTAAATTCATGTTCTCCAAAGGCTCTAAAGAGGAGACGTCTGTAGTTCATGTAGTTCAGATGTCTTTATGGGGATCATTATTATCCCAAATAAACCACTTGAGCTTTCCTTGTTCCTCTGAAGAAGTGATAGAGTCCAATCCTTTGTGGTAAAAAAGTTGTATGACATGGAAACGGAGTTCCCATCTGGGAGTCAAAGGGTTTTATACATTATGGCGCCTCATTGAGATAATTCTATATCTTGCTTTGAAGAATCTGTTTGGCCCCAGATTCATTAAATTGACTTATGGCTCCTCCGGTCCACAAAGAGTAAGCCCTGGATGCTGGAGGAGGATCACAATGAGCTCTAACAATGATAAGGGGTGATGGAGGGTCCCTCGGTCTCGATGAAAGATTAAACATTTTTAAATTTATATAAATATATGAAATGGTGGAAATTCAAATCAAAAGACAGGGCATGTCTCCATCCTGGAGGAACAAGGTTTTATCACCAGCGGCGGCCGTCCCTACTGATCATTTTTGTGGCCCCCCAACCCAAAGCAATAATGCTAAGGGGCACAGATACAATCCTATCTATTTATGCCCATGTCCTCCAGGCCAATCCACTCTAAATCCCGCTGCTCTGCCGCTGCCTGCCCCTGTATCGGCCCCGGGCCGCATCCACCTCTTGTCCGGGCTGTCTGCATCGTCCCTGCTGAGGTCATGGTGGAGGAAAAACTTGTGGCAGGTCAGACCTGCGTGTAGTTTTGCTTGAAAATTAGAGCGAACAAATTTGCTGTTTTTGCAAAAGAACCAGGCTTGAATGGAACGCCCCTTCCAGCATCAGCCGCACCCTGCCTACCCTACCCGCAACACCCCGCACCCACAAGAATTGTGAATTATTTCCACTGCTTTTTCTCTGCTAGAAAAAACTGCAGTGAATAGTTGATAAATCCCCCCTATGCACATTTAACTAAGTGCTTTACGCCGGTTTTTTCTGACTTACTTTGCACGTTATTTAGGCTATTGGCTAGCCTCCAGCACACGCAAATTGGGGGCATTTCCGGCACTCAGCCCAGACCATGTGCCGATTTAACGTGCAAAGTCCTGTCGCATGGCCCTATGTTAAAGGTGCACTACAAAAAGGTTGGTGAACTCTCCTCCGGGCCATGCAGGGAAGTGACAGACTGTATGATTTCTTTCTTGGTGCCTGTTTCTTAATGAATCGCACTTATACACGGGCAGAGCACTTTATGAAGTTCTCCGACTTTTCTAAGTAATGGTGTCCCCAATATGCTTGCTAACCATATTTCCTGGTGCAGAGGGGTGCGGCCGGCCAGTGGAAATGGGCAGGCCAGCAGGAACATTCCTGGCTCCGGCCTGCTATTGCAACAAACCCCACCAGAATGAGCGGTCAGTGCTCACCGATAGCAAGTGTTTAACCCTGTAAATGTCCCCCCAAGCTGCTGGAAACAATTTAAAATTCCAACAAAGCTCGGGCGCTGTCCATCTTGGTTCTATCCGCCAGCCTTCCATGTGGAAGTCAATTTAGGGCGGTTAAAATCGTTACCATTATTTTAACATCATTCATTACCTGTTGCATTTGCACCTTGTATTAATGATGTGGTAAATTCCCAATACGCCATCACTGTATAATAGCAGTATACCGGGTAGGATGCAACACAGACAACCTAGGATTAAAATAGAAAAAAAGAATTTTAATTATAAAACCTAAAAAGTCAAATCACTCCCCTTTTAACTATACTGATATAACTGTATATAAAAGTACAAACATAAACATGTTAAGTATCGCCCCACAACCCAAAAACATCAGATCTATCAATATAATAACAGTTTTTTCCAGATGTTTAACCCCTGCTAACGAAAAATATCGACCACGTCGAAAATGGCACTTTTTGCAATTTTTAAAATCTGTAAAATTCAATAGAGAAGTGATCAAATGGGTAGCAATTGAAACGTCATCACAGCTCTGTACCATGCCACCGAAGTATGAACAAGGTTATTAGCAGCCAGAAAATGAAGAATTATTTTTTTGTACGCGGAGTTTTGAATTTATGTAAATGTATGTAAACAATTATAAAATATTGTATAAATTTGGTATTGGCCAGGATCACAACCGACCACCAAGGAAATAGAGTAGAACATAGATAATTTGTGTGGCACAGTGGAACTGTAAAGTCAGTGGTGAAAATTCTTTATTTTCATCATTTCACTGGCAAATGGAATTTTTTTTCCAGCATCACTACATGCAAGCATTTTGATACGCAGAAAACAGCTCGTTAGTCGATTTGAAGGTGGGGAATCGAAAAAATAGACAGCGCAAAAACAAAAGGGATTGATCGTTATGGGGTTAAAAACCTTACAAGGTCCTACACAGGTCTTGCCTGGGATGATTTTATAAAATGTATGGATTTGTACAATACTTCTGTGTGTGTATATATATATATATATATAATAGATATATAGATATATATATATATATACCGTAAATTTTTGAGATTTGAGTAGTGAAACATGATGTTGACAATATACTGTATATACTTTTTTTAAGGAGAAGGGGGGGCCCATGGGCCCAGTAATCCGCTATCGCCTGGGCCTTTCGCCTAGGTACGCCACTGACATTGGCTCACATTTAAAGGCTCCTGCACCAGTGGGTTCTGTCTGCTTGTGGTACACTTCGTTTCAGTGCAAACGCTGTTGCACATATATGATAAAGCTGCGCCAGTGACCAAAAATTGTGGCACTGAAGGGGAGTCAGACAGTGCAACACTTTATCATGCAAGTGGTCATAATGTGTTGTGCACTTCATGTTGAGGTGCCCAAAAAAAGTTGGTACAACTCCTCCGGTGCAGTGCATAGGCTGCCAGATTGCAGAAACGTGCGCCACTCATGAACTGGTGCCTCCTGCAAACTGCACAGCAGACTGCATCTAGTGCACTGTTTTTGATAATGCTGGCCATTATTCCCCCTTATAAAAATAATATAATAATATGTTATTGTAGCAAATAGTGTTCCTTGCCCCAGAGTGCCCCCAGTAGCAGACAGGACCCCAAATAAACATTACACACACATGACAACATTCCGCTGTGCCGTGATTCATAAGATAATGTGCCCGATTTCCTTAATTTGACTTCCGCCGGAGTTCACCATCTTCTTCCCAGTGTATGTAAGTTTCTTGATCTTGCATCCACAAGATGTGTTTAAACTCTGTGTATCTTCGGTAAAAGTATATCACTGGGGTACTGGGTGTTCAACCCATAAAAACCTATACATGTCTCACTTGATGCCCTCCTGTAAGGCTTTGTCTAAATCGTTTTGAATCGTCTGGATAGTGAAAATTTGGGATCCATTGAAATTTTTGATATACTTGTACTCAAACAATTGTCTTTTTGATCTCTCTATGTACGGCTGGTGTCCCATGACGACGACAGCAAACCCGCCCTTGTCGGCCGACTGACGGTGATGTCGCCGTCACGGGCCAGCTCGCACAGTGCCGAGATTTCACCGTTGGTTAAATGAGATGACTCAAGGGGCATTCATGGTGGCAGTACGTAAGAGGCAAAATATTTTTTTCAGACTGCAGAGTGAAGGCCTCAATATGGTGCGCTTCAATATCCGAGTGAATGTGCTCTTGTTATCAGATTAAAGCCGGTTTACAGCAATTCAGATTTCACTTCTATATACATTCATAGTATGGAAAAACTGCTTGTGTTTGATATACGTATCATTTTCTGTATACCGTCTCCACCTGAACCAATCAGGATGAGAGGCAATACAAAATGAGACCTTCAATAAAACAGACATGTGTTCATTGGTGAGTGCTTTAGAAGAGATATTTACCACTGTCGTGTGTTATTCCTCTTTCTCAGCGCCATCTTGGGGTACGGGTTTGCATCATTTTCGCGCTGTGTGGAATTTCCTATACTATGTGGCTTTTGCGCCCCCTTGTCTTGTTGTGGTTCTTCTGAGTGATTCACAGTCCGCGTTGTCCGCTAAAAAAGAAGAAGATGATGTCTTTGCCCTTGTCTGCTTGGTGTTTTGTTCTCGGTGTAGATTTGTTGTTGGATGGTTTTCCTTTCCTTTTGTTGTTTTCCCCTCTGTTTTGGTTCCGATTGGTTGTTTTGCCAGTTGTAGATATGCCCTTTTTTGTAATCATCAGAATCTCTTATCCATTTTTTTCTTTTGAATAGTTCTCTTGTTCTTCTTTGGTTGTCTGGGCATGTGTCTGTACCATATTTGTGAATTGGGTGTATCATCTGTAGTTAGAAATTTTGAGTTGCTGTTCGATTAATGTATAGTCGCTTTGATGTTCTCTATTTCTTTTTTGAGGAATCAATTTCAGTAGAATGAGATCCATGGCGTACTTGGAGATTTGTTACGAACCTCATACAAAAGTCCTTGTTTTGAGAAAATAATGTGGGTGATACACGGGATCGCATACCTCTGGGAATCATATATTTTGAAATACTCGCTCAGTGTTTAAATCATACTTTGCGTTTTAGCTCTGATATTCTCGGTACAGTAAGAAAGCTAGAATCTCCATCGTGGTCTTGCAGAATACTTTCATAATGTTTGTCGTGTAGCAAATGTGTGGAATCCTTCAGTAGCGTTAGTGTTGTCCATTTTGACGGGTAAATTGAGTGCTCGCTGTGTCAGCCCAAAAAATACGATGGAAAATACAAGCAGCACACAAAGTGTCTTGAACAGGTGGGGCCTTAGTCCTCCAAGTAGAAGTTTGAAGAAACCGTGCAGCACTCTGTTTGTGGTAAAAAATAAATGGTCCTGTTATTCCATCACATATAACAATAGCGACGTTCGGCTCAAAGAGAGCCTTTTTCAAGCCATTTACATAGTGCAATCAGCGGAAATTTACAACAAACATACAAGGTCATGTGACTGACGGATCCCCTACCATATTATTATTTGTGTTGAAATATATACAAAATACATAAAAACATGGAAAACCAACAGTTTATCGATGTGAACATATTGAGTTATGTACCATGTACTGTAAAGTTTGTATTTTCTGTGAATTTTATCACTTAGCCCAAGTGGGCAGCATGGATAGGGATATTAAGCGTATAAGTACATAGAAAGGATATTATAGGTATGTTGTACCCGTAAAATTTTTCAATATTTTCCTTCCTGGTCCTTCTTTCTCTAAACATCTGGTCATCCTCCTCCTCATGTGGGATGGACAATTTAAGGGGTTTGTCCACAGATAAAAAAAAAATATTGGTGGATGGTAGGGGTTGTTAAAAAAAACAAAAACATTTACTTACCTCTGCGGTCTCTCCCAGCTTTCCTGTGTTGCCATCTCTCCGTTCCATGTCCCATGTAAAAACAGCGGCATAGAATTCACTCTGTGTTTAGCTTCCGGGCCGGCCGAGGTGGACGGCCATAGCCACCCATCTAGCATGATGCAGCGCTGGGTATAGGGATGGGTGGGCGTGGCTGTTCAGAAGCTGAATGTGCGGACTGGAGTGATTGGAAACGCAGGATGCCAGCAGGGCCCGCAGAGTAAGTAAATGTTTATTTTTTTTTAAACTAGCCCCTGCCGCCCCCATTTGTTTTTAATCCTCTGATAATCCCTGTAATATACAACCTCATCTGCTCTAAGGGGTACACCATTCTATATCCCCTCATCACAAACAGCTTGAGAGCCACCAAGTCTGTATGGGAATAACCTGCTAGCTAGTGGAACTGAGACTGGCCACCTCAACCCCTCACAGACCACCACTCAACGGCACCGACAACAATCTCTGGTCAGAGCAATTTGCCACAATACCTCACCAAGCCATCAGTAACTGTTGCTGTTTTTTTTCCACTTATTGCTTTAAAAAAATGGTTATATATATATACTGTATTTCGGCCATTTCACTTTTCCAATATCGGTGTCAGTATCAGTATACAATATAAATGGTAACCTGTATTATTTCATAGTTAATGCTTGCTGACAAGAGAGACAATAAAAGTGGAAACTGACATCTCTACTTTACTGTTCCATCAAACATGAGCCATAAGCAGATCTTAATATGTGAACATAAGGGTCTATGAATTCTGAATTCTGTCATGCTGTCCCATGATTTTTTTATCATGTGTTCGAAGCTGCAAACCAATTTAAACATATAGATTCTAAACGGTTCAGCCAAGTTCAACATCATCATGTGTGTTAACTTTTTAAATACTACCGGAAGAGCAACTGCTGGCATTTGAACACCATCAATGCTATTTATTAGGATTTTCGCTCCTTGTGGCATCAGGGAGCAATGATTCTAGAGTAAATGGTGACGCCACTGGCATTTAATACAGCCAACAGTTTTTTGCCAGTAGCATTTCAGTATAACACCTGCGATCATGTGTCAGCTCCGATGGTGGATGTTACCCACCAGGGAGTGAGGTGGGAGTTGAGCTGAACGCCTTACCTCAAACTTCTGGCATTGCAATCCCGTTCGTCATCACCTAATCATGACCTATTTCTTTAAAAGAAGAAAGGATGGCACTGTTTCACATGCTGCTCTGTCCTATGGTCGATTACATTTTTCTCACGTCCTCAAGACCTGAGAATCAAGAGGGATAGGGCAAGGGATACTTCCAGGTAATTCCCCCTGTACCTCTGTACATGGTAGGCCACAGAATGGCACCATGCAGCAGCATGAGTCAGAGAGCACACAATGACAAATTCTTTAGGTGGCAGCAACATGGTAGCCCACATTTGGCACAGACAAAGTTTGAAATGAATTTTGAAGTCGAAATTTTCAATTTAAATTTGAATTTGAAGATTGCAGATGCTTTCCTGACACTTCATGTCTTGCCAAAAAAGAACTGCAAAGGTGGCACCAGCAGCAGCAGCTGCATGAGGTCAGAGGGTGCACGATGAATAAATCTTTAGCTGGCTAAATGGAATGATTTGAAGTGTGAAATGAATTGAGTTTGAAATAATTTGAGGTTTGAAATGAATTTGAAGTTTGAAATGAATTCGAAGTTTTACATTTTAAA
The DNA here is from genome assembly GCA_019512145.1 of Engystomops pustulosus. Taxonomy (NCBI): domain Eukaryota; kingdom Metazoa; phylum Chordata; class Amphibia; order Anura; family Leptodactylidae; genus Engystomops; species Engystomops pustulosus. The sequence continues at coordinate 211,795,888 of CM033642.1, forward strand.
TTTCAATTTCAATTTGAAGATAACTGAAATTTGGGTAAACAGATCCCCCAAAATGGACACTCTGGAGTTGGAGCAAGAATCACTCCAGAAACTATGTGGATTTGACACGTATTTCTTGCTCTCAACTTTAGCAACAAATAATATTGACATTTGCATGTGTACAATCCCCCAAAATGGACGCCCTGGGATAGGAGCAGAAGTCACTCCAGAAAATATGTGGATTTCACAGATTTCTTCCTATTCACTTCAGCACAAAAAAAAGAAATGCTATTTTGGGTATACAGATTTCCCAAACAGACACTCTGGGATTGGAACAGAAATCACTACAGCAACTCTGTGGATTTTACACAGATTTCTTCCTATTCACTTCAGCAATAAAAAAGAAATGCTATTTGGGGTATACGACATCCCCCAAAACAGACATCCTGGATAGGAGCAGAAATCACTACTAAACTATGCAGATTACAACAGATTTCTTCCTATTCCTTCAGCAACAAAAAGAATGTTATTTGGGGTATACAATTCCTCAAAATTTAAATTGGAACAGAAATCACTACAGCACTAAAAAGAAATGCTATTTGGGAGATATATCCCCAAAACGGACACCCTAGATAGGAGTAGAAATCACACAAAAGTATGTGGATTTTACACACAAATTTCTTCCTATTCACTTCAGCAGCCAAAAAAGAACGGCTATTTTGGGTATACAGCCCCCAAAACGCACACCCTGGGATTGGAGCAGAAATCACTATTAAAACTATGCAGATTTGACAGAGATTCTTCCTATTTACTTCAGCAACAAAAAAGAATGCTATTTGGGGGTATACAGATCCCCCAAAACGGACACCCGGGATTGGAGCAGAATCACTATTAAAACTATGTAGATTTGACAGAGATTTCTTCCTATTTACTTCAGCAACAAAAAGAAATGCTATTTGGGTATACAGATTCCCCAAAACGGACACCCTGGGATTGGAGCAAAATCACTACTACAGCAACTATGTGTTTTTACACAGATTTCTTACTATTCACCTTGGCAGCAAAAAAGAAATCCTATTTGGGGTTACAGAACCCTCAAAATAGACACCCTGGATAGGAGCAAAGATCATTCACTTCAGAACTCTGTGGATTTGACAGAGATTTCTTCCTGGGGTATACAATCCCCAACAACGGACACCCTTGACAAAAAATGTGCTACAGCACAATACAGTACAAGTAGCGGGACGCTACAGATACACATGCAGTGTGAAGAGCCGAATTGCAAATGGCTGCCTCTTTAGTCTAGTGACATCACATAAGCCTGCCAGTCGCTGATAGGCTTACAGGTCTGCACATGTGATCGAGGGTGTTCCTTTCTCCTTCCCAGAGTTCTCTGCCCGCCCATGTACACAGTTGCGCTCGCACCCTTTTCGGTAATAAAGGAGGAAAAAAACTTGGTTCCCACCATCACCGTAAACTTTGATTTTGTAACAAATCGAATTTCCCTGATTCAGACCAAATTCCACTTAGAATCGATTCGCCCATCTCTACTTGAACCTATACTATGCCCATCATCTAGCCAAACGTCTTTTTTTTTACCAATCTAATCTCCTCTTTCTCTAATAACCCTAAAAGACCGTTGATACTCTTTACTCTTTACTAACCCCAAACTGCAGAACCTGTCACACGACCTTTTGGCTTTAACCACTGGTCACCTACCTTAATACAAAATTGTCTTATATCAGATAGGAATAAATTCCCACTCTCCAGCTCCATGGATTTCCTTCCTCCAGTACCTCACCTGTTCTACCATCTTCCCTTGAGGAAGAAGTGTCCAAGCTACTTTCTTAAGCTCACCACACTACCTGCAACAGCAACCCATCTCCTCACACTTCATAGAGTCCTCTTCTCACCTCACTAACATTTGAAACCCCCTCTTTTTATCTGATTTCTTCCCCCTCTTTTACCAAAGGAACCAAATCCTCGCCTTGTTTAGTTTGGTTAACTACCAACAAGTCTATAATCTTCCATTCATCTGAAAACTCATGGAACACCTATTCTCATCTATTTGCTTTGCTAGCCCCCTCCTAAGTGCATACAAATGGTTACTGCACACTCCACTGAGTCCCCAACAACCTTCTTGCAGCTAAATGCTATGGAGGCTATTCTTTTATTCTTGGGAATCTCCTGTAGCTTTTTGACATGATGTTCAAAAGATGCTCCTCAGGATTCTCTCATTCCATAGGCCTTAAAGGGTTTGCTCATGAAGAAGTTCTCAAATTTCAATCCCCTAGTGATGTTCAGACACCAAAAAAAACTTACCTTTAATCAATTGTATTGCTTTTTTGCTCCTATCACTGGTGGCTGGGGACTTCTACACAGACACTTCCTGATTCATCTGTGTTTTGAGATGCTGTGTCTAACAATCTGCTTAGAGTATCAGGATCCAAGTTTATCTACACTTTTATTTAGCTTCTGAACATTCTACTAGTATCTGACACATAGAGAAAAGAGATACAGATGAGAGAAGATAACATAGATGAATCAATAAAAACACAATAATCTCAGCTCTGCTATATACCTCCCTACACCAGATAAGACCTTATCTGTCTGTAGCTTCTGCAAGCAAGCAGTCTCTGCACGCTGCGCTGGAGGAAGTGTCTGTCTGAGCTGGTCTTGTAATGAAGGGAGGGCAGGAGGCAGAGAGCACTCTGCAATTTTCAAACAAGAAAAGCTATTTGTGAAAAAACTGAACTTGTCAGAAGATTCATGGTCGGATCCAGAGGCACAAAATTGCAAACACCCTGACTTATAGAGAGGTTGATTTATTTCTCTGAACTGCTGTATTTTTGTTAATACAGTGATTATAGAATCTGTTATTATGTTATGCTATCTTTGTGGGAAAACCCCTTTAAGAACTGTGCTTTCTTGTTTTATCTCTCTCTTGACCATACTTTCATGTGTATCCTTTTCTGGATCTTTCTTATCCTCTTCCACTCGATGTCGGAGTTCATCACAGTTCAGTCTTAGGTCCTTTTGCTCTTTATCCCTCTGTATAAACTATAAACAAACTCTGGACTCTGACTCTCCTTTTCTCAGTAGTCTCATCATCACGCCAAGCAGCAGGCCAGGGTTTTGCTGACTCCAAACTCTCATTTGTACGACACATTCAATCACGTTGCATGCTCTTGACGCATGCTCCTCAAAAACATTTTTAGAATCTGCCCTTTACTTACCATGGAAACCTCTAAACCCTGATGTGTGGACTCGATTCCCCCTCTTCTCAGTTACTACTGTATCTCCCTACTAATTGGTCTTCCATTTAATTTTACTCCTACACTTTATTCTAAATACAGAAGCCAGACTCATCTATCAGCTAGGACTGATCAGGTGCGGTATCCTCCGCAATGGAAACCAATCACATTCTGAGTTCACTTCAAAAACTAATCACGCTCATCACAAAGCTCTCCACAGTGCTGGACCCTCCCTCACTCATCTCACTATTATCTGCCAGTGATCTAAGACTATTGCCCTTTTTTTAATTTGAACCTCCCACTCAGTCTCATGACTGCACCAATTTTTCTGTGCAGATTAATGCCCAACTTCAAAGTTCAAACATGCTCTAAAGACCTGTTTCCTAACTACATCTAAACTTAACTCTCTCTTCAGAAACCTCAGCTGTTTCTTCCTCCATCTATACAATCCAGTGGTGCAGCTAGGGGTTCAGCATAAGGAAGCCAAGTCACCCAAGTGGGTCCCATCCCAGTCTACCAGTATTCCACCATACAGTGACCATACGTTGTAGATCCTGATTCTTTTGAGCCCTCCTATAAATTAATCACAGGACATAACATAGTGTACTGACAGAGCCATCTCTGTACTTATACACATAAAGTATGACCAGTTCCGATTTACTCTATCACGCGGATCTTGGATTTGTTAAAGAGAACCTAAAGAACCTAAAGAAACAGCCCACAGTGCCTAAGGGTGTTCTCTCTAGATGTGAATCCAATAAGGCACATAGGCCCCCATCTGGTGCTCTTGGCGCCTCCTCTCTCAATGCTTCAATGAAGCAGGAAACCCGTACCTTCAGCGCTTGTGCAGTGAAGGCAGGGTGTACATTGCAGCTTCATTTGCACCACTGCGTAGGCACTCAGAGGTCATGACACTAATTATACGGGCAATTTGGAAACTAAACCAGGTCTAAAAGACCTGTGGGTGGTTTAGTGACCCATCCCCTGACAGGTTCCCTTTAAGTTTACGACAAGATATATTTGATGAAAGCCGTCACTTTCATGTTACAGATGTTGAATGATGACGGATAGGAAGTAAAATTTTCAATTTATTTTCAATCAACCTGGCTTTAATCATTACTAGTTCTTAGCTGTGCCATATTACAGGAAAGAGTAGTATGACTACTGTTCCCACACATACAGAATAGGAGTAGTAGTACTGATCTTGCTATACAGGATAGTAGTAGTAGTACTGATCTGGTGCATATACAGAGTAGTATAGCGGTAACCATATATACAGGATAAGGTAGAATTCAGTGCTCTCTATACTTATATATATATATACATATATAATATTATATATAGAGGAGTAGTGCAGTATTATTTGTATATCTATAATATATAATATATATATATATATATATATATACAGAGATCTCCATATAGCATTGAGATATGATGTAGTTTAGGATAGATGTAGTAGTAGTACTGTACACAGAAACAGCCAACACACAGACAGGCACACATAGACACACAGCAAACACATACCACTTACCTCACACATATGCTCTGTCTCCCCTCGACAGTGCTGCACAAGCAGGACCTGTGGATGATTTCACCTAACAGGTGGTGGAAGGTCAATCTGTGTCTGAAAACTCCTCAGTGGGCCCCTCAAAGTCCGGGGCCACGAAGCCCCTGCTGCCCCTGCCCTCCCCGGTAGCTAAGCCTCTGATATCATCCTTAAGAATTTAATACCATTAAATGAGTTACTAATCAGGTCCATGCACCCTGGATTCTCTAAATATCGATAGAGGCTCAAGACTGGTTCACGCAGCTTTATTTATTTTTGGTTGATTTTTTATATTGGCTGTCACCTCTTGTGTTACCTTTTCTGTCTTTATTGAAAAGTGACCAGCCCCTATAATGTTTAATCTGTACAATCTAGCACATGTCATCTTTAATAGCGGTGTCTTCTTATATGGAATCAGACACCCAAGTGTGATTTTATCTGCTTCACTCTTTGTAGCTACAATTGGTAAAAAAATAACAACATTCCAGATGACCTTTTTATCTTTTACACAAACATAATAACATCTCAGGCATTTTCGAAGAAATAGGGTGTCCAAACTGCTTTATCTTTAATGATGTTTTAATCATTAATGTCATTAATGATTAAATGGGTTAGTTCTGAAAAGGCAGAATGCAGGCTTTTCCAGGTACAGGATAGAAAATATATAAGCAACAGATTGAAAAGCTGTTTAGATATATCAATTCATATAATAACACAAAAAACTAACAGATAACTGAACAAAATGTGCATCCTCTGAAAGTGTACAGATATTGTATACATCAAGGTATGAGCCTACCTCTGTATGACTGTGCTGGGGTCTGAAGCACTCCAACTACAAACATTTGCCATAAAAGTCTCTTCCAATGATGAAAGTGTTTATCTCCTGCTGCTTATTGTTCAACTGTGTGGTACCTAATACAATAACTTTATGCCGGGAGATAGATTTTTGTTTGTGGCTACTTACTATTTAACCTCTAGCCACAACTACTCAGATGGTAGTCAAATGTACACCAAAACGGGAAGTTTGCCTGGAAAATACACAATACCACATACAGAAAGTAGGTATAAGGCCTCATTCACACAGCTATGTGCTTGCCAGGACCACATTCCGAGCATGGCACATGGCCCGGAAGAAAATGGGGGGCAGTGAGAACTCTTCACCCCTCCTCTCTCCATTGAAACCTGAGCGGCTACCCAACTCGGTCATGGTAAAGTGAAGCACTATGTGCTCACTGAACCATGAACGGCTACCATAGACTTCTATAGAGGCTGTGATTGGGCCGAGAATTATCAGTCCCTATTGTTTTTATATGGATTTTATCAGATTGGTTTGCACTGTACATGATGGTTTGTAGGCTTTGCCGATATCATTGTGGTAGTCATGGGCTATGGTGTCTGCCTCAGTTATGCTCTGTGACTTGATAAGTTATTGAATGTGGTAAATGGTTAAGTTATGGGGGGGACTGAAAGTGTCCTATGAGTCCATATTAGATCACATCTGCATCAAGGTGACTGTGATAAGTGTGTTATCAGTATACCTGGCATCAAGGATCAATGAAGACTTTTAGTTGTTTAAACTTACTTTCCTACAATTTAGCAATTTTTTCTGGATTAACAGAATTATTTGTAGAGTCATCATTATCAGGACTTACAGTGGCTAACCCAAACTAGTATCTTATCAAATATTCATATGGTAGGTAATAGGTTCCTGATTCCTGGGTCAGACATGTGTCAAACATGTGCAATATTGTTTTATACATAGGGTTTGTATAGAGAGGCAAGACCATGCAGATTGCATGAATCCCATTCTTTTAATTGGTTGAGGGCAGTTATTGGTTGGAATTTATCAGTTGGTGGTAGGTTGCTATCCCAACCCTTTAAGGAAAACTTGTCAGAGGAGATTGACCTAATAAACTCTAACCAGTTTGTTGTCCAGCAGCGTGACCCCTTCCAGATAATGTTTCTTTTTATGGTCCAGCATGATGATATCATCCAGTAAATCAACTTTGAAGCAACGTGTGAACTGGTTGTATTAAGTCATGTAAAATATTTAACACTGAAGTAAAGATCTCTTATTTTTGAAAGCCCTTTGCTATATTTCATACCCTTATGTATAGGATCATCAGTAACTGTCTCTCCTGAAGCCTGGTAAGTAATGTCAATCACGGATGTTGGGGCTACTATGCCAAAAACCGCTTTCTTTTCATTTTACCTTTTATTTATCTCGATAAGTCTTTTCCAGAACTCAACATATTAGAGAATACTGAGTTGATGGAGGGGGCTTGTGTTCTGACTCTATATTTCTTGATAGAACAGTCACAGAGAACCGTCTCTGGATGTTACGTGTAATTCTCTATTTTGCAGGAAATATGAACACTTACCCATAGATGATTTAGCTGTAATTGTAACTGAACCTTGTAACAACTAGAGCTTTTCCAAGACAGAAAACCTCTTTAAGTGCCCATGTAACATGTTAGATGTTTGTAATAGTTCTGTTTGCTAAAAAAATACTGTGAGATTCTCAGACTGTTAGTGAGAACATATCCACTCACATACAGCACATGCAATATAGTCAAGCGACAATGGAGCATCTTGAGTGACGTGCAGTTGTTAGTGACCATTGTGTAGGACATATTTCACATCATTGTTAGGCATCTGATCATACGTTCATCAGCTTCTGTGATCAGATGAGGCATGTTACAGTTTCTCACCCTGAGTCCAATCTCTAATTTTGTTCCTCTGCCTTAAAATAAGAGAAAGGCATCCATATTCATCCAGCACTTGGGCAGAACAATCCTCATTGCCTAGTTGAACATAATGGATTCTGGGTCTTGATTAGCCATCTGAGCCATGTGCCTTAAAACATCCTTTTTCGTTATAATACCCAGAAGCCTCCTACAGGAAAGAACCAGGAACAAGACATAAAAGATCATTAGAAAACAGTTCACTACATTTCATTTTACAGTGCACGTGGCCCCAGTAAATCACACAAAATCTGTCTCTGCGCTTCCATAAAACAGTGAGAAACGAGAAGAAAAAGACATGATGTGTTATTTGTTCATTTCCATTTGAGTTGAGGAAACTTGAGCAGATGTGGTGCTGAGGTGACTGCACACATTGGAGCTGTGCTTTCTTACAATCAACACTTTTACATGGCAGGTCATACACTGCGTTTTCTGTAACCTTCTGAAAAAAAGATTTTTTTTTAATTAAGATGGCTCCCCAGGGCAAGAGCAGGGTGGCATGTTTCCCAGTAACATAGGTGTTAAGACATTGTGCTAGAAATGTGCTGAATCTTTCAGGAAACTCACTGCCTCTTTTTAATTGAAGCTTCTTATTAGCACAAGATACTTTTATAAGCAGCTCTGTAATTTCTCATTATAAAGCTTTTCCTCTTAATAACATCCACCACAAGCTTAGAACACAAGTGAAAGACATTCAGGCAAATCTACTATAGGGCAAATTATAAAAGTTATTTTCTATATTGCCATCATTTTCGGTACATTTATCAAATTCTACTTTTGATGTGCCTGATCTCAAATGTGATTCCACTTCCCATGTCACTCCCCCTACTGGAGTACATTAGCGGCAATTTTTGTAAATCTAGTGTAATTTTGTAACTCACTCAAGTGCAAAATGACACAAGTAAGCTCAAATTGTTGCAAAATGTTACATGATTTGACTTCAATATCAAGAATTTAAGGAAAAAAGATGTTGATAAAGTAAGAAGGTGAGTTACAAAGAGCTCAAAAGAATGTGTGGAACCAAGAGTTTAATCTCCGCTTCTTTTACTCCCCAGCTATATGAGATATTGCGCATGCTCGCTGTGTGTAAAATCTCCGAACAGCCAGGGAGTGAGGCGGAGAGTGATGTTGGCGAGAGGAGTATGGGTTGGGAAGAGCCAGATGCCGGCAGGAGGTGCAGTGGGCAGGGCACATGGTGGTCAGGAGGCATAGTGGCTTGACTGCGTGATCGAGTTGCCCCACCTCCGAGACTTCCTCTTAGATGGGAATATAAGTACTTTTTTGTAACCATGCTGCGGCTCTGGTACACGATAAAAGCATGTCAGGAAGACAAACAAAGGCTACAATCAGGTACTATGGGTGGTTTTATAAGGGTAAAATCCACATTAACTGATTCTTACCCACTCCGAGTAACAAGACATTGTCTCAATCCAAGTTTTCTAAAGATGTCCACCACAGTCTCCATCGGTGTGTGGTCGGTGACAGTGAACGGACTAAGGTTGAGAATACGCCTTAGTTTCAGAGGATGGGGGCTATTAGCTGGAAGTTCTGGTGGGTCTTCTGTAAAATATACGATTGAGTTGCTCACCACTCCATCTTGCCTCTGCCGGGCATTCTCTGGGAATGAAATACATTATACTGTGAGTAGAGTTTCCTGTATATTTTTAGAATTGTACGGATAATTCTTCAAGTCATGACAAGAATCCATTTGTAACACCAATAAACCACCTTCTGTGCTTGGAAAGTTAAATCATTTTGGTAGCTAGCATCCCATTTTCTTGGTATGTTATGATTTTATTAAAATCTTTAAACATATTTAATCATTTTTATTAACTATAGAGGTTCTCATGCTATTTTTTTTTCAAAAAATCTGACTAATAAAGCAGTCTGACGTATTAATCAGATTTTTTTAAACATTTACTTATAAGGATTACCTATGTAAATTTCTGATTATTATCATATGTATTTTATTGTACAACTGTAATTCTCCTACAATAAAACAATAAAGAAAAATAAACTTTATAAGAAAAATAAACGCCTAGTATCACATACACAATCATGTCTAGTAATGTAATGGCATCTGACTGCAAGTAGTCCATGTTAACCTTCACAAAAAGACTCCATTAATAGTTTGATAGATGAGATTGGCCAGGAATAAAAATTGACCATTAATAGTTTGATATATGAGATTGGCCAGGCATAAAAATTGGCCTTTTCTTAGTATTGTGATTGATATTGTAGCAGATGTGAAGGATGACAGAGAACAAACACCCATAATTATATTTTCTGCTTATCAGGACTGGAGAAATAAGGCTGTGAACCTTTTCTGCCTCACCAGCTGCACAAGAACTTAGTCATTGAGTTTTTTGCTTATTAAACATCTTTTTCTTCTCTCAGGAGACATATTATTAATAATATTATTTCCGAGCCCTGGCTGCTTAGTGTACAGCATGTGTCTAAATAAAAATGTGAGTAAGCCTCCCACCCCTGTGTCTATGTCTGACTCACATTGAGGTTCCCTCTTGCTTCATAAAAGTACAGTGTGGTCTTTTGGCAGAGTTGGTGCATGGGTTTTTCTGAAGTAAAGGTTTGTTGCCCTCGTCTTGAATTAGTGAGAACCTGTCATATAGATTCAGTAGACTAAACCAACTAAATGTCCTTGTGCACCAGTGGTTTAATGCCCCAGATCTCACTATTAGAGCTCCATCTGTGGTCACTATAAAAAAAACCCAAAAAGAACATACTTACCTAGAGATGATTCTCTGCTGCTCTTGGCGCCTGCGCATTGATTCAATGAGGCCGGAGTAGTCCAACTTTATGGCACAAGCATCATAAGTACAGCACATGCACAATGAAGCGGGATGTACTACAGAGGCTTCACTATATTATCACCCAGAAGTAAAAACTAGTAGGTGATTTGGGACACTACACCACCTGTCCATAAGGACTTGTGGGTGCGTAAAGAAAAACTGTGCACATCTAGCCACCCAAACCAAAGGTCCCACCTCACTTTCTGTAGTGAGAAGCTCTGCATGATAATAATGAGTCAGTGGCTCCTGGAAATGATAAAATGAACCCCCCACTCTGCATTGTAATACTGTGAATTGAATCAGCACCCCCTTCCTCCTCTGTCCTCCTGTAAATACGCCCCCTGCATACGCCTCCTGCAGCACATAAAGGGCTGTGAATAAAATGTGCAGGGGGCGTGTTTACAAGAGGATAGAGGGGAAAGGGGGTGTTGCAGCCTGACTCAGCTCAGAAACACCCGGCTGACTCAATTCACAGGATTACAATACAGAATGGGGGGTCATTTTATAATTCACAGGAGCCGCTGACTCATTTCAATATCATCATGACAAAAATAATTCTTAAAATATACGTTTACTAGCATTTAGGATTTGTGGTGTAAGAAAAGCTATTCATATGAATCTGATCTACACTGTAAACACTAAAAGTCATGATTAAAAGGATTTCAGTTAAAAAAAACTTCCTGGCAGCAGCGTCCCTGCAGTCTGTCTGGGATCGAGTGGTTTCTTGGGGATGTTTATAAAATTATGATGCTTTTGGAGAAAATGGTTGAAATGTTTTAAATGTTTGGTGTTTTTCCCTCTTTGATTGTGGTATGTTATTGTGCAATGAAACAAGATACCTAATGTGACCCTGGAGGCTGGATATGGGAAAGCTGGGGGAAAATAACAATCTTAGGTTTTATAGTTCATATTTTCTATGGAAAAGGTTCATTATGAAATAAGAAACTCAACAAGTTAATTACAGGAAAACACATACAAATATAGGGCCTCATATACATGGCCATTGTATTTGTAGTACAAGATATACTATAGACGTCTACTGCATCACTTGCCTGAATCAGGGCTGGAGAAGCCAGAAGTCACATATTCAGTATCAGCATCATACAAAAATAGACAATTTATCTTATACTTAAATAGTCATTTTAGATTGTGGTCTATTGATAGCCCACCCTATATGTCATGAACACAATTGCTATTTGCTTATGAAATATTATGACTCAATGAAAAATCTATGTGAAATGTCCACCACTAGGGGGCACCTTCCTTTCAAACTTGCAGCCCACTCTCTCTTGCTAGGTGAATTACATCTTAAGCAACCAGGAAAGTGAGATGTTTTAGCTCTCCTGTTGCTCCCACAAGTGTAGTTCTGTGTATGGATCTCAAACACAAGCCCTCACCCCTCCTCTTTTTTACTATAGACATGAAGTTATGGAAACTTATTATGCTCACATCTATGCCTGGCTCACTATCAAATATAGTGCACTGGATATCTATGCTCAGCTGTAAAGCCTGATTCGAAGTCAGGAGGTCAGAGCTCTGCATCACATGTAGGGTCAGACTAGCCAACCACAGTACTGTACCCGAAGATCTGTGGTGGGCCCAGGCTGTAGACATATTAAATGCCCCCAGAAATCCATAAAAAACATCCTATTTTGAGGCCTACTTGGGTCTGTTTATTAGGGGGATGATAAACGATGGGCCCACAGAACCCTTCTATTGGGTGAGCCCAACAAGCCCAGCCCAACACCAATCACACTTCCAGACTTTCACGCCCACATGAACTACAGCTGCCAGTGCCAGAAAAATACACTCAATATCACCCCATAAAAATGTTCCAGCAAAATAAGAAATGGTGAATAAATTACAGGTGAACATTGCCGTATGCTGCTTTAAGAAAACTCAGGTATCATCTAAACATTAGATTATAAAAACAGAGCTCCTAAGACTACTGTTTATCTATGGCTTTGGGTCAGAGTGATGGTTTACGGCAGTGGTGGCAAACCTATGGCATGTGTGCCAGAGTAGGCACTCTCTGTGGACACCCAATTCATCACCTCGGCACAGAGTTCTCCAGACAGGACCACCTCCTACAGTCCCAGGCAGCCAAGAATATGCCATGCATTGCTATTAAAATGACTCATTCTTGGCTACCTGTAACTGCATTAGAAGTGAGGATGTGAAAACAGAACTGGATTTTTGGGGCTCCAGTTCTGGGCTCTGCAATTCTTCCTGTTCAGGGGACCCTGGAAAGAAGGTAAAATGATAATCATAATTTCTCCTTCTTCTTTACTCTGCTCTGGACACCGATACAATTGAAAGCTGTGTTATGGCAGAAGAACTCTGACTCTTCCAATAAGCAGGCTGGCACATATGTAAGGGGTGTAATTACAGGGGTAGAAGCCATAGTAGTTGTTATGTGGCCTGCAGTATCAGGCGGCCAGGCCACCAAATCTGTCACACTAAAGAATGGAGGAGGTGTCCTGTTATATACATGTTATACTGCACATTGTACAGCTTAATATTTATATAACAGTGCACATCTTTTAAAGCACACAGCTGTGCAGGCAGCTCAGGTAAGAAATGTATGGGGAGGTTCAGCAGGACGGCAGGACTAGCAATCTAAAAGCTCTATGTGTATAACTGGGTGAGATTTTATAAAGATGTGTGTTTACAAATATGTGTATATTTTTGTAAGGGGAAGGGGGGTCATGGAAAAGTCTGCTATGGGGCACCGCCTCTCCTAGTTATGCCCCTGCACCAATGCACTATAGAGGCAGCACTAGAGATCCCGGCAATCTCCAGCAACTAGAAGAATCAGTGCAAAGCGGCAATGCCAGGCAGAGCAGTGCAGATGCTTGGCACTATACAGGGATTTTGAGCAGAGCAGTCACACATAGATTACAGTTTCTGAGAAGGATACTGAGCATGTTTATGCTATTGGTTATTTGCAGATGTTTTGCTACAGATTTCACTATTATCACCAACAGCAAAATCCACAAGTAACAGCAATAGATATTGGGGCACATTTAGTTACCCGTCCGGAGGAGTTCACAGAAAGTGCATTGTTCAACGATTCACCGTGCAAAACCCGAAACGTTGGAAAGTCCGGCGAAAGTGCGTCCGCGGTCCCTTAATAAATAAGCCCCAATGTGTTGAATTGACTGCAGATTTGATGGGTGTGAACATTATGCTAAATGTCTTTTGTGCTAATCATTGTTCTAAAGTAGGCTCAAGTTATATGCCAGGTGTGTTGGCAACAATACACAACCTACACCAAACAGCCCTACTACTATTTACTCTGTACCAGAACTTTGAAAAGGCAAACCATGAGGCGATTGATAGTCTTTTCCATTTTTCCATATTGAACAATAATATATAGTAGCTCCATTTTTAAACCTAGGTGTAAAGTGAAAATTATTAACATTCATGCTAGGACATGAAATGCTGAAGTAGTGACCTAGTATATGCTAACAAATACACAAAAAAAATTTAAACTAATAGAAAATCTAGAAATATAAATCCCAAACTTACTGATGGCAATTATGAGTTCCCTTCTTTGGGCAAATCCAATCAGACGTTCTGAGTCTCTGGATACCACAACAGGGAAACCATTATAATCTGTGTCTTTGATTAGAGTCTCCACATCTTCTACTGTCATATTGTCTTGAGTAAGAACAGAGAGCGGTGGCTCACCGCGACGAGGTCTCATGACATCTGTTGCTAGAGTTCTGTGGGTGAATTCATCCTTTACATCCAAGAATGGGTATCCATTTAAATGAATGTGTGCTTCATAAATTCCTTCTTTCCCAAATGCATCTGCAACCCATTTACTCGTTACTGCGGCTGCCATTAATGGTACTATGTACTCGAGACCACCCGTCAGCTCAAACATTATAACAACCAAGGAAACAGTCATCCTAGTGACACCACCTGTAAATTGAAAAAAAAAATGATGTAAGCAGTAAGCAAAAGTAAAGTGTCCTTTAGGATCTGTATCAAATACTTAGAGGTTTTCCAAGTTTTCAACCTATTACCCAACCACAGGATAGATGATACATGCTTGATCAGAAGAGAACAGAGGTCAAATTGTTTGGGAATGACAGGATGTACATGTCCCACAATCATTTCATTCAAAGAGGGGACACTACACCAGTTTTATCATGATTGGTAGGTTGTGCAGCGCTAATATCAGACATTCTTAAACAGAAAGTAGGAAGTCAAAATTGGTAAACAGGAAGTAGGAAGTCAAAGTCTCCAATCTGCTATGTTGCCTATGCATTGCCTCCCTTTCAGGTAGAACATAACTGATAGACTTTATGACCATTTCTTCTTAATATTTCATGTTTTTAATCCCCAAACTGTGTTTTGTTTTTGTGTATTTGTGTATTAAACATTTATAAGAAATCCATGGATAATGCATATTCAGCTTCTATAGGAAGTTAGAATACAGTTATCACTGCATTAATACCCAACATTTGAAACTACAGGAACAATTTTATTTCCGGTATATTTCAATAAAAATCGAATTTTAGAAATATTGTTAGTGCCCCAGTCACACATATTCTCTGTTTTCAAAACAGCACAAAGGGATTTTATTAAAACTTTATACTTCAGAATCAAATTGTCTGTTGCTTATGTTACTTTTTATCCTATCTTTTGCAAATTACAGATTATACTCAAGAAAGTCTCAATATCATGAGGGGCATTTATCAATTTTGTCACAGGTTCCTTGTTTTGGCACATAATTCATGCAGTAATTTACACAAATGTTAGATTGTAGCATAAGGTGTAAATGAATTGTGAATGAACGAAAATGGTTTGAATTAACTCGCATTCATAAAGGTTAATGTGTGACAAAAATTGGGGAAAGAAAAAAAAAGGTTGGGAAACTAGAAGCGCAGGAAAAGTGTAAGGATGGCAAAGCTGTTCCCATATTATGCAGAAAAAAGGTGCGAGTGTTGGAAAAGCTGCAATATTGTGGTGCCAACACAATAAATATGACACACAAGGCACAGCAAAGAAAAAAATGCCAAAAAATCTAATATACTGTATAAAGATGAGTGTATGTGTGTGTTTGTATGTATGTCCGCTAAAGGAATGTGTACCGTTGCATTTTCAATCACCAATTTTTGCACAGATGTTGCCTGTGACTCAGTGAATGTCTTGACTAGGTTTTGAGATAATTTTTTTTCACCCCGTGCTTTCCAAAACCCACTTATTACCCAACATATACAGAAGCCATTGTCTGCTGCTGCTGTGGCTGAGCCATGATTGGTTGCTGTTCTGCCACAGGTCATTAGTATGAGCTCTGAGCTGTTATTAGTTACTATAGGCAGTGAGTATAAGACACTTATGTGTGAGGTAAGATGAATAGGGATACAAAGATGGGGTAGATTTATCAGAAATGTCTGAGGTAAAAGTGTTCAAGTTGCCCATGTAAACCAATCAGAGATCAGCTGTAATTTTATAAACAGCTGTGCAATAATGACACTTGAGCACTGAGACAGGCATTCGACAGACAGTCACTGAAAGAGACTGCCTGCAACAGACAGTCACTGAAAGAGACTGCCTGCAACAGACAGAGAGTCACTGAAAGAGACTGCCAGTGACAGAAAGTAACTGATAGAGATTGCCCGCAACAGACGGTCACTGAAAAAGATTGCCCGCAACAGACAGACAGTCACTGAAAGAGACTGCCCACAACGGAAAGACAGTCACTGAATAAAAATGTCCGCAACGGACAGACAGTCACTGAAAGAGACTGCCCGCAACGGACAAACAGTCACTGAAAGAGACTGCTCGCAACAGACAGAGAGTCACTGAAAGAGACTGCCAAGGACAGACAGTAACTGATAGAGATTGCCCGCAACAGACAGTCACTGAAAAAGACTGCCTGCAACGGACAGACAGTCACTGAAAGAGACTGCCCGCAACGGACAGACAGTCACTGAAAGAGACTGTCCGCAACAGACAGACAGTCACTGAAAGAGACTGCAGTGTCAGGGACAGTCTAAGGCAGTCTATAGATACATAGAAAATGTTTTTTGCTAACCCATTCTATTTTGTTGTAGCTAATTTACTATTCTGGGCAATGCCGGGAGCTACAGCTAGTATGATATATTTGTATATAATAGTATGTTGTATATTAGATAATGCAGTATATGTGCCTCTCTCATTTAATTAACCTTCTAGAGTATGGCTTATGACTTATTACAATACTTCTATTGTTTAGCTTTACAGTTATATTATGGTCTGGGTATTGATTTCCCAAAGTTCACTTCTTTTATTGTTTCACAGTTTCTCTTTTCACCATCTGCAATATCTACTTTACACTTTGGGAGCTGAATTACCAAAACAGAGAAAAGCCAGCATGACGTGATATTATGAATAAAGCATAACACCAGGAAGAGTCACTGATTGTGCTCCTGCTTGAAAAAACATGTTCTGCCTTTACAGACATCAGCAATGAAGCAGATCAGCAGTTACTCCCTGTGCAACAAATCTAACATCAAATGATATAGCTTCCAGCACCATCCTATGACCAACATCATCTATAACTATGTTTTTAGTACTTACACTAAATAATGAACTCAGACCAATTTGACATGCTTTGTGCAGCGCTGCGTAATCTGTGCGCGCTATATAAATAAAGAATTATTATTGTTACAAGAAAAGAGTTTCCTGAAAGTGATGAATACAATTAAATCCATTCAAAATCCAATCTCACACTATGGTCCCCAAATCTCAAACAGTTTTAAAGATGCAAACTTTGTGGACCCTTCCTTGTTTACACCAGATCCCCAGAACTACGAAAGGTAAGGGCTTCTGAGGTACGGGCAGATCTAAACAATAGCGATACCCAAATGATACCTTTGGGTTGTAACAAAAGACACGGTTAGAGTATAGAAAAGGAAGCAAGAATAAGCGGGATAGATAAGAAAAAGAATATACCGTACACTAAAATGTTGTGCTAACACAAAATTAATGTCAAACATGTCTGTACCTAGGCATGCTGCAGCTCCCACCATAGCATAGAGTCCTGGGGTGACACAATCTGCTCCTGGTCTGCACCAGTTCCTGAAGATGATCCAGTCATGGTGGTGATAGGCAAGCTGCTCAACTCCAACACCAACTATGCGACCAGCTATAGCTCCTACTGCTATGCTTGGAATAAAGAGACCAGATGGGATCTATAGAAAAAAGGTCAAATCAGTTGCTTAAATTAAATACAACATAAGATAAATTAAAGGGGTTGGCCACTCTTTCACATAAATTGCCTTTACCACCTTAAAATTAATTCGAGAATGTTCATCAAGTGATTCAGCATTTCTGCTATTTACTTTAGTGCTGTCTGCAAATTCTCTGTGGATCTTGTGGATCACTCTGAACACTTATGAGTAGGAGGGGCCTGCAGCAGATTATGACTCATCTTGCTCCCCCCTCCCTGTGTCTGTCAGTAAGACAGACTGTGAGAGAAAGAGGCACAGTGGGTAACACCGTTAGGACAGACTGAAGGAGTGAGAAACAAGTGTACATATGCAGATAGCAGAATGGTGAGAACAGGGAAAGGCTGAAGCTCTCGATAGAGACAAAGGTACAGGTACGTAAATATGCAGAGACATGACTAATTGAACAGATTTATTGAAAAGTGGCCAACCCCTTTAAGGCTGGATAATTCTTAGCATGATAGTCAACACATCATTCATCGTTGCTGTAAAAGCCTGTAAGAAATGTTGGTTTGTGGTATTAGGATTCAGCTGCCTTACAAGAGAACCAGGAGATCATCTATCAGGTCCCAACTCTCACAATTTCATTGTAACAAATATAATTAATAACTTAATATAATTTACATGAAAAGTACCAATTACATGTATAATAATTAAATATATACTTAGAATTGAATATATTGTAATATATAACAAATAGTCAAATATGATAATATGGATATGTAACATTTATTTTTATCTATAGGTAGGACAGATAGTAGGTTCTTTGATGGACAGGGGTTAATTATGTCAACTTGCTCTATAGTGAAAGACTTACTGTATCATATATTTTTTTTATAATCACAGTAGATTAGTTAAATATTTAGGGAAGTGCTCCTCGAGCAGACTCTTGGTGGTCTGTCTTATAAACCCAGCTTGTAAATATTGATGAAACAAGAAAGACACCTGCAACATGTCTACAGGCCAACATAAAAGAGGATGTGTTCCTGATGCAAAGACATGCAGAATAATTGATGGCCCAAACTACTAGGTCAATTTACTAGAAATAACATCACATAATAACATAAGATTGACAATATTTGTTTGCGATATTGCTTCAGCATATAATAGAGGTGCACAATACATAGATTTTTCAATATTAAAGGGAACCTGTCACCAGTGACCTTATTTTCACTAAAGACAGGTTACAGAAACCTGTTACAGCTGCGTTGCAAATATGTCTTTCTGCTTTCTCTAAGCATTTGCATTACAATGTTATTGTGTGTTATAAGATACCTTGCACACTGACAGAATCCTCTGTGTAGTCCCAGGGGCCGGGCTTTGGTTTGGATGCATTTCAAAAAACAACATGTGACTTGTCTGTACAGGAGCTCAAAGGTGGGCCAAGAGGCCAGGAGTCAGCAGCACAGACAAGTTGCATGTTGTTTTTGGAAATGTATCCAAACCAAAGCCCAACCCCTGGGACTAAACAGAGGATTCTATCAGGGTGTAAGGTAAGTTATAACACACAATTATATTGTAATGTAAGTGCTTATAAAAGGCAGAGAGGCAGATTTGCAATGGAGCTGTAATGGTCTTCTGAAACCTGCCTTTAACGAAAATGTGGTCCCTGGTGACAGGTTCCCTTTAAGCTGCACTTGATAGCAAGTCCCTACTGCTTATGCTTTACACGGGGTACAGAAAATATTAAGACCCCATTAATTTTTTACTCTTTGTTTCATTGCAGCCAACTGGTAAGATCAAAAAGTTCTTTTTGGCAGAGGATCCCTAAATCCAGGTGTTTACAGAGGTAGGGCACGCCGAGACGATCACTGGCACACTCCTAACACAGCATTAGATTCAATTCTGCAGCTAGCGTCCAGAAGTTGTGGAGTCAGCATACCCTGCCTCTATATACAAACTGAGACACAGCACTGATGGGAGACAGTGCAAGACAACAGGGGGCAAGAACAGGCAGTCCCCGGGTTACGTACAAGATAAGTTCCGTAGGTTTCTTCTTAATTTGAATTTGTATGTAAGTCGGAACCGTATAATTTTTAGGCATGACAATTGGATTTTAAAAATGTTGGATTGTTATTAAAACCAGGATTAACAATAAAGCTACTTTGCAGACACCTGTGACAACTGTTGTAGCTGATTATTGTAGCTCAGGGCTAAAGTACAGTAAATTACCAACATCCAGAGGGCTGTTTGTAACTTGGGGTTGTCTGTAAGTCGG
Source organism: Engystomops pustulosus (assembly GCA_019512145.1). Lineage (NCBI taxonomy): Eukaryota > Metazoa > Chordata > Amphibia > Anura > Leptodactylidae > Engystomops > Engystomops pustulosus. Next base: position 211,815,668 of record CM033642.1, read on the forward strand.
GTGTTCTTAAGTAGGGGACCGCCTGTATAAGCTCTTTTTTCTTCCCTTTCCCCCCGTTATATGTTTTAGATTAAACCCGGACAACTCCTTTAATACTAATTCTATTAGGGTCTATTTCTTACGACAGACCTGGAGGCCTTCCAGTGGGTACAAAACAAGGGAGCTCATCCTAGTCATAGATGATTCAGATCATAGTTGTTGACTCTGCAGTGATGTCTGCAGTGAAACATGACCATGACATGTAAATACTGTCCCCACACAATTGACGCCTCATATTGTCTTTAGGGAATCCAACAGTTAATGTTAATATGTCTTGCTATTTATGCCATTGTGTGTTCATGTTATACATCTATCTGTATTTTATACACGCATAGGGGGAGATTTATCATTAGGCGCCTCTTAGTTCTATGACTGCCTATGGAGCTCCACTTCTTTTCAGATTAGGGTGGGCTAGTTAAAGATAATAAACATCTACTTACCTCGTCTCGTCCGGCGCCGCGGTCAGTCTCTTCTGTGCGCCGGTTTGTTTACAGGGGCTTACAGCGCTGAGAGATGGGGACGGATGGGAGGAGCCGGCCACCTCGCTAGCTGGAAGCTCCCTGTGCGCGGCTTCTGTGCCCCTGTAAACAAACAGGGGCACGGATCAAAGGGACCGCGACGTGGGACATCGGCAGCACTGGAGGAGGTAAGTAGATGTTTATTATCTTTAACTAGCCCACCCTAGCCCGTCCCTAAGTTAGTTTTAACAGCTGGATAACAACTTTAAAGTGCCGTTGGCCCTTGAATAGATCTCTCCGGGACCTTGCAACTTTTTTCAAATATTTAAAAAAAAAATCTATAAATCTCGTTTTGCACATTGTTGCACTAGCAATGGTTCTATGTTTAAGCCATTATTTCTGAGTGGTGGGAAAGGGCCATTGGGATTTTTTGCCACTTTTTATGCCAAAAAAACTGATAAATCTCCCACAAAGTTCCTGATGTTTATGGTGTTTTATATAAATTACAGTAAATATCTATTAAAGTGTCAGTTATGGTGTTTTATATAAATTACAGTAAATATCTATTAAAGTGTCAGCGGTAAGTGGCTGGTACTGTTATTGTCTCTTAACCCTAAGATGTAGGAACCAACTTTCAACTAACAATCTATTGTTCCCTTTATCTTAACTGACATAGAACCTAAATGTCAAATAGAAGAGTACACTTGGGTGGGTAACGTAGGTGCCCAACCTTGTCCACCTTATGAAGCTAGGAAGAGTACAAATGGTGGAGGTCTAGTTTAAACAAAAAGTGATGTTTATTCGTAATGAATAATAAAGGGCGTTAGTAGAAACAGATACAATATCAGCGTGCAAGCTGACGGTCAAAAGACCTAAGGAGCACACCGGCAGCTGTGCCTGTTGGGGGGAATACGGGAGCATCGGCCGTGTTTTTCAGCGAAGGTGAAGGCGGTGCTCCGTAGTCATCTGCGTCGTTGCTTCGGGAGTGAGTGTATCACAGGCTGGACAGACGTAGTCAAATGTGGTGTAAGTGTCCAGGCAATAGTGTGCACTATAAGATGTATGTACGCAGTGTGTAAAGGGGGAGGGGGAAAGCACTCGTGGGTAGCAGAGTGCGAAGGGGTCCCTAGTAAGCCCTAATGGGGGCAGAATGGGAGCCCTAGAAGTCCCTGATTGGTCCTAAATTCGGGGCGGCAGCCCTAAATGGCCGTCGTCCCGACTGGAACCTGCCCCTGACCTCGGCCGAGTACCCTAGTAACGGCGGGGGGGGAAAAGGGGAATATAAGCAGGTTAGGACACAGGTAATGGGGGTCACAGTGATTGTCACAGGTAAGAGACAAGTACAAAAAGATAGAAAAATCAGGTGATGAGGAATTTTCAAATGCCAGTTTAAGGTGCGAATCCCTTAATGTAGTATATGACTGTACGTGGTGCGAGTCATGCGACAAGTTGCACCATGCGTGGTGAGGTCAATCTTCCCTACATGCCATGTTTCACCTATTAAATATAGGCTCATCAGGGGAAATAAGACCTATTGGGGAAAAAGCGTAGAACAAAACCATGGTCATATGCTGAGATAAACCAGTGTGTGGTTAAGGTGGGACACGTAATGGGTGCTTACCCTTATGGTGTGGGAGTTAGCAGCATGCCTAAAAGGCTTGAATTGGAATGCACCGGAGGCGAGTCTGTAGTGATAACAGGTCAACAGTGTCAGATGACTTGGAAAATACTGAGACTGGAGTCAGGTGTCAATATAAGAAGAATCTTACCTGGGGTCTAGGTTTGGTTCAGAGGGGGTTCTCCAGAGATGGGTGTACTGGCAATAGGAGGCGACAGTATAGTGATGCTGTCTGCGTGAGCGCTGGGACACTGTGTGTCGGTGGAGCTGCTCAGAGATTGCCGGTGTGTGTGCGCCTTATATGCGCATGATATCTCCGGTCATGTGACGCCCCAGTGGCCGATGGGAGGGCCGAGTGTGGGCTACACAAGCATGGCGTCTGTGGGGCGCCTGCGCAGTGTGCACCGAGGCTGGCCGGGTTGCCATGGAGGAGGGGAGGGGACGGGCAGGCCGCGTCGCTCGGCAACCGAGGAAGCGAGGCGGCGCGACAGACCACGCCCCCGGGACGCCCCCCGAAGCATGGCAGGGTCAAGCAAAGGGGCTCCCACGGCGCAGGAGAGGCGGACCGAATAGGAATTGAAAGGTATGTACCGCCAAGGAGATGACAGGAGAGGTGGATCCGGAGTATGAAGAGGATCCACTAAATTCTCAAGGGATTGGTCGTGTGCTTATCAAAGTGGACGTGGGCAATGCCACATATAAGCAGGGTAAGACCTAATAATTAGGTTAGTTGTCAGGACATCAGAGGGAGGGGGGAATGAGGACGACCTGCATGGAGGGATGAAGGGTTGAATAAGTGAATAGGGGGGTGCCTGTATGGTGGGATGTGGGCAAGATAAGTATAGTCTCTATATAAAGCAGGTTAGATTCAGTTGTTCATTGAGGCCGGCGGGGGCGACTGTCTTCAGCCGGTAGATCCACTGGGCTTCCTTCTGGAGGAGTAAGCGGTCCCAGTCGCCCCCCCTCCTGGGTGGGTCGATGAGATCGATTCCAATGAAGCTCAGTCCATCAATGGCGCCCCCGTGGGTCTCATTCATATGTCGCGACAGGGGTTTGTCGCGACCATTTCTGATATCTCCTAGATGTTCGCCAATCCGGCGGCGGAATTCTCTAAAAGATTTCCCAATATATTCCTTGCCGCAGGGGCAAGATGCCCGGTAGATCACCCCCTTGGAAAGGCAATTGACGAATCTACGGATAGTGTACGTTGTGCCCGTCACGTTGCTCGTGAAGGATTTGGTGCAGACGATGACCTTGCATGCGATGCAGCCGCTGCACCTGTAACAGCCCTTGATCTCTCTTTGGATCCACGTGGTTGGAGTAGGGGGTCTTGTGTAGTGGCTATGTACCACCCTATCTCTGATGTTCCGGCCCCGTCTGTAGGTGATACTGGGGGAGGTGGAGAGATGAGGGGCCAGGTCCGGATCCATCCTCAAGATATGCCAGTGTTGCATGAGAATGTTTTTGATTTGGCTGGCTGCAAGGACCTCCTTTTTCCTTGCAGAAATGCAAGGAATATGAGAATAGACTTTATCTTAACTGACATAGAACCTAAATGTCAAATAGGCAACATTTGTGAAACAAAGCTTAAAACATGCATGGGTTAAAACTCAGATCAAGGGGCACGGCTCTCAGTAAAAAACAAAGCCCATCAGTAAATTTTACTTAAAGGGCTTGCAAAAAGATGACGTGATGTCCTTTATATAAAGCTATACAGAATGCTATACTAATATATTATACATTTGAGGTAACATTATTTATTGATTGTCATCTCCAGAGTTTGTCTGAGTATATCTTTAGAGCTTGATGTATTTTTTATTGGAGTGTGATTTTAGTACCATGGCAAGATCTGAAGACTCTGAATGGAATGCATCATTAAAAATACTTTAGTGATTGTGATAATTCTCCAATGTGGTCATTTATGTTAACGATTTACTAATGAGCAAGATTTTTTTGTCTTTTCATAGGAAGTTTTTTATTTAGATTTTAATACTTTTTGAGCAACATTTTGATCCATGTAATTGCAATCCAAAAGTGAAGTGCACAATACACAAACAAATTAAACTGTTTAATTACAGGGGTATTCCAGGAATAAGCATAATTCATATACAAAAGGGTCTTTTGTATATAAGCCAATATGTAATTAGATGTTATTTAAAGAAATGTAGCAGAATTAAAATGCCACTGGCCCTTTAATAAGTCTGTTGATTTTCTCAGCGTGGAGCAGACACAGGACAGGAGATGGCCGCTGGTCTCATGTCCACATCACGTGTCCTGCACCTGCTTGGACAGATCATGTGATCACCACTATGCTTGGCTTTAGTCAGTTAGTTGCAGTGCATCCAGTATGGTCAGTGTTGTGGTCAGAAACCATCTCAGTGAGGTAATGTGTAGTGATGGCAGTTACACATCGTTACTATGGTAACAGAGCAAGAATGTTTGTTACATCATCACTGGGAGCAGCGCATAAGAGGGAGGAGGAGTTACTGAGACCTAAAGGATCATGGGACTTGTAGTTTCCAGTGGTAGCCATCTTGGTGATAATCCTGCATACTTTATAAACCCCATAAAATTTTGTGAATCATAAAATCAAATTATTTAAGCTCCATTTTGTGACTAATGGCATTGAGCTTTTTATATTCATCTTTTTATAGCATTATTTTTTGTATCAGATGTTCATATTCCCAGAATTCCCCTTTAATATACAAGTGGATGGAACCTTATCAATGTTACCCTTGAACCCCTAATGTTACTGCCACACCTTTACTGTTAGATGTGCAACCCTAAGGATGAAAATAGATTTCAAGGTGGCCTTACATTCGAAATAGCTGCCAGCCAAATGCAAATGCATACTCAGTTTAGCTAAATAGCCTTTTGTTCTTAATTTGGAGATTAGAGTAGGGGTTGATATTCTCATGAGGAAGGTTGTCACCCAAATGATTTGTCCCAACTCCCTCATACCCATGCACAGCCAAAATGTATATGTAGTAAATGGAATAAAATGGAAGGTAAGTCCCACCAAAAATTGGTTGAAAGAAGATGGCACCCACTCTCAAATAACATATTTAGGAGACACAAAAACATCAATCCATGGAGACATGTAAGCAGGATGTGGAAGGAGTACCTACAGATGTGCACAGAGGAAACAGCCATTTCGTATTCCATTGCATTTCATTCACTACTGTCCAACATAAAAAAGTTAAGTATATGGACAACTCTGTTCAAAACCCTAAAGTTCATAACATACAAAAATGTAATGTATACTATAAGAGCATTATCACTATATTTACTTCACTTACCTTCATTCCGAATGTAAAAATCGTTATTATGATTTTAAAGACAAGAGCCAATGCCAGTTGCCACATTGCAGTGTACACTCCTGGACCAGCTGGTCTATCAGGGATGTCATCCACAGGTCTGGTCATGTTAATATCATTAATGTAATCACAGAGTTGAGAAGACTCAAGAGCACCACAGTCATTGAAGAGCTCGGAGATGAGTTCACTTGTACTTCTTCGTGTGTATGGGTTCGGGTAAGCTATTATGGCTGTGATTGCTGTCACCACTATGACTTCCAAGACTGGGTACTTGCCAAGGCTTGTGGTCTTACGTCTGCGACACCAAGCAATGTTACAACGTATAAAGAGTGTTCCCCAGAGTCCTCCAAAAACTCCAAGGAGAATAAAAGGAAAAAGCTCAGCCATGTACCAAGGTGTATGATATTCCACATAAAAGAGGACCAAACGACTGTTCCCGAAAGGGTTGATTGATCTCAGAGTAAATGCAGCCACCAGAGCAGCAAAAAATGAACGCCATAGGGTTTTTAAAGGAAAATAGTAACTGACCTAAAAGAAATAGTAAAAATGAGCAAGCACGGTAAGATTTTTCTTGACAATATAGAAATTAGATGTTTATGTCTTATAATTAGAAACTAGATGAAGTTCAGTATAGATAAAGATGCACTGCCATTTTTATTGTTTACTTTTATTGTATGATTTGAGTGCAGGACTATATTTGCACTTGAGGGTTGTGTCTTGGGCGTAGAGCTACAGAGGGACACCCTCAGAGCTGGAAGGTTTTGTTTTTTTGGCCAGACTGCTGCCACAGACTGACAGTGTACCCTAAACTCCTTTACTCCTATTTACTATGAGTGTGGACCATTGACACCTAGGAATAAAGGTGTGGGTATTATAACTTATAGGGGGGCACAGAACATAATGGTGTTAAGGATTGTGCTATGTACACATGAAGCCACATTTCAGGCTTCAAACATTAAGATATAAAATTTTCGAAATGGGACAAAATTGTGAAATGGAATTAAATTTATTGGATATTTTAAACTTTTGTGAGAAATAAGAAACTGAAAAGTGGGGTGTGCAATATTATTTGGCCCATTAATGTAATACTTTGCAGCCCCCCCTTTTGCTGCAATTACATGCTGCAAGTTGGGGCTCTAGGTCTCTATCAGTTTTGCACATCTGGAGAATTATATTCTTGCCCATTCTTCCTTGGAAAACAGCTCAAGCTCAGTGAGGTTGGGTGGAGAGTGTTTGTGAATAGTAGTTTCCATAGATTTTGCAGACTACAAGAGGTTTTCTTCCAGAACGGTCCTGTATATGGCTCTATGCATCTTCCCATCAATTTTAACGTTGTATGTATTATATTTTATATGGCAGCACACTGTATGTATTATATTTTATATGGCAACACACTGTATGTATTTTGCATTTCCACAACAAACCAATTTGATGGTCCTAGTCCTGATGCACTCTGATATATTACATTTATGGGAGGGGGGGCGTCTCTTTATAGTTTGCCTCAGGCAGCAGAGAGGTTAGGCTTACCCCTGGCTCCAGCGCGCGGTTGAATTCTCCACCAGGTACTGCCTAATGTAGCATTCTGCTGTAGCCTGCATGTGAATGCAAGTCAGACTAGAAGTGTTTAGACTCTATTTTCACAGTTTTGAGATTTGGACAAAAAAGTGGTGGTTCTTAACAATTATTGGGTTTCTGGAAAAGGGGGCATAGTGTAATTTGCAATGGCAGGCATGGAAATGCATAACATTTTGAAATTTGTATTTTCAGGCCATACTGAGGCACCTAATAGAATTGCCTAAGTTAGAATAAACACTGTAATAATGCAACAGATATATAATTGGCATTTGCCATTATATCTGGAGCAGCATATATCTGTCTGGTCTATGTTTCAGACAGTTTTAGTATATCTGTTCACTATGTCCAAAAATGTGAATAACATTTCTTTAAACAATAAAATACCTCTTCCAAACTGAAGAGCACGCCACCAATTGGGGCTCCAAACGCAACAGAGACTCCTACTGCAGCTGCTGCTGAGAGTACCTGGAACAGATATTGGACAGTTATAGAAAACTTGCAAATTGGTCAATACATCAAATCACCTATTTCACTGTCAATCTTATTTACTTACTTCCCTCCTCTTCCCTTCATTCTTACTGTACTTGGACAATAGGCTACTGAATAGGTTGCCACAGCAGCATGCGACATGCACCGAGGGTCCCTCTTTTCCGAGACTCAATCCTGAAGACACCACAAGGACTAAAGTGACTGTTTTTATCAGCAGTGTCCATTTTCCTAGGTAGCCCCTTATTATAAAACCACTGAGGATGGTTTTTATCTAGAACAATAGAAAAGGAACATGTTTAGACTTTATGCTTATGGAGACTTTGCATATGCATATAATAGCATATAATAGCATATGCAACCCAAGTTTTCATTTACAAGGAATAGTTTGCTCACTGTTCTAAGTTACTATATAGCACTTAATATTTCATATTGATATGTCACCGCCCATCAAAGAGCATGCTTTATACATATTCTGTATAGGCTACAGGTATGTGCGTATAGGTGTATTATACATGAAGGACATTTACACAAGTAAAATGGGCCTGTCTACGTGCAGGAGCACTTCCAGGACTATAGGTCCATATAACAAACCCTTACTATGCATCATCATAAAGGATCAAGGGACACAGATTTCTGTTGTAAAAATAGCTTAGTTTTCATTACCTATCTTATTAAGGATGACTATGGAGCTGTACTTCTTGCTTTGACCACACAAGTCTACAAATCTATAGCGTCTTGTATCTGAAGACAAGCAGCATGTTCTTAATGAACCAAGGAATTTGCTTCACGCATAATGTACAACACATTGCATGGCTAAGTTTTAGTTCACTATAAAACTGGAATTTTGTAGCGCACATGACTTCGGATACACAGATGTCAAACCTCTGATCTCTCTCTAAAATTACCCACACCTTATATAATATTTTTGTTGCATATCCAGCTTTTTTATAATTACATTTTTCAGATATCTACAAACAACTTAAGAGACAATACAGGGGTTTCCTAGAGTTACAATTAATGGTCTGTCCTTGAAGAACCCTGATTTGTTGCATAGTGGCAATAGATCTTTGTATACTGTGTGAATGTGCAGGTCATATCTTTCTCTCTCCAAATACACTGTGTAATGGCCTATGTGAACTACTTCAGTTCAGCTCCCATTCAAAAAATGAGAGATAAACTGCAATAGCATAAGAAGGCTACTACAACTTCTGGCTTTGTACACCTGCAAATCCAAGCATAACAGTGAAAAGTTTGAGTTGTTGGATCTCCATGGCCTTCAGTAATGAACTACCTTAACCAGTGGCGTAACTAGAAGCTGATGGGCCCCAGTGCAAAGTCTGTGCCAGGCCCCAGGCTATAATGTGTGGTTTATAGTAATAGTCTTCTCATATGGGAAAGTGACACCATAAGGGACCCCTAAACCTCTTGGTCCCTTGGGCGACCGCAACCTCTGCACCCCCTTAAGTTAAGCCCCTGAACTTAACTCTTAGACAACCCCTTTAAAGGGAACCTGCCAGGGTGATCTGCGACACTAATCCACACACAGATCCTTATAGATCGATGATTTCGTATTCCAAATCACCCTGTATTTTTTCTGTCTATGCACACAATAAAAAAGCAAACACATATATAGTACTTACCTTGGTCAAGTGGCATCAGTGTCTGTGCATTAATGAAATGAGGTAGGGTACATGTTCAATGAAGCTAGGGTGTACTATTCTGGTTCCACTGAATCAACACACCAGCACCAGAACTCCAGAGTTGAATGGATGCACCTTGTTGGGAACTTCTAGGAACATTAAGGACACTAAACCACAGGCCCATAAGGAACTGTAGTTGCCCTGAAAGTTTCTGTGTAATGAAGCCTAAAGTTTGGTGGACAGGTTCCAATCACAAGGAAATATTTATGAAACTGACTAACCGCTAGCATAAATGCACCAGTAATACACCAGTAATAGAAAAAGAACTCATAATGCAGACCTATATTTGGCCTCACCCACAACTGGCAGTGCACATAATTTACCTCAATTGAAAGAAGTATATCTGAAACCTTGGGACAGTACAGGAAATTTCAATATAATTTGCAACAAAACACTGACAAAAAATGAAGTTAAATATGAATAAAAGTTATAATATCTTACCTCAGGAATTCCAGAGCCACAGGCATAAGGTGCAAAGACTCTAACCAAGGAAACAGCCAAAAAGGCGAAAGTCAATGCCCACATAGTATAAAGGAAGTAATTTAAGATATATGCACTTGCACCCTGAAAATAATCACACAAAGTATCAATAAAGTGTATGAGACTATCATAAGACATAAAGTTAATGCTGGTTAATTTTAAAGTTACCAGTAATGGTAGTTCAAAAAGAAACTATGTGACAGCTACACATGGGCGTATATATATATATATATATATATATATATATATATATATATATATATATATATATACATATATACTGGAATATAAGCCGAGTTTTTCGGCACACAAAATGTGCTGAAAAGACACCTGTCGACAGAAAGGTGAGTACAAAATTCATTTTTTTTTTAATTGGCTGGGCTTATTTGGGATATATATGGGGACAGGGGCTGCTGGCTATATACTGGGGGAAAAGGGCTGGCAGGCTATATACTGGGGGACATGAGCTAGCTGGCTATATACTTAGGGGCATGGACTGGGTGGCTATATACAAGAGGGTAGGGTTTGGCAGGCAATATACTAGGGGGCATGGGCTGGCAGGCTATATACTGGTGCAGGGACTGCTGATTATATACTGGAAGGTATGGGCTGCTAGCTATATTCAGCATGGGCTGGCAGGCTATAGACTGGTGACAGGGGTTACTGACTACCTACAAGGGTGCATGGGCTGGCTTTATACTGGGGACAAGTCTGGCTATAAACTAAGGGGCATGGGTTGGCTATATACTGGGGTTCATGGCTGGATAGCTATATACTAGAGGGAATGGGCTGGCTGGCTATATGCTGGGGGTGAGGTGGCTGGCTATATACTGGGGGCATGGGCTGGCTATATACTAGAGGGAATGAGCTGGCTGGCTATTTACTAGAAGATATGGGCTGGCTGGCTATATACTAGATGTCATGGGCTGGCTGGCTATATACTAAAGTTCATGGGATGGCTATATACTGGGAGCATGGGCTGGCTCGCTATATGCTAGAAGGCATGGGACGGCTAACTATATACTGGGGGTATGTGCTGACAGGCTATATACTGGAAGGCATGGGCTGGCAGGCTATATCCTGGGGGGAGGGGGCTGCAGGCTACATACTAGGGGGCATTGGCTGGCTATATACTAGGGGGCAAAGGGCTAAATAGGTATATACTGAGTGGAGGCTGTGATCAATGCATTTCTCACCCTACGCTTATGCTCGAGGCAATAGGTTTTCCTATTGTGTTGTTTCCTATTTTTTTGTGTTAAAATTAGTTACCTCGGCTTATACTTAGGTCGGCTTATACTCGAGTATATACAGCATTTAGTTTTCTAGTAAAACTGTAGTACCACTTGGTACTTAGTGATGCACATTTTTGTTTTTGTTTGCTTATTCGTAGCAATGAATATCAGACAGTACATGCAATAAGTTACATACTAACGAATGTTGTTGCGGTGCACAATTCGCCCATACGGAGCGAAGTTACATACTAGGTGTTAAGTGACCCAAGGCATTAGTACAGTGTGAGGTGTCAACTTTTCTCAGCTATGATTGGTCATTACCAGCTGTACAGAACTAGCACTATGAAGTGGGTACTTACAGCAATGGAACCTATTCCTAACCACATGGCACCCATTCCAAGGGATCAGGACTGAGTTCACCCAGTACTAAGCAATGAATAAGTATCCAGTATACTGTTTTTGCAATGGATAAAGCCCAAAAAGGCAACTTGTCACAATGCAGCGGAAAAGGGTCTAATAGGAGATTTACAGCACAAAACTTTTTTTTCCCCACAAATCAATAGTTCTTTGGATATAGAACAACTTTGCCTATTATGCTGATTATCTATATCCAGCAGTTTCTTTGTTATATTCTTCACTTTATCCTGGCTCTTGCACTATGTCTGCGCCTGGCTTTGCTTGTCTCTTTTATGAATTGTACATTTGTAAACTATATTTTGAGAGAAATAGGGGAGGGGCTGCTGTTCTCTGCTCACAGAGGAGGAAGACTGTGTTCTCTCTGTGTGTAGCAGAGTTGAATGTGTTCAGTGCTGTGTATACAGATGTCAATCCTTTCAGTCTGTGATTCTACAGAACTTTCTCTGATTCTCTTTTCACCTCATGCAGCATCCCCTCCTCTACCTTGTACTCAGCAAAGTACGGAGAAGCTATGAACCATTAGTGCTCACACAGCACAGACTATACACTTCATGTAGCTGCTTTACTCAGTGGCCCAGATTTATCAAAAGTGAGGCAAACTGAATTACGTGCAGTTTGCCTCACAAATTTGCCTGGTATGCCAAATTAATCTGGCTCCCCCTGCACTGCTCAGAAAGTGTGCAACATAATTTTTTAGGTGTACCTTTAACAGCATAGGACCCAATTCTGTAGAGTTGTTCTATTAAATGCGTCACAAACTTCGACTGACTAAGCACTAACTCGACCCTTTTGGTGCACATTTTTTTTTTCTTGATGGGCACTGTTTAGCTGCGGCACAAAACTGGCTCAGAGATTTCTTAAATACATGTTCAGAATCCAAAGATGTTTTTGTCAGTGCAAAGTATGGCAGAAAACAGGCGCAGCCACAATAATAGATCTGGTCCAATGTTTTTTTTTAAACATGAATGTTAACACAAATTTCTCCTTAGCTACAGTCTAAGTGCAATCTAAATGGCACATGTGACATCTCCCTTACAGCCACACATATTCTCAGATTACAGGTATTGTCATTCACCTGCTATTAATTATAAGGTTGATCAGTATTCAACTATCTCCACAACATCCCCCCCCCCCCACACACACACACACACACTTCTCCTAGTTACTGGGGCTCAGATGTATTGGGACCTCTGCAGCTCTCCCCCTTAGCCCCTGTCTGCCATGTCTTGTATTCCTTAAGTCTGTATATGTGAATCATAGCTAGTAGCTAGTACTAGTACTATGCTGTAGCAGAAATGTACTGACTTGCCAAGGCAAATTAAGATCTGTTGTTATTTTTCCTGAGCCTTCAGAAAAGAAATTGACCCAAAAAAACAAATATAAACATGTTTACTCTGTATCAAGCCAAGTATGTGACGCATCTACTTCTCAGATGAGAGATCTCTGGATATAGTAGGGAATCAACCTCAGGTTATAAGTGTGGACCTTCTGCGAGACCTGTACTTAGATGTGTGCAGAGCTACCTACTGTTACAGTAACATTTCCATAAATTGTTTCAAAGAGTTTTCCTGGTTTATCTGAAAACCATTAAGGGGCAGGACGAGGTTAAAATTAAATGTATTTCCATTACACTGACACAGGGTTTCTCTCTAAACTAAGCATAAGTAATCTCACAACCTAACATGCAGTCAGCATTACCTCGGATTTATCAATCATCAGTTCAGACCATTTCTGCCATTGAGGACACTTATTGCGATCATCAAAGGTGGTTTCATCTGATGTCCAGCAGCACTGTTCATGACTGTACCAGAAGCCATTAAGACATATTCCCTCTTTTAGGTCTGTCATCCAGTCCACTGCCAGGTCTATAACACCTGCCAAAGTACCTAGAAAGTACAAGAACATATATTAGTCATCCATATTGAAAACACGGTACCTCTATCTGAGAGGAGAAGAAGAAGGATCTGACTAAAGAGAGGCAAGTTAAACGATAAACAAAATCTTTATTTGTGACAACAAGCTCAAAGTTTAAAATGCATTAAAAATACACGTGGTGGATACAGGAAATAGAAAAGCCGGGCGACCCGGACAGGGCAAAGGTAAAGGGGGAACTCTTATGGGTAAGAAAATGAACAAAAGCGCCAACGCATTGGCAGTTGAGCTGACCGAAATTTATTAATTTCTCTAGGCAGAGTGGTGGTATTGTCCCGACCACTCTGAAACATATGGTAGTGTGAAGGGTATATTTCCCGTGCCGGGTTGAAACACCTATGCTTACCGGGAGGAAAGAATTATATGCTATAGCTCTTACACGATAATGGGAATGTGAGGTGTCTTTGCCGCCGACCGGAGGGTACGCGTCCCCGACGTACGTTTCGGCTCGGAGTGAGCATTGTTGGGGGTAGGTAGCGTCTCTTGGCCGCACTGGGGGCCGGGAATCATATAACAAAGAGATGGACAATGAGCAGTTCGGAAGTAGCCAGTGATCGCGGGTAACGTGAGGCGTGAGATCCACGGCTCTAACAGGGTCACGATGACTCGGTATCGCGAGATCACAAAAAACGGCTGCGTCGGAGTTGACAGAAAAATAGCTAAGATCTAGAGTAGAAGGGGCGCATTGGTGAAGAGCGCCTCCCGAGCAAGGACTGTCTTTCCCAGGTATTGCATGGAACATGACTTTACCAACTAAGTAAACCATAGATTGAAATGCTTTTGAGGGTGTATGACTAGTGCGATCTTCTAAGAAGAGGAAGGGGGGGATTATGTGTCAAAAATACAGAAAGTATATATAAAAAAAAAAAAAAAAAAAAAAAAATTGAATTAATTAATACAACGTGTTAAATGAGGGGCTAAGTGTATGGGTAGCCAACCCTACCTCAATTGGGAATACTCATTAAAGTGACCTGTGCATATTTACAGACCCTATATAATGGATATATGGTTGATAGAGTGACATGTGCATGTACAAAAAATATAAAATAAAAATTGCGAATACAAAATATACAAATACACAGGTGTGCCATAACAAACAATATATACAATGGAGCCATACATTATATAAAACTACACAACAATATAAAAGTTATGATGTATATATGGTTGCATATGTGATTCATAATTGATAACGTGACTGTGCATATGAAGGTATAGAATATATAATGCAAATACATATATATACAAATACACAGTGTGCCAAACGACATATATATACAACTGGCAGCAATACATTAATATAAAACTACACAGTGCAAAAATTACACAATATAACATGTGTTTTTATTTATGTGTACCCTCCTAACCTAAATCCTTCACGCCCCCATACCTCACTCCCAATTCACCTGGTCCTTCATATGACGTTCTGACACACTTTGTGGTTCACCTACTGTCACACTTGTATTAAAATGGCTAATCGATGTAATGATTTCAACCGTTTAAATGGGGAAGGATAACAGGGCATCTTCTCCAGCATGGCATTGGTGTGCTTCTAAATATATGATACTCTGAGCTTAATGATTTACATATGCATACCATATATACCATTTATATTGGTAATTTCCAATTTTTTGCACTGTGTCGTTTATATAAAAGTCGGGCTGCCAAGTTGTATAATATGTAGTATGGCACACTGTGTATTTGTAATATTGTATTTGCATTTATATATTTAGACCGTGCATATGCAATGTCACTTTATTCAATTATGGATCACATATGCATACCATCTATACATATAATTTTATATTGTGTAGTTTTAATAATGTATGGCGCCAGTTGTATATATATGTTGTTTGGCACACTGTGTATTTGTATATATAGCTATTGCATTATATTTTATATTTTGTACATGCACATGTCACTTATAACATATACCATTATATTGGTCTGTAATATGCACATGTCACTGTATAGAGTATTCCAATGGGTAGGGTTGTGCCTACCCATACACTTACCTCATTTAACACGTTGTCTTAATCAATTTTTTTTTTTTTTTTTTTATTACTTCTGTACTTTGTTAAACTAAATCCCCCATTCCCCTTTAGATCGCAGAGTCATACACCCTCAAAGCATCTTTTCAAACTATGGTACCTTAGTTGTAAATTATGTTTCCATGGCAATAACCTGGTAAGACCGTCTTGGCTCGGAGCGCGCTTAAGCATGCCGCCCTTCTACAGATCTTATCTATTTCTGCAAAACTCCGAAGGCAGCCCGAGTGATCTCGCGATACCGAGTCAAGTGACCTGTTAGCCGTGATCTCACGATCACGTGACCCGCGATCACATGTGCTTCTCCGTAACGGCCTAATTGGTCCATCTCTTTGTATATTCCGCCCCAGTTGCGGGGGACGCTACCCCCAGACGAGGCTCACTCCGAGCCGAAAAGTACGTCGGGGACGCGGACCCTCCCGGTCAGTGGCAAAGACCACCTAACATTTCCCATTATAGGGTTAGAGCTGATAGCAGTATAATTCCTTTCCTCCTGTAGCCATAGGTTGTTTCAACCCAGGCACAGGAAAAAATATACCCTCACCATACATATGTTTCAGGAGTGGTCGGGGACAATACCACACTCTGCCTATAAGAAATAGTAAGAAATTAGATTCGCCAGGTCTCAACTGCCAATGCGTTGGCCGCTTTTTTGCAGTTTCTTACCCGTAAGAGTTACCCCTTTACAAAACTTTTGCCCTGGTCCGGGTCGGCCGGCTTTCTCTTTCTGTTATTCCCACCACCTGTATTTTCATGCTTTTAACGTTGAGGCATTGTTGTCACAAATAACTATGATTTTGTGTATCGTTATACTTGCGCATCCATTTAGTGATCACTTCTTTCTACTTCAGATGAGAGGTGACTCGTTTGTTTTTCAATTATGTTTATTGTGGATCAACATGACTAAATTGTGGGTACATTTAGGGTGACCTTTGAATACTAGCATCTATTAGGCCTCGGTTTAAATCAGGGGTATGGTTACTCAACCTCCCCATCACCCAATTTCTGTATCCACCTGTTTATTTAAGATTTTTTTTTTTTTTTTTTTTTTAGTCTCCATATGAACATCTTGTGCCAACTTTCCATTCTTTCACAAACGTGTCCAATGTTATTATTATATAAATAATTGGCAGAGAGAATCCTTGGGTTTTTAATGCAACTTATATCTGGGATTCTGGCAGAAGAAAATCTCCTTATTGAACTTGCCTATTACTATTATGTTTTAGTCATAAATGCCATGGCTGTAATAATATTGGGAAGAAATATGCAAATGGTTCCAGGGAGGAAGGAAAACTTGTGCTGTGCCATCTAAAGGAAGACAGCTCCCCTATACAGTACATTCAATGCCTGACTTTCAGGAACTTGTTAGCATGACTTGGATATTAAGCTTAAACCAGCAGGTAGACTCTCATAAAGAACAAAACCCGACGCCTAATTAAGCGCTTTCTTTTAATGAATTAGGTGAGTCTCGGTACAATGGCACAGGGGAGATCGAGACGGCATAGATGATTGAGATGTTCCATGGCATTGTCTAAGAGGCCATCAATGTCGCTACATTCTCCCCACCTCCAACCCAATATGGAATAAAAAAAAGACAATTAGACAGTTCTGAGGACTGTATCTGCAAATCTTTCTCGCTACACCAGAACATTCTTGGCAGCTGATTAATAACTACTAATTGCCAAAATGAGTAGGACCAGCACCTAGAAAACGCATTAGTCTCCAGAACAGGATTTACAGTTAGTGTGATGAAAAACTGTACATATGTGTCTACACTGTACCAGACATGAACCTCCAGGATAATCATGGACAGAATCTGCAGAAGTTGTAATAATGACAGAACAGGCAAGTATAGCTAAATGTAGCCGTTCATTAAGCGGGAGGAAACACGGCCTAGAGAGAATGGCAGATCCCATGACATACACTGAATCATTTGTCTTACACGAAAAAACACCCAGACTCAAACAAATTGTGCAAAAAAATAAATAAAACTTTTATTGAATATTTTACCAACAATAAGGGAATGGTAGACATTTTAAAAAAAAACATTGTTACTGGAGAAAGCCAGAAGTATCCGGATGACACTGGTTTAGTGAGCTCATTTATTATAGGAACAACTTCATTTATGAACAAATGTATCATTTCATTTTCCCAACCCATTAAAAAGTGTTTGTGGTAATATGGATTTAGTGGCAATGGGATATATTCTAATATTCACAAAACGTCCACATTGGACAACCAAATCACACTACAGATTCCATAGGCTAAGGGACAAATTTATTTAATTAATAAATGTACAAAAACACATATTGTGATCATACCACATTTGAATTGGCCGAGTGTAACCGGATGTCTGATACCCAGTTGTAGTGCTAATGATAAGGGGTATCAGATCTGGTGCACCAATTGCCGGCCTGATCACGGTTCACCAATATTAAGGCATGGATCCGATCACGGTATGGTTACAAACAGTGGGTTAATTTATAGGGTCGAGCAGCTGTCTTTTTGTCGGGAATATGCACCTTTTTCGGGGCTTTCTGGGCCAAGTCGGCACGCTGTGATTTTGGGGCACCGATCATTTGTTTGATGCAGCTGCACTAGGTTCCATGCGACACAATTTAGGGGGCGTTGCCGTTTGGGACAAACCGTCTGATTCGGCTGAGCACGGGATTTAACTTTTATTAAATTGTGTTGCACGCAAATGCACTCAGCCCTAGCATTTTAGCCCACTAAAAGATGGTGACTCGTCAGATCTGACGCGGGGAGCGACTAATCAGCATAACGGACGCACATGATTTTATGAATAGTAAAGCAATCGTCGGACAATCCAGTGGCTGGTTAAGTAAATGTGCCGCAGTTGTCTCAAAACTGCGCGTGGCCATTGCCTGCCTATGGCTCAATCTCCTACTCTCCGGCCCGTCTTGTTGGGCTCGCACCTTAGGTTATCTATGATCTCCAGATGCAGTGCAAATGATGAAAGACAAAGAAAAAAACTGTTGGACACATTTACTAAGGGATTGAATGCTATTTTTCATTGGTTTCCTAAAATGACTATTACGCCGAAGCCCCGGGGTTTTGGCGCACGCCAATCGGGATTGCTGCACACGGCGCCGCATGCACGCAATAGAACCCGGCGGTTTCGGAAAAAAAAAAAACACAGAATTTTTAAAAAAATTGTCGCTGACACGCGCTTTACCTGACACCCAAGATAGGAGAACGAGCACGCGCCGCTGGATGCGACAGGATCGGGTAAAGTAAATCTGCCCCAATGTTGTGGGCTCGGTAAAAGGTCAGTAGCACAGCCTATATTTTGTTTAAAAATAACTACATCATCTTTTCTTTTTTTTGTTTTTATTATCCTCCATACTGTCCTAATATCTCACTCCAAGTTTCTCCAAAATATCCTGTTGTACTTTATCTATTTCCCCCGGTTCTATTGAAACCAGATAGGAGACTTTCTATTTAAACCTGTAATATGTTAGAATCTTTTATATGCCTCCAGGCCTTTGTTATTGTCTTACAGAATGTCCATTGTTAAACGGTTCTTCCTTTCCACAGGTAACTTCCAAAAATTCAAAAATAATTCTAACTTGCCCTCTGAGCAAAACAACCAGCTTATTAAGCCAGTGTGGTATCCCTTCCATTTTACTAAGCGTACTACTGCGCGGCAAAAAATACCTCTAAAAAAGGGGATCCCCCAGACATCCTCTCCAATTGGGCTATATAAAGGACTGCATTTTCATTCTCACTTTTTTCCGGCCCAAATCAGCTCATTCAAATGGATTCCATCAGCTTTGAATAGGACTCTCTATCCAATAGGGGAAGATGACAAGGTATACAGCACCTGGGGAAGCAGGACGTTTTATTATCCCAATTCTATCGGCCCCTGGGATAGTGGTAGTTTGCTCCAACAATTAATTTTCCCCTTACCAATCCAATCAATGGTTGTAGTCGTTTATCACATTCCTGGATGTTCCCGGAGACTTTCAACCTCCAATATCGGAATTTTTTTTTACAGAAATTCCACAGTTCCCTCTAGCCCATTCCTTGGTTTCTTGTCCCCCCCCCCCCCCAAAGGTAACAAAACGGAATTTACCCCAATTAATACGAGCCCCGAAAGGACTTACCGAATTCCTCAATTACCTGGATCGCTTTAGGGAATCGAGGATGAAGAGTTGCTCACATACCAAAACCAGGTCGTCGGCGTATAAACAGTTTTATCTTGGGGTCCCCACATCCACCGCTTGTATCCCTCCTCATTATAATCTGAATCGCCAATGTTCAATGTTAAATGGCAAAGAGGAGTGGGGGAACGGGGCACCCTGCAGGTTCCCGAATGATAGAGGGAAAGTCTCCGATTTCTCTCCCTGCGGTTCTTACCCTAGCTACTAGGAGCCTATACATGCATCTTATATTATTGATAAACATTG
This sequence comes from Engystomops pustulosus, assembly GCA_019512145.1. Classification (NCBI taxonomy): domain Eukaryota; kingdom Metazoa; phylum Chordata; class Amphibia; order Anura; family Leptodactylidae; genus Engystomops; species Engystomops pustulosus. The sequence goes on from CM033642.1 coordinate 211,835,403, forward strand.
GTCCCACTCCAAACCATTCAAGGGTTTCCAGAGGGAAACCAACTCCACCTGTCAAAGGCCTTAACCGCGTACAATGACAGGATGGAGCGGAGTCCCCCCCCCATCTAAATGACCGCGTACATCTCTGGATGCAGTCTCTCGTACATCTCCAGGATAAAACCCGTTTTATCTGGTGTTGTATAATATCTTTAATCACTCGTTGCAGTATACTCGCCAAAACTTTGCCAAGATTTTTAATCCGTATTAAGCATGAAATTGGTGCGATAGAGGCTGAATCCAGGGGATCTTTCCCTTTTGGGGATCAACAATTACAATACCTGCTTCCGCCATCGAGCCCGAAACATTCTCTTTCTATATTTCTCTGGGAGAACATCTCCAGCGTAGGGAGTCAAGTACCATTGATATTTCTTATAAAAAGCAATGGAAACCATTGGCCTGGGAGGTATTTTCACTGAGGAGAACAGAGCCGCCTTTATTTCTTCTAACGTAATCGGGAGCATCCAGTTTTGCACTATCCTCCTGAGTAATCTTGGGACCCTGTATATGATTAAGTACTTATTCCCCCTTCGATTACTGGTGTTTTAGCTGGTGTTAGGTTCTTCATAGAAGCACTAAGATCTTTAGAATTACCAGCAGCCCTATTCACATCCCTCCTTGGTCCCTCATCCAGTGCCGCGATACACTATTCTTCCCAGTGTTCTGTATCCTCTTGCAAAGGTTTTAACCACCATTTTCCATGTTCTTAAAAATAGTTTTGGTCCCTGAAAAAAACCTTAATGCTGCGCTTTCGTCTTAGGGGAAGTTGCTGAGGGATACCTACAATTATTGCTTTCCCCTTGCATCCTCCGATGGGGATTCCAGTATTACCTGCTCTGCATTCCGCATTTCCTCCTCAGTTTTTGCTCTTCTCTACCATAGGTAGCTTGCTTAATGGGTTTAGAATATGTACCCTTTCTATTAATTAAAGGCAATTCCCACACCGTTAACAAGTCAGATGTCCCAGTTTCTCTGACAAAAACACTCCAGTTTCCAAGATATACACTTTAGATTCTTTTTTAATATCGTGATCCATATGGGTTTATTAATAAATGTCACACAAACCCATATAGTGTATCATAACCTACATTGGAATTGCCAGCGGTGTCCCGGAGGTCTGACACCCCAAAGTTGTAGTGGATACTGAACAAGGGTTCATTAAGATCTGGGATGCTACCATTGCGGAGATCACGGTACAAATAAGGCTCGTCTCCCGATCACGGTTATGGTTAGCATACAGGGGGTTCATTTACTAAGGGTCGAAGCTCTGCTCATGTTTGGTCGGACTAGCACCTTTTCGGGGCTTCTGGGAAAGTGTGCACGCTGTGATTTTTGGGGCAAACATCCTTTTTTGATGCAGCTGCACTAGGTTCCATGCGACACAATGTAGGTGGGCGGCCGTTGGACAATCCGTCTGATTCGGGTGAGCACGGGATTACTTTAAATTGTGTTGCACGCTAAGCATCTCAGCTAGCACTTTAGCACCAACTAAAAAGAGGGTGAACTCTGTCAGATCTGAGCGGGGAGGCGACCTAATGCCGCATAACGGATGCATGATTAGTGAATAGTACAGCAATCGTCGGACAATCAGTGTGGGGAGTAAAGGCTGCCGCAGTGTCTCAAACTGCGCGTGGCCAATTGCCTGCCTATGGGCTCACCCTCCTACCCTCAGGCCCTGTGCTTGCTTGGGCTCGCACCCTTAGTTTATCTATTGATCTCCAGCGGGACCTGCAGTGCAAATGAAAGCAAAGAAAGCAAAACTGTTGTACACATTACTAAGGGCTTGAATCGCTATTTTTCATCGGCGTTCCTGAAAATGACTGATTTACGCCGAATTGCCCCGGGTTTTTTGGCGAACGCAATCGGATTGCGGGCAATCGGCGCCGGCATGCAGCGATTAGAAACCGGCGGGGTTCGGAAAGAAAAAAAAAAACACAGAATTTTTTAAAAAGATGTGGAATACCTTTGATCTGACGCGGCCTGCACCAGATTAGTGAGAGGAGACACGCGCCGGATTGCGAAAGGACGTAAGTGGGTAGTAATCTGCCCCAATGTTGTGGTCAGGTAAAGCAGTAATAGCCAGCTAAAATATATAACTACTACATCTTTCTTTGAAATGCCATTTCTCTGTTATCCTCCTCGAAATGTTGAATAAAATTGATAGTTAAGTATCAAAAATGCATTTGCCAAAGGATTGTGTCCAGACATAGTCTACACTCATAGCTCCCTTGGTCGGGTAGACTATACGAGATTTCTAATCCGTAAACCCAGTTGTCATTTATTACATTCTTGAGGAAGTGACAAGAAAGGTACACTCAGAATTTAGATGGAAGCAGACATTCCATACACTGAATGGTGGCTGCATGAACTGAAGTCCCTTCTACACAACTGCTGATATTGAGATCTGTTCTGCAAAGATTCTGTATATGTAAATGCCTTCGTAATGTCCCCACATATCACTTCAAGCACTCCTGTTATTAAAACTGGAGCATAAAAGTGCCAGATGCTATAAAACATCTACATCATTATAACATATTTTTTTAAAAGGGAAAACAGTCTGAGAATAGCTCTGTTATCAGGGTAAATTTGAAATGCGTGGGAGAAATAGCAGGAACAATACTGGACATCTTGTGGTGTGAGGACTGGTTAGTGGTCAAAATGGCCAATCTTGCGTCGTTAATTAACAGGGCTGGCTTATGAGAGAGTCAACATAACAATATATAATTTGTTGATGTGCAGTGTGCACGTGTGCAGTGGAACTGTTAAGAACAAATAAAGTAATGTAGGATGGTAGGAATGATACCTATCAGTCTCATGGTCCAAGTCCAACTTATCTATTCTTGTGTGACCTGGGACAATTCCTTTACACTGTTCACCTTTGTTATCTACAAGTAAGGACCTACTGTACTATATGATAGAGGACATAATGTGCTGCGTTTTGAGGGGGGGTTAGGATCTTCCATAGCAGGAACAAATGCCAAAAACTCATCTCAAACATAAGTAGTAACATTTTTAATTTTGAAGATTTTTTAATCGTGTCACGCGTTTTTTTTTTTCACTTTATTTTTAACATTTTTCATGTTCGTGTCCAGATCTGTGTGTGAGGGCTATTTCCGCATAACAGATGTAATTCTCTGTGAGTTATTTATAATTCCATCCCATACTGGGAAGCTTGGAAAACATTTTAAATGTGCTGAAATTGGTCTGTTGAAAAAACAGCGCTTGCGTCACTACTTTTAATACATTTTTATGTTATGTAAAATGATGTGTAAGTAATGAAAGTCGCCTTTTGGACATTGGGGTATTTTCAATATGGAGTTCACCAACGGCAATAACTTTTTTTTTTTTTAAAATTTTAAACTTATTCACGAAAATATGCAGTACATAGTCAGAGAAAGAATTTACGAATTGCCACAACACCAAATCTGTTTCTGCTCGGCAGGGTTAGTAAAATCATTGCCGCAATAAATGTTTTTTATATTTTGATGGATCGGGCATTGTTGGGACGCAGCAATAACTAACATGTTTGTGATTTTTACTGTTTACAGGCAGTCCCTGGGTTGCGTACAATATAGGGTCTGCAGGTTTGTTCTGAAGTTTAATTTGTATGTAAGTGGGAACTGTATATTTTAGAATTGTAACTCCAGACAAAATTTTTTTTAGTCTCTGTGACAATTGGATTTTAAAAATGTTGGGTTGTCATAAGAACCAGGATTAACAATATAACTTAATTGCAGACACCTTTAAGAACTTTTAATTGTAACCTTGGACTAAAGTACAGTAAATTTAAATTTTTTTTAAATTTCAACTTTTTTGAAAAAAATTCTACTATTTTTTTAGACACTCTAGGGTACTTGAACACTTGAACATTTTTACATAGGATTTATTACAATACACTTTGGGCACATTTTTCCTGCTTCCCAGTACATGGCATGTTATAATAAATAACATCACAGGAAAGTAACATTTGTTAAGCACAAAATAAGCCCTCACACAGGTCTGTACACGGAAAAATGAAAAAGATATGGATTTTTAAAGGTGGAGAGCGAGAAATGAGAAAAAAAAAACCTGCGTCCTTAAGGGGTTAATGGCACATTCTCAGATTGGGTTGACGTTACCAGTGGAGTGCCACATGGGTCAGTATTGGGCCCACTTCTTTTTAATACATAGTTTTGCCCTTATACAAATCACTGGTCAGACCAAACATGGAATAATGGGGCACATTTACTTACCCATCCCGTTGCGATCCCCGCTGTGCGTTGTCCGACGAGGATTCAGGTCTGCCGCGATCCACTAAAATCGTGGTTTCAATTTCCTGCATGTGTTGCTTCCCCCGCTGAGGTCTGCCGGAGTTCACCTTCTTCATCCCGGTGCATGTGAATACTTGATCTTGCGACACAATTTCGTTTTTAAACTCTGCAGTTTGTCCAAATCAGATGGGTTGTCCGACGGCATGCCCCCTGATTTGTGTCGCAAGCAAGCCGACGCGCCACAATCCGGTCGCGTGCACCAAAAATACGGGGCAATATTCGGGAAACCCGACAGAATTCCTGAGGGTGGGGGGAACCACACCTCACTGGCCACTCCCAGGGGACAGGGGACAATGGTAAACTTTCATCTAACTTTTCTTTTAATTGGAAAAGGACAGTTTTTTATTATAAAAACCTTTTATTGTGCACACTATTTTCTATGGGAACCAGAACAAGGGCTCCTGATGACAGGTTCCCTTTAAAATGTGTACAATTTACTCAGCTCCTCTTGGTCTATAACCCTCTTCTTATAGATAAATATCGATTTACAAAAGTGTATGTTTCCTTAAAGTGTCACTTAACATACTGAAACCCCTCCCCTCTCCTCCCCCTGCTCATGTCTGTGTATAATGTATAGTAAAGCATTGCTAGTGTGTGTGCTGCATCTGCTGACATGCTGCATCCTCCTAATACACAGAGACACAGACATCAGCTACACAAGTACCTGACATGTTCTGCTATAACAGGGGTCCCCAAACTTTTTACATAGGGGGCCGTTCATTGTCCCTCTCAGACCGTTGGAGGGCTGGATAAATAGCAGTACATGTGACCACATCTGTAATACACTGCCCCCCCCTCAATTAATTATTTAATATACTGCACCCCCTTGTGAACTATTTTATATATTGGCCCAATGAATAAATTAATTGGGTCAATTAATTATTAAATATACTGGGACCCCTCTACATTAATTATTGAATATGCTACCCTATTAATTACTGGACTGTCCTTCATAATTAATTATTTTCTATGCTGCCCCCCACCCATTAGTTATTTTATATGCCCCCCACCATTAGTTATTTTATATGTCCCCCCCACCATTAGTTTTTTTATATACCCCCCCACCATTAGTTTTTTTTTTTGTATGTTAAATATGCTAATGACTCATTTCACAGCTCATTTGCATACAGCTTTAGGACCTCATTGCTTAAGTTTACAGGCATGTAGAGGGACAATAAAGGGATAGAGGCAATGCTTTCTAATGGCAGTTTATGAAAATATATTTAGTTTAGGGGGGTTATTTTGCATGACGGGTTCTCTTTAAGGAGCATGTTAACACATTCAACATTAGTTATCCACTTCCAAACACTAGACCTTAGACTGCATGGTACGTCAGTGCCCTCAATATAGTACCCATACTAAAAACATTTTTTTAAGTATTTATATAGCTGGCCTATAGAAAGGATAATGTTGCACATTGAAGAACAAGTGCAATGAACCGTGTGTCCAGGTTTCAGATACAGTAAGATCAGCAATGACCTTATTCATACATATACAGTGAGAAGAACCATACCTGCCAGTAGTCCAATAAGAAGCATGACAATCCATCCAGACCATGCATCTAGGAGTCCTTTGATGAATTCCCATACAGATTCCTTGCTTTTACTGGTAATCTGGCAACAATGTGGAAACATGTTATATAAATGTCTTTCACTTGTAATAATAAGAAACTGCGCCACAAACCATAATAAGACTGAATACATTTATTCCCAATGCAATTGTAATGCAGATCTCACTGCTCCATGTCTGAGTTCAAAGAGTCACATCCACGTGGCTTTCATTATTGACCACAAGCTGCCACTATTTCCCAGTGGTTGGTTACGTTTAGTTCACACTACAAAATAAAAGTCTGTCATTTCTGAAGGAAGAATAGGAATCCCTGTTGAATTCATTACAATAGGGTTGGACACGTAATGTGGTACTCTACAGATCGGTAGCCATTATAAACAGGAGACTTGATTTAGAAGTGAACAGAGGTGGTAGGAGCAACAAAACGTTGTATATAATCACTCTATGATTGGGCACAACATGGGATTAACAGCGCCTACCATTACTCCCGGTATTCTCAGATTGTGCATGTGTACATTAGTGGAATGAAACACTGTGGCCCTTATCATCACATTTTCCTACATTCTTGCTGTGGTTGGTAGTTTCATATAACTGATTCAAAAGATTTGGACCCTGGAACTTTTATGTGATTAAAGGGAACATGCCATTTAAATTAGCCCTCCCAAAATAAATTTTCATTAAAAAACTACATGATTAAAAAACATTGCCCTTATCTCTAAATGGTTCATTTCCATGGTGGCAATCTTAAAAAAATCTGTTTGTAAACTTATATGAAACTCACCTGATGTGAGTACAATGATATTAATGGAGTCCTGCATATTAAATTTGACTTGCATTGTCCTGCCTCCCTTTTGACAGGTATCACTGCTAGGACATGCTGCTATATGGAAGTAGTACTTAGGGACCATCTGCCAGTATTCAACTACAGACATATACAGCTCTATTTACTTATTAGGGGTAGAAAAAGTTGTTTCAAATGTTGTACACGGTGCCTTGTTTGAGAGAAAGGTCCTCGTGCAGCTGCATGTCCATCACATGACCATGGACAGATTCTATCGGCTGAAATTAAAAGATAGAAGCTTTCTATAGAAGGACAGCAAGCAGAGATCTACAAAACTGTGAGAAATTGTATAACTTTTCCTTGTACAAACAATATCAAATTATTTGCTGAAAGTGGACAACCCCTTTAATGTCACTGTGTAAAGGACCTTAGATGACATCACACTTGTCACATGACATGACGTGCTGACTAGTAAGGGGCATCCTCCCTCTGATGTCAGGAAGGGTAACATAAAGTGGATTTTATGTCATTTAGATTTTTTTAAGTAATTATGGTTCCTTTTTTAAACATGCAGGTACGGTAATTCATCACACTTGTTTAATGCAGGCTGTTAATTCGCCATAAATGTGTGCTTACTTTTCTATGGCGGTCTGTATCCCGAGATTTTTCCCTTAACCAGTCAATGGTGTGGAAATCCTCATAAGTCCCAACATCTGGAATAGGTTCATCAAGGAAATCCATGAAGTTACTGGAACCATTTATCTCTCCTGTATTAACCATGTTGGCTTCTATAATAAAACAAGATTTACATTATTAAATATCCCCATATAAACATGGCTCTTCCTGACTGTACTTTTCAGTGTGTATTACTATTGCTATATATACACTTTATATTCAGCCTTTGATGTATAATTAGTGGTAAACATTCCAGCTGTAGATAAAACATCTTGTTCACCCTGAGAAAGAAAACTTGGATATAATTATTGGAAGATAAAGAAGCCAAGCACATGAAATACATTATAACGTTCTATAAAGGAAACCATTGTAGAAAACATGGGAAATCTGTATGCAGATTGCAAATAGCATCCGCAGGTGTCTGGTCAAGTAGGCGGGGCTGAAAGCAGTTCCTCTGACAGTGTGTTTCAATCTATTTTCTATTGGGCAGTGCTTTCTTAATCTTAATAGAAGAAAATAACCTTGATTTATTCTGTTAAAAACGAATGACCATATAAGGAGCACAAATAATGATGAGCGGTCCATGCGCTGCTCCAGTGCAAGGCTCCCTGCACATGAACATGCATTTTGTCTGTGTGCTAGCCATTCCATTCATGGCTAATTCATGGCCCCATGTATTTCTATGGGTTCATACACATGGCTGTAATTTACACTGCCCCAATTGGGCCAATTGCCTAGGCCACACATTATAGAGCAGGTTCTGTTCGTGCCCAAGTTTGTGGCTTGGGCAGTCCTCTCATTGGACCTCACACGCCGATGACATACAACAGACCATAGGTCATAACCATGCGTTCATGTGCAGGTAGATCAACAAAAGAAACCAAATCAAAGATTGCGATCTGCCGAAAGGGGGGGATATATTAAAGGTGTATGATGAGATGAATATTAGTGATAATGGACTCTATTAGAGTGAGTGAGTGAGGGTCCCTGCTTTGCGGTGACTTTTTGACTAAAGTTGCAAAAAAGTCACAACTAGTTGGAATGGTGCACTCGAGTGGATCTGTGCCTTTATTTGTCAGTCTGTCAGAAACTGTACTTCACAAATTTGACACAAATCATAACAATTTTGAGATATTTGAAGACAACTGACTGACTGGATTGATTTTAGGAATAGCAAACAGAAAAACAGATTCAGCAGCTAAAGGGAAATTTACTTAAAGGAAAACTACCATCAAAACCCATCAAATAAACCTGGGAGGCTTACCCATAGACCTAGTCACTGTGACTGTGGAAATCTTCTTATATCATAGTATCATAGTATATAAGGCTGGAAAAAGTCCATCAAGTCCAACCTTTAAGAATTAAATAAATGTTTTTTCCCCATAACCTGTGATATTTTTTCTCTCCAGAAAGGATCCAGGCCTCTCTTGAACATGTACATAGAGTGCGCCATAACAACCTCCTGTGGCAGAGCGTTCCATAGTCTCACTGCTCTTACGGTAAAGAACCTTTGTCTATGTTGATGGTAGAATCGCCTCTCCTCTAGGCGTAGAGGATGCCCCCTTGTCCTGGTCACAGGCCTAGGTAAAAAAAGATCTTTGGAGAGATCCTTGTACTGTCCGTTCAGGTATTTGTACATTGTAATGAGGTCTCCCCTCAGTCGTCTTTTTTCTAAACTGAATAATCCCAAATTTTGTAAACTGTCATTGTATTCTAATCCCCCCATTCCCCTAATAATCCTGGTTGCTCTATATTGTATTTGTTCTGGCTTCATAGGCTGTTACATTGTCATCATCTTCCCCTCCTGCTCCCTCTGCCTGGTGCAGCAGAGAACGGTTTAGCAGCAGCACAAAGTGGAAGGGGGAAGTGCTCCTGCACACTGTAAAGACTGTGAATCTTCACGAAGGGGCATTGGTAACACCCCACAGCCCTTCACTGCCTGATGCTTTTCTATTGTCCTAGAGCAACATCAATATACCATATCTCCTTCTTATAGGTAATCATGCTGACCCAGGGTTTAATTTCCTGAGGTTTTACCTTAGTTTTTGGATTCCTGACGAGATGTTTTCTTCTTGCTAATTGTTGATGGAAAATTATGGTCTAAGCAGGTGACACCACCATGTACAGGCCAGTCCGGATGAGCTGCAGCATAGATCTAGCCAGTGTTTCCATATCACGGCAGAAGAGGCTATGAAAAAACACATTCAGCAACATATTCTCAGTTAGACCGTGCTTACATGTGGCTATACTGCTGAAATGAAGTGTCAGATATAAAACTGTCAAACAATGCCTTTGAAAAGCATGAAAATGCACAGACTGGTTGCATTCTTAGACCTGTTCTGTCACAGTTTTTTTCATTACCTGCAATGGGGAATCTACAGCATAAAAAAGCTAAATACTTCAACTGTGGACAGTGGCTTAACTTGAAACTGATGGGCCCCAGTGCAAAGTCTGTGCCAGGCCCCCCGACTATAATGTATGGTGTAGTACTAGTCTTCTCATATGGGAAATTGACACCTTATGGGCCCCCAAAACCTCTTGGGCCCATTGCGACCGCACCCTCTGCATCCTCTCAAGTTACGCCCCTGACTGTGGATTTCCATATCGGCAGTTACAGGACATTGCCCACTTTCAGCAAATAACCGATATTTTCTGTGTTATAAAAAGTTATAGAATTTTCCTATATATTTTCTGTATCAATTCCTCACAGTTTTCTAGTTCTCTGCTTGTTGTAATTGAACAGGAAGCGTAATTGTTTACTTCCTGTGGATAAAAAACGGTTCATGGTCATGTGATGTCACATAGGTGCACAGCGTGTTATATCACAGAGAGTAATCAGAGCTATGTGTTATAATGAGCCGTGCACCTGTGTGACATTACATGACCATGGACAGATTTCTCTCCACAGGAAGCAGACAATGAAGCTTCTTATTGAATGACAGCAAGCAGAAATCTAGAAACCTGTGAAGAATTTATACAGAAATACATTGGAACATTGTATAACATTAAATTACATAAAGAATAAAAATTATTTTCTGAAAATGAACAAACCTTTAAAGAAAAATGCAGCAATAAATGCAGTTTTACCTATGTGGTAGAGTTGCCCTTTCCCGTTTCCTTACTATTGCAGGATAAGGGTGGAAGTACACGCCGCGATCATGACGCAGCCAGGGTGCAGCTGAGATGTGGCCAGCCGCATCCAATTAATGCATTTTGCTCATAATATATTACATAATTATAATTTAGTGACTGTCTCATGTTAGCAGTGCATGAAACAGTCACTAAATAATATACTTATAATACATTATCCACATGTATTTATAATATGACTGCTTTCTTCCTAATGCACAAGCTTTTGGATAGGTGCAATAAGGTTCTATACTAGGAAATCAGGGAAATAATGTCCCTCTTATAATTCCCCCAAAGTTTGTGTAAAGTACACATCTGTCCTTATACATCAGTATGACCAACTGTGTGGCCTCTTCAGTGTGTTTTTTCTTAATAAAGCCCTCATATTCTTTTTTAAAAATTGAGCGATGCCTCAAAAATCTTCATGCTGGGAAAACCACTAAGATCCACCATATAGCTTGGAATGAAAAAATAAATTAACGGAGTATGAAATTTTACCCTGCTCTACCAGTGGTAAGACTTCACGGCAAGTTATAATGTCATAGTTCTACTCCTTCATTGGAGTTCAGCTGTGTTTAATTAAACTGATTGGACTTGATTAGGAAAGACACACACCTACCTCACAGCTCACAGTGCATGTCAGAGCACATGAAAATCATGAGGTCTAAGGAACTGCCCAAGGAGCTAAGAGACAGAATTTTGGCAAGGCACAGATCTGGCCAAGGTTACAAAAGAATTTCTGGAGCACCCAAGGTTCCTAAGGGCACAGTGGCTTCCATAATACTTCAATGGAAGAAATTTGGAACAACCATAGCTCTTCCTTCCTCAAACTGGCCGTCCAGCCAAACTAAGTAATTGTGGAAGAGCATTGGTGTGGGAGATAAGGAAGAACCCAAATATCACTGTGGCTGAGCTCCAGAGATGCAGTAGGCAGGTGGGAGAAAGTTCAACAAAGTCAACTATCACTGCAGCTCTCCACCAGTCGGGGCTTTATGGCAGAGTGTGCTGATGAAAGCCTTTCCTGCAAGGCATGGGAAAGACGCATACACTTTGAAAAAACACATGATTGACTCCCAGACTATAAGAAATAAGATTCTCTGGTCTGATGAGACAAAGATTTAACTTTTTGGTGTTAATTCTAAGCGGTATGTGTAGAGAAATTTTTTTCATCTGCAGGGACAGGACAACTGGTGGCATTTGAAGGTATATGCAGCTTAGTACAGAGATATACTGAATGAAAACCTCTTCCAGAGTGCTCTGGACCTAAGATTGGGCCAAAAGTTTACCTTCCAACAAGACAATAAAAAATAAAATAACAAAGCAGTGGTTTCAGAACAACTCTGTGACCATTCTTGAGTGGCCCAGACAGAGCCCTGACCTTAACTCTAATTGAGCATCTCTGGAGAGACTTGAAAATGGTGTCCACCAATGATCACCATCCAACCTGAGGGAACTGGAGAGGATCTGCAAGAATGAATGGCAGAGTATCCCGAAATTCAGGTGTGAAAATCTTTTTGCATCTTCCCAAAAAGACTCATGGCTGTACTAGCTCAAAAGGTGCTTGTACTCAATACTGAGCAAAGGGTCTGAATACTTATGCCCATGTGATATTTCCGTTTCTATTGTTTAATAAATTAGCAAAAATATCTGCGTTTCTGGTCTTTTTCTGTCAAGACGGGGTGCAGAGTGTACATTAGTGAGCATTAAAAAGAACTTTTGTGATCTTACCCATTGGCTGCAATGAAACAATGAGTGTAATATGTAAAGGTATCTGAATACTTTCCACACCCATTGTGTATATATACATACAGGCAGTCCACAGGTTACATACAAGATAGGTTCCATAGGTTTGTTCTTAAGTTGAATTTGTATGTAATTTGAAACTGTATATTTTATCATTGGAATTTCAGACAATTTTTTTTTTTTGGAGTTTTAAAATTTTTTGCTGTAATGGGACCAAGGATTATCAACAAAGCTTCATTACAGACACCTTACAGCTGATTATTGTAGTCTGGGACTAAAGTAACATCTAGAGAACTTCACCAGAGGTCACAGGGGGCAGAGAGGTCCATCTGTAAATAGGGGTCGTACTTTATATACATATGTGTGTGTATTCCACTTTTATACGTTAGGCACAAGACTGATATGCATTCTGCTATGTGAACACTGAGCTGTCATATTACGCCTGACACTAATCCCGGGATTATAGAGACTATTCCTATGTGTCGGACACTTGTATTGTGTCCATTTATTTGCTGCAGTCGGATTACATGTATTATGTATGCAGCTGAGCATTCAGTACAAAGAGCTTTTATTTACGACAATAGGCCTTCGTGTTCCCAGCTCCATATGGCAGTATGTGTGTGGTGGTGTCTGTTACATTCAGATGTGCAGCAGTGCTATCAGCCTATTCCTCCCCAACAATGATTTTACAGACAAGATGCAGTCTCCATGCACTTACCTGCATCGCCTGCAATGCAACATCCCTCAGTCAGGGCCCATAGGAGAGCACAGCATCCTTACTGTAGACACTAATGCTGCTCAGGCAATGATGTCAGGCAGAGGAAGCAGAGATCATGTGACCGAAAGCTCCTTTTTCAGAAAGGAACCTGCCTCCATCCATCAAAGGATGAATTAAAGGGACCATGTCCTATTCCCCTGTGTGGATATCAGACGCTTGATGTACATATGCTGCTGTGATTGTTACTTGAAGTAAAATTCCAGCCAGGATTTGCATATTAAAGTGGATTAGTAGCTTAAGATCCTTGGCCAAGAACTACTTCATTCCTGAGCAGAATTAGAAAACGGCTCAATATTGTCACTCTGTATATCTAATAGTGTTACCAGAATTCACGCTCTACTGATTAATTCTAATAAAATGGCAGAGAAAACTGAAGGTAGAACATCTTTTAAATGTGTATTAGATTGTGTCTTCACTACGTCACATTATTGTACATAAAGTCAAACGTAACAAAAGGCAAATCTTTCATCATTACAATGTACACAATTTTTACAATAATACAAAACTGATAATGGGGTTCATTTACTAAGGGTCGCAGAGCGCACTTTCGTTGGACTTTTGGACTCTTTTTCGGGGATTTCAGGGCTTTTACAGGTATTTAACAGGGGTCTGCGCTGGGACTGTGTTGCACGCAATCGATTTTTGGCGCAGCTGCGCTGGCTTCCGTGCGGCATAAATCGGGGGGCGGGCTATCGGACGATCCGACTGATTTGGACTGAGCGTGGGGTTTAACTTTCAAATAGTGGTGCAATCCAATGCACTTACATGCACTACTTAAAAGATGGTGAACTCCGGCGGACCTGAGCGGGGAAGCAGTACATGCAGGAAATCAGGCACACAATTTAAGTTAATCGCAGCACAGTGCATTAGCGTCGGACAATACACTTTCAGTGAACTCTGTTGGACAGGTGAGTAAATGTACCCCAATGTGTCTCACAATGGGGCACATTTACTCAGGGCTCGTGCACGTTCTTTCTAGTGCAAACTGCTTGAACAGGTGTTTAAGAAGGGTCTGCGCAACATATGTGTCGCACATGACCCTTTTGTGGCGCAGCTGCCCTAGCCACTATGAAACACAAATTAGGAAGCGTTTCGGTGCTCAATTGCACCGCGCACCAGATTACACAAGCTCTGATATGTATAGAATTGGGGCAGTGTATAACAAGTATTAAATAACCGACATATGGAAAATGTAAATAATGAAACACAAAGGCGATGTTATATGGGTGAAAAAAATATCAAATTTTATTAAGCAATATGTGGCTTAAAAACAATTAAAAACCCTATAGAGAGGGTAGCAAAGCAGACATACTCCCAGCATGACAAATGTAATTAGTTAGTATTGAAAACACAGATATAGAGATAGTGCAAATGTTGTGCAGATAGTGCAGATTACACAAGCACCAAATTCATGAAGAACGGGGGACGGAAATCCTGAATCTGGCGCATAAAATTTGACTATGCACTAGGGCCCAAGCCACACTATAGGTAGCATGTTTGAACCATTCTTAGTAAATGTGTCCCAATATGTCAAACTTTATTTCAATATGTCAAACTTTATTGAGAATGCTGAGCAATATCTGAGTGCTGTTCTGTGATTCTAGCAGTCCTTGATTGTGCTCAGTACACACCAACATATTTCCCATGTTAATGTTGTTGCAGAAAAGCAGTGTATTACACTAGCATTCTAGTAAATGTAATCTGGAAAAAGTAATGTTGACCATCAGATTTTTCCTTGCCTAAACAATGTGGAAAATAATAATAATCTATATTTATATAGTGCTATTATATTCCCTAGCTCTGTAAAAATCATAGGCAATATATACAAATAGAATACTACAGAAAGAGTTACAGAGAGTCACAGTCACAGTAGGAGTGAGGGCCTGAGCCACGAGCTTACATTCTATGAGATAAATTAATGATCATGTCACTTTGTAATTGTAACATCACAGGTGGGTTTATTCAGGTAAGCTTCCATGACATCCCTGTTTGTTTATGTTGGGTAACTTGATGTGACATTTTTCCGATTTGCGCCAAATTGCCCCGGGATTTTGGCGCGCGCGATCGGATTGTGGTGCATCGGCGCCG
The DNA here is from genome assembly GCA_019512145.1 of Engystomops pustulosus. Taxonomy (NCBI): domain Eukaryota; kingdom Metazoa; phylum Chordata; class Amphibia; order Anura; family Leptodactylidae; genus Engystomops; species Engystomops pustulosus. The sequence continues at coordinate 211,850,512 of CM033642.1, forward strand.
GCTTTCTCGGATTTCCGCCGGCGGATTCGGAAAAGCTGCGAAATTTAAAAAAAATTGTGTTGTCACAAAATATCACTAACATACCACCGCGCTGGAGGAGGGGAAATTCCGGCGGACTTCAGGAAGCAGAGCGCACACATAGTGGACATGGGGCGCACGACCCTTGTGAACCCCGCAGAACCCAAATCAGCGCTGGAGAACGTGCCGCTGGATCGCAACTAGACTGGGTAAGTAAATCTGCCCCATTATTTATGCTACACTGTGCAGGAGAGCTAACAGATCCTCTATATCGTGCACAACACAGAAGAGCTGAGCAATCTTCTATATACTACACCACACAGGTGAGGTGACAGATCCTCTATATAGACATCGAATAAGAGCTGACAGATCCTCTGTATACTACACCACACAGGAGAGCTGACCGGACCCACCCCCAACTATCTACTACACACACAGGAGAGTTGATGATCCTCTATATTCGTGATGGCGAACTTTTTTTGGAGACAGAGTGCCAAGCACAAACCAAACCCATTATATTTAGCAAAGTGCCACCTGACAATTTAAGCAGGTAAAATGTGATTCTGTGAAAAACCCTGCTGTGTATCAAGGTTTTAATCCTGACGAGTTCAGAAATGCAAGAGAAAGATGTTGGAGAGCTCAGGAGAGCTGATGTATCTTCTATATACTACACCACACGGGAGAGTTTGTCACATCCTCTATATCTTACACCACGCAGGAAATGGATCCTATATACTTCACCAAACCGGATGCGATAGTGACATGATTCCTAATACTATACAAAACACGAAGAATAACTGACAATAACTGACACTTCTGCTTCCACCCAGGTCAACATCTGTCAAAGGTTGTATGTTCTCTCCGTGTTTGAGTGGGTTTCTAAACATGCAGGAAAAACTGACAGGTCCTTTATACTACCACACAGGAGAGCTGACAACCTCAGACTCATGGCAGGCACCAGCACCCGGCTACCGGGCAAGTGACGGGGACTCCAGAGCTACCAGAGGGGCCCGAGGCACATGATGTGGCCGATCACAAAAACCAAATTACATCGGCTTAGTTGTCGCCGATGTAATTGAAGGGCCGGCGTGCTGAAGCAGGTGACGGCAGGGCAGGGGGGGGGGGGGGGGGGCATGCCATGTACTGGGAAGTGGAAAAAACCACAATTCCAAATCTGGGGGAATTGGCGAAAAAACGCACGTGTGTCACTTTATTGTGGGCTAATTTTTTACCCCATTATGTATAGGTTTTATTGTATTTTAATACATTTTCAAAAATGAAAGCTTTTTCATACTATGGTGTAGTAGCTGTGTGTGGTGTCATTTTTTGCAAGATGAGCTGGGGTTTTCATTGCTACCATTTTGAAAACTGTGCGACTTTTTGATCACTTTTTATAAAAAATTTTATGTGTTGAAAAATAGTGTAAACGTGGCGTTTTGGATAATTGGGCGCTATCTTCCATTATGGTGTTCACTGTCAGGAATAATCGGTTTTATATTTTGTTTAGGCATTTTGAGTGATGCCTGTTTTTGTGATTTTTACTGTTTATTTAGTTGTATATCAATTGTAGGGAAAGAGGGGTGAATATTTTTTTTAGACCCTCTAGGATAATTTAACCCTAGATTGCCTGATAACTCCTACCATATAGTGCAATTCTACTATAATGCAGTATGTGGCATTTTTACATAGGATTTGTTACAATGTGTACATGTACGTTGTAGAGCGCTAAGAAGTTAATTCTTGGAGCAACTGTCTATTTATTCATTAAATTCTGTGCTTTTAATGCCACCACATGAGTTTACTGCTAAGGGGCCCGCTAAGGCTCTGTCACCCAGGGGCCCACTGAATCCTGGAGCCGGCCCTGTCTATATTTCACCACATGGGAGAGCTGACAAATCCTCTTTATTACACCACACATGATAGCTGACAGATCTTCTGTATACCACACACACAGCAGAGCTGAGAGATCTTTTATGCTACACAACACAGGAGAACTGACAGATCCTCTATATACTACACCACACAGGAAAGCTGATAAATCCATTATATACAATACCACTCAGAATACAAGACTGATCCACAATACTAGACCCCACATGAGAGCTGACATATCCCACATTATACCACATAGTAGAGTTGACAGATCCTCTATGTACTACACCACCCAGGAGAGCTCAAAGATACGGTATACTATAAACAAAGAGTGGACAGAGACTACACCACACATGAAAGCTGTATACCGATTCTTTATATATTACACCACACAGCTAAGTGGATAGATCCTTTATATAATACACCACACAGTAGACATCTGTAGTCACAAATATACTGATAGGTGAGTATGGGCATATCATTCAGATATTAGCAGTCTCCTAGGTTACGTACAAAATAAGTATTAACCTAAAGAACCAAAGTTGAATTTGTATGTAACTCGGAACAGATATATTTTATAATTGTAACTCCAGACTATTTTTTTTGTCCCTGTGACAATTACATTTTCAAAATTGTTTGCTGTCACGGGAACAAGGGGTCTTGGTTTCAAGTCCCATCAAGGTCAATCATTTGCAAAGAGTTTGTATGTTCTCTCTGTGTTTATGTGGGTTTCCTTCGGGTCCTCCGTTTTCCTCTCACACTCCAAAACATATTGGTAGGTTGAATAGATTGTGAGCCCCATGGGGACAGGGACCAATTTGGCAAGCTCTGTGCAGCGCTGCGTAATCTGTGTGCGCTATATAGAATAAAGAATTATTATCAATAAAACTTCATTACAGACACCTTACAGCTGATCATTGCTGCCTGGGACTAAAGTAAAGCATCCACAGAGCTTCACCAGAGATCACAGTGGTCCGAGAGGTTTGTCTGTGACTAGGGGTCATCTGTAAGTCAGGTGTCCTTAAGTCGGGGGCCATCTGTATATAAGTTCCCAAGAGTGAGATGGTGATTGATAATAACATGTAAGGTAATCTCAGCCTATCACTAAGAACCACTTACTAAACTTATATTCCCAGATTGAGATAATTACAGGTTATCCATTTTTTTTTCTCTAAGCTTCTGAATATTTTAATACCGTATTTTTCTGCCTATAAGGCGCACCGGACTATAAGGCGCACCTCTAATAAATGCCTGCTAAGACATCTAGGTTCATATATAAGGCGCACTGGAGTATAAGGCACAGGATCAAATGCAGTACCTAAAAATGACCAGCAGGTGGCAGACCTATGCACAGTTCAAGCCAGCTACACTTCCCGGGAAACTTGTCTTCAGCGTGTCAGAGAGCTCCGATCTCATAGGTATGGGCTGCTGGGGGTTAATGCAGGGTGATGCAGCAGGGGTTAAGCGGTCTCCCTCTGCCCCTTCTCCTTCCCTCCTCAGGCAGGGTGTTATTCCTGTGGGGTTCCCTGTGGCTCCTTCTCTTTCCCCTGTTACAGGGCTGTCAGGTATGAGGGATTGTTTACTGATGATGATGATTGCCTCGTGGTCGGCACTATGGCAGCTCCGGTCTCTGCATGCGAGGGGAGGGCAGGATGGGCACAATGTTTGTTGTGGTGCCAGGGCACTTCAGGAGCTAGGGACCCTGTATTCTCTGTGGGAAGGTGCAGGAAATTTCTGGGGATGGAGCTAATAAACACTGGTAAATGTACAGTACATCTTGTCTGTAGTACATTTCTGTATAAGTTCATATATAAGGCGCACCGGCCTATAAGGCGCACCTTTGATTTCTGAGGCCGAAAAATACGGTACTTATGGTGCTGATTATGGCTGATTATTTAGCCCCCTTCCCTTTACCAGCCTGATCAGTATGCCGACCTTTCAAGTCCTGCCTATCTCAGTCAATTATTAAATGAGAAGCATTTTCTGATTGTCAAATGGCATAGGAAGCAGAAACTATAATGGGACCCGGGTAACATTGGAATAGAGTTTCAGATATAGATTTATAGAATAGTTGCACCTTAAAAATATATCTTGTTAAGCATGCATTCTCATTGGGTAACACAACTGCATCAAGGTGAAGAAGAGAGGAATGCGTTTTTGTAAATTCCTTTTACCGCTTTGCATCTTTGAAAAATATTGTGTGGGTGACCTCATTAATATTCGGGCTGTGATGTCATGTCTTATACATGTAATAAATAAAAACAGGGTTTCTGAAAAATGCAATGCCATCTTTAATCAGTATTAAAAACCTTGCAGTGATAATATTTCAATACAGAAACGAGATGGTGTAAAAGAGCAAGAGATACATTATGTAGGAAGAAGTAAAAAGAAACAAAAAGCGACTCAAAGTGATAGTTTGCAAATAGTATTTTCATTTCAGGTAACAGAAAAAAAGCGAGTTCAACCAATCAATTCAGCTGTATGACAAAACACTTGGAAGCATAAAATCAGCCTAAACATCTTAAAAGAAGGTATTTTCCCTCAAGGAAAATAAGAACCTATAAATAAATTACAATACAGTGAATTGCCTGAACTTGCTTTAATTCTGATCTCCAGCCTTTTATTAAAGTCACATAAAACAGCATCAAAACTGTACACATTTGTCTAAACAGAGTAGTTGATCTATAAAATAGGTTGCCTTCAAGGATGTCAGTGTTACAGCAAGGAAAAACCAAGCCTCGCTGCAGTCATATTATAAAATATATAATTATAGATATTTATATATGAATATATGCGTCTGTTTTTCTTTTTTCTTTTATACAAAATAATGAATAACTTTGAAAACATAATATTAAACTTCACTTGTTTAATAACTTCATGGAGATACAAACAGAAGCGTCGATACTTCTTGATCAGGATAACACATCATACGTCATCAGCCGGAAGAGGAGGTATGTTTATTCTTGGTCTTGTGAAGAATGCGATCTTCTCCCTGTTGGCAATTAATAGGAATATTATATTAACCACAAAATTGTCCTATTCCCATACATATTATTCCAAATATATAACATTTTTCATTTTGGTAGGATTAAGATACATCACATAAAATGGTATTCCAGGATTCGGCATAATTCATACACAAATGGGTCCTTAAAAAACAAGCTAATATGTAATTATTACAGTGTATGTCAACAGAAATTTTCTGTAGAGAATTAAAATGCTACTGGCCCTTTAATCAGTCTGTTGATTTCCTCCGCGCTGAGCAGACATAGTACAGAAGATGGTCGCTGGTCACATGTCCACATCACATGTCCTGCACCTGCCTGGGCAGATCATGTGATCACCACTATGTTTGGCTGTAGTCGGTTGGTTGCAGTGCATCCAGTATGGCCAGTGTTGTGGTGAGACCCATCTCAGTAGCGTAATGTGCAGTGATGGCAGTTACACATCATTACTATGGTAACAAAGAAGGACAGTCGGTTACACCATCACTGGAGGCAGGAAATAAAAGGGAGGAGGAGTTACTGGGAACTAAAGGATCATGGAAGTTTCCATTGGCAGCCATCTTGGAGATAAATCTGCCTACTTTAGAAAGCCCATAATCCCCTAGAGCAGAAAAAATAATTGCGGACCGGCCCTCAGTGGATGAAGGATTCTGAATGTTTTACATTATATGGCACCTTATTTCAGGCCATTACAATAATGTATATAATGTAAAACATTCAGAATCCTTCATCCACTGAGCACCGGTTCGCCATTATTTTTTCTGCTGTACGGGATTACGTACATTAGTCACATCATATCTTACCGTACGCTATTACACTAGTGTCGCGCCCTTCTCTTGTGCTTGCCCCTCGGTGGTTTGACACGCAGGGCTCTGCATGCACCACCATTCTCCATAACTTTTATTTTGTGACAACTTTTATTTTGTGACAAATGACATTGAGTTTTGTTATATTGATTTATTTACAGCATTATGGATTTTTCTGTCAGACGTTCATATTCCGGGAATACTCCTTTAACTAAATTTTAAAGATATATATTTGCACACGGTAGACATTAATAGGGCAGTTTATGCACATTAGGAGATATTTATTAAGACTTATGCATTGGGGAAGATTTATGAAAGTGTTGATAAATAGATCAGATAAGAGTTAATTGCTACAAAGTGAATTACACAGGCGTACTCTGTGCCAGATAAATCATGCTGGATAATTTATCTGGAGTAGTTTATGACTATGGAATCTACTTTAGACAAATATTAGTTGGAATTTTCTGGTGCACAGACTAATCCATGCCCTTCTACCACTTTTCAGAAGCCATGACCTTTTTCAGAGAAGTTGGAAAACTTGTCAAACATCTTTGCCTATTTGTTACCTATACCCAGCAGTTTCAATGCTATACCCCTCTGATTATCTAGGTGCAGCAGGAGCTGTTTTCTCTGCCAGTGCTGATAAGCCCATGTGAGTCTGTAGTTTGTTTATCTGTCGAATTCCTGGAAGGGGAGGGGCTTCTTCTCCCTGCTCACAGAGGAAGAGGTCATGTGACTGAGCTCTCTCTGTGTATGTAGCAGAGCTGCATGTGTTCAGGACTGTGGATGCAGATGTCTCCTACACAGAACAGTGAGGTAAAAAATCTCCCCATGTTCCCTATTAGTTCCTCCATCCCAGTCTGATGGGATTCTACAGAACTTTCTCTGTCTCTCTCTGCACCTCATGCTGCATAAATAATTGATATAGTTTGTGTAAGGTAAAGTTATCCAATTTTCCAATATACTTTCTGTATCAATTTCTCATGGTTTTCTAGATCTCTGTTTGCTGTCCTTCTATAGAAAGCTTGTATGTTTACTTAGTAGGTAGAAATCTGTCCATGGTAATGTTATGGACAGACTGTTATTATCACTGAGAGTAATAGGAGTTGTGCGATAATAACGGCTTGTGCACCCGCTTGTCCATCGCATGACCATGGAGAGAATTCTACCCACTGGAAGTAAACAATGAAGCTTTCTATAGAATGACAGCAAGCAGAGATCTATAAGACTGTGAGGAATTGATACAGAAAGTATATAGGAAAATTGGATAACTTTTACTTACACAAACCATATCAAATATTTGCTGAAAGTGGACAACCCCTGTAATAACTTCCACTCTGGCGCACTGAACCTCTTAGTAATTCCAATATGTCTGTGTGGAGGTTATCATAAGGATGTTCAGCAAAATGTATGTGCAACTGTATCGTCCTAAAGTGACAACAAAAACAAACCAAAAAGAAAAAGTACATCACTTCCTTGGCTACTCCATATGGTTACAAGCATAATCACAATTATGGACCATCCATTGTGGATTAACCGTGCAATTGTATCAATGCTGGGTTGACCTGGCATTGATGGCAGCTATAACTTACGACAGCATTTTGGATAGAGATAATAGAAAATTTGGCTGGCTAGGGTGGACATCACCACCCACATTTTTTTTCAAAAGTGGCATGCAGGGTGTAAAAGCCTCAACTGGTCCACCAGAAAACCTGTTTCCAAAACCCATCTAACTTAATGGGAGTCCCACTATTCTTAGACCACTCTGACCTATGGATTAGTTCAACCTTACCTTAGGTTGAATTTCACTTGAAACCAACTCAATATTATAAATAGCAAACAAAATCACCAAACTGTCAAAAGCAAAACCATTGGCAAGCTACAAATCACAACACAACCACTGGTTGCCAAATGTACACATAGGAAATACATTTCAGGTTGTTTTAAAACTCTGGTTACCTCCAAACAAACATATCTGGATAAGTCATGCCAAGAGGAAAGGTTAAGAAGGGATCATTAGTATGTATTGCTGCGTGAGTAAAGAGAGTAGTCATTTTAGTCATTATCACAGACAGACTCCAGCAAAAATTTTATGTATGCATTTATGTTCCAGTGTTTTAAAATTTCATCAGGACCAAAAATGGTGACATTTGTGCAAGGATTAGACCTTTAGTGTTAGAGTAGAAAATGAGTTTGCAAAATTCCGTGCATAATCATATGTTCTTCATCTTACCTGAAGGTCTGCACTTGTAAAGGCTCCTTCTGGTTTCGGCCACGCAGCTGGAACACTTCCTTTGAGGCTTTCTTAAGCATTTTCTCGGCTGCTTGTTCTTGGTGCTGCTCAAGTTTGGTCTGTCTAGTCTGAGTGCAAGAATACAAAACTACAGTCAGGACTTAAACAGGCATCAAACAACCCATAAGTATAAGCCATATGTCATGTAAAAGACTCCAGCCAATGGTCACCTATATCGCTGGCAAAAATACAAGGGAGCACATTTACTTACAGGGTCACTGGAGTTTAATGAAAGTGCATTGTCCATCTATAATGGCCCCTAATTTGTGTCGCATGGAAGCCAGCGCAGCTGCACCACAAAAAGGGTCACGTGGGACACAATCCAAGCACACACACTTCTTAAATACCTGTGCAAGCCGTTTTAGCCCCGAAAAAGGTGCACAGTCCAACTAAAGTGCACAGAGCAACCCTTAGTAAATGAGCCCCATGATGTCCTCTACACTTGAATGTCAATAGACCTGTACTACATATTCTACTTTTAATCAAATGCAACATCATTACAACAATATATTTTTGAAGCTGTAAATACATATATGCCAAATGAATTTATGATATAACATGTACCTGTCTTTCTGCCTCTAAGAGCAAACTACGGAATCGTTCATCTCTCAGAACCCACTGAGGAAGTTCACTCTGGCCTCGAAGCTGAGCCTCCTCCAGGCGTTGCTTCAGCTCTTTAAGAGAATGTATTTCCTCATTTAATTGCGTCTGCTTTGTTCTGGATGCCTGGAGATCCAGCTCCAGGTCAAGAGATGTCCTTGCCATTATCTCTGCCATGGAAGACTGGCAGGCTTGCTGCAAGGAAAATACAAATTAGTATTGTGCATTGAACAAGTAAAAAAATCAAATTATATACCAACAAATTATAAAATCGATAACTATATCGATAAAAACTGTCAAGTGTCCAGTATCTCAATATCAGGCAAATTATATCACCATTTCCCACAGGCCCATTCACTTATATCATGCATTCACTAATAATAAGATCAAATAGAGTGTACAAGTGTCAAAAAGACAGTACCAAAAAGTATCAAAAAGAGTGTACAAGTGCTGCAAAGGAGAAATTATCCCAGGGCTGCACCATTCATGAGGCGAGTTGAGCCTCTTGCCTCCGGCAGCACCACCTAGAGCAAGACTGGGGCAGCATCAAATGTGCAGTCACCTGCTATAAAGCAAAACCTGACGTAGTATCTCTTGACACCTTATGTCATAGTGGGTGTAAGGCACTGCATGGAGAACTGATTTATTAATAAAAAGTAGTTTGTCTCAGCCAACAGAGAGTTTAGATTCATCCCTCATACCTGTTTATAGCGGAGTGTTCGCCTTTCCAGTGTATTGCGGATGAAAGGTGATTTTCTTGGTAATGTTGAACTATCGCTGTCACTTCGATATAGCTAAATAAAGAGAAATTACAATTAAAAACACAAAACATGTTCACAAGCAGGGTTCAGTAGAGATAGCTCAAAACTAAAGATTAAACTAAAGATTTTGAGAACAAACATTATTTTATCCCATGGTAAAGAACAACCAAAACTTGTGCAACTGTGAGTCTTGATGAATGGCGACCAAAGTCCCTATAGATCTGTTATCGGCACTTCATCTGCCCTGTAAGGTGCAATGTTTCGGATGCAGGGACTTCTCAAGTTGAGCCACATTTATTAAAGGAACTGTAGCAGCCTGTGAATCTGCAGCACAGAGGGGCTCATATAACCATTAGCATAATTTTAAAAGTTTAGAGGGAAAGAGGCCATGCATAACAAATATGGGAAGTTTGCCACAGTGCCTGGATCATTCAGAAAGTGCCCTTGGTTTATCTTGCTCGCCACTGCCATTTATGGGGAATGTATGTACGGCCGCAAGCTTATAGGGTCGTGTGAATGCGGTCTTAGACTGGTAAAGATCTGTGCTAAGGATCAGTAGGAACTCCATGTGCCACAGTAAAGTTCTGCACAACAGGGTTATTCTCCACTAGATACAACACTTGATCCACATCTACATCCAATTTAACGTCATGGAGACAGTATTTTTCTCCAGATTCTGTAAAAAATCTCTCATGCTCTGTATGAAAATAAAGGCATAGGCGAGTACACTAGGGACTGATACACTGCTTCATACTGCTTTGTGCAGCTCAAATATAACATGGTCATGTTCATGAGGCCATGCAGTAACTATGGACATGCAACTATTAGAGTGAACTCAATCAAGATTTTTACTACGTCTTGAGGGATAATCAAGGTAAAATGTTATATGTCAATGCATAGATACACAAATAAAGGAAATTTGCCAAGCTAAACCTGGGGGCTATGGACTACAAGGGGCTGGTAGGCTATATACTACAGGGGGCTGGCAGGTTATATACTACAGGGGGCTGGCAGGCTATATACTACAGGGGGATGGCAGGCTATACACTACAGGGGGCTGGCTAACTATATAATGCAGGGGCTTGCAGGCTGTATACTACAGGGGGCTGGCAGGCTATATACTACAGGGGAATGGCTGGCAGGCTATATACTACAGAGGGCTTGCAGGCTATATACTACAGGAGCTGGCAGGCTATATACTACAGGAGCTGGCAGGCTATATACTACAGGGGGTGGCAGGCTATATACTACAGGGGCTGGCAGCCTATATACTAAAGGGGCTGGCAGGCTTTATGACCAATGCCTTTCCCACCCTCAGCTTATACTTAAATCAATAGGTTGTTCCAGTTTTTTGTGTTAAAATTAGGAGTCTCGGCTTAAACTCGTGTCAGCTTACACTCAAGTATATACGGTATATTATTTTTAAGTCAGACTTACCCTACAAACATACTGATTCCGAGCTCCCGGAGAAAAGGTCTGAGAGCGGACAATTGTGCTGCTACGGACAAAGGGAGATCCACGAGACCTGCGACAGGATCTCTCCTTCTTCAGAAGAGTAACATCTTCTGGAAAGACGTCTTCCGTGTTGGTTTCTTTATCTACCTATAATACATACAGAGAAAAAAATATTGTGTCACTTTAGTGATCATGTTATCAAAAAACTGTATAGTTAACACCATAAATTAACAAATCAGATTGGACCCCCCCCCCTAACATTACCCATACTAAAGGCTTGAATTAAGGTAGAGATTAATTTAATATCACTGGCAGATCGAAGAACATGGGTTGGCCGTTAGACTAAGATCCGAGATAGGGAGGTGCAGCATTGTGCAGAGCTTTGTGGATGAGGGTTATTATTTTAAACTGTATTCAGAAGGAGAGGGGCAACCAGTGCAGTGATTGGCAAAAACTGGAGACATCCCTGTAGCATTTGGTCTGAAAGATGAGCCTGGCTGCTGCATAAAGAGTAGATTGTAGAGGAAAGAGTTTAGTGAGTGGAAGACCAATCAGTAGAGAGTTACAGTAGTCTAGTCGAGAGTGGATCAGAGCAACAATTAGCATTTTAGAGGTTTCAACTTTAAGAAATGAGCGGTTTCAGGAGATATTTCTGAGCTGCATGCGGCAGGACCGAGCAAGAGATTGAATATATAGTGCAAAGGAGAGGTCTGAGTCCAGCACAAACAAGACAGCGTGCCTCTTGCCTCGGTGCTATTGTGAGCCCACAGACCGAGATAGAGGTGTCAGGGATGGAACAGATAGTAGATGGTGGAAAGACAAGAAAGATTAAGTAATAAGAAGATAGCGAAAATTATGTTAGAGAGAGCAGAGAGCCAGTAAGGCTGGGGTGATGTTACGTGCAGAAGTATACTGGGGGAGACTGTATTTACTAGGGGAGGCTGTATTATACTGGGTGTAGGCTGTGTATTACTTGGGAAGGCTGTGTAATACTGGGGCAGGAGGTTGTGTATACTTGGGGGAGGCTGTATTTACTAGGGGATGCTGTGTAATACTGGGGTATGGTGTGTAATACTGGGGGAGCAGGCTGTGTATTCTGGGGGGAGGCTGTATATAGTGGGGGCGGCTGTGTGGTACTGGGGTTGGCGTAACTCTATACTGTCTATGAGGGATCTGTATATAGGGGTTGGTATATATAATAAATTGCAGGTGCGGTCGGGTGCTATAAATTATTTGGGGGACTATATAAAGGATATTTTATGTGGGGAATAGTCATGTAATGTATTTAGTGTAAGTGACTTTGGTAGATTACTATGATGAAAAAGTCCCTTCCCCAGCAGAGTTGTCGGTCTAGGACACGGGACTCCTGAAGTAGTTCCGGATGCAGATTCCCCATTCCTTCAGCAGCTGCATCTTGTTTTTTCCTAACTCTGGAATGCAGTGGCTGCAGAAATTAACTTTAATTAAAAATTATGCTAAATAATTTCAGAGGCTACTGAGGGCGTGTATTAGTCTCCAGGCACTCTGGGGCTGAAGGCTACTTCATGCCCCAGTAGCCATTTCAGACCCGCTTACCCCCCAATCGAGCTTTGCGCAAATGCAGTAGCTCTTGTCCTGCTGGCAGAGGCACGCATTCTGCTCATGAACTATTGCGCATGTACAGACCTTCAGTTCTTTTTACTCTCTGTGCTTCACGGACCGACAACGGTAGTGTGGAAATGTTCTTAAGTAGTTTCACACAGGAGTATTCTTACCAGTCTTACATCAGTATTTGAAAGCAAAAGGTGGAAAGTTTTATACATTTTCTATGCTTTTCTGTGCCAAACACTGATGTCATACTGTCATTTCAGAAAGGCCTTACAGAGGAACAATACAACTACCTAAATTAGTTATGGGGGAATAAAAGTACACATAAAGTACAAATAAAAAATTACACCACCAAAAAAATAAACTGAATTTACCTTCACAGGCTCACTGTCACTCCTCACAGAATTATACAGGGTTTCCTGCCCTGTACATATAGGACCATGTATGGAATCGCCGTATGTAGTCTCCGGATAATGAGCACTCAGCGGTGTACTGTTACTATGACAACCACTGTCCACGGAGTCTGCTTGCCAGCTCCTGGGCCAATAAGAGATACAAACAGAAAAGAAAATTCACTTTTACATTTAAAGAGGACCGATCAGGATAAATAAACCCTCTAGGGGCACTTACTAAGGTAAGCAGCTCCCTAGCCCTCCCCCAGTAATAGCAGTGTTAAATTGCTAGCTTTATCGGAACATACCGATAACCTAGGAAACAGTGGGCCACATGTATCATAGTTTTGTCTCTCTGAGGTGAATTTTAGAGACTTTTGGCGGCTAGTTTTTGCACCTTATGTATGATCATGTCTTTTTACTTGTGATACATGTTTAGTTTTTCCTATCCTGGCAGGTGCAAATTTTGGCTTCTTTTTGAGACTTTTTGTTGCAAATGTAAGAGGGTTATTTGCAGGAGTGGACACTACTGTTAATTTGGGATTTAACATGTTGCATTTTTAATGAATTTTGTAAACTATTACAACAGCTGAGGAGAGTGGATTTACCTAATTACATTACCGTTAACATTTGAATGTACAAAACGCATAGTAAATAAAATGTTAACACATGCGTCAATGTGGCGTTTATATTGCGTTTTGTAAACAAATGTTAACAGTAATGAAATAAGGCAAATCACCTCTCCTCAGCTGTTGTAATTAGTTTCAAAATGCATTAAAAACTCAATTAAACCGCTAAGTGTGACCTCACCATTAGAAGTAACCAATAAAAAAAAAAAATAAGAATTTTGACAAAAGAGGTTACTGTGCAAAATGTTAAACAGTTAAAGCATGTGAAATAATTCCAATTTACATGTTCAAATTGGGTCCATGAAAAAAAAAACCTTCCTTTGCACCTGCCCTGGACCAGGTGCACAAAAATGGCAAAATGTTGCACAGAACATCTGGAAAACAATGATACATAAAGCACACTGCACAAAGGTGCAGACAAGGCGTAAGTGAAACAGAACAGAGTTAAAAGTCGCAAAAATGGTGCAAAAACTGCAAAAGTCGCTAAAATTTGACAATTTGCCTAGCTGAAACTATGATACATGTGCCCCAGTGTAGTACATAGCGGTCCGCATGCCGGACCAAGCTTACAGCGGTCTGGCGGGATTGGAAATATGAAACATACCCTTCAAAAGGTACATAAACATATAAACATGTAAAAACATTATTAGTGTCTAAAAAGTAAGACAGTCTTATACTGCGCCAGATTTATCTGTGTGCCTGATGATGAATGATCATTCTGGTGTAAAATAAAATTGTCTAGTCTAACGTTGCACCTCTAATAAGTTAGCTTGATGGCCAAAATAACCTAACCATTTATACAGTGCGGAAGGTTTAATATTTCTGAAAAGTAGACTGTGTACCCCTCTGAGTTTGCCTCTACTTGGTCCTCTTTCTGCTCCATTTCAAGGATCTCCTCCTCGGTATATTCCAGCTTCACCCTCTCCTCTTCCAGTTCACGCTCCACTGCTTCAAGCTGCGCTGTCGTCCGAGCCAACAGAACAGATACCGCATCCTAATAGAAGAGACCAAAAATCACTCAGCACCCAGCTCCCTCTGTTTTTACATTATAAATAACCTTAAAATAGCCTTCTGTGCGTTTATGTGAGTTGTAACTGTAGTAAATTGTTCCTAGCCCCTATCTCACCCCTACAAAATTGACAACTGGGTCACCATGACACCTCATCCTGTCTCTCTGTAAATAATACTCACATTTTTTCGTGGCTTAGCGATATCACTCCTCTGAGTGCAGTCTCCAACACAAGCACCATCATTAACCCTCTGTGGTGTAGCACTGCTGTAGATCTGGACAGGATACCACTGAATATGCATCTCTTTGGCTCCTTCGTAGCCAGCCAAGTTGATCTGAGCAATCCCCTACAACAACAGAGACGAATAAGACCTCTTATTACAAAGAGCGATGGGGGTGTAAGGAAGGCGGTTTCCAATGAAATCTTACTTGCAATTTGTGTTTGGGATAAGAAAATGACATAGCCCCAACCAAGAGAGGGACAAGTTTTATAAAATGCCAATATCTCTACAGAAGGGTGAGATATCTGTGTAGAATATGTGGTTGAAATCTAAGAAACAGGGAAAAAATGCAAAAAGAAATATATTGCATCATATTTAAAGATGGTTCAGCTGGATGCCATGTCTAAGATCTGTCAAATGTCTAGTTTCCATTGAGTGGCGAAGGCCACCATTTTTTTGGAAACATGAAGTTATTTGCTTATTCCGTATACCTACCTGACCCTCTGCCTAAAAAGGAACATAACCCCCAGTTCCATGTCTAAGGTATAGAATTCCTACTCACCAGTAGCTCTTCCTGTTGTTCACGACACACAGAACATATGTATAACTGTAAGGAGCTCAGCTTTAAGACGCTGGATTGCATAGGAATTTGAAAAATTTCATTAAACATCAGAGGCATTTGGAAATCCAAAGCCTTTGAGCAGTAAGTGCTTGGTGTGATGGAATCAAGAGAAGGCAGATAAACCCGAATATGTCTGTAATAGAAGAAATACAACATTGTCAGCAAAAAAAAACTACATAAAAACTAGACATAAAATACTAGACAATCAATCAAATATTCATTATATAATATATATTCTCTATATATATTACTAATATTTTATTTAGTAGTGATGGTTTGGATAGTATATATAACATATGAATGAGAATGGGTAAAATTGCCATACAGTCGATGGTTACTATGGTGAGACAGTTGTAATCTTCTATATATTAAATGCTACACAACTGGACATGTGAGGTTTAGTTCAACACCTTTGGGTCCATCCCGGTGATGCTAATGGAACTGCAGTCTGGTTTAACCCTTGTAGTAGACAAGGAGATTTATCAAACTGTTCCACATTAAACCAAGTTTGCTGCCTTACAATGTAGCTGAAAGAGACATGGTTTTCCTTATCCCATCATGGAAAACTTTGCATATTTTCCCAGAATACCCCTAGTGGAGCATCCATGGCTATAAGACTCCACATGCCTTCATGGTGGCTTTAATTGGCCGTCTCCTTAAGGAGAACTCTTACTTCCCGACCCACATTAAACCAGTACAGAGTGTGACTAGACAGTCTTCTGCTGGACCAGATTTTGTATCTGATGTTTGATGATACATCTGGTGTAGTTTAAGAATCTCTAGTTATAATTTGCACCACCAAAATACTAATCAATCCTTTTACGCTTTCAAAATGCTATATGAAAAACAAATTCATACTATTACCTCAGTGATCCGTCACTGATCTACCTACTCTTAATCTCATCATTTTTCTAATCTACGATCTATCTGACCCCCTTACCACCTCCACCTTCTTTCTCTGGAGCACTATGGAACACACATTCTGTATGAAACAAACTCCCTGATATTCACACACATTTATCTGGAGAAATGTATCATTTTGCTATCTCTAAACTGTGCTCTTAACCTCCTCCTTTGCCTCTCACAGTGTCTCACCAAATTACCGATATATACTCGAGATAGCCGACCACAAGTCTAAGCGAGACCCCTAATTTACAACCCAAAATGGGAAACCTTTGACTCGAGTATAAGCTGAGGGTGGGAAATGCATTGATCACAGAAAACCCCCAGTATAAGCCAGCAAGCCCCCTAGTAGATAATAGCCATCCCCCTATAGTATACGCAGCCCCCAGTAGTATTACAGCCAGCCCAGCCTGCCCCCTGTATAGTAAATCCAGACCAGCCTGCCCCTGTAGTATACAGCCAGCCAGCCTGCTCTCTGTAGATACAGCCAGAAAGCCTGCCCCAGTAGTATACAGCCAGCCCAGCCTGCCCAAGTACTATACAGACAGCCCGCCTGCCCCCTGTAGTATACAGCCCAGCCCAGCCTGCCCCCTGTAGTATACAGCCAGCCCAGCCCAGCCTCTGTAGTATACAGCCAGCCGCCTGCCCCGTAGGATACAGCACACCCCATGTAGTATACAGCCAGCCAAGCCTGCCCCAGTAGTATACAGTTGGCCCAGCCTGCCCCAAGTACTATACAGACAGCCCAGCCTGCCCCCAGTAGTATCAGCAAGCACGGCCTGACCCCCAGTAGTAAAAGCCAGCCCAGCCTGCCCCTGTAGTATAAAGCCAGCAGCCTGCCCCCAGTAGTTATACCGGAGCCTGCCCCCAGTAGTACATCCAGCAGCCTATCCCCAGCGTAGTATTAAGCCAGCCCAGCCATAAAAAAAAAAAACTTATATACTCACCCTCCGGCGCCCCGATGCGCAGCGCTGCTACCCCAATACAGTGTGGCTCTTTCTGGCTCACGCCTGTCTCTTTCTTCGGCAACATTCTGCAGGCGCCCATAGTTTTCTTCATGGCCGGCGCATAGTATGATGTCAGCAGGCGGCTCTCGCCTGCCGGCCTGGGAAGGGCGTGGCCGTGTCCCTGCGGGATGTTACCCGAAGAAAGAAGACAGGTGTGGAAGCAGAAGAGGAGCCACACTGACATCGGTGGTAGCAGCGCTGCGCATCGGGGCCGCCGGAGGGTGAGTATATAAGTTTTTTTTTAAGTGCTGGGCTGGCTATTGACTCGTGTATAACGAGTTGAGGATTTTCAGCCAATTTTTGTGCCCTGAAAAACTCGGCTTATACACAGGTATATAGGTATGTTCCCTATCGCAACCATTCTAATACTACACTTCTCCCAATGACCAGAGCTTACTACCTTCTCCACCATTCTGGCCCCAACCACTCCTGCAGTTCACAAGTCTATACCACCAAACATCTAACATCAACATTTGCAAACTCTCAGAGACTCTTCTATCTACTCTCTTCTATATCCTCATGCAATGAGGTGAACTGCTGCCACCTTTCTATAACACCAGCATCACCTCAGCCTGGACCTGTAGCTCTTCTCACTCTCACTAAAACTAAACAACCAACTGCAACCCTGGACAACTCAAAAAACTGAGGCAAAGTACCAAAGTGTTGAACCCCGCTCAGAAGAAATCCTTTATAAGGAAGACCTACTCGTCATACAGCAGGCAGTCTTCAACTACAAATCTCACTTACGTATTTTTCGGACTAGCAGCTGCCAAAAAATCCTTTGATTTTCTCAGAATCAAAGGTGTGCCTTATTTTACCAAATTTTATTTTTGCATTGTATGTTTATCTGTGTAAGTGTCCACCTTTTTGTGTAATAAGCACTGTACTTGATATAATCTTCCATTTAATAAGAAGCTTCTTGTGTTCATATAAGTCTGAGAGACGTTACCTAATGATGTGTTAATTGTTGACTATAATATTATATTGCTGCATAATATAAATCCTAGGTGCCTCGTCAGCCTATTATGAACGAGCGATGACAGCTATATCACTAGTTTTTGGAGGGCGGAGAGAGTCGAGCACGCGTCCAGTGAGATCCGGAAGGCTCCCTTCTTGAACCAAGATCCAGTCAGCGAGAGCAAGGTTCCTGACAGCCCCCTTTGTCACACTAGTCAGAGAAGTGTCAATAAATGGTCTAAAAGACTTCAAAATGAGACATAAGCCCCTTTAGACAGTTGTTTGGTGCAATGATTGATACATTTTAATCCGCACCGGGTGCTGCGAAGAGAAAATGTGGCCCCTATTTTTTCATGATAAATGATCACATTGAAGTGTCCAAAGAGTCACACTATAAAAACCATTTAATATTTACTACATTTTGCATTCATGCTTGACAGAAAGTCCATTAAATCTAAGTTGTAACACATGTACAAAAGATTCGCTTCCACAATCATACCTACCAAAGAAAATAGTATTGTAGTGCTCAATATACAGTCAATAGAAGAAATGCATGAATGAAAAGTCATAGAACAATAAGTGCAAATATAGGGTAGTTGAGAGACCATCACAATAGGAGTGCACCAAGCATAGACGAGTTGAGCTCGCTTACCCAGGCAGCACCACCTTTATCCATACAATGCAGGATCTGGCACTTAAAATTGTTCTTTCATACTGTACATGATGTGAGAAGCAGCTTGGAAAATCCCATACTAAAAAATATGCTGATACATTACTACTGGACTGATGAGGCAGAGATGGCACTATTCTATAGCATCTCAGGCTGCAGAGAGTTAGGTTCACCCATGGTCAAATGAAATGTGCATTCATTATAGACACAATCTAGCCATTGGTAATCGTATGTCATAACTGTCCTTTAACTGCTATTCAATAGTGAGAATGCCTGTACATGTAGTAGGGAGATCCTAGGGAAAACAACAAAAGTGTGTGATGAAAGTTTCGCTTGGTCCTAGTGCGGATAAAAACTGGCTTAATGTGAAGCTCAGAAATTGCCAATTCTGATTCCTTTTGCTAATGTGATTGCATATATAAGTGACAAGAAACATTAAGAGTTTGACCAAGTTTTAGTGTTATTCCTTCCTTGGTTTAGGGTCTACACTGCGTGAAACCCCCAATGAGCTATAAAATTTGGGATCCTGTTCCCACTTCAAATAAGCCTGGCAGAATGGTGTGAAATCAACCTTAGCAAAAAAAAAATTGCATGGAACAGCTTAGTTAAATTTGTACTGGGTGGATTTTGTGGGTAGAATTTGGTTAAAACCTCATTCACTATGCGGTTACTGTAAATTGCCATGTCCAATAATATATAATATAATCTTTATTTATATATATATAGATTGCCGCAGCCGCTGCACAAAGATGGCAATTGGTTCCTGTCCCCATGGGCTCACAATCTAACAACCTAACAGTATGTTTTGGAGTGTGGGAGGAAACGAGGACCCGGAGGAAACCCCACAAACACGAGAGAACTACAAACTCTTTGCAGATGTTGACCTGGTGGGATTTGAACCAGGACCCCCAGTGCTGCAAGGCGAAGTGCTAGGCCACTGTCCCGCCCTATACATTGTCCAGGAAAATAAAAGGTACCAGCGGGGTAGAATCTATACATTAATATAGATGCTTTACTCACACTACTCCAACATGCATTGAGGTCTTCTCTTTTTCTCTGAGTCTTTGCTCACGAATCCTCGACATTCTCATTCCTGTGCAGAGACAACACAGATATAATACATTCTCTAATTCATGGTTATAACAAAAATACAGCACTTCACAGATATAATTCCAACGTCCTCCATCAGTCCTGGTGTACACTATTTTGTTTTGTCCCGGATACAACCTAAATCTATTTCTATGTTGGATTTCTCTGAATAGCCTCTCCGTCTGCACAACTGTGTGCTCTCTTACTACTCCCCTCCCCCTGCAGTACAAGAATCCGCGCTATGTTACAGAGGCTTAGGCCCCTCTGCCACACGTTGCGAGTCAATCACGCAGAGTTTGACGGGTTTGGTCAGTGAAAACTGACGTTGCATCACAGTTCAATCAGTTGGCAGTGCAGAGTTTCTTCACGTGTATAGTTTTATGCGCCGTTTTCAAGTGCAATTTCAATGCCATCTTTCAATCGTTTTCACACGAGATAATGGCATGAAAGGCCTCAGGGCTGGGTCTATCTTTTTTCGATGAATTGAGTGCTGTGAAAAAGCTGCACTTGCATTGGCACTTGCAACGTAGCAGAGTGCATCGCGTTTTGATGCTAGCCTGTGCTAGACTCTGTTTATGGGCGTTTTCTCCACGAGCCGGATCTTGCAAAAAGTTAAGCAATCTGCCGAGAGGTAAAAAAAAAACGCGCGTGGTGCGGGAAAAAAATGCAACTAAAAGGAAAAGACCCATGATCACCAAATGGGCTCAGAGGGCAATGCAAGTTCTGCGCGTCAATAGACACCGCAATGAAAACGCAAGTGTGGAAGGGGTCTTACTCTACTAAGACGACAGACAGATACGGCTACAGGCATAAGCAGAGTTGAGTGGTGGAGGTGACGTCAGCAGAGCTGACGTGTCATATTTTTTATATCCATCTCATGGAATCCGTTTATGTGAGTTGTAACTGTAGTAAATTGTTCCTAGCCCCTATCTCACCCCTACAAAATTGACAACTGGGTCACCATGACACCTCATCCTGTCTCTCTGTAAATAATACTCACATTTTTTCGTGGCTTAGCGATATCACTCCTCTGAGTGCAGTCTCCAACACAAGCACCATCATTAACCCTCTGTGGTGTAGCACTGCTGTAGATCTGGACAGGATACCACTGAATATGCATCTCTTTGGCTCCTTCGTAGCCAGCCAAGTTGATCTGAGCAATCCCCTACAACAACAGAGACGAATAAGACCTCTTATTACAAAGAGCGATGGGGGTGTAAGGAAGGCGGTTTCCAATGAAATCTTACTTGCAATTTGTGTTTGGGATAAGAAAATTACATTGCCCCAACCAAGAGAGGGACAAGTTTTATAAAATGCCAATATCTCTACAGAAGGGTGAGATATCTGTGTAGAATATGTGGTTGAAATCTAAGAAACAGGGAAAAAATGCAAAAAGAAATATATTGCATCATATTTAAAGATGGTTCAGCTGGATGCCATGTCTAAGATCTGTCAAATGTCTAGTTTCCATTGAGTGGCGAAGGCCACCATTTTTTTGGAAACATGAAGTTATTTGCTTATTCCGTATACCTACCTGACCCTCTGCCTAAAAAGAAACATAACCCCCAGTTCCATGTCTAAGGTATAGAATTCCTACTCACCAGTAGCTCTTCCTGTTGTTCACGACACACAGAACATATGTATAACTGTAAGGAGCTCAGCTTTAAGACGCTGGATTGCATAGGAATTTGAAAAATTTCATTAAACATCAGAGGCATTTGGAAATCCAAAGCCTTTGAGCAGTAAGTGCTTGGTGTGATGGAATCAAGAGAAGGCAGATAAACCCGAATATGTCTGTAATAGAAGAAATACAACATTGTCAGCAAAAAAAAACTACATAAAAACTACACATAAAATACTAGACAATCAATCAAATATTCTTTATATAATATATATTCTCTCTATATATTACTAATATTTTATTTAGTAGTGATGGTTTGGATAGTATATATAACATATGAATGAGAATGGGTAAAATTGCCATACAGTTGATGGTTACTATGGTGAGACAGTTGTAATCTTCTATATATTAAATGCTACACAACTGGACATGTGAGGTTTAGTTCAACACCTTTGGGTCCATCCCGGTGAAGCTAATGGCACTGCAGTCTGGTTTAACCCTTGTAGTAGACAAGGAGATTTATCAAACTGTTCCACATTAAACCAAGTTTGCTGCCTTACAATGTAGCTGAAAGAGACATGGTTTTCCTTATCCCATCATGGAAAACTTTGCATATTTTCCCAGAATACCCCTAGTGGAGCATCCATGGCTATAAGACTCCACATGCCTTCATGGTGGCTTTAATTGCCCGTCTCCTTAAGGAGAACTCTTACTTCCCGACCCACATTAAACCAGTACAGAGTGTGACTAGACAGTCTTCTGCTGGACCAGATTTTGTATCTGATGTTTGATGATACATCTGGTGTAGTTTAAGAATCTCTAGTTATAATTTGCACCACCAAAATACTAATCAATCCTTTTACGCTTTCAAAATGCTATATGAAAAACAAATTCATACTATTACCTCAGTGATCCGTCACTGATCTACCTACTCTTAATCTCATCATTTTTCCAATCTACGATCTATCTGACCCCCTTACCACCTCCACCTTCTTTCTCTGGAGCACTATGGAACACACATTCTGTATGAAACAAACTCCCTGATATTCACAACCTTTTCATCTCTAGAAAATTGTCTCATTTTGCTATCTCTAAACTGTGCTCTTATACCTCCTCCTTTTGCCTCTCACAGTGGTCCTCACCAACTTACCGTATATACTCGAGTATAAGCCGACCCAAGTATAAGCCGAGACCCCTAATTTTACAACCCAAAAACTGGGAAAACCTATTGACTCGAGTATAAGCTGAGGGTGGGAAATGCATTGATCACATAAACCCCCCAGTATATAGCCAGCAAGCCCCCAGTAGTATATAGCCATCCCCCTATAGTATACAGCCAGCCCCCAGTAGTATACAGCCAGCCCAGCCTGCCCCCTGTAGTATAAATCCAGACCAGCCTGCCCCCTGTAGTATACAGCCAGCCCAGCCTGCTCTCTGTAGTATACAGCCAGCAAAGCCTGCCCCCAGTAGTATACAGCCAGCCCAGCCTGCCCCAAGTACTATACAGCCAGCCCAGCCTGCCCCCTGTAGTATACGCCCGGCCCAGCCTGCCCCCTGTAGAATACGCCAGCCCAGCCCAGGCCCTCTGTTAGTATACAGCCAGCCCAGCCTGCCTCCAGTAGTATACAGCCACCCCCATGTAGTATACAGCCAACCAAGCCTGCCCCCAGTAGTATACAGCTGGCCCAGCCTGCCCCAAGTACTATACAGACAGCCCAGCCTGCCCCCAGTAGTATACAGCCAGCCCAGCCTGCCCCCAGTAGTAAAAAGCCAGCCCAGCCTGCCCCCTGTAGTATAAAGCCAGCCCAGCCTGCCCCCAGTAGTTTTAAGCCAGCCGAGCCTGCCCCCAGTAGTATACATCCAGCCCAGCCTATCCCCAGTAGTATACAGCCAGCCCAGCAATAAAAAAAAAACTTATATACTCACCCTCCGGCGGCCCTGATGCGCAGCGCTGCTACCCCAATGTCAGTGTGGCTCCTCTTCTGGCTTCCACGCCTGTCTTCTTTCTTCGGCAACATCCTGCAGGGCGCCCATGTTTCTTCATGGCCGGCGCATAGTATGACGTCAGCAGCGGCCGCGCCGGGAAGGGCGTGGCCGTGCCCTGCG
Organism: Engystomops pustulosus; assembly: GCA_019512145.1. Taxonomy (NCBI): domain Eukaryota; kingdom Metazoa; phylum Chordata; class Amphibia; order Anura; family Leptodactylidae; genus Engystomops; species Engystomops pustulosus. Next base: position 211,874,135 of record CM033642.1, read on the forward strand.
GGATGTTACCGAAGAAAGAAGACAGGTGTGGAAGCCAGAAGAGGAGCCACACTGACAATGGGGGAGAAGCCCTGTACGTCGGGGTCGCCGGAGGGTGAGTATATAAGTTTTTTTTTTAAGTGCTGGGCTGGCTATTGACTCGTGTATAAGCCGAGTTGAGGATTTTCAGCACAATTTTTGTGCTGAAAAACTCGGCTTATACAAAGGTATATATGGTATGTTCCCTATCCAACCATTCTAATACTACACTTCTCCCAATGACCAGAGCTTACTCACCTTCTCCACCATTCTGGCCCCAACCACTCCTGCAGTTCACAAGTCTATACACCCAAACATCTAACATCAAACATTTGCAAACTCTCAGAGACTCTTCTATCTCTCTCTTCTATATCCTCATGCAATGAGGTAGAAACTGCTGCCACCTTCTATAACACCAGCATCACCTCAGCCTTGGACCCTGTAGCTCTTCTCACTCTCACTAAAACTAAACAACCCAACTGGCAACCCTGGCACAAAACATCTGAGGCAAAGTACCAGAAGTGTTGAACCCCGTCAGAAGAAATCCTTTTATAAGGAAGACCTACCGTCATACAAGCAGGCAGTCTTCAACTACAAATCTTCACTTACCGTATTTTTCGGACTATCAGCTGCACAAAAAATCCTTTGATTTTCTCAGAAATCAAAGGTGTGCCTTATTTTACCAAATTTTTATTTTTTGCATTGTATGTTTATATCTGTGTAATGTGTCACCCTTTTAGTGTAATAAGCACTGTACTTTTGATATTAATCTTCCATTTAATAAGAGCCTTCTTGTGTTCATATAAGTCTGAGGAGACGTTACCTACATTGATTGTTTAATTTGTGACTATAATATTATATTGCTGCATAATATATCCTAGGTGCCTCGTCAGCCTATATATGACGAGCGATAACAGCTATATCACTCAGGTTTTTGGAGGGCGGAGAGCTGTCAGAGCACGGTCCAGTGAGATCCGGAAGGCTCCCTTCTTGAACCTAAGATCCAGTCAGCGAGCAGCAAGGTTCCTGACAGCCCCCTTTGTCACACTAGTCAGAGAAGTGTCAAAAAATGGTCTAAAAGACTTCATAAATGAGACATAAGCCCTTTTAGACAGTTGTTTGGTGCAAATGATTGATACATTTTAATCCGCACCTGGGTGCTGCGTAAGAGAAAATGTGGCCCCTATTTTTTCATGATAAATGATCACATTGAATGTGTCCAAAGAGTCACACTATAAATACCATTTAAATATATTTACTTACATTTTGCATTCAAGCTTGACAGAAAGTCCATTAAAATTCCTAAGTTGTAACACATGTACAAAAAGACATTCGCTTCCACAATCATACCTACAAAGAAAAATAGTATTGTAAGTGCTCATATATACAGTACAATAGAAGAAATGCATGAAAAGTTATAGAACAATAAGTGCAAATATAGAGTAGGTTAGAGACCAGTCACAATCAGGAGTGCACCAAGCATAAGACGAGTTGAGCCTCTTACCTCAGGCAGCACCACCTGTTATCCACTACAATGCAGGATCTGCCACTTAAAAATTGTCTTTTCATACTGTACATGATGTGAGAAGCAGCTTGGAAAATCCCCATACTAAAAATATATCTGATACATTACTACTGGATGAGGCAGAGATGGCACTATTCTATAGCTCTTCTCAGGCTGCAGAGAGTTTAGGTTCACCCATGGTCACAATGAAAATGTGCATGCATTATAAAGACACAATCTATGCCATTGGTAATCGTATGTCATAACTGTTACTTTAACTGCTATTCAATAGTGAGAATTCCTGTACATGTATGTAGGGAGATCCTAGGGAAAACAAACAAAAGTGCTGTGATGAAAGGTCGCTCTAGTCTCTAGTTGCGGATAAAAAACTGGCTTAATGTAGAAGCTCAGAAATGATGATTTCTGATTCCTCTGTGCCAATGTGATTGCATATATTAAGTGACAAGAGACTATTAAAGAGTTTGACCAAGTTTTAGTGTTATTGCCTTCTTGGTTTAGGGTCTAACTGCTGAAACCCCCAATGAGCATATAAAATTTGGGTCCTGTTCCCACTTCAAATAAGCCTGGCAGAATGGTGAAATGGTGAAAAAAAAATTACATGGAACAGCTTAGTTAAATTTGTACTGGGTGATTTTGTGGGTAGAATTTGGTAAAACCTCATTCACTATGCGGTTACTGTAAATTGCCATGTCCAATAATATAATAATAATTCTTTATTTATATATACAGATTCCGCAGCGCTGCACAAAGCATGGCAAATTGGTTCCTGTCCCCATGGGGCTCACAATCTAAACAACCTAACAGTATGTTTTGGAGTGTGGGAGGAAAACGGAGGACCAGGAGGAAACCCACGCAAACACGGAGAAAAACATACAAACTCTTTGCAGATGTTGACCTGGGTGGGATTTGAAACCAGGACCCCAGTGCTGCAAGGCAGAAGTGCTAGGCCACCGTGCTGCCCTATATATTTTTCCAGGAAAAATAAAAGGTACCAGTGGGGTAGAATCTATACATTAATATAGATGCTTTACTCACACTACTCCAACATGCACTTGAGGTTCTTCTCTTTTCTCTGAGTCTTTGCATCCAGAATCCTCGACATTCTCATTCCTGTGCAGAGACAACACAGATAATAATACATTCTCTAATTCATGGTTATTAACAAAAATACAGCACTTCACAGATATAATTCCAACCTGTCTCCATCAGTCCTGGTGTACACTATTTTGTTTGTCCCCGGATACAACCATAAATCTATTTCTATGGTTGGATTCGTCTCATGAATAGCCTCTCCTGTCTGCACAACTGCTGTGCTCTCTACTACACTCCCCTCCCCCCTGCATTACAAGACCAGCGCAATGTACAGAGACTTAGGCCCCTTCCACACTTGCGTTGCAGATCACGTCAGAGTTTGATCAGTGTTTGGTCAGTGAAAAACTGACGTTTTGCATCAGAGTTCAATCAGTTTTCAGTCAGAGTTTCTTCAGTGTCTCAGTTTTTCACGCGCGTTTTCAATGCAATTTCAATGCAATTTCAATGCGTTTTTCACGTACAGATAACGTGCATGAAAGGACTCAGGACTGAGCTTTATCTTTTCTATGGCAATTGATGCGTGAAAAATGCATTGCATTTGCAAGTGTCTCAGAGTGCAATGCGTTTTTGATGCGTCTTCATAGACTTGTATGGTGCGTTTTTCACGCGCGTGACTTGCAAAAGTAGAGCATGCCGAGATTTAAACAAAAACGCGCGTGTGTGCGTGAAAAAAAATGCAAGTCTGAAAAGACCAATTGATCACAATGGGTCAGAGTGCAATGCAAGTTCTGCGCGTCAATAGCACGCGCATGAAAAACGCAAGTGTGGAAGGGGCCTTACTCTACTAGCTACAGACAGATACAGGCTACAGGCATATAGCAGAGTTGAGTGTTGTAGGTGAGTCAGCAGAGCTGACAGTGTCATTATTTTTTATATCCATCTCATGGATCTCATTTCTCATCTCTGATCTGTCTCATCTCTCTTTTTTCTATTTGTCAGATGCCAGTTGAATGTTTAGTACATAAATAAAAGTATAGAAAAACCTGTACCCTGATAATCTAAACACATAGTCAGAAAACACAACTACAGGAATCATAATGTGTCTGCCTAGAGAGTCCCCGTTCACACTTTGAAATTTTACACTGATCATCACTCAGTTATAGGAGCTAAACAGCATTAAAACTGCGTAATTTTTTTTTTTTTTAAATTGTAAAATAAATGATCATTATTGAATAAAATAAATTATCTTTATTGTGTAAACATCACTAAGGGAATAAAATTTGAGTACTTTCTTTCATGGGCAAACCCATTTAAAAGAAATCTACCATCAAAATCCATCATGATAAACCAGGCCACTTACACATAGATCAAAGCACCATGACTGTGATAATTGTTTTTTATTTGTTACCCGTGACTTATTTGCTTCTAAATCAAGTTATAGTAATGAATCAAAAGGGGTCCGGGAGGGGTTACCAGAGACCCTCTGTGCTGCAGCTGCACAGGCTTCTAAACTGTCTCCCCCTTCCTCTGGCTGCTGTAATCTCGTTGCTTTAAAAATGTTACAGCACACAGTGGAAGTGAGGAAGTGATCCTGCACAGTGTAAAGGTCGGTGAATCTACGGCACAAGAGGCTCTGATAAGACCCCCCAGAGTCCTTCAGGCTCATAAGCATAAGTTGATTTTAGAAGGAAGGAGTTTATGAATAACAAATATTTGAAGATTACCACAGTGATGGAACTATGAGTAAGTGTCCCTTAGTTTATCATGCTTGATGGTAGATTTCCTTAAAATCAGGAAGAAAGGCAGGGGAAAAAAAGGGGGAACAACAAAATTTTTCTTTAATAAAGCATATTAAAACATTTACTATTATCATCTGCACTATTAATTAATCAAATTTTGCATAAATATACCATATCCTCATCTGTTCATATATGCTGCAGTTCATAACTATCGGATGAAGCTAGTAATATTAGAATAGAGTGATTAGGTCTGTTCTGTTGGAATATGCCTTGTACCATATTTATACTTTGGGTTAATTAGTGATATGGATTATAACACACACCTTTTTAATTTTGTTGGCTTTCTTTGCCAATGGCTACATTTTAATCATGTTTTGTGAACTAAATAAAGATTTAAAGTTAAATTATGCTTTTTGGTGTAATTTCTTTTTCTGACTTACAAACTTTTGGTTATTAATATTAGAAATAGCAAACCTTTTACACAAAGCTTCAAAAACACCACTGTCACTTGCAAGAGAGTCATCTGATAATCCAGCAGAGACTCCTTTGGCTTTCTCTAGACTTATTCCACAGTCTGCAGGAATTGCAATTTCTGTAAATGATAAACATATATTTGTATTAGTCTGATATCTGCAGTTTCACACACGAAAATAGAAGTGTCCATTTAACTTGCTGCTATTTTATCTATCTACAATGGGTTCCACTACTAGAATACTCATCAGATTTTCTAACATGTATCTTTCCTATAACAACAGACCCCCTAACTATTTGACTAGGAAAATGAATACCCCTCTCTTATTTCTCTAGGATCCATTGGAAAAAGTCAGGATTAGGCAGACAATGGTAGGATCTAAAAGATATGTTATCCTAACAGCCTTGTTCTCAGCATTTATGGTAAAAGGCAAAAAATAGCTACAAGTTTCTAACAAATCTCAGCTGTACTTATATTTCACCACTAGGTGGAGGCATGTCACCTTGAAAGGAGTGAAAGGGTTTTTCCACCCCCAAAAAATGTATTACGTAGCCACAGGATTGTCAAGAGATTGGGGAAGCCCCTTTACGCTGTGTGACATACCATTACCTAGTGCTTAATCTTTGAATAGAGCAGAATCTAGTTTTTTCTAAATGATAAATACATTTCCAGATTTAGATAAGAAATTAATTTGACAATAAGCAAATGTTTTAAAGCGTTTAACAACTATGATGGCCAAGTATTCTTTTCCTGCTTTGTTCATCTCTGCATCCAGTCAGTCGTAACTATTTATTTGTCTCTTGTCATAACTGTATGTAAGTTGTATTTTTCATCTTAGGGCATATAAAGTATAGATATATGCTGTATATAGATATAGGGAGAGATTTATCAGAAGTGCCTGAGAGGAGAATTGTTCTAGTTGTCTATGGTAACTAAACCAAGCTCAGCTTTAATTTTCTCACAGGTGTGGATATAGTAGAATATGGCTAAGACTTTAAAGGGGTATTCCAGTAATACACATAATTCATATACAAATGGGTCCTTAAAATCTAAGATAATGGGGGTCATTTACTAAGGGCCCAAATTGCTCTTTTTCGCCAGGTTTCCCGAATATTACAGTTTTACGCCATTTTTCCCGGAATTGCCCCGGGTTTATGGCGCACGCGTTCGGACTGTGGCGCATCGGCGCCAGCATGCATGCGATGGAAATCAATGGCATGGCTGTCGGAAAACCCGATGAATTCGGAAAAACCGCGGTATTTAAAAAAAAATGTGTTGCTTAACATGCCCTTACATGCAACCAGGATAGAATGGTGAACTCCGGCAAACCTCTGCGCAGCAGCAACACCTGGTGGACTTCGGGCACACTATCATAGTGAACCGCCGGAAGACCCGAACCCGAACCCGAGAACGTGCCGCTGAACCGTGACAGGAGCGGGTAAGTAAATGAGCCCCACTATGTAATTAGTTGTTATTTCAAATTTCGCTCCCCTTAGCAGAAAAATGCTGCTGACATACACTGTAATGAAGAATTAATATGCTACTGTCCCTTTAATCAGTCCGTTGATCAGTCCGGAGCAAACACAGGACAGAAGATGGCCGCTGGTCACATGTCCACATCGCATGTCCTTCACCTGCCTGGGCAGGTCATGTGATCATCACTATGTTTGGCTGTAGTCGGTTGGTTGCAGTGTATCTAGTATGGCCAGTGTGTGATGAGATGTCATCTCAGTGAGGTAATGTGCAGTGATGGCAGTTACACATCATAACTATGGTAACAGATCAAGAAGTCTGTAGAGCATAAGAGGGAGGAGGTGTTACTGAGAACTAAGGATAATGGGACTTGTAGTTTCCAGTGATATCTCCACCTACTTTAGAGAGCCCATAAAATTTTGTGAATCATAAAATCAAGCTATTTAAGTTACATTTTGTGAGTAATGACATTGAGTTTCGTTATATTCAATTACCTATAGTATTATGGGTTTTTGTATAAGACATTCATATTCCCGGAATACCCCTTTAATCAATCTTGAAAATTACTAGAGAGTTAAACAATGGGCATTCATATAAAGGAGTTTTATTGGTTACTGATACACATGAGCAGACCAGGTCTGAAGTTCCAGTACATCTTGTGCGACAGCCCACCTGACCAGCTATGGCTAGTAGCTAGGAAACATACCCAAATTTAAAGGACATCTACTGTCAGAATCAAGGATTGTAAACCAAGCACACTGACATACTGGTGTGTGCACGCTCTGCTGTTCTTTTAGCTTCTTATTCCCTGGTTTTTACAAGAAAAATAATTTTAATATTATGCAAATGAGCCTGAGGGTTTCCAGGCTCCATAGGTTTTAGTAGACCCTGGAGCCCCTCTCACTCAATTGCATAATTTTTAAATCCTGTTATTATTAAAAACTAGGGCAAAAGAAGCTAAAGGAAAAGTGAATCCAGCTAGAGGGGGTACATGTCAGTATGTCAGTGTGCTGGGTTTACAATCCTTCATCCTGATGGAAGATTTCCTTTCAAGTAAGGGTCAGCTCATCTCCAGTTATTGATACTGATTGGATAGGTTATCAATAAAAGACTATTGGGGGTCTGACACCTGGGGCCCTCACTTATCAGTTACTGACTTCATGTACTGGAATAACAACAGAGAAAGGTAAATGACGTCCATTTTCTGTGAAAGGTTTAGTTTCCGTTGCCAGACTGGCTACTGTGCAGAGTATGGGCTCCCAGCTGCATTTACTGGGATGTTGCCATGATTGGTTGATCAAGGGTGTCCAATAAAAAATTGTATGTGCTAAATGTTGTTACCTTACCTGCTGTAAAACAATGATGAATGAGGAGTGTAAGAAGGACTGTATTGGAAGGATAAATTGTCGGGAGTGACTTGAGAACACATGCTATAATAGGTTACAATTTCGGTACAGGCATGATGGATCTTGTAACATCTCCTCTGATTTTTATGACATAGATATACAGAAATACATGCCACAAACACATACCTGCTCTCATCTGAAGGCTTGAAAATTGTGCACCTCCTTCTCTGAGATTTCTATTTTCAGTATAACAGCCTAGTAAATGGGATGATGTCCCCTGTGCCTCTTCATCAGCAAGAGAGGGGCCGTGTCTCATAATTTCCAGAGCACCCATTATTTCCTCCAATCCCTCTGACATTTGGGCTAGAGGAGAGTCACGAGAAGCAGAAAGAAAGGGAGTGTCCAGAGGAGAGCTTGGAGGGGACAGCGAAGACAATGATGAGCGTGATGACAGGGAGGCTAAGGACTGAGGGGTGTCCATTGACATCTTCTGTTTATTGATGTTGGAGAGGCCAGCGGTCTCAGAGTACTGACTGTCTCTGCACACAGCATCTAATGGCATCATATCAAAGCGCATATGTGGCGAAAACTCAGAATGAGAGTCAGGCTTCTCGTAATGTGGAAGGCCATAAATGTCTGTAAAGCTTATGGAGCTGAGGGAACCTCGACTGGACGCTAGAGATCCTCGACTCGAAGCCAGGGAACCACGGCTGCTGCCAGAAGACATGGTAAGGGTGCTGGCAGACAAGCTACAAAAAAAAGAGAAGGCCTTTTAATTAAACAATATAAATACATATACTGTAACGTTAAAACAATGAGGGCTTGTCCACTTTCAGCAAATAATTGATATTGTTTGTGTAATGAAAAGTTATACAATTTTCCAATATACTTTCTGTATCAATTCATCATGGTTTTCTAGATCTCTGCTTTCTGTTCTTCAATAGGAAGCTTCTATGTTTACTTCTAGTGGATAGAAATGTGTCCATAGTTTTTTGAGGGACATACAGCTGCACAAGCCGTTATTATCACAGAAAGTAAATGGCGCTGCATGTCCATCACAAGGCTATGGACAAATTTCTATCCACAGGAAGTAAACATAGAAGCTTCCTATAGCAAGAAAGCAAGCAGAGCTCTAGAAAACCATGAAGTATTGATACAGAAAGTATATTTGAAAATTGTATAACTTCCGTACACAAACCATATCAATTATTTGGTTAAAGTGGACAACCCCTTTATATACACTAAATGTAAAAAAATGTTGACATTTATATTATACTGCAATATACATTTATAGTATGCAATTGATTGGAATAAATATTTAACATTTTGTAAGTTTGCACAAAATGGTCCTATTGAAGCAATTAAAAACTGAATGATTGGTTTTGAAAAATTCAGTAAAACAAAAATTGAGGTACTTCTCTGACAATGGGAGCATCTGTAAAGTGCAGTCAGATGTGTAGGAGATAGGAGCCTGATGATTGGCTTGGTGCCTACCTCTTCAGTTGAGTATGAAGGTAAGAGGCCAGGCGGGTCGCTTCTTCCAGATGTTTCAAGAGGCAGTTTCTTTTCTCTTGCAGCAGTAGCCTTAAAAAATAGGACACAGTGTTATAATTAAAACATTTACTTCAATCTCTTCTACTTTTTTAATTTGTGTCAATATAAAAATTATGGGGGAGATTTATCAGAAGTGTCTGAGAGCAGAGCTGTTTTATTTGCCAATGGCAACCATTCAGAGCTTAGCTTTCATTTTCCAACAGCTACTTATAAAATTAAAACTGAGCTCTCATTGGTTTCCATGGGCAACAGTTTTACCTCAGACACTTCTGATAAATCTCCTCCATAGTATGTGCCCATAGGTCTCCTTTGAATGAGTTGTTTCATCTTTTTATTTTAGAGCTCATCAGTCCACATCTGTGCATCATACCCTTATGCACAGGATAGATCATTAGTATCATATCATATGAGTGTGGGTCAGCCACCCAGTACCCCTTAGGTCAGCTGTTTTGAGTAGCCTCTTGGCGCCAGAATGATGACAGAGAGAGTGTATCCAGACGTCTTTATCCGGCCCCTGCAGTAGCTTGCAGTAACTCACCTCTAGAACAGCAACTTACAGTAGTTTCTATTTAGGTCTATTCTGCTAAGCCCCCCATTAATCTGATAATGATGCCTAATTAAACGAATAGATTATTAAAGGGGTTTTCCCATGAAGCAAAATGAGGGGTGCAACGGGGGTAAATAGGACTGTTCTTGTGATCTGTGGGGGTCCCATCACTGAGACCAATCAGCAAGTTAGGGCCTAGCTTAGTCCGTGGGAAAACTTTTAATATTGACTATTGGCCTATATTAATAAAAGGTACACTTAGCTGAATATAAATGTACGCCATGCAGTGAATACCTGACATCGTACTCAAATGATAGGGGCTATGGATACTGTAGCAATTGACTCCTTATAGATTAGGATAATATCACTATTAATGATATGTAACACAGTATCAATTTCACACAATCTTTCAGCAGTTTGTCATGCTATCCACAGGGTATCATCCAAACCTATACCCCTGGGATAGATGATGCACTTCGTTTTGAGTGTGATGAGAAGGAATCGATGACTGACCTCCCTGGCTATCCAGAGAGGCACAAGAGAGGTCAGCCTAGCAACAGACTGTTTTGGATCCTCCTCTCAGAATACACATGATACATTATGGGATTTGACTCCAGCTGCCAATCCTGCAGTTTCACATAACACATGTCCAGAAAACAATTTGTTCTCTTAAACCAACAGTTTAACACTCTTCTGCGGAAGATATATCACCTACTTATTTCAAGCCTGTGTTAGTCTGTGTAGGAAAACATTTCAGTATCAGGATCACTGACTTTGAAATGTCAAATGAGATATTATACTCAAGACAAGTACCCAAAATATGTCAGAACAGCCTGACCAAAATATTCAAGTATTTCAGTATAGCTTACGTCCACTTTTACTGAACCATATCATAAAAACCAAAGTATTGTGTGGATTTCCTGTCCTCTTCTTTTCCAGTCCAGCATCTTCTCATCCCAAAGAATTGTCCATTTTAACTTTTAACGGAAGTGTTGTTTTTATTTTTCCAAACATCATGTAAGGCTCTTCATTTATCACAAAGGCCCTAATCCTATGATGGATCCCTTGGACCCAGTTGACTTCATCTACATCTCATCTACAATGAAAAATCTGCACTTTAAATTATGCACTTCACATCTCTATCAGTGTCCATTCCATGTTATTTATAATGGAGGCAGCCGTAATATAGCCCGCACCATATTCCCCATTGTATTTGAGGGAAACACGACAGAAGCGTGTCTTTCCTATTGGTTAACCATATGGGGAACGGAGACCATCCATTTACCTTCAACATTTAGTTTCTATTGTACTCTTCTATTATGGAAGAGCACGACAGAAATTTTAGCAGTGTTGTGAACCGCCAAATTCGTCTTTCAGACATCGATATGTATTCCGTGCGTCTTGGTCATTATTTCTCTCGGACTGCTCTGCGTCTGGTCCATGCACTGGATGAGGGGGCCATGGCTGTCCCAAATTAAAATCAGTACTTGTGTCTAGCAGGGCCCCCGCTCTGTCCATCCTCCCATCAGATTGGTGGGATCTGACCGGGAAAAAGTTGGGCCGGATCCCACCTGTCATCTGTGGCAGGGGAGCACAGAAGCTTTTAGCCCCAATGGTCCATTGCTCCTTCAGCATGCGGCCTGCAATGACATCGCCTTCGCCGAATCTCCAGAGAAGAGAGAGCGCAAAGAAAAGGAAATAAGGTAAGTATTTTATTTTTTTCTTAAATATATTTTACTATTGGAAGGGCACTAGTTTAGGGGGCAATATTACTAATGGCTACTAATGGTGGTGGTGGTGGGGAATATTACTAAAGGCTACTGGTGGGTGGAATATTAATAATGGCTACTAGTGGCAGCAAAATTACAAATGACTTCTTGTGTTGGGAGGTATTACTAATGGCTGCTGGTGGGGGAATATTAATAATGACCATTGTGAGGGGGTTACTAATGGCTACTGTGGGGGTGATATTAATGATAACTGCTGTGGGGGAGATATTACTGATCGCTACTGTGGGGGGGGGATATAACCAATGGTTACATTGAGTGGGCAATATGAATAATGGCGGTGATCTGGCAACTGTGGTGGGCAATATGAATTGGCTACTATGGGGGCCACTAAGACCAAATGGCTATTGTGGGGGAACTGTGACCCTATTGGCTATCGTGAGGACCAAATGCCTGTATTGGCTACTGCAGGGCTCCTGTGACTATATGGCTACTGTAGGGCCCCTGTGACTATATTTGTAATTAAATTGCCTACTGGGAAGCCCATGTTACTATATTGACTATTGTGGGTACGCTGATCCCATATTATGACCAGAATAGTATTGAGTTAGTGTTATGAAGTTGCTAAAATTTTTGTGTTGCTATATCTGTAGAGACAAGTAATGGCTGAAAGAGAAGGGAAAAGAAGAAAAGGAGAAGTTCTCTTATCAAAAGCGTCATTTGTCACCAGATTTACAGTAAGTGCTGGTATTTCCCATGAGCTCACAATTCTGTAGTATCTTCGCACGCTGTGACTCTTCTCTTATGAGGGGACACAACATGGCGACAGTCTTATACTACACCACATTTATCATCGAGAATCAATGTGATAAATTTACTTCAAAGTCCTCCTTCTATGTAGTCATACTGCGGCTAGCATGTGGCCTCATTACTTTCTATGGGCTCATGCTCGTGGTTATGAAATCTACGGTCCTGCGCATGAGCCTACTGCCTGAGCCACAAATGATAGAGCAGGCCCTTACTTGCTGCTGGCAGATGGGTCACAACCTCCCCTTCGCCATCCATCTTCTTTAAAGTATTAGTTATGCTACTGGTGTGAACTTAGCCTTATGCAGGTTTTGTTTCAAATTTCTCATCCATTTTACTGATACTGTGAATGCTGAAAATTTCCTGTCTGTAATTCAAAGTTGGAAATCCACAACACATATTCCCAAACTGGAGTTATCCTTATATAGCCAAAAGTGACAAACCCCCCCAAAAATCAACCACTGGAGACCAAAAAAACCCACCTGCGCCATATGTGCTACACTTGCTATGTTTTGGCGCTATAATTTAGCTTCTTTTTCAAAACTCACTCGTTTTTTGTTCAATTTGGTTGAAGCTCTTCAGTCCCAACTCTTTTCCTTCACTTATAGTTTACTGACATTTTTTTGACTAATAAAGCAAGTCTACCAATTTCTAAACTCTTTCATGAATATGGAGTGTCATTTCTGATTCTCATTTGTTCTTTATATGTTGTGCCAAATACATTGAGGCTGTGTCCCGTAATATATAATCAAAGTGCAAAATTCTGATGAAATCGGGTACCAAAAAATAACACCTAGCTCAAAAAATAAAAAATACCCCCCAATGAGACTCAGTTCACACAGCTATTGCTAGATCAGATTCGTAGCCTTCTCAAATTCTGATTCTATTATGACTTCTGTAAATAATAAAATACAATGTTTGGCAACCCACATCATAAAGTCTGTTATGCGAATAAGCCTGTTACAATAAGACTTATCCATATGTGTCCATCCAGTGCGATTTCAACAACGACTCTCAGCCTCCCATTGAATCTGCAGGAGAATCTGTTGTGTGAACTAGTCCTAAATACCTAATACACAGTATACATTATTTTGCAAAAAAAAATATGAGGAAACAAAGAACTTGAGGGTAGTTATTATTGTTATGTTTTTATGTCTAAAAATATCAAATAAGAGTAAACTACAAACCTTTCGGTGACCCCCTGGGCAGTGGTAGAGCAGGCCCTCTGTATCTCATCAGCCAATCGTCTTTTCTCCTCTTCCAACTTTGCCAATTCTTCGGGAGATCGTCTTTGCTGGCTGATGAGCTGCAGGTCTTGTAGAAGGGCTTCCTTCTCCTTGATGAGCTGGAGGCGATCCCTGTCCGCTTCAGCCATTCCTGGCCAGGTTTCATTATCCAACAGAGCCAATTGGTGTTGTATGCTGGAAACTCTGATAAATAACATAAAAAGTAATTAGCAATGCGCTATAAAATTATTGGTAACATTCTTATAGAAATACATAATAAGAAACCCACAAATCTCCATTACATCTGGTCTAGCTTGTAACCATAGAGTATCTAACTTGAAATGTGACACATTATGGCACTGTTACTAGTTATACAGTATAGTTTACAGTATATACATGTAGTTTCACACTTTTTACACATTTTCTTTCTACAATATGACTGGTATTTATGATTTGGATGTGCTTTTGGTACATCATTCATTAATCCAGCAGAACTTTTTGCAAGTGTTGGGAAACCATCAACGTCAAAAAGTCCCTAATAAATAACAATAAATAAATAAAGCATTTTATAACAATGAACTAATGTCACAAAGGTCTCATTGTTACCGGTCGCATTGTCTCACCTGAAGAAACAGCCAGCTACTGCACATTGGGGCAGATTTACTTACCCGGTCCATTCCCGATCCAGCGGCGCGTTCTGTGCTGTAGATTCGGGTCTTCCGGCGATTCACTAAGGCAGTTCCTCCGAGGTCCACCAGGTGTCGCTGCTGCGCTGAAGTTCCCTGAGGTCCGCCGGAATGCACCATCCTATACCTGGTGAAGGTAAGTGCGTGTCCTGCAACACTTTTTTTTTTTTTAAATGCGGCGGGTTATCGTTCGGCCACGCCCCCAATTTCCATCACGTGCATGCCGGCGCCGATGCGCCATAATCCGGCGCAAATCAGAAATATTCGGGTAACACGTTGGGAAAACGTGAATCGGGCCCTTAGTAAATGACCCCCATTGTCTTATTAAATTATATTAGAACTATTAAAGCAAACCTGTCATCAGGAATGTCATTTGTAGATGGCATTTAAAATGTCTTTGTCAGCATTTTGAATAATTTCAGTAATTTATATAAGTTTCATTCACATTACCTGGCTCCCTGCTAGCAGCAGGTGGTGAGTGACAGGGGGAAGGGGGAGGAGGAGTATGGGGAGGGGCAGGTGCAGCTTGTGTGTGCCTGTGTCAGTCTACTCTCCTCCACACTTAAGCAGGTGTGCTGTAGAGGAAGAATACACAAAGAGACAAAGGCACACACAGGTTGCAAAAAATCACATCACTACTCTCATGATCTTCAGCTTGGACTCGCATTACCAAACACAGACATCGAAAATAGTGGCGCTGTTTCAGAAATATAATTAAACACAATCCCCTGAATTAAAATTAATTAATAACAAATAGGTGATGCCTTTTCCTGTAGTGAAACAAGGAACAAAGTCTTCAGAAATATCACAATGCATCTACTCCCCTTTGGCCCTTGAATTTGAGACACGCAGCCAAAAGTAAAGCAAAGTATGCTGATACTTCTCAATTTCCACAGGAGAAATGACATTACAGATGGCCAGGAAAAAAAAAACTCTCCCAAAAGAAAAGAAATCTAAAACAGTTTATATCCTACTAGCATCTGGAAAGAATTTACATCACGTGGCCTCGAAGGCAAATATTTTTCTTCAAACAATGTTTTAAAAAATGAAGAAGAAAAAAAAAGACTAAAATGAAAGCACAAGACATAGCAGCATTTGTGGTTATGGATGGG
Source organism: Engystomops pustulosus (assembly GCA_019512145.1). Taxonomy (NCBI): domain Eukaryota; kingdom Metazoa; phylum Chordata; class Amphibia; order Anura; family Leptodactylidae; genus Engystomops; species Engystomops pustulosus. Next base: position 211,889,399 of record CM033642.1, read on the forward strand.
GGGAATTCAGGTTTCCGCAAGTAGTAAGAAAAGACCTATTAATGTTTCCAAGTCAGGGTATAATGACCAGGGAAATGCTGATTTCCCAATGTAAATCACGAGTACTGACATGACACATGGTATGAAATATGTACAAAGATAGGAGTGGGGCCAGTGTATAAACACATGATATCCTGCATAGCGTACAGCTGTGGGTATGGGTCAGCTGCCAAAATTCAGTAGCCAATACATTTAGGTAATGCTAGCTTTGCTCCAGCCAAACTAGTGAACGTGAAGCATATTGTGGGGCTTTCATTATTTGTGTCGCAAGGTCCGTTTTTTTATTGGCGCACACCTTGTGTGGTTTATTAGAATAGGATTTTAGATTGTGGTGCTTGGGATTAATAAATTGTCAAACAACAGAAAAGTGTGTTTAATGACTCCACATTCTTGAAAGTGAAATAGAACTTGGTAATTTTTGTTGGCCCCATTATCATTACCCACATACCTCCCAACTTCCCGAGTAGTTAAAGAGGGACAAAAGTTGCATTGGGCTATGCATGTTGTGGACGTTTTTCCCCCTAAAGCCATGCCCTTTCCCCTGCCCTTTACCTCACCGTTCACACAGTATAGTTCCCCCCTCAGTGCCCCCCATCTCCCTCTCACATTGTGGCCTCCCCAGCAGCTCCCCATCATAGTGTGCCCCCCCCCAGTAGCTTCCCATCAGTGTGTCGCCCAAGCAGCTCCTCATCATACTGTGTCCCCACCCCAAGCAGCTCCTCATCACAGTGTACCACCTCCCTCAGCAGCTCCCCATCATAATGTGTCCCCCCCACCCAGACAGTTCACTTTTTTATTGTGGCTCACTCCCCCCATCAGCTCCTCTTCTCACTGTGGCTCCCCTAGAAGATACTGTTCCCCTCCAGCAGCTGCCGGAGTGTGCCTTGTGAGGAGGGCTAAAAGTGAAGTGTAGCAGGAGTACTGAGGGAGGCAGGTAGCAGCTGTTCCCCCGGACATCTCCTCCTGGTCTGGATTAGCAATTCTTGTCGGGGCCAGGAGGAGGGACGCAGAGAAGATATGCGGGACACAGTGGGGAAACCAGCGGAAACTCCCAACCCTCTGGGACAGCAAGACAGCCCTGAAAAACCGGGACAGCGTTGCCGAATCTGGGATGGTTAGGAGCTATGAGTTGGTAGCAGATTTAATGCAAGAAAGGGAAAGGCACTGGCTTGAGATCAACTGATCATGTCTTTCATGTCCTTGCTGCTTTGGGACACAGTAATGCCGGTACAGAAAAGGTCCTCCCACCATACTGTTCCCACAAAGTTGGTGCTCATGCACTTGAAGGTGAAATGAGGATGTGTGTTAGCAATTTTGCAGCAGCTAGAACACATTCCCAATTATTTCTATTGAGCTGACTGACAGCAAACACAGGCTGAAATAGGACCTACTCTACATTTTGCAGCTTGAGCACTTTTTTTCCATTGTCATTAGCGCGAGAGCAGCGCCAATATGCCAGTGACAGTCAGGCCTCACACTACAGTCCATGTGACCATAACTGTTAACTGCCCATATGATCAAGGGGAGCACTGCTAAACCATTTAGTTATACAATGGCCAAATATGATTTTTAACTTCACTGATTTATAAAAACTAGTTGAAAGGTTAGGTGCGTTTTAAAAACACCCAGGGGAAATCCATTTTCCACATGAGAATTCAGCCTTCAAAGACTGACCGCATCATGGATGTTCTAGAAGTAAAGTAGTAAAAATGTGACCATAATCGTTCATACCAGTGTATTAAGATGAAGTAATTCCCATTAAATACCACATAAATCAGCTATGAAGTTCTGTGACTCATTTGTTATTGGATTTCATTGCTGAGAAACTATAAACCATAAAAATTATATTAATGTCACTCCTCTCTCTACTAGAAATGTAATCTGTTGAAAAACGAGTCCCTATGTCTGTGTTCCTTAACCACACTCATGAAATTTACACCACCATGAGCAATATTCTCAACAGTGACATGACTCTAACAACATAAGCCTTCGATAAGGTTAGATTTCATTCTCTCAACTTTATCCTCATCTAATATCTCTCACACGGTTTCCTGCTCCAGTCATACCAATAAAACAATAACCATAACCCTAATAATTTCCTGCCTCTACTACTGATACCTCCTTGGACCAGTTTCACATGGCTGTACATGGCTCATTTTTGCATCCGTGATATGAAGGTGACATACAGAGTGACTGCAATACTACCTGTAAACGTGTGCAATACTTGGCCACAAACAACAGAATTCAGGGTCCAGGGCTCGGGCACCCACCAAGCGGCGCTGACTCCGTCTTCAACCAATGCTCAAGCTGCCCTTTTCTTAATCTGTTTGGGATTTCAACTCTATCTCTGTCCTTCAGACACAGAGTTGGAATCAATGATGATGTAGAGAGCTGTGAGATTTCCACATGATCATTGTACCTCTCCTCTGCTTAAACGCTTCTTTAGAGAAGTAAAACAATCAGGCCTCGAGTCAGAGCCCCTTTGCCATCCTGGGATGTATCAATTATCCTGAAGTTTCTTTGTTTGACATATCTATAGCAAGAAGCTTCAGCAAAATTCTGGTTTTGTCCTGTAAGGATCCGTATTTGACAATTCTAGAGGATTGCCTAGTTTTAAAAACTCTGCCTGGTTTCCTTTCAAAGATTTCTACCCAGTTGGCCATGAATCAAAAAAAATTTTTTCCCATGCTGGGTGCATCACCTTCAACCGAGGAGGAGAAGTACCATCTCTTCATGTTATCAAGTGGACGGCCTTCCATCACCTTTGGACATTTCAGCTCAGTCAACCAGATATACTTCAGTGCTTCTACTTTTGTCCAGTATTATTTCTTGGATGTAGGCTCCGGGGTAGGCTCAGCCTTCGGCAAAAAAGTCCTGTCGAAGGACGTCCAGGAATATGAAAAATGTTTGTTACCGGTAGTTCAAAGGCAGCATGAATAACCCCCATAATAAATGTAGTTATTGCTGCTAAAAAACAGTCTCAGGGGATCTATATAGGGGAGTCAGTCTGCCAGTAATCATTGCTAATAAAATCTTCTTATTCTGTCCAATAGGGGAAGCCTAGACTTAACCCGTCATGTTCTGGCTTCGAACTACAGGAAACAAAAATTTTGGTGTGCAAATTTTCCGTAATATCTCTCTCTATACCTAGCTATCTGTCTCTCTCTCTCTGTCTCTGACTATTTCTGAGCACATGCAGCTCTGCTGCCTATGGAGGTAGTAGGGGTGGCGAGCACTCACCCCTCCCCCTCCCGGCCCTGTGCTTGCCTCATTGCCTATTGTAACCAATCAAAGCTCAGAGCTCATATAAATGACCAGTGGCAAAATAAAAACCAATCACTGCTCACAACACCAGACACTGGCTCTAGTATATGGTGGATAATAAGTGTATTTTGGAAAGTGTGGGGTGAAAATTTCAACTTAAAACCTAGTCTATGATGTTCCCTGAGTCACAGGGAGCGGCTGTGCAAAATTTGCTGATTGTAAATGCGATGGTACATATTCTTTCATACATACATACCCACACACACATATACACATACACTCAGCTTTATATATTAGATATACAACATTGGTGTGTTAGTATCACTGTACATGCCCTGCATTCTGAGGATGGCTGCAGCTGACTCCGGGCCAGTCTTAATTTAATTTTCTTCTGATTCTGTTGATGTGGCATTAAGATACGAATGTATTCAGTGCACATGCACTGGAGCTTACATTGCATGGTGCCGCCACAGATTAGAAAATTTCATTACAATCAGGGGAGTGGAAGGCCTGACTTCTTTTTCAAACTCTCCACCACCCAACTTCAAACAGCTCATTTATACACAACATAAAACAATAATTGAAACCCATTAAAACCCATAAAAAACCCATTGAAAAAAGGAAAACAAAAGAATTGCTGAAGATATATGATGCCCTGACAGATTCTGCGGCTTGATTACTAAAATTGTGGCAACAGGTTTCCTTTAAAGCCTTAACTTCTTGGCCCTTTTTCGTTTTTTGTGTTCATGTTTTTCCCCACCTTCAAAATCCAGAATTTCTTTATTTTTCCATGTATAGAAGTGTTTGAGGGCTTGTTTTCTAAGTAACAAATCGTAATTTCCAGTGAAGTAATTTAATATTCCATGTCATGTACTGGGAAGTAAGAAAAAAATTCCAAATGAGGTGAAACTAGTGAAAAAGTGAATTTTTTGTGGGCTCTGTATCTACTTCTTTCACTTTTCATTCCTAATTACACCTCTGTATACTTTGGGTTGGTATGATCATAAGGATACCAAATGTATATAGGTTTGAAAGAATATAGGTATATGTTTTAATTGAGTTTAAAAAAGTAAAATCTTTTTTAAGAAAAAAAAATGTCTTCATTTTGCCATGTTCTGATGCTAATATTTTATTAAAAGTTTACCATGGCATGAAGCCCTGTCTCTGAAACCACTTCTGGGTCCTGCAGTTGGAGGTACACTTGTCAACCCGATTTGGAAAGAAATGGCTGTCGAGACTAGGAAGAAGATGGGAAAGATGGGAAAAAGTTCTCCTGCGAGGCAGTGATGCCAAATCCTGGAGAGACTTGGCCTCCTTTAAATATGTTTAAAAGCCCTTTTTTGAGTGAAACAACACAGCAATCAGTTATATAAAGCCAATGTCATTATCTCAGTGCCCGGATCTAAAGATAGCTGACTCGTTTATTAGTATCCTAAATTCTGATGATAGTTTTCCTTTAATGTCTCAAACCAGAAAAGTTGGCAAAGTCTTAGGTGAATCAAACAATCTGTGTCTTACAGTTTTCTGACATTCAGGGCTGTCACAACATTATTGATGCCACTTATAACCCTGCATATGATAGAATGACTCTATTCTCTAATTTATAACCCCTAGTCATGTTTACCCAATCATTTTTAACCCCTTTCCGTTACAATTCTATTCAGTTTTATTGCGGTTTAAGATTCTATCACTCAGTGACGGTCATTGTAAAGATTCCAGAGTGTGGGTGTCTCTATGCAGACATTTCATGTTTCCTTTGTGCTATGAGATGTTGTATGCTGACAATGTGCTTAGATTATCATGGTACAGTTTATTTACTATCTGCCTGAAAATTAGAACACTTATTAAAAATACACTTTATTATTATAGATTAAAAATGAGGCCACTATTCAGCCTTTCAGGCTTTCAGTATGTAATGGACGGGGTGCTAGGATCCAGATGATCTCAAAGGATCCTAGACTAGCGGTAATTAGAAACCCCTGAAGGATACTGAACTAATGTGTATCACACTGGTGCCACCCTAACGTTAGGACACTAGACACTAGTAGAGTATCCATATTTTCCTATATATCTCCTCAATAGCTCTCGGAAATGCTGGCAAATGCATGATTGTATGACATGTGAAGCGTGCATTTGCATTGTAATCCTATATTAGGGAAACTTTATGTCTATGATGACACACTACCCTGAATGGAGAGTGTAGAAAAGAGCCAGGCGGAGGAGATAGATAGGAAAATATGGATACTTTTCTACCAATGTGATTAGTGTCCTAAAGTCTGTGTAAAGAGGCACGGTCCAGCAATCTAAAACGGATGAAAGGGTTGTACACAATAGTTCAGTATCGTTCAGGGGTTTCTAATTACCTCTGGTCCAGGATCCTTTGAGATCATATAGATCGTAGCATACTAAAAGCCTGAATTACGATTTTTGTGGATGAAGAGTGGCCTCATTTTTAATCTATAATAATAAAGTGTATTTTTAATAAGTGATTATTTACATTTTCATTTACTTTCTGAACAGTCTACTAGTATTTGACACATAGAAAAATAGAGATCAGAGATCAGAGTCATGAGATGGATATAAGACAAAATAAAAAACTCAGCTCTCCGGCCTCACCTAATCAATAAAACAGAGTCAGCACTGCTATGTCACCCGTCCCCTAGGATCCAGAGCTTATTTTGTTTGTATAACAGCTGCTGCTATGTCCATTCCATGCTGCCAGAAGCAACTATAGTCAGAAGATTTATGGTCGGGTCCAGGCACAAGCAATATTGTAAACACCAGGACTGATAGAGACAGACTGGAATTATATAAGTGAAATGCTTTATTTCTGTTAATAACATTGAAATGGAGAATGTGTTATTTTGTTATCCTGAATATATTTAAGAATCTTGTCTTAAGCTAGGGGAGCGCAACTGAGACTGGGGCGGCAGAAACGGAGATGGGGTGGCCGCACGGAGACATGTGGCGCAGCAGAATGGAAACATAGAAGGGAGCAGCAGAACTGTAGACATGGGGCAGCAGCCGGAGACATCGTGGAGCATCATACGTAGACATGGGCGGCAGCGACGGAAACATGGTGCGGCAGCACTGAGACATGGGCACACGGAGACATGGGCAGCACGGAAGACCTGGGTCAGCACGGAGACAACAATAAAGCGGTGGGTCAAGCACGGAGAAATGGGGTCAGCACTCGAAATGGGGGCATCAGAGACATCGGCGCAGGAGACCTGGGGCAGCACGGAGACATGGGCAGCACGGAGACATGGGCAGCACACTGAGAGATCGGGGAGACTTCAGTGAAGAACGATCAGCGTATCCCGGGACATACATCGTATCTCCGACAAGTCAGCAGATGTGCCCAACATCTGCATCTCTTCCTTCACTGTGTTTTTCACTTAAATGATCCTGTTGTCACTGTTTTTATCTATTCTTCACTGTGCTTCACATCTGCTAACTTGTCCGGAGATTACTTACGCCTGAAAGTGAAGAATATATTGCAGATGTTTGTATACATCTTATACTTATCAAAGAATATTCTTTTTCAAGTTTCTTTGTGGAAATACCCCCTTAATATCTAGTTAATATGGCTCTTAGGTTATGAACCTAACTTGCATGTCCTAATGGACTTTTCCAGATATGTCAAATAAAAATACTTTAAAATGACCATACATCAGACCTAATGAAATCTATGTCCATATGTTGACAGCTTAAAATAAACAGCATGTAAGTCGATTCATTACTTCATGAGCTGTTTCTATAATATATTTATCGTAACATAAAACTAGTACCATGCTGCTTATGAAACCATCTGTACAATGCTCAGCACTGACATTTACTACAACCATGCACGGCTCCCTCTGAGCTCTGCAATTATGCAGGAAAGCTAGCCTTTCCCTAGCAATTCCTCTGCCACACCCTGACCTTCAACGCTTTTACATCAGGAATCCTGGCAAGAAACAAAAGATCAGCTACATTAATATCATCACAATACAACCCAAAAGAGTCATACTGCCATAACTGTTCATTTATAACCAAACAAGAGAGACAATATGCCGAGAGGTTTGAGTGCATCTAATGTAACAGCTAGTGTTATGTAAGGGAGGGCACACATCCTCTACTCACCCCTCCCTCTCCATAGAGGAGCGCGGCACAGTGCTGTAACATAGTGAAATATAGGACATTCAAACTGCTGAATGTTTTCAGAGCTTCTTGGGTGAAAGCTACCTTAGGTGAGAGTGGCAGAGCTGTTGAAAAGTTAAGGACATACATGGTCCTGGTGTTGTCCTAGCTGTTTGCAATAGCTACCTTTCTTTTGGAGGATTGGTGTCATAGTGTTACAGTAGAAATCTGCTCTGCATTGTTGCTTTGAAGTGATTTGTATATTTGGGAAATGGGGTTAACAGTTATGAGGTCAAAGCGATGTGGAATTGTAAATGGGGGTGTCATAGATTCTCCAGGTTTACTTGAAACCCTAGTGGGCAGCTTGAGTAACAGCAGAGGAGCACAAGCACAATGGGTGCAGTCCTAATTCAGGTGTAGACAAACCTGCAACGGGCTCCCTGCTCCAGACCGCAACCGAGGACTAGGCCTCCAGGATTGCCTAAATACTGGTGGGCATGCTCATAGAAATAGTAGCCATGCAATGAAGGTTTCCCTAGATAAATTGGAGAATATGAAGAGGTTAATAGGGCCAATTGTTTAAAGAAGCTTCCCCTTCGGGAGATTCTGACCTTATTGACAGCTTGTGTGGTGTCTTGTCCTACAGTGGTTTTATGCAAGTTTTAAAAGGAAAAATTTCTAAATTTATCCCCAGTGATGTTTACACAATAAAGATTAATAATCATTAATATCATTTTTAACCCCACACATGATTGGGATGTGTCACTCAGGGTTCAAGTTTACACTCTTTCGGAAAGACAGGGCAAATAGGAGGGAGAAGGTTTATGTCTGTATGTCAGAAGAGACTGAAAGCGATTGTAAATGAGTCTCAGCACAGTGTGAGGAGGCTGAAACTTGTGGGTTGAGATTAAAGCCAGGAGAGCATTGACAAAATTATTTTTGGTATTAATAGACCCCCCAATAGAGGGTCACCTATATAAACAGATTGAGAGGGTTGCACAGGAGGGGACAGTATGGTAAAACAAACTGTATTTTGGAGAATTTTATAGGAGATAGATCATAGGGAGATTATGGGCCGCATGGTGGCTCCGTGGTTAGCACTACAACCTTGCAGCGTGTGTCTGTGTCTGCGTGGGTTTCCTCGGTTTCCTCCCACTCCAAAAATTGCTGGTAGGTTGATACAAATAAAGGGAATAACAGAGAAAGTGTGTTCTCAGATAGTTTGCATAGAGAAGGGTTTAAAACATAAATATTAGTTGATATTATTCTTCTCAAAATGAAGTAACATATAGTGAATATTCCATTATGTGTGAGGTGCACGCAATTTCCCTGTAGAATCTGGGGGGGGGGGGGGTGCACTCAGGGGGTGTATCTCTGGCTTGTGAACATAGAACCTACTTCTTTTTTCCTATTAAAGAAGAGAGTCTCCTCTTTTATGAGTCTGTGTTTTTTTATATATGTTTAATTGTTTTTAATAAAAATGGCACCTGATATTTCACTTTAACACTGAATCTCTGGATCTCTGGCACCTAGAAAACAAAATTCAAGATTCATGTGAAAGAAGATCTCCCCTTTCGAGGGCCTGGGCAAATGCCCATTTGCCTACCCATAGCGCCGGCCCTGGGACAGTAGTGATCATGGGAGACTTAAAGAGGACTAAAGTAAGCAGCTTTAGGGGGCTACCCCATTTTTAGCAGTGACAAACTGCTAGCTTTATCGGAACCCTCCAATAAAGCTAGCAGACAGCTGCAGAAGAAAACAGCTCCTAGTGCCTTTTTATGGGTGACAGGTCCTCTTCATCTGTAAAAGGGAGACATTTTATCAACTTTCTGCAGGATAATTTTATGGTGCAGCTTGTAGAAGATCAACAAGAGGTGATGTATTGTTGGACCTTGTGATTTCTAACAATGCTGAAATTGTCCAAAATTTCAGTGTCCGGGAAACCCTTGGGAAGGAGCGATCATAACATAATAATTTTCTTCTTAAACTGTAATAAGCAAAAATTTAATTTAAGAAGACTAATTTCCCGAAATTCAGGGCTGCAACAGGATATAGACTGGATCAAATACTGTCACATGATGATCCTAATGCTAAATGGAAGAATTCAAATCTGTACTGGATCTTTATACTTCTAAATTTATTCCTATAGGTACAAGTATAGACGGGCTAGATTACACCCTGCGTGGCTTACAGCTACAGTTATAAAGGTAACTGATGATATAAAGAGGGCATTTCAAAAATATAAATCTGACGGGTCACCCGAGGCTTTCAACACTTACAAAAATCTGTAAGACGGAAATAAAATCAGCCAAAATACAAAATGAAAGACAGGTGGCAAAAAATAGCAAAACAAATCCTAAGAAATTTTTTGAGTATATCAATGCAAAAAAAATGGGAGGAGCAGGCTGGACCCCATATTTTGCAATGGGCATTGGGACTGGAGACCAAGAGAGGTGTTAATACTAAATGGGTTTTTTAACTCCGTTTATACAATCGAAGAAAGAACTTCGACGTGGGTGGTGCCAGTGCAGGTGACGCCATCTGTGTATATACTGTCAAATGTGGACATGATCTAATCTAGGATCAATAAAATCAATGGTGGTGGAGCCAATTTTTAAAAAAGGCTCTAGAACCTTGCCGGCAATATAGGCCTGTAAGCTTAACTGCAACTGTGGGAAAAAATTGGAAGGATTACTAAAAGAGGACATACAGGCGTAGTGACATCACGTGGTATAATAAGTGAAGTAGAAGTGTCAAAACTAACCGGATCTGCTCTATGAAGAGGTGAGCAGATGGCTGGACAGGGAGCGGCCGTGGATATAGTGTTTTGGATTTTTCAAAGGATTTGACACTGTCCCTTATAGATGCTTAATGGGTAAAATAAGTCTATTGGTTTGGAAGGAATTAATTGCAATTGGATTGAAAACTGGCTGAAGGTTCATATCCAGAGAGTTGTGGTCAATGATTCTGACTCAGAATGGGCACCAGTGGTAAGTGGTGTACGCCAGGGTTTTGTGCTGGCCACTTTTATTTATTTATTTTTAATGATATAGAGGTAGGAATTTTTTTGCAGATGAAACCAAGCTGTGTAGTGCAATACAGTCTATGGAGGATGTTCATAGGCTGATAGGCTGCAGGGGCCTTGGACAAACTGAGTGTTTGGTCATCCATTGGTAGATGAGGTTCATTAAGGATAAATGTAAGGTTATGCACCTGGGGCTAAACTTTATACTTTACAGTTTTATTGCTGTTGTAGCTGGTTCAATGGTCAGGTAAGATTCCAGAGTGTGGGTGTGTCCTGTATAGCAGACACTTCAGGATTCCTTTAGTTTCTGTGCTGAAAATGTGGTTAGAATATCACATCCAGGGTTAAATCATTCATTTAGCTTCTGAACATCAAACACATAGAAAGAGAGATGATGAGAATGCATATTACACATGACAATCTCAGCTCTACAATCACCAGCCATAACACACACGCAGCTATATACCTCCCTCCCTCCCAGGGAGACCTTATCTGTGTGTAGCTTGTAGCTTTACTCTCCTCAGGGTGCTAATGTGTTGACGGCAGGAAGTCAATACTTGTGTGTGTGGGTGTCTGAGCTCAACCTGGAATGCAAAGCTGGGGACGGAGGCAGAGACCAGAGAACAGCTAGTGCAGTGTCGACAGAAGAACAATGGGGCTTATTTACTAAGGGTTGCGGACTGCACTTTGTCAGACGGTTTGCCGTTTTCGTGGACTGCACAGCTTGGAGAGGTATTTAACTGGTGGCTGCACTGGGATTGTGTCGCACGTTATCGATTTTTGGTGCAGCTGCGCTGGCTTTCATACGACACAAATTGGGGGGGGGGGGCGTCGGACAAGCCAACAGATTCAGACTGGGCGGTGGGATTTAACTTCAAATTGCGTCACAAGACAATGCACTTATATGCACCACGAAAGAGAAGGTGAACCCGTAGAGACTGAGCGGGGAAGAGACATATGCAGATATCGGGCGCCACATCTTAGTGATCTGGCACAGTGCATTATCGTCACACAATGCACTTTCTGTGAACTCCGTCGGACAGGTAAGTAAATGTGCTCCAAATGTCTGCTGACACAAAACTCTGAAGATACAGGGTTGGGACCAGGGGCCGCCAAAATTGTGACCCAGGACTAATAGAGACAGGTTGAACTTATATCGTGAAATGCTGTTTTGTGTCAATAACATTGAATTGAGAATGTGTTATATGTGTTACTAGTACATTAAAAAACTTGTCTTTGGGGAATAACCTTTAACTCCTTACTATATCAATGGATTTTGGAGGTATGATCTGGGTTTGGAGGTTTATAACTGTTGGTCAGTGATACTTAAAGGGAAACTGTCATCAGCAATTGACCTTATCATAGTATCATAGTATATAAGGCTGGGAAAAGATGCAAGTCTATCAAGTCCAACCTTTAAGAATTAAATAAATGTTTTTTACCCCAATCCGTGATATTTTTTCTCCCAAGAAAGTCATCCAAGCCTCTCTGAACAGTACATAGAGTCCGCCATAACAACCTCCTGCAGCAGAGAGTTCAAAGAACCTTTGTCTATGTGATGGTAGAATCGCCTTTCCTCTAGGCGTAGAGGATGCCCCCTGTTCTGTTCACAGGCCTAGATATAAAAATATTGGGGGTCATTTACTAAGGGCCGATTCGCGTTTTCCCGACGTGTACCCGAATATTTCTGATTTGTGCCGAATTTCCCTGCATTGCCCGGGATTTTGTCACCCGCGATTCGAATTGTGGCGCATCGGGCCGGGTGCACAGGACAGAAATGGGGGCGTGATAGGGGGAACTGATGGGGTTCAATGTACCCCAGTTGGACCCAATGTCGCTCCCCGAGATGAGCAGAGCAGCAGGCCATGCATGGCTGGGTGCCCCATTCATTTACATGGAGCTGACGGATATTGCTGAGTGCTGTTCTGACAATCTCCGCCAGTTCCATGGAGATGAACTGGGCAGCCCGGTCATGTGTGTCCTGCTGCTCAGCTCACCTTTGGAGCAAAGAGAAGGTGGGCTGGGATACATCACACTCTGTTCTCCACCGATCAGCAAGTCAGGCCCTATGCCAGTGATGGCTAACCTATGGCACTGGTGCCAGAGGGGTGGCACTCAGAGCCCTTTCTGCGGGCACTCAGGCCATCACCAGAGATGACTCCAGGTATCTTCCTGCAGTCCCAGACAGCCGGACTGCTGTGTGCACAGGATATTTTAAAGTGACAGCTCGACCTGGGACTATTTTCTGCTTTATTGGTGTCCTCAGTGTGGTATCAAGAAAAACTGTGACAGAGAAAGGGAGTATACAATCACAAATTAAATTTCTGTGTTGGCACTTTGCGATAAATAAGCGGATCTTGTTGTAGTTATAGGCACTTGGCCTCTAAAAGGTTTGCCATCACTGCCTATGCTGTTGATTGGGCCTAACTTGGTTTGAGGAAAAACCCATTTAGCAGTGCTGCTACAGAGATATTGATCTGCTGACTTCAGGGTGAGGAGTCAGTTTTGGAATTATTTACGGACAGGTTGTGTGGCAGCAACATGGCTTAAAAATTGTTGGACGGCAGGGTTGCAGCAGAAGAATTGTCCTCACTCAAAAATTATTTTCCTTATGATAACCTGGGGGTGCTCATAGCAAACAATAGGTGTCAGCCTCTATGCCACCAATGGTGGGTTGATAACGCATACTGCATTGTTATCCACTAAACAAGTGGTGGTGGCAGAGCACGTACTGGGGGTACAGTGGAGCAAGGAAAAAAAAAACAGGTAGATTTACCCTGAGAGTGTGGAATTTGTTTTCAAGCGACAAAAAGGTTAGTTTCGTTAGTTTTCGGATATGGTTCTGTATAGGGGCTCTTGTTTTGGGGATGCAACCTTTACCATGGTGATAAGAAGTGGTTATAAAAGTTAGATGAAGTTGTGTTTGGTAGTAACATTAATATTATATTATCAGAATTACCGTATGTTTGTGTAAATAAAAAGGCTGCGGTAGCCAATTCTAAGTCTTTATTTGGGAGAAGTTATGTTGGAAACATGCTATTTGCTAACATGCCTGGGAGTAAGAGTATTTGGTGCACAGTGTTTGTTGTGCAGCAAAATGACCACTGGTAGGGCACCAGCCGTGTAGGGAATGATGAAATGGTGAAAACTAGGATGTTTTGTGTGACATCAGTGAATAATTGGACATAATAACTATGGATGATTCCCATTTTACCTGTGCCTGAATCTGCTATTGCTTCATCTTTGGCTCAAAGTCAGGAAGTGTATCCCATATCAACAAATTATCTGCAAATTTCTCTGGGACTGGGCCCCCAGATCTTTATGATCTTAGCATCTTTACGAATGTGCAAATCCCAAATCTAAAGCAAAGAAGACAGATGTATGAGAATGTGTACCTCTCCTTATATATGGTAGGTGTGAAATCATTAGACTTATACTTAATTGATACATTGACGTTATGCTTTGAAACACAGAGAGTGGGAGAATTAGACAATTATAAAAAGAATTTTAAGTGTTCTTCTTTTGCATAATTTCTACAGCGTACATTCCCCCTCCACGCAATACCCTAATAAGGAAGTGTTGCCAGACGTTCAACGTGTAGAATGCACATATACATGGGATCATGAACAGGACGTGCAGAACACTGGAAGCCATTGTGTAAAAAAAAGTACATAATAAATGAAGAATGTGGATGAATAGTTTACCCAAAATAAAATATACTTCATTAAAACTGATGACAGAGTTAACTCCTTCAATGCTGTAGTTTTCCAGATGTTAAAAAAAATTTTTCAAGGAGGCAGTTTTAATTCATTTATATTTCTATTTATGCAGTAAAATCAAAATGATTCAGTGAATCCCTGTATAATGCAGATCATGGTGTAAGACCTCACTGTAACAGTTTTTACATACCACGCTGCAGTTTGGACGAGAAAGGAAGTATATATTCCTGTATTCCGGTGCAATGTAGTCCATGGGATCGGACCAATAAGAGTCCATTTCACAGGCTGAACCCAATTGTCTGCAGCTATCCTTATCTGTATTCTCCTTATTAATTAAAAACACTCAATTAAGCTGAACTTGAATCTGATCAAGAAAAAGCTTTAATGAGGTGTTAATAGCTAAAGAGAACACAAATGGTGTTTTTTATTGACTAATAGGCCACGGAAGCAGCACTCCAATAAAAAAGTGTATAGCAGCAATGTTTCACCTTCTCCATAATAGCCTTGAGAATACTACAAGGAAAAGATGAATGTTGTGCTGTACATTTTGGAATAAAAGGAAGTACTTTTTTCTGGAGTGCTGATGCTGTGGACTATTTTGTGGATATCAAACATGGTGTGGTCTGTTTGGAGTCTTGAAAATATGCTGTGTGTTTATCAATTGGATTTTTGTATGCAAATATGATTCATTATAGCAGTAAAACAAAAGATTCTAATTTTCGCATCACTCACTTTTTTAGCTTCCTCATACTGCCAGTTAAGTCTAACTTGTCCACTAGTCTTGATTATCATCAAAGCCAAATATAGAAATGGAATAATAAATGACTCTTAAGATGAATAAAATACGGTGACTAAATCCATCTAAGCTACTGGTTGGATTCCATACCTCTCCGATGTTATCTGTTTGTGAGCAGGCATCCAGATTGCTGAGGTAAACACGACTCCTAGGAGGCTGGAGTTATGATGAATGTTGTGCACGGAGTCGGAGATGCAAGCAGCTATTTCTGAATCCATCAGTCGCTTGGCCAGGCTCTGTATGATATAAAAAACCGGATGTTAGTGCAATCCACAATATTTCAAAAAAGCTTATCGAAAATAGAATAAATAGTACATTCGATAGCAAGACATTGTTATTCAGGAGTGGACTGTTCAAAAAAAATTGTACTCCAGTGGCCACTGTGAGAGCGTAGTAGTACAAGTGTTTAAGTCATCTGCAGTACAACGTATTATTCCCCTAATATTCATGAAGATATTAGACCTAATTTACAGTGTTCTGCCACATATCTCGGTATAAGCGACCACGGATGAGCTGATGTACCTAATTTTAACATAAAAAGCTGGAAAATAAATGACTAGAGTATAAGCCTTAAATAACACATTTTATTCCCGAACCTTGGTCCCTTTGAAAAATGCTCGAGTCTCCCATTGACTTCAATGGGGCTCGTTATTCGAGACGAGCACTCGAGCATCTGGAAAAGTTTGTCTCGAATAACGAGCACTCGAGCATTTTAGTGCTCGCTCATCTCTAGTTATGAACACTAACTTGCATGTCCTAATGGACTTTTTCCAGATATGTCAAATAAAAATACTTCAAAATTGACCATTACATCAGACCTAATGAAATCTATGTACCATATGTTGACAGCTTAATATAAACAGCATTGTAATGACGATTCATTACTTCATGAGCTGTTTCTATTAATATAATTATCTTAACATAAAACTAGTGGCATGCTGCTTATGAAACCATCTGTACAAATGCTCAGCAGCTGACCTTTACTACAACCATGCACGGCTCCCTCTGAGCTCTGCAATCATGCAGGAAAGCTAGCCTTTCCCTAGCAATTTCCTCTGCCACACCCTGACCTTCAAACGCTTTTACATCAGGAATTCCTGCAAGAAACAAGAATCAGCTACATTAAATGTTATAGAAGAAAACATGCTAGTGTTCATCACAATACAACCCAAAAGAGTCATAACTGTCTCATTTATAACCAAACAAGAGAGACAATATGCCGAGATGGTTTGAGTGCATCTAATGTAACAGCTAGTGTTATGTAAGGGAGGGCACACATCCTCTACTCACCCCTCCCCTCTCCATAGAGGAGCGCAGGACCAGTGCTGTAACATAGTGAAATATAGGACATTCAAACTGCTGAATGTTTTCCAAAGCTTCTTGGGTGAAAGCTACCTTAGGTGAGAGTGGCAGAGCTGTTGAAAAGTTAAGGACAATACCTGGTCCTAGCTGTTTGCAATAGCTACCTTTCTTTGGGATTGGTATCATAGTGTTACAGTAGAAAGAAATTGTTGCTTTGAAGTGATTTGTATATTTGGGAAATGGGGTTAGCAGTTAATGAGGTCAAATGCGATGTTGGAATTGATAAATGGTGGGTGTCATAGATTCTCCAGGTTTACTTGAAACCCCTAGTTGGGCAGCTTTGAGTAACAGCAGAGGAGCACAAGCAGCAATGGGTGCAGTCCTAATTTCAGGTGCCAGACAAACCTGCAACCGAGGCTCCCTTGCTTCCAGACCACAACTGAGGACTAGGCCTCCAGTATGCCTGAATACTGGTGGGCATGCTCATAGAAATAGTAGCCATGCAATGAAGGTTTCCCCTAGATAAATTGGAGAATATGAAGGAAGAGGTTAATAGGGCCTATTGTTTAAAGAAGCTTCCCCTTCAGGAGATTCTGACCTTATTAGACAGCTTTGTGTGTGTCTTGTCGTACAGTGGTTTTTAAGCAAGTTTTAAAGGAAAAATTCTCAAATTTTAATCCCCAAGTGATGTTTACACAATAAAGATTAATAATCATTAATATAATTTTTAACCCCACACATAATTGGGATGTTTTCACCTCAAGGTTTCAAAGTTTTACACTCTTTCGGAAAGAAAGGGCAAATAGGAGGGGAGATGGTTTATGTTTGTATGTCAGAAGAGACTTGAAAGCGATTGTAAATGAGTCTCAGCACAGTGTGAGGAGGCTGAAACTTTGTGGGTTGAGATTTAAAGCCAGGAGAGCATTGACAAAATTATTTTTGGTGTAATTAATAGACCCCCCAATAGAGGGTCACCCATATAAACAGATTGAGAGGGTTGCACAGGAGGGGACAGTAGTGATCATGGGAGACTTTAAAGAGGACTAAAGTAAGCAGCTCTTAGGGCTACCCCATTTTTAGCAGTGACAAACTGCTAGCTTTATCGGAACCCTCCAATAAAGCTAGCAGACACTGCTGCACAGAAAACAGCTCCTAGTGCCTTTTTTATGGGTGACAGGTCCTCTTCATCTGTAAAGGGGAGACATTTTATCAACTTTCTGCAGGATAATTTTATGGTGCAGCTTGTAGAAGATCCCACAAGAGGTGATGCATTGTTGGACCTTGTGATTTCTAACAATGCTGAAATTGTCCAAAATTTCAGTGTCCGGGAAACCCTTGGGAAGAGCGATCATAACATAATCATTTTCTTCTTAAACTGTAATAAGCAAAAAATTTAATTTAAGAAGACTAATTTCCCGAAATTCAGGGCTGCACTACAGGATATAGACTGGGATCAAATACTGTCACATGATGATCCTAATGCTAAATGGAAGACATTCAAATCTGTACTGGATCTTTATACTTCTAAATTTATTTCTATAGGTAACAAGTATAGACGGGCTAGATTACACCCCGCGTGGCTTACAGCTACAGTTATAAGGGTAATTGATGATATAAAGAGGGCATTCAAAAAATATAAATCTGACGGGTTTCAACACTTACAAAAAATCTGACTGGTAAGAAGGAAATAAAATCAGCAAAATACAAAGAAAGACAGGTGACAAAAAATAGCAAAACAAATCCTAAGAAATTTTTGAGTATATCAATGCGAAAAAAATGGGAGGAGCGGGCTGGACCGCTATATTTTGCAAATAGGGCATTGGGACTGGAGACCAAGAGAAGGTGTTAATACTAAATGGGTTTTTTACAATCGAAGAAAGAACTTCTGACGTGGGTGGTGCCAGTGCAGGTGACGCATCCTGTAATATACTGTCAAATGTGGACATGATCTAATCTAGGATCAATAAAATCAATGTGTGTGAAGCCAATTTTTTAAAAAAAGGCTCTAGAACCTTGCCGGCAATTATAGGCCTGTAAGCTTAACTGCAACTGTGGGAAAAATATTGGAAGGATTACTAAAAGAGTACATACAGGCGTATGTGACATCATGTTGTATAATATGTGAAGTAGAAGTCGTCAAACTAACCGGATCTGCTTCTATGAAGAGGTGAGCAGATGGCTGGACAGGGAGCGGCCGTGGATATTATGTTCTTGGATTTTTCAAAGGCATGTGACACTGTCCCTTATAGATGCTTGATGGGTAAAATAAAGTCTATTGGTTTGGAAGGAATTACTTGCAATTGGATTGAAAACTGGCTGAAGGTTCATATCCAGAGAGTTGTGGTCAATGATTCTGACTCAGAATGGTCACCAGTTGTAAGTGGTGTACGCCAGGGTTTTGTGCTTGGCCCACTTTTATTTATTTTATTTATTAATGATATAGAGGTAGGAATTTTTTGCAGATGACACCAAGCTGTGTAGTGCAATACAGTCTATGGAGGATGTTCATAGGCTGATAGGCTGCAGGGCGCCTTGGACAAACTGAGTGTTTGGTCATCCACTTGGTAGATGAGGTTCATTAAGGATAAATGTAAGGTTATGCACCTGGGGGCTAAACTATTATACTTTACAGTTTTATTGCTGTTGTAGCTGGTTCAATGGTCAGAGTAAGATTCCAGAGTGTGGGTGTGTCCTGTCTAAGCAGACACTTCATGATTCCTTTAGTTCTCTGTGCTGAAAATGTGGTTAGATTATCACATCCAGGGTTTAAATACACTTTCATTTAGCTTCTGAACATTCAATGACACATAGAAAGAGAGATGATGAGAGATGCATATTACACATGACAATCTCAGCTCTACAATCACAGCCATAACACACACAGCACTGCTATATACCTCCCTCCCTCTATCAGGGAGACCTTATCTGTGTGTAGCTTGTAGCTTTACTCTCCTCAGGGTGCTGATGTTGTTTGACGGAAGGAAGTCAATATCTGTGTGTGTGTGTGTGTCTGAGCTCAACCTGGAATGCAAAGCTGGGGACTGGAGGCAGAGACCAGCTCAGTGCAGTGTCAGACAGAAGAACAATGGGGCTTATTTACTAAGGGTTGCAGACTGCACCTTTGTCAGACGGTTTGCCGTTTTCGTGGACTGCACAGCTTGGAGAGGTATTTAACAGGTGGCTGCACTGGGATTGTGTCGCACGTTATCAATTTTTGGTGCAGCTGCGCTGGCTTTCATGCGACACAAATTGGGGGGGGGGGCCTCGGACAAGCCAACAGATTCAGACTGGGCGTGGGATTTAACTTTCAAATTGCGTCACAAGACAATGCACTTACATGCACCACGAAGAAGAAGGTGAACTCCGTAGGACCTGAGCGGGGAAGAGACATATGCAGGATATCGGGCGCACAATCTTAGTGAATCGTGGCACAGTGCATTATCGTCACACAATGCACTTTCTGTGAACTCCGTCGGACAGGTAAGTAAATGTGCTCCAAATGTCTGCTGACACAAAACTCTGAAGATACAGGGTTGGGACCAGGGGCCGCCAAAATTGTGTACACCAGGACTAATAGAGACAGGTTGAACTTATATCTGTGAAATGCTGTATTTTTTGTCAATAACATTGAATTAGAGAATGTGTTATATTGTTATCCTGAGTACATTTAAAAAACTTGTCTTTGTGGGAATACCCCTTTAACTCCATTACTATATCAATGGATAATTTGGAGGTATGGTCTGGGATTTGGAGGTTTATAACTGTTGGTCAGTGATACTTAAAGGGAACCTGTCATCAGCAATTGACCTTATCATAGTATCATAGTATATAAGGCTGGGAAAAGATGCAAGTCTATCAAGTCCAACCTTTAAGAATTAAATAAATGTTTTTCCCCATAATCCGTGATATTTTTTCTCCCAAGAAAGTCATCCAAGCCTCTCTTGAACATGTACATAGAGTCCGCCATAACAACCTCCTGCAGCAGAGAGTTCCAAAGAACCTTTGTCTATGTTGATGGTAGAATCGCCTTTCCTCTAGGCGTAGAGGATGCCCCCTTGTTCTGTTCACAGGCCTAGATATAAAAATATTGGGGGTCATTTACTAAGGGCCCGATTCGCGTTTTCCCGACGTGTTACCCGAATATTTCTGATTTGTGCCGAATTTCCCTGCATTGCCCCGGGATTTTGTCGCACGCGATCGAATTGTGGCGCATCGGCGCCGGCATGCACAGGACAGAAATCGGGGGCGTGATGGGGGAACTGATGGGGTTCAATGTACCCCAGTTGGACCCAATGTCGCTCCCCGAGATGAGCAGAGCAGCAGGCCATGCATGGCTGGGCTGCCCCATTCATTTACATGGAGCTGACGGATATTGCTGAGTGCTGTTCTCGACAATCTCCGCCAGCTCCATGGAGATGAACTGGGCAGCCCGGTCATGTGTGTCCTGCTGCTCAGCTCACCTTTGGGAGCAAAGAGAGGTCGGGCTGGGATACATCACACTCTGTTCTCCCACCGATCAGCAAGTCAGGCCCTATGGCAGTGATGGCTAACCTATGGCACTGGTGCCAGAGGTGGTACTCAGAGCCCTTTCTGCGGGCACTCAGGCCATCACCAGAGATGACTCCAGGTATCTTCCTGCAGTCCCAGACAGCCCAGGACTTCCTGTGCACAGAGCTATTTTAAAGTGACAGCTCGACCTGGGACTATTTTCTGCTTTATTGGTGTCCTCAGGTGCTGGTATCAATGAAAACTGTGACAGAGAAGGGAGTATAAATCACAAATTAAATTTCTGTGTTGGCACTTTGCGATAAATAAGCGGATCTTTGTTGTAGTTTAGGCACTTGGCCTCTAAAAGGTTTGCCATCACTGCCCTATGCTGTTGATTGGGCCTAACTTGGTTTGAGGAAAAACCCATTTAGCAGTGCTGCTACAGAGAATATTGATCTGCTGACTTCAGGGTGAGGAGTCAGTTTTGGAGTCTATTTACCGGACAGGTGGTGTGCAGCAACATGGCTTAAAAATTGTTGGAAGGCAGGGTTGCAGAAGAATTTGTCCTCACTCAAAAATGATTTTCCTTATGATAACCTGGGGGTGCTCATAGCAATCAATAGGTTGTCAGCCTCTATGCCACCAATGGTGGGTTTGATACGCATACTGCATTGTTATCCACTAAACAAGTGGTTGGTGGCAGAGCACGTACTGGGGGTACAGTGATAGCAAGGAAAAAAAAACAGGTAGATGTTTACCCTGAGAGTGTGGAATTTGTCTTTCAAGCGACAAAAAGGTTAGTTTCATTAGTTTTCGGATATGGTTCTGTATAGGGGCTCTTGTTTTGGGGATGCAACCTTTACCATGGTGATAAGAAGTGGTTATAAAAGTTAGATGAAGTTGTGTTTGGTAGTAACATTAATTATATTATTCAGAATTACCGTATGTTTGTGTAAATAAAAAGGCTGCGGTAGCCAATTCTAAGTCTTTATTTGGGAGAAGGTTTATGTTGGAAACATGCTATTTGCTAACATGCCTTGGGAGTAAGAGTATTTGGTGCATAGTGTTAGGTGAAGCAGCAAAATGACACTGGTAGGGCACCAGCATGTAGGGGAATGATGAAATGGTGAAGAACATAGGATGTTTGTGTGACATCAGTGAATAATTGGACATAATAACTATGGATGATTCCCATTTTACCTGTGCCTGAATCTGCCTATTGCTTTCATCTTTGGCTCAAAGTCAAGGAAGTGTATCCCCAATATCAACAATTATGTGCAAATTTCTCTGGGACTTGGCCCCCAGATCTTTTATGATCTTAGCAATACTTTACGAATGTGCAAATCCCAAATCTAAAGCCAAAGAAGACAGATGTATGAGAATGTGTACCTCTCCTTATCTATGTAAGGTGTAAATTATTAGACTTATACTTAATTGATACATTGACGTTATGCTTTGAAACACAGAGAGTGGGAGAATTAGACAATTTATAAAAAGAATTTTTAAGTGTTCTTCTTTGCATAATTTCTACAGCGTACATTCCCCCTCCCACGCAATACCCTAATAAGGAAAGTGTTGCCAGACGTTCAACGTGTAGAATGCACATATACATGGGATCAGGAACGGGACGTGCAGAACACTGGAAGCCATTGTGTAAAAAAAAGTACATAATAAATGAAGAATGTGGATGAATAGTTTACCCAAAATAAAATATACTTCATTAAAACTGATGACAGAGTTAACTCCTTCAATGCCGTAGTTTTCCAGATGTTTAAAAAAAAAATTTAAAGGAGGCAGTTTTAATTCAATTTATTATTTCTATTATGCAGTAAAATCATAATGATTCAGTGAATCCCTGTATAATGCAGATTCATGGTGTAAGACCTCACTGTAACAGTTTTTACACTACCACCGCTGCAGTTTGGACGGCAGACAGGAAGTATCATATTCCTGTATTCCGGTGCAATGTAGTCCATGGGATTGGACCAACATAAGAGTCCATTTTCACAGGCTGAACCCAATTGTCTGCAGCTATCCTTATCTGTATTCTCCTTAGTGATTAAAAACACTCATTTAAGCTGAACTTGAATCTGATCAAGAAAAAGCTTTAATGAGTGTTAATAGCTAAAGAGAACACAAATGGGTGTTTTTCTATTGACATAATAGGCCACGGAAGCAGCACTCCAATAAAAAAGTGTATAGCAGGCAATGTTTCACCTTCTCCATAAAAGCTTGAGAATAACTACAAGGAGAAGATGAAATGTTGCCTGCTGTACATTTTGGAATAAAAGGAATTACTTTTTTCTGGAGTGCTGATGCTGTGGACTATTTTGTGGATATCAAACATGGTGTGGTCTGTTTGGAAGTCTTGAACTTATATGCTGTGTTTATCAATTGGATTTTGTATGCAATATACATGATCATATAGCAGTAAAACAAAAGATTCTAATTTCCGGCATCACTCACCTTTTCTTAGCTTCCTCATACTGCCAGTTAAGTCTAACTCTGTCCACTAGTCTTGATTTATCATCAAAGCCAAACTATAAGAAATGAAATAATAAATGACTCTTAAGATGAATTAAAATACGGTGACTAAATTCCATCTAAGCTAACTGGCTTGGATTTCCCATACCTCTCCGATGTTATCTGTTTGTGAGCAGGCATCACAGTATTGCTGAGGTAAACACGACTCGCTGAGAGAGCTGGAGTTATGATGAATGTTGTGCAAGGAGTCGGAGATGCAGCAGCTATTTCTGAATCCATCAGTCAGCTTGGCCAGGCTCTGTATGATATAAACACGCAGATGTTAGTGCAATCCGCAATATATTCAAAAAAGCTTATCGGAAATCGAATAAAATAGTACATTCGATAGCAAGATGTTGTTATTCAGGAGTGGACTAGTTCAAAAAAATTGTACACAGTGGCCACTGATGAAGAGCGTGTAGTACAAGTGTTTAAGTCATCTGCAGTACAACTTATTATTCCACTAATATTCATGACCATCACTGAATGAAGGAAGAAGATATTAGACCTAATTTACAGTGTTCTGCCACATATACTCGAGTATAAGCCGACCCGAGTATAAGCTGATGTACCTAATTATAACATAAAAAGCTGGAAAAAACGATTGACTTGAGTATAAGCCGAGGGTAGTAATGCACTGGTCCCAGCCTGCCCCCAGTAAACAGCCAGCCAGTGCATGTTCCCCATATACAACCTGCAGCCCCTGCCCCCGAATATATAATCTGCAGCCCCTGCCCCCTAGTATATAGCCTGCAGCCCCTGCCTCCCAGTATATATCCTGCAACCCCCTGTCCACAGTATACAGCCTGCAATTCCCTGTCCACTTTATACAGCCTGCAATCCCCTGTCCACAGTATACAGCCTGCAGCCCCTTCCCCCAGTATACAGCCTGCAGCCCCTGTCCACAGTATACAAACTGCAGCCCCTGTCCACAGTATACAGCCTGCAGCCCCTGTCCACAGTATACAGCCAGCAGCTCCCTGTCTCTAGTATACAGCCTGCAGCCCCCTGTCCCTAGCATATAGCCTGCAGTTCACAGTATACAGCCCCTCACCCAATATACAGCCTCTGTTCAACCTATAAGAAAAAAAAAGTGTACTCACCTTCGGACAGGAGGTCCTCTTCTGTCCGTCGATGTTCCGGCTCTCTCTCTCCGTGCGGTACCGTAGCTCGAGCTATAACGTCAGCGGCTCACTGACATTGTAGTGTGTGCGTCACACACGTCACAGCTCAAGAGACGGCACCGCATGGATAGAAGAGGACCTCCTGGGGGGCGTTGGAAGATGAGTACACTTTTTTTTATAGACTCAAGTGTAAGCCGAGTTGGGGTTTTTCAGCACATTTTTTGTACTGAAAAACTCAGCTTATACTGGAGTATATACGGTAAATCAGAAAATCACTAGATACAAAGCACTAAGCCCATTTGCTTGAAAAATTAGATTTTTATAAGTTTGGTGTCCATCTTTCACAGATCTTCATAATCTCTAGTCTATGAGTGATCCATCAAGAACGAATTCAACTAGGACATGTTCTACACGCCCACAGTCTATCTGTTTGTTAAATAAAGCTATATTAAAGAGTCCCTATAAATCAATACAGGTGAACCCTTTAATTTTAAGGATGATCTTATTAGATCTTCACATTTACTATATTTGTAATTGTTGGCCTGCCTTTACAAACAAATATTTTACATAAGAAAGTAACATTTTTTTGATGACCATTGCATATTTTTTAATTACCGTAAGAGTGATTTTAAATATATAAAGTTCAAATTATTGCCTGGTGTTTTGTGGGGGGTTTTTTTGGTTTTTACAAGGAGCATGTGTACATTTTTGTGTTTTATTTTTATTTATTTTTATTAAAATGCAAATTGCGGTTATAAACGAAAATAACCAACAATGTTAAAAATTGCAATAAAAATAAAATACACCACACATATTAATGATTAAAGACACATTTAAAAAAAAAATCAAACAAAAGAATATAGAACATGGAGAAATTAAGACAATTACATATATACTCGTGTATAAGCCGAGTTTTTCAGCACAAAAAATGTGCTGAAAAACGTCCCCTCGGCTTATACACGAGTCAATAGATAGTCAATGGACTTAAAAAATAATAAACTTATATACTCATCCTCCGGTGGCTCCGATGTGCAGCACTGCTCCCCCGATGTCCGCGCGGCTCGTCTTCTGTCTTCCCGGCTCCTCTTCTTGCTTCAGCGCCCGTCTTCTGTAACGTCGTGCTGGGCGCCGCCATGTTGTTCTCCTGGGCGGCGCCTAGTATGACGTCAGCAGCGTCATACTATGCGCCTGCTGCCCGGGAAAGAACAATGGCGGCGCCCACCACGATGTTAGAGAAGACGGAAGACGGACGTTTTTTTTAAATTCTGGGCTGTCTATATACTACTGGGGGCAGGCTATATACTACTGGGGGCAATCTGGGCAGGCTGTATACTATAGGGGGCTGGCTGGCTATATACTGGGGGGGTCTGTGTCCAATGCATTTCCCACCCTCGGCTTATAGGTTTTTCCAGTTTTTGGTGGTAAAATTAGGGGTCGCAGCTTATACTCGAGTCGGCTTATACTCGAGTATATACGGTAGATGTATATCAATACACCATTTCAAAAACTGAACACATGGGGGACATTTCAAAAAATGAGAAATTTCCCCCCATATGATACATTGGTGGAATTTATTAACACACTCTCAACAGAATCCCAGTGGAATTGTGACAAAATAAAAAAGCCATGCGCCACATTTATCAAGGCTGTTACAGCACACTTAAATTCCCCCCATTTGGGGAAATGTAACAAGTTCCGCCAGTCTTTTGCTGTGACAGATTTATCACTGTGATAAATTCTGGTGAAGTAGAAGACTGTTGGGGGGACATTAATCATAGTCTGTTAGACTGTTTTGAGCGTCTTTTAGCGCAAAAATCTGGCGCATCCCGCTAATTTGCCGCATTTATGCGCCCTGCGGACCTCGGCGCAGCAGCGACACCTAGTGAATTGGCGGGAGACCTGAATCCTTGACGGAGAATGCGCCGCTGGACAGGACCGGGTAAGTAAATGTGCCCCAGTGTTGTGTGCATTAGTTAACACGGCACTGTACAATTCTATCTATACACATGTTACATTGTACATATTCAAGGGTTCATTCAGACTTCTGGGGGCCCACAG
Source organism: Engystomops pustulosus (assembly GCA_019512145.1). Taxonomy (NCBI): domain Eukaryota; kingdom Metazoa; phylum Chordata; class Amphibia; order Anura; family Leptodactylidae; genus Engystomops; species Engystomops pustulosus. Next base: position 211,915,859 of record CM033642.1, read on the forward strand.
GTCAGAAACCAGCACATAAGAATGGCATGTAAAATCCAACCGTGCCCCCCAATATGTCATGAATACATAATAAATATGAATCCCACCTCTTGGAGAACAGAGGTCCTCCAACCCCTTTCCCGCAGGTCACTAGAGAGTTAGCCAAGTGTGTAGACTAAATGTTTACTAAACATTTTACAATTAAATGGCAGATCCCTAGGGGTAGGGGGCCAAAGAAGAGCAAAAAAAGATGGAGCTGGAAGTGTCACGTTCAGCAGTGATGTCACCATTCCGGCTTCTATGAGTGTTGCAGCCATTTATTGGAAACGGGAGTCATGTGACTAGGAGTATTTTCAGGAAACAGTTACTGAAACAACCATTTCCACATCCATACCTGCATGAGATCACGGCGTTCCTTCTCTCCCATACAAATGGCCTGCCGTATTGTTCTTAGTTCACTCATTATTGCTTGAGCCTCATCTAGCTTATAGTTTGTATGAGCGCTTGACATTTTCCGATCAATTCTGCGAAAATAAAATACAAAATATCAAAAATTATGAATTTCGTGCAATAGTATTATATTATTGATGGGAATTTTTAATTTTTACTCATGTGCCCTTTAAGAGCTGTGCAGATCGCTATTACTGAAAGAAGAAGATATCACCAGTACTGTGGGCTGTGGTGCTGTTTGGTGGCACCACATGCCCTCCATAACCTGGGTCGAGTCATGGCTGAATATTTGCAGATAGCACCTTAACAGGTGCGTGTTCAGCTCACCCCACAGTGTGATGTTCCACAGTCCTCTGGTATCAGCCTTGGTGCACGAAAAAGGAAAGACCACCGCCGGATCCCGAAACAGCAAAAGGTACAAGGAATCTCGGCACTCACATGAAGCCACCAGGTTTGGTTTAAATAAATTTCTTCCTCTTTATTCACATCTCCGGAACAACATGCAGTTACAGCTTAAAAGATCGACACGTTTCGACGCTTGTGCGTCTTAGTCATTATCATGACTTATTAAAACCAAACATGGTGGCTTCATGTGAGTGCCGAGATTCCTTGTACCTATGGCTGAATATTCATCTGACCAGGAATGAGCCCTGGACTGAAGTGTTCCCAATCAAGTTTCTGTTTTGGCTGAATGGGAACAAAATTCCATAGACACATTACAAAATCTTGTGGAAAGCCACCGTAGATAGAAGAGAGAAGGAAATTAAAACCTCTCTCTCTCACACTCTCTAATATATATATATATAAATTTATATATATATATAAATGGGGTAAGGATGGGATTTATATGTGTGCTGGTCAAGTGTCCACATTATTTTGGACATATGGTGAAGCTGTGGATCACACTGATAAAATACTTCTGCATGTCCACGTTTTGAAGGCAGGTCCATATATTGGAGACCACGTATCAGTAGTAATGTTCACACTAACACCCAGGCTTCCCTTCCCATAGATCCATAAGAGATCTGCTGTCGCTCCTATTGCAGACAGAGCAGTGGGGGAAGGAAGCCAGCTGCCTTACTGCCAGACACAGGAGGAGGGGGAAATGACTGATCTCCTGGGACACATGTATGGGAATTCTTTATACATTTCTCAGTTTTCACTGCAATGTGAGACAGAATAGGATCAAAGGAGAGATATTTACGGACAAATAAGTACTTCCTTTACTTCATTATTTTCTATATGTACATGTACTTCTTTTAAAGGGGATGTCCAAGTTATTATAACTGTTGTCTTTTCCTTTGGATGGTTTATTTAAATTTCATATGAATCTGGGTTCAGCAGCTTATCTCTCATTCAAGTGAATGGGGTCTGGTCTGCAGTCGCACATAACATCGACTATACAGTACCTAAAACTATGTGCTTCAAGCTCTATACTGTATAGTTCTGATGCTGTTAATTGTTGATATCAGCAAGAGTAGGCGCATGATGGGGCAAAATTTAAACAGCAGCAGAGGGAGGGGGCACGTTGACAGCGTGAGAAGAGAAGAGGAGGCCACAATGTGAGAGGGAGCGAAAAGGGGCGGCACAAAGTGAAGGTGAGTGGGGAACACAATGTGAGGGGGAGGCAGGAGGTGCACAATGATAAAGTAAGAAGATGTAATAGGGTAAGAAGATGCCACAATGTGAAGGGGAGCAGAGAGGGGTGACACAATGTGAGGGGGTAGGGGGCACAATGCGAGGGGGCAGTCTTGGAAAACCCTTTTAATAAATTGGTGATGTTAAAGGCTAAAAAATCTTTTCATTAGACTAGAAAAGCAAAGTTCTTTTTTTAATACATATGCTCTAACTGAGATATTCTGGCAGTAGAATGCACACCAGGTTTTTTTTTTTGGAAAAACATGTAAAAACGCTCCTAAGACAGGTGAAGGTGCTCTATTACACCACAGGATACTGTACAATTAGGATTTACAGCAGTAATGTTTCCTAGCGAGTTTTCCTCTCTGTAAAGCCATGTGAATTGCTGAGCAATAAGATCACCCTGAAAACTGTAAAAACGGAAAAAGCACCTTTCCCAGCATAAAGCACATAGAGGCCATAAAACAATATCTACTTTTTACAACCTCATTCATTAATGTCAACTTGGAGGATATGCTGAATAAATTAACCCTGTGAGTAAGCTGCCCTTGGAATGATTTAATCCTCAGAGTCCTATTTTTAAAACCCCATCTTGAAGAAATAGCTGCCAGCCGCATTAGACACCTCCCATGTAAAGCCATAGATTACCTACTAGAAGAATGGAAAGTTTTGTTGTGAATCTGGCCTTTTACATCATTGGGGCTGGCAGAAGGCCTCCAGCTAACCACAGCTTTCTTCCTGCTACCCTTCTATCAACAGCAGGTACTGTTGAGAGGCCAGAGATTTTTTTTTTATAAACAGGACCTGTCCCATTACTATTAACAATGGCCTTTTTGTTTCCGAGTCATTTCTGTGTGTTTTACTGTTATCGCAGGGCACCGGCCATATCTGGTGTTTTCTCGTGGGCTCGTGTCTTGTGCTACATACATATAATCTATGGCTTCTCTACAGGCTGCCTAACAATGCCACCCTGTTCTTAAAGTATGCTAAGATTTTCTAAACTAAACACTAGCCCAGATGGAAATTCCCTGCGCTGCCAGAGCTGTAATGTCCTCTTAGCTATGCCTTCAGTAGGAAGGAATTACATGTTTGGGTCCTCGTGGAATACTGGGTAAGAGGACTCATCCTGGGAGGAGGGAAGACTGAGTCAGCATTGTAGCAAATACTAAATTCTCTATAGAGCAGGATGTAAAGTAGCTAAAAGGGAGTGCACAGCACATAATAGAAGGGGCTAAAACATGCCATTTCAGGTGTCAACATGTTTTTTTTATTAATTAAAATTTATGAAATTTGGACATTTTTTTTTCATCTATCCAACCAAAACTGCCATATTTCTTACAGATTCTACCCTCTTAAGAAAAAATACATTCCGCTATTCCATTGAGTACAGATTTTTTTTCCAAATTGGTATCCAAGCAATTATAAAAAAAACGTATTTTAATACGGCCACCTTTTTGTTCTGGGACAGGTTCTCACTACCTACTGAACCCTAAATACCTTAAATATTGAACATGTCTCTTCTGAAGAAGGCCTGTAACAAACTTACTCTTGCAGAGTCTCTACTCCTTTCTCTTTGAACTGAAGTTCTTGCTTCATCAATGTCAGCTCTCTTTTTAACCTGGAAAGCTGAAAAACAATTGCGACATTTAAATGTATAACAAATTTGAATGTATATATTTTTCCATCTATTACGCCTAACAGTTCAAAACCTTGACATTTTCTGGGCTGGCCAAAACCTAATTATAAGAAATAAAAAAATTCTGAGAATTAGGGTCAGTTTTCCCTGCATAGTGTCACTCTTAGCCGCTTACATGTGCAGGGAATACAGATAGCACCAATTCTCTTGGATGTGGCTATGGTGCCGTTTCCTATACAGCCAGTCAATGAACTTTTAAGAAAAGGAGTGTTACTACACCAGGCCCCAATATTCTCAGGACTTGCAGGGGTCCAAAAAGTAGGATCCTTACAGATCATAAAGTACAATCTTGACACCATTTGTAAGCTGTAATACCCCTTAAAGGGAACTTGTCCCCCATTAAACTACTACCCCCTCAGGTAGGGTATGAAATGTCCGTTATAGAATTCCCTCTTATATGTGATATCTCACATATACCTCTGACAAAATCTCCTCCAAAGTCATATGAAAAGTCATATTTTTCCTGAGATGAGTCATGTTTACAGGCTACAGGGAGATAATCACTTCAGATGCCCTTATCATCGGTTCTTTGGTACCTAGAAACATTCTGTTGGTACCTAGAAAGTCTCTCATGTTTCAAATCACATATTGTGCAATGTGGATTATGGTTCTATGAACTCCAGAATCAGAGATATGGCTAATAAAAACATAGTTAAAAAATGCAAGGTGCAGATGTACACTTACCCTGTCTCTACGACCCGCTATTTCAGCCTTAATTTGATGTGGATCATATTTTGTGTTTGTGGAAAATCCTGAAAAAGCTTTAAGGAAAAAAAAATAACTATAATGAAATGATGTAAAGATGAAATAAAGATGTTGTTGCATCCAAGAAAATCTTAAAAGATTAAAGCATCATACTAAGGATCTCAATCACATGACTCCCAAATGCATCACTGACGTAGGTTTGATTGTTCATAACTATTGTTCAATTGTTTAAAATTTTTTAAACTGTGGATTCTATTAGATAAATCATGACAGAAGGCATTGCTTTATTTTGGAGATAACCACATTTTACTGAAGACACAAAATGGTCCACAGATTAAAATATTGGACAACTTGGACCTGTATTACTGTACATGTACTGCATTATGCTTTCATTCACTGCAAATAGCTTGAAGCAGTACACCATAAAGTACGGTACTTATACAATCAATCTATCAGGACAATTTTATTTCCCTTCCTATAGGTCCCTTTACTACTAGAAAATCAAACTTTATTATCTGCCGGGCATGTTGTAGAGAAATGGACTGTGATTGGGGGTTATTTATCAATGACTTCTTGGCCTAAAAAAGTGGCAAAAAAAATCGCAGATGGGTTTTGCTTCCACTTGCTTCCAACATTGAACCACTGCTAGTGCAAAGCCAGATCTATGGCTTTTAAATAAACACAAAGAAGTCACAAGGTCATTCCACTCCCCTACTGGCTTAAGTTCTGTTGCTATATTTTTTACTCTACTTCCATTATTTTGTGATTACCGCATACTCAAGTATAAGCCAAGGTACCTACCGTATGTACTTGAATATGGGCCGAGGCACCTAATTTTACCCCCAAAAACTGGGAACACCTATTGACATGAGTATAAGCCTGGGGTGGGAAATGCATTGGTCACAGCCTCCCCAGTATATAGCCAGCAAGCCCCCTGTAGTATACAGCCACCCCCTGTAGTATATAGCCTGCCAGCCCCCTTTAGTATATAGCCTGCCAGCCCCATAGTATATAGCAAGCTTGCCCCTCCTGTAGTACATAGCCTGCTAGCCCCTGTAGTGTATGGCATGTCAGCTCCCTGTAGTATATAGCATGCCCCCTGTAGTATATAGCCAGCCCCCTCTGTGGTATATAGCCTGCCAGCCTCCAGTATTGTATAGCCCACCAGCCCCCTGTAGTATATAGCCTGTCTGCCCCATGTATTATGTAGCTAGCCAACTGTAGTGTATAGCCTGCCAGCCCCCTTTATTATATAGCCTGCCAGCCCCCTGTAGTGTATAGCATGCCAGCCCCTGTAGCATCAAAGCAGCTAACATCACAGTTGTGAATAAAGAAGAGGACTCCACTTATATCTGAAAAGCAGCAGGGCTCCAGAGGCAGTCATAGAACTATCGCAAGGAGCCTGGTTATAGATAAATAACCGTCATTTTGTCTATCCATTCTGCTACTTCAAGGTATTCCCAGTTTAATTTGTATGCTAATAAGGCAGTGCACCTAGAATATATACTCAGCACCCAGAGCAGTCATATTCCCAGCAAAACCACTTCTCTTTTCTTCCAGTGTTGCTCCATGCTTCTCACAAATATCCTCTTTACCTGATGGAGAGGATAGGGGTCCTGGCACCAACTACCTCAATATCATTTGTATTAAAAGGGGAATATCTCATTTAAGGAACAATGTACATATATAGCTGAGGCAATTTGGAAATCACAGCGCACCAGGCACAGCATGATGCCACAGATTGCTTGAGGGTTGTGGTTTTCTTACTGAAATAATGCAAAGATTATGTCATTGAATTGTAATGAAAATCTGCAAAGTTTAAAGTAGTAGAAAAGTGGATACATTTTTTAATAATCTCATCCATACAGTTGAAACCAAAAGGCTACATACATTATATAACACACATATGCATGTTGTTCTCACTGTTCTCACTAACCAAAGATGAACCAGACTTGTGCAAGTCCACAATTCTATTTCTAATATCTTGACTGTTTTCTTTCCCATGATGCTACACAAATAAGCAGTGTGTTTCAGGTGTGCCTTCAAACACATCCATAGGTGTGTCTTTAACTAACTCCAATATTGCAAATAAACATGATCAGAAGCAGACAAATCAGAAGCTTCCAAAGAAATTACATCATCATATGTCCCAATTTGTTTAAAGGAATAGTAATGGTAGTATAGGTAAACTTTTGACTTTGCAGAAACTCAATTAATCTTACTGGTAAAATGATTTCCACTAGTAACTATGACTGCCCCATCTGGAGGTTTCTTGTTATATCTTGTAGTTGCAAAAGATAAAAAGCTCCTACCTAGAAACCCTACATTAGTGTCTACCAAAGTACCACCAGGAAGGTTACACAATTTATAACCACTTGGGCCCAACACCAAGAAAGAAGGGAGGGTTACTAGTGGAAACCAAATTAGCGGTAAGAATAATTCCTTATTTTCAGCACGCTCCTATGACAACCCCACCTGTAGACATACCCAATTACACTTTTAGGGAGGGACCACTGCTTGGAGAATTTTCCTGCTGAATGCTCATTCTACTTGTGAAGTGACATCTAGGCAGTAGAGTCTGGCAAAGCTCAGATTCGACCATATGGCGGCCATACAAATTTGTTTTAGGGGTGCTCCTCTTTTTTCGGCCCATGATGTTGACATGGCCCTTGCAGAGTGTGCCTTAATATCTCCTGTTACAGGCGTATTGGAAAGTTTGTAACAGTCTGTAATAGTTGTGGTGAAAAAAGTGGTGGAAAAAATGCCTTAAAAATTCTCTCTCATATTATTCTGCCATTTGGCAGATTTGACCTTGTACAGAAAAGGTTCATTCTTTTCATGTCAGACAGTGAGAAAAAAAAAATCTGCATCAAATACATGTAGTGCAATTTATGCATTAGATTTTTCTGTTTATGCTACTATTGAACCACCACTGTCATATATTTCTAGAGGTCAGAGTAGTAAAATTTTTTGGGGAGTTGAAGTTCCAGTAATATTATATGACTATCCACTGCTGTAAGTATATGCTGTTTTCTTGTAAAAGTGGCCTCCATAGTGATGAAGTTATAACATTCCTATGAACCTCTAAAGATAAAACTTAACTTTGTAATCAAAAACAGAAATACATTACCAAGGATAAAATAATAAAACAAAATTGTACTTGGGGGTGGAGCTACCATATCACTGCAATATTGTTCTTGGTGTCAGGACTCATCCTGCTATCAGATGTTCTCACTTTATAATGATATGTACAAAGATGACACATTCAAAACTTCTGCAACTACTTAAAATTCTCCCATGACATCATATTCCTTGATAATTTCATGCATGGAGAGCTTTCATTCATATAAAGCAAAAAACAACTGGAATACGAGTAATGTGTGGGTGGATGTGATTCACCGCGGGGAAAACATTCTACAAGGGCAACAAATATAATCCATGCAATAGATTTCTGCCTCTTATGAAATAGTGATCCTTCCCTTATGAGTAAGGCTGGCGATACCAGAAATGCAATCATCGGTATGTGATCCATTTGTTTGAAAACAACTACTGTACATGACAAAGTATTAACCTTTTTAGTTATGTATGCGCCATCACAAGCTCACGCAACGCAGTGGGAACAAACATGTGGGTTGCAGTAGTTTATATAATGAATGGCTTTGTCTTATGTCTGGCCTACACACATCGGCCACTGCCAGACAGCATTCTTATCTATGGGGCCGAAAACAGTAGCCAAATGATTGTACTAGGACAAATGGAGACTATGGAGTATATGGAGTATAACAAAATATAATCCCATTAGATAGGTAAATTGAATTTTAAAGGCCAGGACCCATTATGCAAGAAAGTGATTGTAGTAGCGATATCACGTTTTTTCTGCCTCAGAGAACAGCTGATCCGTAGTGATGCTTAGTGTCAGACACTCAACAATCTGAGATGTTCGACCAATCCTTAGGCTAAAAGTTAAACAATATTTAATATGGAAAACTCCTTTCATAAATTTTGAAGAACTCCCTACATTTTTCAATTCCCTTCTCCAATTGGTAAATATATTGTCAGTGATATCTTAGAGGTCATTATTTTTATTTGCATTATTTAGCTTCAGGCTCTGTGTCTTTTGACTCAAATGAACCTGCTACATCTACCTCAAGAACATCCAATCCTTCTTCAACCCGAAGTCTACAAAGTTGCCAGTCCACGCCCTCATCATCTCTCGCTTCAACTACTGCAGTTTTCTACTTTTTGGTCTCCCAGCCAACTCTCTAACACCCTTTCAGTCTAGGGTTGTAGCTGCAAAAGGTGGAGCTACAAAGTATTTACTTAAAGGGGCCGAATAATATTGAACGTCCCACTTTTTAGTTTATTATTTTTTACAAAAGCTGAAAAATATTGTTCTACTTCACAACTATGTCCCACTTGTTGTTGTTGATGGCGGTACGGTGGCTGAGTGAGTAGTACATCTGCCTTGCAGCGCTGGGGTCCTGGGTTTGAATCCCACCCAGGTCAACATCTGCAAAGAGTTTGTATGTTCTCTCCGTGTTTGTGTGGGTTTCCTCCGGGTACTCCGGTTTCCTACCACACTCCAAAACATGCTATTAGATTGTGAGCCCCATATGAACAGGGACCAATTTGACATGCTTTGTGCAGCGCTGCGTAATCTGTGTGCGCTATGTAAATAAAGAATTATTATTATTATTCTTTACCAAAAAATTATAATTTTATATCTTTGTTTGAAGCCTGACATGTGACAAAAGGTAGAAAAGTTCAAGGGGGCCAAATACTTTTGCAAGGCAATGTATCTCTCACAGGCAGAGTCCTCCTTTTGCTTGTGCCAGTTTGGTGTCTTTCCTACTTATTTGTATTTTTACTTTATGTACCTGAACCCTTCCAAATGTTCAGCACTGTGTAATTAATAGTCCTTTATAAATAATATTAAAAGTAATAATATGCTGTATATTTTTGTTAAAATAATCACGATCAAACCAAACAAACTGGAGCCCTATGAATACCCGTATCCCTAAAAAGACAGTGAGGGACGTTTGTATTCTGCACACTACAACAAACAATTATATAACGGTTTTAATGCAATTAACAAGTTAACATCTTTTAGTAAAACTGTACAGGATAGGAACATCCTGGTCCTATCTTTGTACTTACAACTGGCATGGGAACGATTGTCATCTTCACAAAGTTCATGGAGTTGCTGATATTCTTCCTGAGCCAACTCAAACCTTTGCTGTTTGATTTGATAAATCTCTTTTTTGGCATTAAGAGCCTCCTGGGCTACAACCAAATACTCCTTCAGCATCCGTTCTTGTTCTCGTCTCCATTGCTCTCGAGGGTCCTCAATCTGTGTGATTTCTACAAAGCCAACGAGAAAATGTGTTTGATATATTTAACAAAATTAGAGCATCGCTAGAAATACATTCACATACAATACGTACATTTGGTTTGTTTTTTCATTCATAACTGATCTTTAACTTTAATGGTGGAATATCTCATAATCACGGGTGGCCAATAGCAAAAGTGTCCTTGGACCGACTAAGAAGAATTACATGTGTATTTCCGGGCGTTGCCGGGGGTAGTAAATACATGCTCTTAGCTATAACAAAATAAAATGGGTTAACAAAAGATATTTTATATGTATCTCTTTAGTTTTTTCTGACTGTTTCTGTCTGTCTCTGACTGACTTACTGTCTGTCTCTCTATGACTGTCTTTGTCTATGAATCTCTGTCTCTGACTGTTTCTCTGTACCTGACTGTCTCTCTGTCTTTGTCTCTGACTACCTCTGTCTCTGTGCCTGACTGTCTCTCTGTACTCGACTGTCTCTCTGTACTACTCTGTCTCTGATTGTCTTTGTCTCTCTCTGTACTTGACTGTCTCTCTCTGCACTTGACTCTCTCTCACTATCTCTCTCTGCACTTAACTGTCTCTCTTTCACTCTCTCTCTGGACTTGACTGTCTGTCTCTGTATAGTCTTTGTATCTGACTGTCTCTCACTATCCATGTAAGCTCACACATAAGCTATACTCATTGCCTATAGTAACCAATTAAAGCTCCTTGGAGCTCATAATAATGACCTGCGGTAAAATAACAACCAATCACAGTTCAGCTTCTATCTTCCACAGCAGCAGCAGACACTGGTCTTGTATATGGTGGTTAATAAGTGCATTTTGCAAAGTGCAGGGTGAAAATATATATATATCAAAGAAAACCTAAGTGGCAAAAGAGATAATAAGGCTATAGGTATATAGAAGAGCAAGGGGAGGTAAGTGATTTCATTGTTTCCCTACTGAAAGCTTAGGGTGTGTTCCAGTTCTTGTGCGTTTTAAAACTCATTCGTTTTTGCATTTACATTATGTGTTTGGATGGTTGAAATCCATGTTTCTTCCTTTGTGGGAGTGTTAGTAGCTGTGAAATGATAGAAAAATGGATTCAAGCCAGCAAAACACATGGTGAACATGCAAAAACATATTAAAAAGCATGCATTTTCAGTGTGCTTAAAAACACACCAAGAACCGACCAAGAATGCACCATGTGACCCCCTAAGTCTTAAACGAGCTTAAAGGAAATCTACCATTTGATTTTATCCATTGTGAACCAAACATACTCAAGGTATGTTTGGTTCTTAATGCAGAAAAACAAATGGTATATTTTCTTGAACTCCAAATCTGGACAAATCAGTTGCCTGGCTCTGTCAAAATGCAGTGAGACATGTTGTACTCACTGCACCATGACCATGTATAATAGAAGTCAAAAGTGCCGTTTGTGCTGCAAGTTCACGGGCACAATTTACAATTGTGTACGTGAGGCCTAAGTATTACGATTAAATCCAGGGAGGACAAACATTAAGGCTATCTACACATGAATGTGCCTAATTGGCAGTGAAAAGCAGACTGGTATCCATTTTTAATGATCCTCATAAATGATAGTCTGAGTGATCTATGAAAAACATTACTTTTGCATGGTCCATTAAGAACCAATGAGTGCCTATACATTGAAAATGATAGTATTTGGTGTCGCTGTGATCCCCCTGTTCAAAAAACATCCCATGGCCTAATTTCATTTGTTGTATGAGGGAGACATAACTTCAATTTAATGCAGGGGGAACAAAATCAATTTTATTGAAATGTACTTTTGGTATGCAGTGGAGAGGTTTCATGTTTGAGTGCTGTGGTTTCTTCATGTAGGGGGATTGATGGGAGACTCACATTCACCAACACTCACTAATACTAAAAAATAAGGACAGGTCAAGGACATTTTCCCAAAACATCCCTTTAAGGTTATTGTGCGTGATATTACATAAATATCTGAATCTTGTATACAGCATAGAATATCAAATAAAATACTCACGGTTTATATGGTCCATGTAAAAAACACCAATTTGCTGATCATAAACCATTTCCCATCCTAAAGGCAGCTCATTCCCAACACAGTCGGCAAATGTTAAAGGTTTTGTTATTCTGAAAAGGACAAAAGTAAATATTCGTTAGACCTGATGAAAATTAAACCTTAAAGACCATATTTAAAGGATTATTACTATCTATTACTCATAGATGACTGTGGTAATAAAGGCACCATGACTGTGGTAATCTATAATGAAATCATAAAATCATGCTGATGAGCCTGAGGGGCTCTGGTGGGTGTTTCCAAATGGCTGTTACAATGAGCAGAGCAGTCCCCCCCCCCTGAACTTCCTGCTGCTGCAAGATTACACAACCAGATGGAGAAGGGAGAGAGCAGGGGAGGAGAAGACAGGTTCTGTTTATGTACTCAGTCTGAAGCACAGAGAGGCTTTGGAAACACCCACCAGAGCCCCTCTGGTGCAATAGCATAATTTTAAAAGTTGATTTTAAAAGAAAGGAGGCCATGGATAACAAATATAATAAGATAACCACAGCCGCAGTGCCTGGATCTATGAGTAAGCTCATTCAGAACAAAGGAATGAAGATGCCTACAGTGCCTGGTCGTGGTGCGGTGAGCACACATTGAGGTTTATTTACTAAGGGTCCTCGGCCACACTTCCGTCGGATTTTTTGATGTTTTTCGGGTTTTGCATGGCTGTGACAGGTATTTAACAGGGAATTGTGTCGCACGAGATCGGATTTTGGCGCAGCTGTGCTGACTTTCATGCAACAGAAATCGAGGGGCGTGCCGAGGGACGATTCGACTGATTCAGACTGAGCGTGGCATTTAACATTCAAATTGTGTCGCAAGACCAAGCACTTACATGCACCAGGAAGAAGAAGTTAAACTCCGGTGGACCTGAAGCGACACATGCAGGATATCCGGCACATGATCTTAGTGAGTCGCGGCACAGTGCATTATCGTCGGACAATGTACTTTCTGTGAACTCCTCCGGACGGTTAAGTAAATATGCCCCACTGTCTCACCGCAATGTGACCAACCACAGAGATATATAGGACATGTCCTATAATTCCCCTAATATAGCGTCGGACGCTTTCTCCTCATTCCTGCTCACCCTCCCTCTCTCCAGAGCGCGGCTGTATGCTGTCCCATGCTATGGCCAAGGTGAGCATACTTTCGTCTAAGTGTCCCTAGTTTATCATTGCTCGATTTTGATGGCAGATTTCCTTGTATAAGTGGTGTATATGAATTATGTAAATAAATCTATTTTGTTTCATGCCACACTTTCCCATTGAGTTGATATTTTTGTAGAGAAAACAAGTACACAAATTTATGATGTAACATTTATGGGACAAATGAAGGCCCAAATAACATACAAGAGCAGCTTTAGAAAATCCTAATATTAAGACAGTGTAAACTTAGACAAGGACAGTCTCCTAAACCACACCCCTAATCTACACCTAATATGCCAAACAACAAATCAGCCACATCTAGCTTTTAGGGTGAAATATAAGAAAAACAAGAAAAAAATTCTGAAATTTGTTTTCAAGCTCTGAATACAATATATTGTCTCTTTTAACCAGCTGCATGCACATACTGTATAGTAATCATAGTTTTTTTATAGTTTATTGATAGAGCTGGACCCCCTGAGGGCTCTAGTGGGAACGGGACAGTCCCGATTTTTCAGGGCTGTCGAGCCGTCCTGGACAGTTGGGAGTTTGTCCTGTTTTTGCCGTGCTGTGTCCCATACATCTTCTCCGTGTCCCACCTCCTGGTCCAACAAGAAACGCTCAATGGGACACAGGAAACAGTTACCTGTCTCCCTCAGTGCTCTGCTTCCCATGTAGCCCCGACCATACTCCCCGACACACACCCTGGCAGCTGCTGCAAGGGTCACAGTCAGAAGAGGAGTTGCTGGGCGATGGGGGCATATTATGATGGGGAGCTGCTGAAGGGGGGCAGACTTTAATGGGGAACTTCCTGGGGCACTAATACGGGGAGTTTCTGAAGTGGTGGCATTATGATGGGAAGCTGCTTGAGGGGGGCACTATTATGGGGAACTGCTATTGAGGAACAATATGATGGGGAGCTATTGGAGAGGGAACACTATGATGGGGAGCTGCGGGTGGGTGCACTATGATGGGGAGATTCTGGAGGGGCACACTACGATGGGGAGCTGCTGGATGAGGGTCACTATGATGAGGAGCTGCTGGGGGGGACACTATGATGGGGAGCTGCTGGAGGCGGGGCACACTATAATGGAGAGCTGCTGGGGGGCACACTATAATGGAAAGCTGCTTAAGTAGCTCCAATATGAGGGGGGACTGAAAATGCGGGAGCTACAATGTAAGATGGGGGGGCACTGAGGTGGGGAACTATACTGTGTTGGGATGAAGTAAAGGGTGGGGCAAAGGCATGGTTTAGGGGAAAAGAAATCTGCCAAATTTTCACTACTTCAAAAGTTGGGAGGTATGCAAATGCTAGCCTTGACTTTCATACATTTATCTTTTTATAGCTGCAGACGTGTTCACCTTTTACTACTATTTGGACCCTGGAGTGCTGCCTGCTACTTCACTTTTCTGCTATTTTTTTTCTGGGAGTTCTAGCCGGGACTCATGGAGGCTTTACACCTATCCTTTTGAGGAGTTTGTTTCAATGTGCGGTCTTGGGTCTTCCATTGTTTTGTAAACGTGTTTAGAAATCTACAAATGTGACTTCATCAGATCAGCTTGCAGCGTACAAAATGCTGTATGTTCTAAATGTCATATGTATATTTTAATCAGAATATGATGACACTATATAAATAATGGAAATATTATTATTATACACAAGTGTATGGCCAAAATAAGATGTGAACAATCTTTTAGGTCTGTCTTATAACTAAATATATAACTTCAAATAGGATGACATCATTCTTATAAACATAGGCTAGAAAAGTAGATAGTAGATAGTAAAATATAGAAAACAAGTCCTAAAAATAAAAGTTCTACTCTGCAGAATGTGACATTCCAGCAACTGTTTATGTTTAGTATCAAACTGTTTGTAACACGCTCGGTGGCCACATGCCACTTCCCCGGATGATTGCTATTTTTACATCTTCAGTTTTATTATGAGATTAAAGAGCTCGATTTATTGTTCAGACATAGCCACATAAATAGAACCGGCGTAAAGTGCTTCTCTCCACTCGTTATTTCTAGGACGAGATCTGGAAGTTTGGCAAAACTAACTAATTAACAGCTGTTTGTAAAATTAGATAAACAGGCTTTACGTAGGTTTCATTTTTACATTGGTCACTCAAAACTACGTCTGTGCTTACATGTATTTTCCCAGGCCCTTAAAAATACAACTTGTAGTGAACTAACCCCTGCTCCAAACATCTGAGGGAGCTGAGATTTCTGGCATGGTTATGACACACATGACTATGGTGTAACATTGTGGGACACATTTACTTACCCGTCCGGGGGAGTTCACTGAAAGTGCATTGTCCGACCATAATGTACTGTGCCGCGATTCACTAACATTGTGCTCCCGATATCCTGCATGTGTCGCTTCCCCGCTCAGGTCCTTCCTTCTAAAATCAACTTTTAAAATTATGTTGATATGCCTCAAGGGCATTACCAGAGCCCTTCAGTGCTGCAGATTCACAGGTTGATACAATGAGCAAAACATATCTCACCCAACCCCCTGCTCTCTCCCTCTTCCCTTGTAATCTAGAGGAAGCAGGAAGTGCAGAGAGAGAAGAGGCCTGCTCTGCACATTTTACAGCCTGCGAACCTACAGCACTAAGGGCTCTGGAAACAACAACCATAAATATCATAATTATAAAAGTTAATTTTAGAGAATGGAGGCCATATATAACAAATATAAGAAGATTACCACAGTCACGGTGCCTATGGATAAGTGCCCCTGGTCTATTATTCTTGAGGATCAGTCACATTTTTTGGAATGCATGTTTTTTTCTGTGTTTTTTTATAATAATAATAATAATTCTTTATTTATATAGCGCACACAGATTACGCAGCGCTGCACAAAGCATGCCAAATTGGCCCCTGTCTCCACGGGGCTCACAATCTAAACAACCTAACAGTATGTTTTGGAGTGTGGGGGGAAACCAGAGTACCCGGAGAAAACCCACACAAACACGGAGAGAACATACAAACTCTTTGCAGATGTTGACCTGGGTGGGAATCGAACCCAGGACCCCAGCACTGCAAGGCAGAAGCGCTACTCACTCAGCCACCGTGACACCCAACATTTTTTACATCTGTTTTCTCGAGAACAGACAGCCGGTTACATTATCCGACTGTCTGGAAATCTTGCACATGCGCTCAGCCCGCAGCTTACCAGTGTGACAAGAGAGCGAGCAAACCAAGGGGGTGAATATTAATGAACCGAGGGGGCATGCATAATTAAAGAGTGGAAGATCCATGTCTGCTCTGGTGGTCTGCAGTTTTAATAGTCTGCTATGGGGTCTTGGGGGGAGGGGAATGATGGGGGTGGATGATTGAGGGTGGATGATGTAGCAGTGCTAAGTGTGTTGTGTTTGTCAGTAATAGTATTACAGTGAATTTGCTTGAACAAGCAATCAGAGAAATACACGTCCAAGTCTAGGAAAGGGAAAAAAAGTTTAAAACATTTTTATAATAAAAATTAAAGTAAAAGTCCTAAAGCAATTACATTTTTTGAGAAATCTTGCTTTGATATGAGAGCGCTTTGGATTACAAGTAAGAATTTAGCTCATAATCAGAGGCATTTGTTCCTTGTGGAACGAATTGTCTGCATTTTAATTATTTCCTATGGAAAATCAAGCTTTGATATAAGAGTTTGGATTACAATCACAAATTATGCTTGTAATCCAAGGTTCCACAATATTTGTTTTCTGAAGTGGTATTACTGTACTGTGGTATTTTTAATTTATGTGGTGCACTGTGGTACTGTGGTTGTTGATGAATCTAGGGTGCTAGTATGACAATGTGGCCCTTAAACCAATAAACGTTACTCACCCCTGGGTTAAATCCTTATATTAAGAATAGAACAGACATTTAAAAACAAATGTCATACTTTTAATACATTATTATATAAATGTGGATTTAGAGTGGGTCCATTTTATTACGATTCAAATTTCACCAAGCTGGCACTGACTCCAACTCCACAGCCCTGATTAGATGCATCTGAATTGACACTCCCTATGAAGGTTCTAAACTTGACTCATCTGAGGCAAATATGACTCCTCTTTGTACATTTTCACATAACTTTGGAGGAGAATTTTAAAGGTAAATTGGCAAAATTTCACATAAAAGAGGGAATTCTATAGAGAACATTTTATTTCCTACCTGAGAGGATATTAGTTTAAAGAGGTAAAATGTGGTGAATGGTTCCCTTTAATAAATGGAGCACACTTTAGTACAGCACAGAAAAGTTGACTCCTTTCTAAGACAAATTACTCTCAGTTGAGCATGACCCAATTTCCATGCAAAAAGTTGCATTCCACTCCCAAGTGCAAATAATCTAGTTATTTCTTGTGTTAGTTTGTATCATGTACTACATCCTCCAGACATGCAACATTTAAAAAAAAAATTACACAAGAAACAAAAATGACTTCCAAAGCACATGTAATAATGAATGAGTTGTACATGCTTTATGCTGGTAAATAAGCGTTGATTAATTTGTCTGATGACACATTAGATATTGGCTCAATTTATGGTATCATATAAACAATGTATTCACATAATGCATCATATAAAATGTGCAATAAAGCGAAAAAAAAATTAGTTTCTGTGCACTGAGCAATTATGAAGAGTATTAAGCAACTATGCCAAGTATGTGTAACAAGCAGCATGAATATTTCATTAAGAATAATGAATTGATCCTTCTAAACAGGTAAAACTAGACTTTCTCCTTTCCACTGATTCTAGTATGCATTATTTACAAAGGTATGTGGTTATGTCAGTAATGTCCTTTCATGAAACCAAAAGGTAACATTCCCGGCCTGTCATTCCATAAACACTGCACCACATAACTATCATAGACTCCACTGAACTTTTCATATTTTCCCTTAAATCCTAAAGGCAAAATGACAGAAGGTCAAACTAGGTCAGTAATGGCATAATGATGCACGTAATTACCTTAGAGTCTGACATAGTTTTGGGTGAAAAGTTAAGGAATGTGCACATTACTTCTGTAAATTATTTGCAGACTTACTTCTGCAGATACAACAGGTTCTTAAGAAAGCAGTCAAATCTCTTGCAACAAGAAAGTGCAGAAATGTAACAATGTATCATCCAAAGTTCTAGATCAGTGATGGCGAACCTTTTAGAGACCGAGTGCCCAAACTACGAACAAAATTCACTTATTTATCGCAATGTGCCAACACAGCTATTTAAGAAGCAAGTTATTGCCCTCTGTTCTGTCATAACATTCATGGTATCGGCCTCCTAAGGACACTAATACAGTTGAAAGAAGGAGGTCAAATTTGAAATCCTCCTGTAGAGGAATAAACTTAGGGTCAGCAGGACCTCCACAAATAATCCGATCCACACTTTCTCACTCTTCCTGCAGTCCCAAGTGGCCAAGGATGTATTGGGGCACATTTACTTACCCGATGCCCACGGAGTTCACCGAAAGTGCATTGTCCGTCAATAATGCACCATGGCGCTATTCACTAAGATGGTGCGCCCAATATCCTGCATGTGCCACTTCCCCGCTCAGGTCTGCCAGAGTTTACCTTCTTCTTCCTAGTATATGTAAGTGCATTGTCTTGCGACACAATCTGAATTTTAAATCCCGCGCTCTGTCCGAATCTTTGTCCCAACTGTCGTTGAAGTCTCTAGCCAATCCATCTAGTCAGAGGCTGGTAGAGAATTGGTGATACATTTGCATGGCTCTCATTGTTGTCTACAATAGCCCCTCACCTAGCCAAACCAGTCACCTAAATAATGAGGAGGAACAATAATCATTTGGATGTTGATTACTTTTGGAAAAGACTCAATGGATTGGCCATTATCAAAAGGTTTCCTAAAAGTCATCCATAAATGTATAGGGAGCTGCTTTGCACTGGAGCCATAGTTTTTATTTGCATATTCCTTACTCAGCCATCATTTGTATTCTTGGAAACTGCACAGTGAAGGGGCAGGACAGGAACAGATGTGATACTCAGACATTCAGTTTGGTCATACATATTAGATTCATTGGGGCATTCTTTATTTTTGGTGCTAGTTGTTTTTTTAGCTGTGTTTTGCACTGTGATGTTATATTGTGGTACACAACCTTAATGTATTTGTTGCACCGTAAGAAGAACAAATGAGAGTCAGAAAAGTAAACATTTATGGAGGGGATGGTAGATTTCCTTTTTTTGTTGTTTTTATGCACCGAAAAAGTGCCGGGAAACTAGAAGTGCTGGAATAGTGTCGGGATGGATGAGTTGTGCCCAAATTGAGAGACAAAAATTTAAAAAAGCAGTGACGCGTCCCTGACGCGTGTTTCGGCTCGGAATGAGCCTTCGTCTGGGGGGTGGCAAAGGCTCATCCTGAGCTGTAACGTGCGTCGGGGACGCGGTCTATCCGGGACGGAGGAGCATTATCACCCCCTTCAACTTGGTAAGAGCTGGCATCTATTTCCAAATATCTACTCAACACAACCAGCCCCTCTATAGGGAATTGTTGCAACTGCTTTTATTAAACATTCTAACATATGGTCCACTTGGATATCCTGTGTTTAGCATATACCTTTTGTCCAGCTTTACTTTACTACATTGTGTATATTACCTATCCTCCACATTGTCCGGGTTGGTCCGCTTTTGTATCTGTGCCATACCACTCGGTATTTTACTGTATTATCCTTATTCACACAATAGTGTCAGTTCATGTTGGCACTTTCTTTTTGTATATGTATATGTGTATTACTAATAAAGACTCAATTTTATTATAATTTATTTAGTTTTTGTCCATTTTCCCCTGCAAGTAAGGGGTACCCTTGGTGTTAATCCACTCTTTAAAACACAGGCACTCGTCAGACAGTTACACGTATGTTCTATGGTGTTGGGAAAGAAATCAGTCTAAATGGGCATCTTTAAAAGGATTGTCCGAGACTTATAAAAACAGCTATGTGGCCGGGAGGGCGGGTGGGTCGTAGGAGATACTTAAAAAAATAAACATGTACTTACCTCAGCCGTCCCTTAAAAAAATAAACATGTACTTACCTCAGCCGTCCCTCCTGGTGTCCCACACTGTGGTCTCAACAAACAGGGGCGCGGCATGGAGAGACCGCGGAGCAAGACACCGGGAGGCACAACAAGGCGAGTAGATGTTTATTTTTTTCAAGCTCTCCCCCACTCCACATAGTTGCTTTTTATATGTCTCGGACAACCCCTTTAAAGTCAAATTCTGCTTAATCAGGTATTTTGGTATTTTAAAAAATGCTAGGATATCAGGTGATGGGATTTCAGCTTGTATAGGAATAAAAGGCTTTACACAAATGTGTTCTATATATTTGCCAAAGTGTGAAACATGGAAAAGATTTTAAACATCCACTGAACACTGTATGTACATACTGGCTGTGGGACCATTTATATGCTAAAGTTCACATAAGGCCACCCATTGAACCCGGACAGGATCCCACACCTTAGTAAATCAGCTTGTAGAAGGAAAACCAACACAGGGTTGTTACCTTACGCATTTTTTTCCGGTTTGAAGGTATAAAATCAATGTCAATATTTATGAGGTGTAACAGCTGCTGCTTTTAATGTATTTACCATTGGGCAAATAAAGTCTAGACATGAGTTCCTGAATTCCATTCCGTACATTTTATATTATTTTTTTAAGAGTACAGCAGAAAAACCTGCTTTGTTTTACATACATATTAACAGAAAACACCTACACTGTAGTAAAATCTGTATCTTGTGTTCACATGATCTGTGTCTGGCTATTAAGAAATGTAAATACTCCTTTAATGTTGTATGCTAGTCATTTCCGTACACTCTTGGACTATGCCATGAAAAAATACAAACATTTTTCATCTATTTCAATATTTTTGTCTTAAAGGGTCTGTCTTCTTGGGGCAACCCCAATCTTATTTCAAGGCCCCCTCAAAATAAGCATTTCCTAGGGCAGTGGCGGCGAACCTATGGCACGGGTGCCAGAGGTGGCACTCAGAGCCCTTTCTGTGGGCACTCAGGCCATCACTGCAGGACAGAGTTCACCAAACACTAAATCTTCCTGAAGTCCCAGGGAACTTAAGAGTTGCTGCACTCAGTGCTATTTTAAAGTGACACTTCATCGGCTGTTTGGAACTGCAGGAAAAATGAAAAGGTGTTGTCAGAACTGCATTATCTTTGGTGGTCCTCCTGCTGGACCCACCATTCTTCCAGTACTGAGAGACCCTGGAGAGAAGCCATCTGCCCTCTTTCTATCAACTGTATTGGTAGCCTTAGGCGGCCGATATAATTGAAAGATGTGGAAGAACACGTAGCAATAAGTTACTGCTTAAAATGCCACGTTGGCACTTCATGGTAAATAAGTAGATTTTGGTTGTAGTTTGGGCACTCGGTCTCTAAAAGGTTCGCCATCACTGTCCTAGGGTATCCTAATGCTCCCCCTAAAAGGAGATGTACTGTGCACAGTTGTAAGACAATAAAGCACATATGCTCGAAGATTCCCAGAATGGGTCTGGGATTTGTTCATGCCAAATTGCAAGTTATTACACTCAAAGACCTGCAGAGGGACGGGACGGGGAGATACCAGACTTTTGACCTGCCCTTTAAGGAAATAGTGCCTCTTTGTTCCCCAAACTTAATATTTTAAAAGTTTCACATATATTGCTTATAGTATATCAAAGTTCTGCGCCACTTTATTCATATGTTAAGACATGGACAGACATTCTTCACCATAAAATAGCCGCAGACGGAGGGTCATTTGAACCATCTCCCTGCCAGGGCCTTGATCTTATATTTTGAATACTTTCATAAGGTCCTGGCAGGGCGATTGCTCATGGACAGATGGAGATCACATTTCCCTCTGTGTGCAACCAGTTTATGGTCAGAAATCTCTGGCTGATGAGGTAAAAGACTGAAGACTTCATTTTACATATCAAGAAAGTTCATCCTCATAGACTGTAAGCTCTTGTGAGCAGGGCCCTCACTCCTGTTGTTTCATATGACTGTTTGTAGTCCTATAAATACCTATTATATCAGTAACCCCATTTTACATAGAATTGTATTTAACTAATATTTTTTGGACAGATCTAGAAACAATCTCACGTTTTATCATTTAATATAAATATAAACTTATAGAAAAAAGTGATTTTCATCATCAGTACATGTTTCAAGGATTCTTAAGTGTACAAAATCTGTACATAGCAATGTGACAGAGCATCAGCAACAAATATGATTATGGCTTATCTCCACTGCCTTACAAATTCATGTAGTCTTTTTAATGTTAGAGATGTAGATCTTAATTTTACTAGTCATTACAGATAGTCCCCTTCTTTATGTACAAGATAGGTTCTGTAGGTTTGTTCTTAAGTTGAGTTTGTATGCAAGTCGGAACTGGTATATTTTATAATTGTAACCCAAGACAGAATTTTTTTGATCTCTGTGACAATTGGATTTTAAAAATGTTGGTTTGTCATAAGAGCCAGGATTACCAATAAAGCTTAATTGCAGGCACCTCTGATAACTGCTACAGTCGATCATTTAAGTCTAGGGCTAAAGAACAGTAAATTACCAATAGCCAGAGGTCCGTTTGTAACTAAGGGTCGTCTGTAAGTCGGGTGTTCTTAAGTAGGGGACATAGTACATAGTAAGATCCAGTCCTGAAATTATTACAAAGAAAGATTAATATATGATATGCAAATGACATGACAATGTAAAACATGAAAAGCCAAAAGCTGCAGGAACTGCCACTTAAGTAGTGGGAAGCTAATCTTAGATGTGCAACACCCCCCCACCGGGGCCTAGCCTTTCCATGGTGGCTGTAGACAGCCGGGGCCCAGAATGGCTGGCGGTTGCAGCCTAGGCACGCTGTGGTCACTGGTCACTGTGATTTTAGGGAGCCCGTGATGGTGATACAGCCGGATCCAGGGATTACACTGAGGCGCGTTGTGCAAATCAACTTGCAGTGCTTTATTCAACTTCAAACAGCAGGCAACGGCCAAACAGTAGCAGCAGATTCAGCAAGCTAGAAGGTTGATGAAGATAGCTGGTCCCCTGGAAGAATTGCTCACAGCCTGGTAGTAACTTCAGGCTGGGCTGGTACAGATGGAGCCGAGTCCGGATGGTGGACCTCTGCTCTGGGGCTTAAGTCTCCTGATTGCTTTAAGGTGCTAGACAGCGGCCCGAGACAACTCTGCTTCCTGGTAATGGGTCTGGATGGAAAATAAAATGGCTGCAGATGGTCATGTGATCTCTTACTGCCCATGAGCAATCGCCAGTTAGAGATCCCATGACCCTCCATCTGCAGCCATTTTATGGACAGAAATGTCTGGCTGATGAGGTAAAGGACAGGAGGCTTCACTTTATATATCAAGAGAGCAGTGCAGAACTATTAATAGATGTATATTGGTAAATTACCTACTATTCTGCCACCCACACTAACACATACATTACAAGAAAAATTAGGTAAACTAGCCAACCTTTTAATAATCAGACACAGACAACATTTCAATGTTTACTTTAAACAATGTTGAATTTTCCAAATATTACATAGCGAGATGAATTAGAAGGAATGCTTTCCATGTCTGAAATCATAACACTGACAAGGCTTCTATGGCTTCCTCAAGGCCTTCAGACACTCCCAGCATCTGACAGAGTACACAGAGTGATCGCTACCGCTCTCAATTCTTGGGATAGTTTGTAATGTGTGGGGGCATATAGTTCCCAGAAGTACGTTTGAAAGAATTAAACTTGGCATTTCATCCAATGTAAAACATCTGTAAATATCTCTCCTTTCTAAAATGCACAATAAAAGCTCTCACTCCTGGGGATGGTTCTTACGTAGACGCTGATATCTACGCGAAACCTCTGCTTGTCTCCTAGTATTTCCCATGGCAATTTTATTATAGAGCATTAATTTATGGTGGACTTTCCAGGCGTGTGTTTATAGTGAGAATTTGCAGTCAAACAGCCAAAGGTTTTTCTGCTACATAAGAGCGGAGTTTTATAAATGGTATATGACAGATGGGAACCCCCAGATTGCCTTGTACTTGAAGCTTTATACTCTGCCTCAGGTAGTCTTAGGCCTATAAACAGTATTGTATTGCCCTCCTATTGCAGTATATACTGCAATATATTAAGACCACTATCAGGTTTATCCAATACCCCATTATGCTGCCCGTATTGCTTGAACAATAAAATGTTCTTTATCATATATCATTAGCTTCATTAAAAGGTGGCGGCAGTCCCCTCATCCCATATTTTGTGGAGAATTCTTCCGTAGATTCCATTATACCATCCACAAACAAGTGTTTTTTCGAATTCCCAATTTCTCCCAATATCTCTTACTTTCATGACCCGATAATTCTTGGACATTTTTGTTATCCCATATTGTAGCCAAAGAAGTAGACCCTTTTATGATCTTCAAGTTAACCCAATAATTATTAAGCGATTTGGCCAAAGGTCATGTACCAAATGTTTGAGATGGTAGTTGACTATATTCCAATAATTCAAATATATAACTCTCAAATTCCAAAAAATTTGGATGAGATCCATATAGGACTATAAACTTAATGGGGTAAAATCTGGTGACAGAGTCCCTTGAGGCTGAGAACAGTACCGAGGCAATGTTCTTGACTTCAATAGCAGAATGTTAGTCCAAGACTAATCTGCAGCAAATTAAAAGTAATATCATTCCTGAACCTCTGGTTCTCTTGTTGTGCCAATGGCCTGCTCAATTTAATGCAGAACTTGAGGACAGTGCAGCAGACTTAGGCTAAATGTGTATATGCAGTAGGTTCATAGGTTTCCTTTAAACCATTCTAAAATATAACCCCTCTCGGAAATCTTAGACTTGTATTGTTTTCAATGTTTTTACATTCTCAATAGTAACCCATTTTACTTCCACCCAAATTGAAGTGGATTTCTAATGTACACCCCTCCTCTATACTTTCCTCCTTCCATTGTGACTTGCATAAGTAAAGATTGCAGTACTGTAAATCGAAACAAACATGAGTTTAAGAGGCTGTGGGGATAAGTCTATGGAGACTTTAAACAAACAATAAGAGGAAAAAGTAATTTAAACTGGGATTGCACAGGAAAACTATGTTGGCAGAGAAAGCAGAAACAGGAGGGGACAATAACATTCTTCCTAAATTCCAGCCTCAAAGTAATATCAGAACTGTGCCATTTCCAAATCTCCAAACTCGCTAAATGAAAATGCACAATTTAACGGAACAGTAAAAGGGTACAGGAAACATGAAGCAGGAATATCCTCCAGTCTAAGGCAGGAAACAATGAGAAATACCAAGGCAAAATAATAAGC
Source organism: Engystomops pustulosus (assembly GCA_019512145.1). NCBI lineage: Eukaryota > Metazoa > Chordata > Amphibia > Anura > Leptodactylidae > Engystomops > Engystomops pustulosus. Next base: position 211,941,165 of record CM033642.1, read on the forward strand.
AACTAAGCCTCATAAATCTCAGGGAGAGGAAAGGTGATTTTTAGCGGTAACCAGTAAGCGTATGTTCCAAACCAATTTATCCAAATGAATTGTGGTCCCTGATTGATAAGTCCAGTTCTGGCACATACATTCAGACAGATATAAATCACTATCAAACCACACACCATTAAACATTCACAGTCCAAGAAACACTTGGATTCCCTGAAGCTGTGTTTTACTATAGTGGCCTATATAATAAATCTGCATCTATTGTATACACTTAAAGGGAACCAGGCACCTTGACAAAGGCACACCAACTCCAAATAGTGAAATATTCAATCTCACGGGTGCTCCCGCGACCCATAATGCCCCTGTCTGCCGGGCGGCGCTGTGCCTGTGCCACTTACCTGTCATTGTTCCTGACCCAGCTCTGGCGGCTGTGTGTGCGCGCGCTGGCTGGAGAAAATTTAAAGGGCCAACGCACTGTTAATTGGCGCTGGCCACTTCCCAGAATCCTTTATATTCCAGCCCCTCCCTGCACACCCTGCCGGATCTTCGTGCCTAGTGCCATTGAAAAAGCTTGTTTCCTGACCCCCCATGTACTTAGTGCGATTTCCTGTTGTGACCCCGGTTCCGTATTTGACTCTGATCCTGTTCCGCCTGCCCTGAACTGTTGTTTCGTCCTTGACTCTGATTCCGTGCTGCCCATACTGACCTCCTACCTGTCCCTGACTACAATTCTGCTTAATGTCTGTGTTCCTCGCCTTGGCTGCCACCCCGGACAAAGTCGCACCTGTGGAACGACCTGGTGGTACCACGCTGTAACAGGTCCAACCCACTTTGCGGTGGGCTCTGGTGAAAACCCGGGTGCCACTTAGATTTTGATCCCATGTTTCGGCTTACGTCATCGTCCGCGGTGGTCCATTGGGTCCACTGCCCCTGTAGCCTGACATTCTACATGTAAATAGTTAAAAAAAAAATGTATGTGTTTATACGTTGTCCCATTGTTCAAAATTCATTTATATATCCTCTTTTTTTCTGTAAGATAAAATCAAGGAGCCGAGGGAGCTAGACCATGAACTCCAGCTCCGTCCTACTCCTCAGGGCTGCTCCTGCTTCCTCAGAACACCCTTCTTTTCCCACGTCACTTTCTGCCTCATATCAATTGTAGTGCAGTGAACCTGTGATCTCTGCATCAGCCAAGCTCATCTCCGTGTGGCAGAAGCCACCTTCATAGGTGCAACCTACTGTATTTGCACAAGGCTTTAGAAGATAGTGAGAGTGGCACGATGAGATGGCCTCCATGACTTTTTCCTATGGAGAGGAGCGAAGATACCTAAATGAAATTAAGACAACGTATAAACACATAAAAATCTGCAATTGGAAACAATTGTAACTATTTACATGCAGAATAACCTAATATTGGGGTTGATGTAACTTGGTTGAGGTGAAAGCTTTCCTTTAAGCTTAGGCTTTATCACAAAAGAGTATTCTCTCGGATACAGAAACTTACCATAGGCACAGAATCAGTGCCTATATCCCCACGGAATACTTAAGCCTCAACTTACGGGTAAGCCATTGTTTTAGATTTATTAACTTTTAAATATTAAAATTTGGGGGCAAACAGTCCAATTAAAAATCATGGTGAGAATGTTTAAAGTGCGGGGTTTGAGAAAGAGGCATTGTTTTGCAGGAAATGGGCCTAAGTGATCTAAGTGCCAGAAAATATTTCTTGCATACACTAGTCCTATTAAATGGAGGCATAAAGCTAGGTTCCTTACATACGATCGCATATGGCATGCCGGGGAAGGGGAGGAGTGAGAGGCGGTCCATAAGAAGCACTGCAGCCAGGCCATATGTACAGCAAAAGATAGAGAATACTCAATTTTTTCCGGCTACAGCACAGTATGGTGATATACACGTGTGCTCACTGTACTCTGCCGCACACAATGCACTTCTTTGGCAGCCATATGCTAGCTGACAATCGTATGGCTAGCAGACAGCTGTCATAAATGTTCCTGTTCATGGGACCTTAGTGTTAAACTGCACCAAAGTTTGCATCAAGCATCAGACACCTTCATAATCTTGCACAGTTCCAGAGGATTTTTCTTTGCACTGTCTAACATTTAGACAGTTTTCGTTTCTCTCCACCAGTGTGCTCATTATTTTTGCAGATTCTTTGCTAAAAAGTTGTCGATTAGGATACCCCTGTGCAACATTCCCCACCAGGGCCCAGTCTTTTCTTGGTGACATGGAGGCAGTCAGGACCCAGAATACTAGAGTGGCTGGCTAGTGCGGCCTTGGGCACGCTGTGGTCACAGTGCTTTGTATGGGGACTGGAGGGCTGACCTGCAAGAAATATGAAGGAAGAGGCTGATGCAGTGGTTTCTCCCTGGGGCAACCCCTGAAGTGTCTGTAGGATTAATCCCTGGGTGATGGAGGATGAGGAAGCCCATGGTGGCAAGCAGCCGTATCCAGGGATCAGACAGTTGTGCAAATCAACTTGCAGCTCTTTATATAACACGATAACAGCAGATTCTTTGATGCTGGAGTGGTCATGGAGAGTTGGTCCACAGGAAAGGTGCACGTAGCATGATAGTAGATGCAGGCTGAGCTGGTTCAGGTGATACTGAGTCCAAGTGGTGGAAGCTGCAGTTTTGGGCTTAAGTCTCCAGACTTAAGTCTCCAGACCCTGTGTGCCAGGCAGTAGGCCTGAGGCACTAGAAGCCTCTAGGATGAATGGCTGAGGCAGCACTGAAGGTGTGCTGTTCACTCTGGCTCCTGACTGAGGCAGACCATGAGGTCTGACTCTCTGCTCTGACCATGTGCTCTCACCCAGCAGGGGTTTTTATACTCCCCCTGGTTAGGTGGTATCACCTCTCCAATCACACTCCAGCTTTCAGATCATTGGATAATTACATACACCAGTTAACTGTTGCCTTGCCAGGCAATATCTGCAGCTACAATTACACAATATCTGAGTTCTAGAAAATTCCTAGAGGGTTCATGACTCCCCCTAACAGCTCCTGACCTGCAGAGGGCGCTATTCATAACTACCACCTTGCCTATGCATTGGCAGGGGTGTTGCACCTGCTTATGGATATTATGGGGGTCATTTTCCCAGCGTGTTACCCGAATATTTCCGATTTGCGCCGATTTTCCCTGTATTGCCCCTGGCATCGGTGCCAGCATGCATGCGACGGTAATCGGGGGCGTGGCCTAACGATAACCCGACGGATTAGGAGAAACCGCCGCATTTAAAAGGATGGTGCACTCCGGTGGACCTTGGGGAACTTCAGCGCAGCAGCGACACCTGGTGGACGTCGGAGGAACTGCCTTAGTGAATCGCCGGAAGACCCGAATCCACCGCACAGAACGCGCCGCTGGATCGTGAATGGGCCGGGTAAGTAAATCTGCCCCTATGTCTAATCCCTATTTTAGGTGTGGATGTCTGTCACAAAATGTATTTGAAAAAAACAGAAGTGTGATAATAACCTTTATTCTTAAAGCTGTTAATTTATTATGGCAAATGGACATTCATTGTGACAGTCATAGGTAACTGGGGCCATCATTATATCAGTGGGTTATGCTATAAGCAGCAGACATCATAACTTAAGCCATTACTCCTTCTAGTAAATGATATGAAAGACACCACTTCTAAAAAAAAAAACACACAATCTGTACATATATCATCCACAACAACCAATCACTTCTATGTAGTTTTAACCCATTTTACAAAGTTCTTCAGTAGTAAAAACTTGTCCTGACGTGCACAGGGTACGGAGCTACATGGTTATTTAAAACATATTTCTCAATCCTGACTGTGCGAAAACAAGTCTGCAATTTGGCTGATTCTTGGGAATCATTTATCTTCCTGAACTTAGCCAGCCCTTTCTACTATCCATACTCGCTGTATAAGGAGCACTTTACTCTGTCTACTCCTACATCATCTGATCGTGCAGATCGGGCAGATGTGAGATTCTCCACAGGACTTCAAGCTATATTCCCCTAGACACTGCAATATAATACACCTGTCTGATGGCTATTGTGGCTGTGGAACTATAGCTTAGGCTCAGCCTTGGGTAGATGTCATTGGGTCTGCATGATGATGATCCCTATTTAATAGGACTAATCAGTGTGTGGCCCCCACCACAATGATGAAAGACTATTCCTTCCTCAGATTCAGCCCTCATGCACACTTCCTTTGCACACTGTTTTTTTGTGGCTTTCTCTTGGCTCCATGTATTGGTATGGGCTCATACACACAGCTGAGGATTCCTCAACCCCCTGTCTGAGCCAAGTGCCTCCGAATAAGATCTCAGAGCAGGACCTTGTCTTGGCTGTGTTACTGCCTTCACATAGAAGTCTTTGTACCACCCATATTTGTAGATCAGTAGATAACACAATCATGTGACACTCCAAGGGGTTGGAAAAAGCTCCTGAAAGCTACTGATACCATCTGCCAGATTTCAGTTTTTTGTGGTTCCACAAAAATGGAGATCACACGGTGTACACAATGGCCTACTTTGCGGCCATATAAAAGGAGGCCTAAGCTAATTTCACAAACACAAGTTTTCTGGATTTGGTTTGTGTAACGGCCTTGAATCTTTTATGAAATTTCAAAAAAATTTTGAGAAAGGATTTTGCCAAGATTGCTATTTGAAAAATCTGTGTGGAACCCACATGGAAGCCACCAATAAGTGAAATGATACCTATTTTTTTCCTGTCTGTAGCTTTTAAATGTGTTCTCCAACCATAGGCATGTACATTGCACTAGATTGTGGTTGTGGAATTCAGCACTGGTCTTTATACCCTGGACTATCCCTTTAAGTCACATATATTTACCCCAGCTACTGGTTATTGTGTGTTATGTCATCTCTCTATAACTCCTACATTGCATATTATAAAAAAAAATCTGATTTCTCTGAACTCACCCAGTTTCCCAGGCTTCTTATCATATTCCCTATCATACTCCGTATACAATATGTACATCCAAACATTTCTCTGCTTAAAAAAGAAGCTGCATTTTCAGTTAAGAGTCAGAAATCCAATTTGTTATTTAAAAAAACATAGTTATGAGGCAGAAAAGCTGAATGTTTGCATCTTTCTGGACTGCTGACAAAACCTTTAAACGTCCTAATAAACCGTTTTATTACTTACAAACATACTGCTGTTTATAAACCATTTCAGATGACAACTCTGCACTTCAAAATATTTCCGTGAGGTTTTATTTTACTTCCCCCAATCTAGTTATGCTCAATAAATGAGTCTAGTCTACGTCTGGCAAAAAGATCCTAATGCTAAATACAACAACCACATAAACCTGATGAATGTTAAAAGAAATCTATAATCAAAACAAGAATGGATAAACCAGGGCCACTTTCACATAGATCTAGGTACAGTGACAATCTTCTTATGTTTGTTATTCATGGCCTCCTTCCTTCTAATAGTAGATTCATAGTAGGCCATTAGACTTTCTTCCTCTGCCTGACGTTACCTCCCTACAACGCAGGAAGTTCCAGCACCCGGGAGAGGAGGGAAGAGCTCCACTGTAACAACCTTCAAAAATGCAGCATGGAGGTGCTCTGGGACACACCACAATAGCCATTCAGGTTCATTAGCATAAGATTATAATTGAGTATAAAATGACCCAGATATAAGTCGAGGCACAAAAAAATTGGGAAAACTTAGTGTATAAGCAGGAGCTACTGGTGACTTTCAAAAATAAAAATAGATACCAATAAAATTACATTAATTGAGGTATCAGTAGGCAGCAGCCTCCCCTAACTAATGAAATGTCTAGCAGCCTCCCCTCTTTAATTGAATGTCCAGAAGCAGCCTCCCATCAATAATACAATGTCCAGCAGAAGCCTCCCCTCACTAATAAAATCTCCAGAAGCCTCATTAATTAAATGTCCAGCAGCAGCCACTTCTCATTAATGAAGTGTGCAGCAGCAGCCTCCCCACATTAATGAAATGGCCAGCAGCATCCTTCACTCACTAATAAATGAAACCTTTAGCAGCAGCCTCCCCACATTAATGAAATGGCCAGCAGCATCCTTCACTCACTAATAAATGAAACCTTTAGCAGCAGCCTCGCCCATAATGAAATGGCCAGCAGCATCCTTCACTCACTAATAAATGAAACCTTTAGCAGCAGCCTCCCCACATTAATGAAATGGCCAGCAGCATCCTTCACTCACTAATAAATGAAACCTTTAGCAGCAGCCTCCCCACATTAATGAAATGGCCAGCAGCATCCTTCACTCACTAATAAATGAAACCTTTAGCAGCAGCCTCCTCTCATTAATGAAATGTCCAGCTGCAGCCTCCTCCACTAAAAAAAACCAGAGCCTCGTCATAAAAAAAAACAACATTCTATTCTACTTACCTTCAGCTAAACCTGAAGCTCCTTTTCTCTCTCCACATCTTGTGAAGCAGAGTGGGTAGAGACCAGTCCATGCGCTGTGCCTGTGCAAACACACTATTATATCATCAGGTGGTGATACCTCCACGTCATAGTGTAGGCACCGGCAGAGCGTATGCACTGTCTCTACCCATGCTTCTACACAAGATCCGGAGAGAGAAGGGGAACTGCAGGGAGCAACTGAGGTAAGTACTAAGTATATACTCGACTATAAGCAGAGTAGGGCTTTTATTTGAATATGTAGATCGGGTGACATTTTTATCAATTAACAATATGTAAAGAATTCTATAGCAGTACCATCAGCTCAGAACAAGAATAAACAAGTTATACCTATCTACTGTTCTGAGAGGTCTGGTCAAAAGTGTTCTTCAAAGAAGAGTTGCCCCCAAGCAACTAAAAATGCATGAAAGTATAGAAACCAGGACGGGGCAAAAAGTAATATTTTGACTTTAACCGAAGTATTTTATGTATTGAATGGATGGAGAACAAATAAAATGAGAATAAGCAGCCAACATTAAGCATGGAGAAGGTCCTGCTTATATGAGGCTAATGTTTGTTGGGGATTTAATCATTTTGTAATTCTGAAAAATAACAGGCAGCTGCAGTCCATAAGTCAATAATATCATGGAGGCATCTCATGGTGCCAATTTATTGGGCAGCAGATCCAACAGCCCTGCACATATCGCCAATGTTACTGGTTGTAAGGAGCATTTGAGGTCCAACAGAGTCATAATCTACAACATCATTCATTCTGTCTGGGATACAAGGCAGTTAAAGAGGACTGTCACCTCAAAAACTGCATAGGACTGCTTACTAATGTAAGCAGCTCATTAGTGCTAAAAACAAAACGCAGTAGTGTCAATTGTTAGCGTTATCGGAAACTTCCGATAACGCTAACACTGCTGCTCTACGGTTATAACGCTGGACTGCTTTGAGAGCGCTGCAGCGTTTGTACTGTACAGCGCAGCAGTGTTAGTTAGCATTTTCTTAGAGTTAGTCTTAGAGTTTTCAATTAACAATTACACAAAAGGTAAACTAGTTGATCTTAGTTAAACATCTTAATTTGCAAGCAATTTTGCACATACGTATAGAGATCCATGCTCTGTTCTTATCTTCATCTTTATCAATCGTTCCTTTTGTGACTCTATTTAACACTTGTGCCCCTGAGTTTTTGATGCGATTCAAATACAACAGCAAGGCGGACACTACTACAAAGACACCCACATGACAGCCCACTTGTACATCCTGAGAACAGTCTGGTAGGACCAGAAGTGGGTTATAATATAGGCTGTTTTGGGCGATAGCCCTGGGCCCAAAACCTTCTTGGGGCCCTGGGACATTTTTATACTGAGATGGACCTTCATGCAATTCTTGTTCATCTGTTCCTGCGTTCAAATAACATTACACAAGAGCCATTTCAGACTTTCAAGTCTCCAAAGGTCCTGAAACCATAGATTAAAAGCAGGGCAGAAGGGACACATCATCTATTCCCCAAGAAGCTTGATTACGTACCATATGTAGAGTGTCCCCTATGTAGGGCTTATAATATTCACACAGCCCAGTAGCCAGGGCTATGGCTAAACCGCCCTGAGGAGCACAAATCCTTCTTGGGTAGGTAATTTTTTAATGGTACGGTGAGTAAAAGACAAATGTTTTAATGCTATTATAAAGTTGCTGCATAATCTTTACTAGGCTATGCAAGAGATATTTAAGCTTGCATTTCTGAATTTGACAGATGTCTTCTAAAACTCATCTGTGGAGTTAGTACCGCTGTCTCTGCTTGCCAACCTAGGTGATGCCAAGAAATGTAAAGGAATGTTGAGAAGAAGGGTATCCATCCATCTAAGCGCATAAGTTTGGTCTCAAAGCTAAAGAAACATTTAAAAAACTGTCAACAAACTGCATCACCATGGTTATAGCGTATTTCTGGTATTCATTTTTCTGCCAATTCACTTCACTGGGTTATTGATGCCTCCACATTGCTACTTCCTGATATGCTGCCACGGTCTCCTGAGTTACAATTACCAAGAGAGTTTAGTATTATAAGAAAATCAGATTTCATTATCAGATTTCCTAAAAAAAGTAAAATGTTGTATAATGTATTTTTGGATCCTGCAGAGGTTTTGGTCAGGTCTTAGAAGTCCATCCATCCCTTATACTTTTAATCGTTTTTTAATCCAAACCTGATTTTGTCTGCTGTATCGTTATACTGTATGCACAAGGCTTCCTGGTTGGATAATTTACACTGGCATGAAATGCCCCTCACACTCACCACAAATGCATGGCAGGATTGAAAGTGTAAGGGATGGATGTATTTCTCCAAGACCTCCACAGGATACCATGCCCCAGACAAAGCTGAAACCTTGGGTCGGTTGAGATGTTTGGCGTTTGATAGTGATACACCTTTTATTTTATGGGCAGATTTTTTTTTATGTTATGTACCTATTCGTATGTAAAGAGCCATTGTGGAGTTCGGACACAAAGGTGAATGGGCCTTGGTAGTGGTGCCACTACATCACATTTTGGATTTTTTTTTATTCCTGACAGTAAATCGGTGTGTTGAGAACAACTACTTTTGCAACTTTATTCCTTGTAGTTTTGGGATTGACGCAGGAGTAATCTATATAATTTTTGCATTTAATAGATAAAGAATTCGGATATGTAAGACTGGACTATTTACATAACATCCTCTGAAAAGTCTAATCCTCCTTGAGAGCTTAAATCATTCAAAATTAAAAATATTTCTCCTATTGGTATGAAAATACATTAATCATTAGCCCCTTATCGGTCCTTAACAGGATATCTACCACCTGTGGTAGTGTCCTAAATAGGCTGCTTGGTACATCTAGGTAATGGGGGGGACTGTGTTTTACAATATTGTCTGCATTTTATTGCCAAAACAATAACCTTGTCAAAAGTGACGAGGCCGGCCAGTGAACTAGAGAGACACGCACTCGTCCGGCCAGGCCGAAGATGCTTTGCAAAGGGGGGCATGAATATATTGAAGTTGGGGAAGCCAAGAGCGAGACACTGTTGGCCTGAGTGCCTCAGACACTTTTAAAAAGTTTATTATTTTGGTAATAAAAACCCCAATACTATGTAAAACCGTCCCCCAACCCAAGACATAACTAATGCCCTATTTAGAACCAGAATGTGGTGGTAGATGTGCTTTAAGTAGAGGGACCATCAGAGGATTTCAGATCGGCTCACTGTAAAGGAGTAAAAAGCAGAAACAACGGCACAGAGAAGCTGCTTACTGAGGAAGACTATTACAGAGTATTATCCCCGCATATTGATATCATGAAATGTTAGATTCTTTTTATAACCTTACAGGGCCGGATTATAGGCGGGCCCCGGGGCTCTAGCCCGGGCCCCAATCTTGCCCCCACAGGGGCCCTCCACCAGATGCCACCCCCGCCGCCTCCCCTCCTGAGCTGACATCTCCACTGAAGCCGGCCGCATACCCCGCACAGGAGACTGCCAGTGCCACCTGCCCACCCCCGGAACAGGTCACAGCCTCCTTCGCACCTCCGCTTGCAAGGGTCAGGGAAGCTTATTTCCGACCTCCCGCCGCCCTCTGCCCTCCCCGCCTCTCTTCCCATTCAAGGCTCCCCCTCCCGCTGCAAGTTGACCGCCTCACGACCGCCCACACCCGCATGGCCACCCAAGCAGCCCACGCAGCCCCACTAGTACTCGCGCCTACCCCCGCCGGAAAAAGCCCCGCCCCTCCGCAATCAACCATTTAAAGTCGTATTATACTTTGTATAGGTGCATTAATTGATACTACTGTGTATAGGTGCATGTACGTGTAATACTGTGACAGGTGCATGTACAGTGGTTATATTCACTGCTTGTATACTTGTAAGTGCCTGTACAGTGTATATACTGTGTACAGGTGCCTGTACAGTGTTATACTGTGTACAGTGCCTGTCCAGTGTGATACTGTGTACAGGGGCTGTACAAGTTCTGGACATATTACGTGTATATACTGTGTACAGGTGCATGTACAGTTGTATATACGTGTGTACAGGTGCATTACATTGTATATTGTTTACAGGTGCACTGTACAGTGTAAAGTACTGTGTACGGTGCATGACAGTGTATTACTGTGTATACAGGTGCATGTACAGTTATATACTGTGTCACGTGCATGTACATTGTATATACTTTGTATACAGGTGCAGTACCTGTTAGGTCAGCCTCAGTTTACTGTGTATCAGGTGCATGTCAGATATACGTCAGGGGATGTAGTAGTACTGTGTACAGTGCATGTACAGTGTATATATGTGATTTGTGCATCTATTGGATATACTGTTATTATGTATATGCTGTGGATATGTGAAGATACATATACTGTTAATTTATACGGCAAAATTTTTATATCAGACTACATGTGCAACCTTTAAATATTTATATATGATGTTTGTTTTTTGTATATGCTTTGTATATGGTATGGTATAGATATGCTCTATACAGTGAATGTGTGTGTGTGGCTGGCGGGCTGAGGTGTATGTTACATGGGACTGCATATCTGGTAGGGGTGAAGTTAGATATAAAGATGTGTTATCGGAGGGACGAGGCGGCTTATGTAGCGTGTTTACTGGGGGCGAGGCGGCTGTATGTCAGCTGTGTTACTGGGGTCGGCGGCTTTAATAGATCTTTTCTGGGGGCTAGGCGGCTTGTTAAGCTTTTGTTATGGGATGAGGCAGCTGTATGTAGCTTTGTTACTGGGGTGAGGCGGACTGTGTGTAGCTGTGTTACTGGGGTGAGGCGGCTGTATGTAGCTTGGTTACCGGGTGCGAGGAGGCTGTATGTAGCCTGTGTTACGGGGCGAGCGAGGCTGTATGTAGGCTGTGTTACTGGGGGCAGGCGGCTGTATGTGCTGTGTTTACTTGGGGCGAGGACGGCTGTATGTAGCTGGTTACTGGGGGTCGCGGTCTGTATATAAGATCGATTTCGGGGCTCAGGGGCCGGCTGTAGGTAAGTTTGTTACTGGGGATGAAGGCGGCGTTGTAGCTGTGTACTGGGGGGCGAGGCGGCTGTAGAATGAGCTGTGTACTGGGATGAGGTGGATGTATGTAGCTCTGTTAACATGGGGGCCGCGGCTGTCTGGATGTAGCTGTGTTTACTGGTGCAGGGGCTGTATGTCGCTGTGTTAACTGGGTGATGAGGCGGTCTGTATGTAGTCTGTGTTACTGGGGCGAGCGGCTGTATGTAGCTGTGTCTGGGGGCGAGCGCTGTATGTAGCTGTGTTACTGGGGGCGAGGCGGCGGTATGTGAGCTGTGTTAGGCTGGGCGAGGCGGCTGTATGTGCTGGTTATGTCGGGGCGAGCGAGGCTGTATGTGCGTGTGTTACTGGGTGTAGGCGGCTGTATGTCGCGCTGTGTTACTGGGGCGAGGACGGCTGTAGGTCGCTGTGTTATCGGGAAGAGGCCGGCTGTAGTACGTTGTTACGGGGGATGAGGCAGCTGTATCGAGTGCTGTGGTTACAGCTGGGAGTGGAAAGTGAGCAGATGACGTGTATGCACGCTGTAAACTTAAGTGGTGGCCTCCACCAGATTTGCGCCCAGGGGCCCCACCAACATTAATCCGGCCTCCTGAACCTATCTTTAAGGTTTTGTTCAATGGGTTAACCTAAAACATGAGGATCTCTTAAAAATCACTCTAAAATTGCAGTTCAAAAATTGAGTTGTCTAAACCTATGAAACCGCTTAATCCCAAAGGACGAAGGATACCCTTGTAGAGATTGTGCGAAAGGAAAGTAATAGCAAGAGACGCATGTACCCTGTAACAGTAATAAACTGAATCTGTGTCAAGGGATTATTGATGTATTCTTAAAAAGAAATAATCCAGGCTGCTGCAAACAAAATTCTTTATCCAACTGTTATATAGAACTGAAAGTACTGTGTAAGTGTGTCACCGCGTCCCTCTGAACATGCCAGCCTCTTGTAGTGCACTGTCAGCCATGCCCAAGAGTTCCAAAATGTAAACAGCAAACATGTAAATATTGCCAATTCTCCAAGTCCATTAAACTCTCCGCTGAGATGGTATGAAACCCTGAGTTAAAAGGCGCTGATAAGTGTTTATTGACCACACGCAATGTTGCTAATGCCTGATCCGGGAGACACATTACTGTACCAGGAGAAAACAAGAAGATCTGGCATCTGGACATTGAACAGAAAATCAATATCATCAGACTTGATATACAACAGAGCATGACTGGCTTTTATACACTTGGGGCCTTTGCTTAGTTTTCTGAAAGATGTCAAATTTATCATTTAAGAAGCGGGTCATGTATTAAGGGCGTTCATATGTTATTTATTCTGGTGTGGTTTTTTCCATCCTTTAGCGCATCTGCGCCTTAATCTATGAAGTGTCGGGGCCACAATATTGTGTTTTCTGAACTTCGACTTGTTCTATTGTTGGGCGCAACAACTTTGCTGCTCTGTGAATCCAACAGTTTTCTGGATTGCTTATATCTGACTTGTTTTTTTGGCACAATTTTGGCGCAAAAAGAGGGCACTAAAAGCGGTCTATGGGATATCTAAACCATTCATAATCCTTGCACACAAAATTACATGCAACGAAAAAATAGCAGGTTACAGCGCCACTGTCGCCAAAATTAATAATGCCCTCCAAGTGTCTAGTAAACGCCCCCTGATCAGTTCTTTAATTACTTGCTAAACTACATCATTTAACAGACCACCATGATGCCACTTGAACATGGGGACGCTGGAACACGGTCAACTGTGAATCCTGGCGATCCGTTGCTGGGTGTCATAGACCAAGCATCATACAAGATGGGGCTCCAAACTCAAAAGTTATATAGGATGAGAGGAGTCCCTTTTTAGCTAGCAGGAAAAGCAGCACTAAAGGAGTAATAATATGATGCTTGGAGACTTCGTCAGCAGCACAGTGTCCGTTCCATGCAAATCTGGCCAGTGCATGGTATAGGATTAGAGAGGAGTGGACCCACTCAGGGTTTGCCCCTTTAAAAAAATCTCAAATTGTATCCTAGTGAAATGTTACACAATAAAGATAAATTTTCAATCCCTTACTTTCAGAGATCGCAGGAACGCCCTCACCAGCGTAAAGGACGCATGATGAGGCGCCATTACTCCCAGATATGCCAGCATCAAAAGTACGCTTGGCAATTATCCCTCGCTGTAGTGTGTGGTGAGCGGTCCGGCGGGGGAAGACGCACAGCTATGGTGTGCAGGACCAGTACACTTGGCAGCGCGCGGGCAGCATGCCTCAGCTACACTACAGCGTTAGTAGCCTCTAGAATGAGCTGCCCGGGTAGTTGATGTCACATGAGGGGCGGAGCCTCCGAGAAGGCGTGGCTTATATGCAGTCTCCTCACAGGAATTAGGCGTAATGGCTGCCTGCAAGTAGAACGTGATTCAGGTTACTGTGTGCTACATGTGTTGGAGGGGAGGGGTCTGCCAGAGTGGGTGAAAGGTCAGGGAAGACCTGTATGTTACATGGGAGAATGTTTGCAGGTGCTGAGTGGATGAGTGTATTTTACATAGGATCTGCATGTTGTGACAGGTGCTGCGGTGGCACGAGGTTTTTGTTAAGTAGGAGGCGTGTGTCTGGATGGTGCGATGAGGGGAAGGTGGTGGGTTACGTGAGTGAATGATGTTAGTGCTGATACGGTGCAGGTGTGTGTTACGTGAACTGCAGTCTGCGAGGTGGCATGAGGTATATGCTTACGTGGGACTGCATTCTGGCAGGGTGCTGACGGTGGCAGTGTATGCTACTGGGAGCATGTTGGTGCTGAGGTGGCAGAGTATATGTTGGTGGCTGAGGGTCTGGCGAGTTCTGAGGTGGCATGAGTGCAGTTGACATTGGCTCAGCGGCGGGCTGCCACAGTCTCGGTCACATGGGAGGGGGATACATTGTGTGTAGCCGCAGTCTGGACGTTTGGTTCCGCGGCGTAGCCACAGTCGGATGGTGGGAGGTTTCGCGACTGTGGTTGGGGGGTTGGGCGTCAGCTCCAGTCTGGGCAATGCATGATGTACATCACTATAACTGCCTCAATTTGCCTATTTAACACAGCAAGATAACTGGACCACAGTATTTCTTTATATAGATGCATCTTTCAACATTATATACAGCTATGAGTTATATATTTATTACTGAAAATTTCATACTCTTCCCTGGCTAAAAATTACTCCTCAAAAATAGTAAGGGCAGTATTATACCCTTCTAGAAATATGTTAGTGCGACCTCGCTTACTTTGACATTTTACTCAGTTTATTGACTGTTTTAGCTCTATCAGCTCAGTTGATGGTCAGAGATTAAGATTCCAGAGTTTGTCTGAACTCATCTAACCAGACATTACATGATCATCTAGTTTGTGAGCTGACAATGTGGTAGGATTATCGGTACAGTTTATGAAATTTCATTATGCGTAATTTTTGTTGATGACATTGAATTAGAGAATGTTTTGCATTTCAGAAACTGTTTACTCGGGAATACCCTTTAGTTGGGGTCCAGCCGAACAATCTTAAAAGTCCTTTTGGGCCTGGACCCAGTAACCCCAAGATTGTGCTGGCACTGAATGCAGGTGTAAGACTTAAGGCCATTCGGCAAAGTATCTTGGTGGCATCAAGGGATCAGCTCATATGACCTTACTAAGCTATGGAAAGGCAATGTAAACACATGGGCGCAAATTACTTATCCGGTCCATTCGGTTCCAGCGGGGCTTCTCCGCTCTGGATTCGGGTCCGGCCGGGATTATAGGTAGTTTCTTCCGACCGTCCACCAGGTGGGAGCTGCTCGCTGAAAAGTAAACTCATACGCAGCGGAAATGCCAACGAGCTGGACCAGGGAAGGGTTTTTTCGGTCCTTATGCGCACATTTTAGGTTTTAAATGCGGCGGTTTTTCCGAATACCGGGTTTTCGTTCGGCCACGCCCCCCGATTCACGTCGCGCGACGATGCCAGCGCTACGGAAGAGCCACAATCGATCGCGGCTGCCAAAATCCGGGGCAATATAAAGAACAAGCGGCGCAAAACGGAAATATTCGGGTAACACGTCGGCGAAAACGCGAATACGGGCCCTTATAAATGACCCCCAATATGTATCTCAGTAACAAATGGTGGCATTATCAATTTTGGAGGCAGGGTGGTGCTGGAAGTGTGCTAATTTTCAGGGTTAATGTAAATTGTGGCGCCAAGGGAATAATGATTTGCAACAAATCAAAAGGTTAAGAACTGCTTCCCATTCATGAAGATACGTATATACTCGAGTATTAAGCCGACCCGAGTACAAGCCGAGACCCTAATTTCAACACAAAATAACTGGGAAAACCTATGGACTCGAGTATAAAGCACGAGGGTGGGAAATGCAATGGTTACAGCCTCCCACGATATAGTCTGCCAGCCCTGTAGTCACAGCACTGCCCCAGCCCCTGTAGCATACAGCTGCCCAACCCTGTAGGTAGGAAACCAAAAATAACACTGTAACTTCCTCTTTCCAGCCCCGCATAGGTCCCTATGGCTCCGACAGAAGAGGACCTAGCGTGACTTCAGAAAGGTGCGTTTTTGGCATATTTTGTAGTGGACTCGAGTATAAGCCGCATGTTAGGGTTTTGAGCACAATTTTTGCTTTTGACAAAAACTCGGTTATACTCGGTATATAAGTAAATAAAAACACCCTAGAACAGCTTTTTTTTTTTTCAAACAAGTTGGAAAAATAGAAGCGTCAGAAAAGTGTTGAATTCCACTGTGGCGCCACAACTTGTGCCCAAAGACAGAACAAGTCGTGAGTTGTCTGAAAAACCACCAAAATGTGGAGCAAATGCTAAATAATAATGCGCAAGCGGCCCCAGTCAGGGAAAAAAAAATTCCACTCTTTTCTGTTTGAAAGGTGATAGAATAAATGCTCACCAGTTGTCTCGCTACATTCTTGCCAACTGTCCTATCATTTCTGAGGGACCATATGACGCTTCTAAGGAAATTATTTTCCCATTGTACATTTTTTTATAAAACTGTAAATGAAGAAATGGTATATATATAAGCAGATCACTTCAATAATTGTGTATGCCTACATCATGTGCCAGCATGTATAATTTGTTATGTGGCTTTTGCTGTATACAGATAGGCAAACTGGGTTATTTTTCTTTCCAGAAGGGGAAATGATACAAAACAGAGGAAAATGAAATGTGTGTCCTTAACAATCATCCACAATCTGAATGTAAACAACAACAAAACGACAATATTTTTTAAAATGGACATTAAAACAGATTTTGTCAATTTTAGTAATATATTTGTATATTCACCATGAAATAACCATTCTCTGGAGATTTCTTTTTAATTCTGCCATCTGCTCTTCTTTCGTTATTCCTACTAGAAACTGGTGGGCAATAGGGTTTTCCAATTTCTTCTGTCAATGGGATATCATAAGGTAGTAGTCAGTAAACATCCTCAACTGTTAACAATTTGATACATTATTATTATAATTATTGTTCTTATTCTATTATCATCATCATCATTATTCAGAATATCATTATCCACTTTTAGAGAACCATACAATCCACTGTGACATTTGAAATGGGAGTCGGCTATACTGAATGAAAAAAGCCCAAATAAAGTACAAAAAGGACACAAAACTGACTGAACTGGCACAGGGAAGGAGGACCATGCCCATGAGGAAAAACTAAAGAATGACAAAAACACAGGCCAAAGACAAAAATGTGTTAGAATCCTATATTATGGGGAATACATAGATTAATAACTAGACAAGTCAGAAGGCTGGCCCTACATAGGGGGCTCCATGAGCGGGGGTGGCCCTGCAGTGTCCTTTTTGCATTCTCCCATAGGCAAATGCATAGGGCATTACTGTGATTATAGTGGACGACAAATAATTATATACAGATATTTGGTTTCACTAATGAGATTCAAAAGTAATTTCCCCTATTTATCCTGAAGCCTTCATAGTCCTCTAGTTATTACCGGAGAACCAGAGAGACCATATCATTCATTTTATTCTTCTTAGAAAACATATTTAATCCCTCAAAAATCTACTTTTGTGGCAAGTAATGAACAGGAGATGAGCCCACATCTGGCCTGCTGCCATTTTTTAGCAATAAAGGCAAGAAGATGATACAATAAGGTACAGTACATTGTGGCCAGATTTCATCCAGTTGCAGGCACAAATACTATTGAGCAATACTGGGAAATACTTTATTTTCAAGTTTTACAGTTGTGGGTTCAGATCTGTTTCTTTGTTCAGTTTTTTTATTCCAGAACAGGAAACAGACTGGTAGATGGGAGATTGATCTATTACAGCATTTTCGGACTATAAGGCGCACCGGAGTATAAGGAGGCACCATCAATTAAGGTTGCTAAAACGTCTAGGTTCATATATAAGGTGCCAGAGTACTTAAGGGGCACCTGATTATAAGGATGAATATGACCAGCAGGTGGCAGACTGTGCACGTTCAAGGCGCAGCTGTTGTCTGTAAGTAGGTTCATATATAAGCACCACTGGACATAAGGCGCACCTTTGATTTCTGAGAAAATCAAAGGATTTTTGTGCACCTTATAGTCCAAAAAAAATAAGTACTTGATGGACACCATGGAACTCACAATCCCTTAGAAATGGGGGTTCAGGTTTTTGATATGGTGTCATTTCTGCTCAGAGAAGAATGTAAGTTTACAGGAAATTTCAGTTCCAGAAGCTAATAAACCACGAAATAGATGTGAACATAGCTTTTAATTTGCCTTACCATATGCATCATAGGTTGAATTCATAAGTTGAATTTTATGTAAGTCGGAAATGTAATTTTATAATTGTAGCCCCAGCCACATTTTTATTTGGTTTCTGTGAGAATAAGATTTTAAAAATCTAAAAAAAAATTTAAAAAAACACAATAAAACTTAATACAGACAATTTGATAACTAGAATTAACTGTTTATTGTAGCCAAGGCAAAGTACAGTTAATTACCAACATCCAGAGGTCCGTTTGTAACTAGGGGTCTCATCTGTAAGTCGGGTGTTCTAAGTAAGGGACCGCCCTGTGTAGTATTTAGAGAACTCACACAAAATTAGAGGAAGACAGGTGTAAACGAAAAACCAATCACTCACCTATTAGTAAACAACAGATGATGTCACAAGCTTATCTAGACATCTTATGCACAGCTCTCCATGAACGTCAGTAAGTCAGCTCCAGACTAATGTCCATCACTAAATGCGTCAGGCAGATGGCAACCCTCGATAACAATGGACAGAAAATAGAAACAAATAACAAAAAATAATTATATATCAAAAAATTACAATGCAAAACATCCTTGAAAAAGTAGAATAAAAGCAAGCAAAGTGATAAAATAAGAATCATAACTCACTTGTTTTAAATTCTTCTACCTATTTCAGTGCTAATGCTGTGGTGGTCCTGCCATTTTTATTGAGTCTCCTTGTGTCATGTGACCCCCGCCAGTAAATCACTGACCTCAAGGTCTCGATGTCATCAATTTTGCAGTCTGTAGTTGATTTGTTATGCTATAAGGCTTGTTTTCACAATATACAGACATTCCGTAAAGTAAATCTACCATCAAAATCAGCCGGGACACCAACTCATAGATCCAGGCACCCGTGACTGCGGTAATCTTCTTACATTTGTATATCCATGCACTCCAAAAACTACTGGTAGGTTGATTAGATTGTTAGCCCCATTGGGGACAGGGACTAATTAGGCAAACTCTGTGCATAATCTGTGTGCGCTATATAAATAAAGGAATTATATTATTATTATTATTCTTTCTTCGAAAATCAACTTTTACAATTGTGATATTGAGCAGAAGGGCTCTGGGGGTGTTACCAGTGAACCAGAGCCACTCAGAGCTCTGGCTTGACTGGAGGTTACACTGTGCAGGAGCACGGCCAAAGTCCACACCCGCTACAGCCCGTGGCAGGTGGGCACTGCCACTGAGACATCACATCTGTTCTAGACTGTAGACAAAAACAGAGGTAATTATAACGCTGGTTTCACACTACTTTTTGTGTCATATGTTGTAAGTACACGTCAGTAGGATTTATACATTGGAATACAGGCAGTCCCCGGGTTACATACAAGATAGGGTCTGTAGGTTTGTTCTTAAGTTGAATTTGTATGTAAGTCGGAACTGTATATTTTATCATTGTAATCCCAGCCAGAACTTTTTTGGGTCTCTGTGACAATTGGATTTTAAAAATGTTGGGTTGTCATAAGAACCAGGAATAACACTAAAGCTTCATTACAGACACCTTTGATAACTGTTACAGCTGTTTATTGTAGCCTAGGACTAAAGTACAATAAATTACCAATATCCAGTGGTCCGTTTGTAATCAGGGGTCGTATGTAAGTCGAGTGTTCTTAAGTAGGGGACCGCCTGTATGTCGCCCAGGGACCCCCCCCTGAATGCGGGGGGAGGAGTGTACATGAACAGGGCATCACCCCAGTGATGTCAATGCTCTAATATGGACAGTGACATCACCAGGTCCTCCCTCCTGCCAAGCAATGTATGTGCTTGAGGGGGCTGTGGGGAGAAATGCAATAGGCTGCATACGCTGCCCATAGCCGTCCATTTCCTCCGTTGAGCGCATACGTCGCTTGCTATATCTTTTCATCCTGCTTTTTTTGGTGTACAGGAAGTATAGTGGGCAAACGGAGGCAACAACTATGCCTCTGTCTGCCACTGTATACACTAAGCATATAAGTTAGGCGCTACCCGGATGTATATGCTTAGCGTATACAAAAAATGTGATGTGAACCAAACCTAAGGTGTTTGTTATGGTTATACCCCAAGGGTACCATAAGGAAATGGTCCAATCCCAGAAAACACCTTTACATTTAAAATTAAACCCTTGAGTAAAACAAAGACAAAATCACAACAAAATACATAAATATACCAATAATACGGAACTGGTAAATAACTCGGTAGATTCCATCTTAGACATTTTACATTTATCCATTTAAAATCTTAAGCCAACCAGGAAATAAAGAAGCTCTTGAAGTCTGTGTCTCCCTTTCATGGGAATTTGGCAAGCCGATCAAGGCATCTTTGGCAAGAGTAAAAGCAATTGGTCAACGTCTAAGACAAGCTCGAACTGTCTGATTTATGTCAAAAGTCTCCCAACACTGTACATGATATTGAAAATCCAGCCGCTACATTAACTTCTGCTTTAAGGTTTGGACTCTGTTCCTTAATGTTGTACGTATTAACAATGCAGGTTTTCTGCTTGTTACTTTCTTAAGTTAAACAGTCATTAATGTTACAGTCCTGTCACTTTCCAGACATCTCACTGCCAGAAATGATTGTCGGAAAATGCATGTCAGGAATGTGAAGCATAAAACTAAACATGATGCCTATAGACTGTATACCTCGGCACTAAAGTATTTGTATAGACAACGCACAAAGATTTCTCTCATCTTTTTTCATAAAGGCAATATCAGGTCTATTTGTGTAGGCATTACATGGGTGGGACAGTATTAGATACTATGCAGGGAATACCATAACAGCTGAGTATTTGGCCGGTAACGCCCTTATAAATGACAAGACTCCATGTGACATGGACCAAGAAATCTGACTTCATAAAGAACACATAACACCAGTTCTTCTAGCATTATAAGACATGCGTGAATCCATAAGTAATCCGCGTCCGTTCTTCATCCAAATTGTCGTGTAAGACATGTCTGTTCTTAGCCCATTTGCTGTCTTTTTGTCTGTGATTTTTCCTCCCCCAGCTTCCTAGCAACTGAGAATAACCAACTGCATGAAGCCGGCATCCATGTGCTGTCTGTGATTTTCATTGACCCATTGGGGCACATGAACTTACCTATCCCTGTGCGATCCCCAAGGTGCGATCCCCAACGAGAACGCACAGCTGCCACGATTTACATACAGCGTGCGCCCAATATCCTGTGTCGCTTCCCCGATCAGGTCCGCCACAGTTCACCATCTTCTTCCCGTAATATTGTAATATGTAACATTTCAAAGTTAAATCCCGTGTTTTTTTCCGAATCCGTCGGATTGTCCAATGGCCCGCCCCCCGATTTGTGTCGCGTGAAAGCCGGCGCGATTGTGACACAATCCGATCGCGTGCGACAAAAACTCCTGTTGAATGTGCCGCAAAACGGATACTGAGACCAGAACGTGGCTGCCGAACAGCTGAGGTCCAGAGCAGAGAAGTCCAATCCGCATCTGAAGAAGGTCACTCTGACCGAAACATCGTGTTATTCAGTTGATTTGTACAAAAATAAAAAAGCAATTATTATTCAAATTCGAATGAGTGCCATCTTCAATCTTTCTATGCATGAATGGGGCTGGGACCCTAGTTTGGCACCATCTACTACACAAGGAGTGCTGTGAAATTCCTGTTATTTATTTAAGTAGTTCCTCTTTGCTGGCAGGGATCCAGGTATACTTTTATATTCTTTTAAAAGTGAGTGGAACTAGTAATGTTAATTATAAAAATAGATTGGGAATTAGTATAATATGGGCTATGGGAACCTGTGCTTAAGTGAAAATGTGGAATTCTGATGACAGGTTCCCTTTCAAAGGAATCCTTATCAAAATTGCAGACGAAAATGAACATGATGCGGAGTAAATTTGCAGTGTGTTCTTGAGATATTCTAAATCTCATAGATTGAATAGTACTTTGTTTTGCTGTAGATTTTTCAATTTTGCTACAGCAAGTACTATAGGTACATCTCATACATTTCTCAAAGAATTGGTACCAAACAACAACAAAGAAAACAATCTAATCTTCATGCTATAGATGTGGATACATCTAAGAGAACAGTCTGGGATCTCAGACTACCACAGATGAAAAGACTGTATAGAAGCTGCTTGACCTTTTACAACGTTGTGTCAGATTTTCAGTTCCTAGAGAGACTTAGCCAATTCGGGCTAAATGTACAAAATCTTAATTTTAATCGTAAGTTTACAATGCCCAGAATCAAGCAAATATTAAAAGAAATTAAAAGTGGAAACTAATGCCTGCTGCAGCCAATATAAATCCATCAAGCAACAGATTTTGAAAGCAGATCCCTATATAATTCTGGATAATTAGTACTATGTATACTTTAGCAAAATTATAGCATACACAGCCAAACCACAACAAAATACATACACAAGGAACACTATTAAAATGCACTAATAAAATATACAAGAGATGGTTGGCATAGAAGAATGCAATGCGGTTTCTGGGTGGTAAATTCTGCACATAAAAGTGAAAGCCCAGCTGACTTATTTTGGTATGAAATTGCTCCAAATTTCTAGTCTATAAATGAATTTTTAGGCTGCAATGGAAACCCTGTAGTGAAACAGTGAATAAGCTTTGCTGCTCGGGAAAAGAAATTCTGAGTGGACAGACACTTTCTTACGCACCTGACATCAGCGAGTGAGCCGATTAGTAAGTGACAGCCTGGGTAGCAAAGATGGGAAGAAATAGGACATGCCCAATTTCTTCTGATGCAGCCATCCTTCAAATTCATGGTGCCTCACCGCACCTTGTACCGCACCGTGAACCTGACTAGTAGAAGGCACTAGGGCCATGAGTTAGCCACTGTTTGTGCAGCTAGTTCACGGCCAAAGCACACATTGGTGGGCATGAGACCTTAAACTGTACTAAAACATTTGAATGCAGTTTACAAAAAATATAGAGAAACTTGTATTCAAAGAACACGAGTGAAACACCACAGCACATCTTGATGAAATAAAATTTCTTCTTTTACTGCATGTTCATTAAAATTAATTCACAAAGACATCACTGAGGTGAACACAAGGCAGGCATCGCCTACGCGTTTCGGAAAGTTTGTCTTTACAAAAAATAGAGACTGGTTTGTGACTATCCTTTAATGTGTGGTTTATGGTTATATTAGGCTTTATTAACACCATCAGCCTATAGATACACAACGTTTCTGGCATGAAACTGGATCTTGTGAACTCTGTAGCCTAACAGGTTTCATTATACTTTGTGTATAATTTATAGACTTTTATGTGGGAATGGCGAACATCACATGTAGACATGTTGTAGGCATCAGTATCACCCCATTTCTCTGACATAAGTGAATGCACCATTAAAGTGTTGTCATGACTTGTTATTCCCCATACGCAGTATAAGGGATAACAATCTGATTGGTGAGAGTTCAACTACTGGGATCCCAATGCATCACAAG
The DNA here is from genome assembly GCA_019512145.1 of Engystomops pustulosus. Taxonomy (NCBI): domain Eukaryota; kingdom Metazoa; phylum Chordata; class Amphibia; order Anura; family Leptodactylidae; genus Engystomops; species Engystomops pustulosus. The sequence continues at coordinate 211,964,738 of CM033642.1, forward strand.
GGTAGACCCCCACAGTTTATATAATTGGGGTTCCCATTTTCACTCATTTTATGTAGCTGAAGTATGCAACTTGCTGCTTCACTCGATATTCACCTATTGCCAGCACTCACTTAGACAAAGAATGGGAGGGCCGTAGTTGGTGTGTGTTAGCCATTGAAACATTGACTAGCACAATTCTAAAAACAACAGTTTAAGTGCCTGTAGCCTAAGGGTGTGGATTTTATTCAAAAGCAGCAACATAAATTTGATAAACACAAAGATGAAAAACTAAATTATTATGGCCTTAGAACAAGGACTTGAAAACACATTGCAATTTGTCTCTGTCCTAGATCCTAAACAAATACAGTATATACAATTCACAAATGAAAAATGATTAGTGAATTTTGTTGCCAACAACAGTGCTCAATACAATATTAGCCACTACTTCCAAAATAGTGGCATCCACGCAGTACAAGAAATCATCTATTAACCAGCAAAATATGCATTCAACAGTCCTGCTTCCTGCATGTGTTTCTAATATTAGTGCATGTTACCAATACGTAGCTGTGTTATGACTGTCAGGGAGGAATCTTTGCAGTAACAATTATAGATGTTACATACATAAATAACGCACAACATATGGCCGCAGGTCAGAGAAGTGAGAGCAATCTGCCATCTGGATAAGTCACTGCTAACGGTTATGACAATACACAAATACATAACACGCTGGGAACGTTGTAGCAGACATCCCTCCATCACAGCCCAAATCAGTTTATCCGAATTGCCCAATAAAATGTTGAGAATGGGTCAGATTTATAGAAACAAGAAAATCTTTCATTGTAGCCTATAACAACCAATCACAACACAGCTTTAACTTTTGACGTATAGAATATAAAATGAAAGCTATGGTAGTTGCATAACTGCCTGAAAAAACACTGCTGAACGACCCCAACTCAGTTTATACTTGAGTCAATGAAAAAAACCCTCTGTACTCACTTTTCAGACACCTGACGCTATATAGGGTGGGGCGGGGGTCAGCACCTGCTACATGCTGTGGGGCAGGCACTGGCTATATACTGTGGGGCAGACACTGGCTATATATTGTGGGGGCAGACACTGGCTATATACTGGGGACAGGCACTGGCTATATACGGTGGGGCAGGCACTGGCTATATACTGTGGAGCAGGCACTGTCTATATATTGTGGAGCAGGCACTGGCTATATCCCGTGGGGCAGGCACTGGCTATATACTATATGGCAGGCACTGGCTATATACTGTGTGGCAGGCACTGCCTATATACTGTGTGGGAGGCACTGGCTATATACTGTGTGGGAGGCACTGCTATATACAGTGTGGCAGGCACTGGCTATATACTGTACGGCAGGCACTGGCTATATACTGTACGGCAGGCACTGGCTATATACTGTACGGCAGGCACTGGCTATATACTGTGTGGCAGGCACTGGCTATATACAAGGGGCAGCTGCTGGCTATATACAAGGGGCATGGGGCTGCTGGCTATATACAAGGAGGCAGGCACCGGCTATATACAAGGGAACTTCTGGCTTTATACTAGGGGGCAGGGAATGGCTATATACTGGAGGCTGTTGGTTATATACTGGGTGGCATGTGACCAATGCATTTCCCACCCTTAGCTTACACTTGAGTTAATAGGTTTTACCAGTTTTTTGTGTTAAAATTATGGGCCTCGGTTTATACATGGATTGACTTATACTCAAGTATATACAGGTATATAAATTTATGAAAAAATTTCTCCTTCATTTAAATAGCACCCAAAGCAATAATAATAAAAAAGATGACAACACAAAATTTCATAATTCAGGCTTCTAGTTCAGAAGTTCAGAAGGTAGTCATCAATCTGGCATCAGAACAGGACTCGCTTGGCAAAAAAGATGGCAACTATTTATGTAATTTAACACCCATATATCTTAGTACATTATAATTACTGTCATACAAGGTAGATGTTTTTTCACAAACGTTGAGCAAGTTTAGTGTTGGCTGAAACCTTGAGTCATATAAAGTCAAAATTAGTAAAAAAATTAAATAGCAATTTACTTAAAATGAGTTTCCTTACCAAGATGAAACATAAGACATCTTAGGTTACAAATCAACTTAAAACATACGTTGCCTTTAAATAAAGAGCAGAGTTGTATTATGTAACATGTAAGCTTCTGTTTCTACCAGTTTTCCCCCTGTGCGGTGTGTATTGATTGTATTGATAGGATATTATGCTCTCTAAGCTGCTTGGTAGAAACTCAATCATAGTAATAGCCCAGTGAAGGCCAACCTTCTAGAGACCGAGTGTCCAAACTACAACCAAATCCCACCTATTTATCGTCAAGTGCCAACATCACAATTTAAGCAGTAACTAATTGCTCCCTGTGCTTCCACAACTTTCAATGGTATCGGCCAAACAGCCAAGGATATGTCACCTTAAAATAGCACTGAGAGCACCATCTCTTAAGGTGCCTGGGACTGCAGGAAGATTCTTTGAGTCCTGTCTGGTGAACTATGTCCTTGGGCCATAGGTTTGCCATAGGTTTGCCACCACTGTCCTAGTCTATGTATACAGTTTATATGTAACCTGACACCTGAGAGCGCCCCTGTCACTCTTGCTAGCAAGACAGAATTCAGTGGAGATTTGAAGAACAAATAAGGCAGGAAAAAAGGGTGAACCATAGTCCCAATTAGAAAAAATATGAGAGGATTTGGTTTGCAAGACTAAGACCCTACACCACTACAAAACCCTAGTGATTGTCTCACTACTTCATGTAGAATGATATGCTCTTGAATTGTTTGTATTTTTCCATCTAAGGTTGTGGTACTAGCATCATTTACTACATCTATGCATCATATGTTAGTAACACAGCCATGTGCATGATGACTTATGTTTTCAACAGTTCCAAAAATCTCCACTAATGCAGATGTGTAAAATATCAGCTATGCGGCTGCAACCAAGTAACATAACGTGTATACTGCACATATAAACTGATGAAGGGAATATGTGCAGTCTTCTCTAGAAAAATGATAGAAATATGACAACAATGTGACAAGCTAAACTCTGTAAAGTCACCTATCATGAGAAAGGGCTTTTTGTTTACATAAATATCCAGCGACAAGAAAGTGGAATGCCAGCTATTCGGTGCGCTAGTAAACAGGAATCGGCCAGGCTGTTATTACAGTCTACCATGGGCTCCACTTTGGATTTCAGAGAACTGCTTAACATTCCAGGCATACCTCTGCCATAGACATTATAGGTAGTGAAGTTCACCCTGCCCTTGCACTGCTTTCTCTTGCTGTAAAGGAGCAGGCAATACATAGGCTTTATGGTTGTACTGAAATCCAGTGTTACGTAAGGATTTACATAAGACGGAAGCAGTGTCACAAATATAGTAAGGAAGATCAATCTACTTCAGTCATATCACTATAATATTCACTAACTGACTGTAAACTTATTACTAATGTCATATAAGAATCCAGATGACTCCCTTTTATTGTCAAAATTTTCACTTCTTCGGATAATGAAGATAGATTATAGTTACATTACAGTTAGCTAAACTATAGTACACAGCATGGTGTGAACAGACACTACTATACACTTGATCGATGGGATCATTTCCTGGTATGCAAACTAATGTAGAGCCCCAACATTGTGTGAACCTCTCCTTACAAATATACATCTGTTATATTCTAAAACATAACTGGTCACTGTGAACAATACCAACTAGTGAGTATTAAAACAGTTTTATATATAAGGACCTGTCATACATAGCACAGAAGCACAATCACTTTCTGCTTATTCTGTATACTAATGTATACTAAGGCAGGGGTCTGCCTTAAAACGATGCAGCTTTGTGTTTGTGACAGAGCCTGCAGCTCCAGTCTAGCTGTTGTCAGATAATGGGGCAGATTTACTTACCTGGTCCAGTCGCGATCCAGTAGCGCTGATTTGGGTCCGGCCGGGATTCACTAAGGTCTGTGCGCCGATATCCACTAGGTGTCGCTGCTGCGCCGAGGTCCGCTGGAGTTCACCTTCTATTTCTTGCTGCAGGTAAGTGCATGTCAAGCGACACTTCTTTTTTTTTAAATACCGCGGTTTTTCCGAATCCATCGGGTTTTCCGATGGCCACGCACCCGATTTCCGTCGCATGCAAATCCGATCGCATCCGCCAAAATCCCAGCGGAATTCGGCGCAAATCTGAAATCATCGGGATACCCGACGGAATCGCGTAAATGAGCCCCAATGCGTTAGATCACAACTGCAGCCAATCCCTGGCCTCAGACCTGTACACAAATAGAATTTAGGGGTAGGTCAGAGACATGCTGTGGTTACAGAGGTCACTGATAATGCTGTGACCTGCCCTCGAACGTAGCATTATCTGACATCTGACAATATTTTTTGGTTCTTTAAAAATGTACAGCGTCATCACCAGGATAGGCCATAAATAATGGAATAAGGGGGACAGTTCTTCGGACTGTTCAAGGAGTGACATGTCACTTTTATTCTTTGTCAGAATCAGCTTAAAATTCCCCCTGCTGGCAGTCATGTACCCATATTCACTAAGAGTCTCCAGCCTCTTAGTAAATGTGGGCACAAACCCCATCAGTCTGGATCTGTAGACCGGAAGACACTACATCCCAGAGGGTGACTTCAACAAAATTTACATATTTTTAAAAGTTCTATTTTGAGTGAAAAGGTGTATGAAGCAGAATCTTACTGCCCATATATAAAAGTAGTTGACATTGGTTTATCATTCTCAAATCTGCTGATAGATTTCCTTTAAGGTAGATCAGGAAATCCACCCCAGGAATAACAAAATAAAAATGAAGCTATTCTTTATTTGACAAAAGTAGCCAGATAGAATGAAGTTCATCAGTCCTGCTGCTTGGACCACGCTCCTATAATGGTATGGAGACAGGGCTGGATTATTATCTAAGAAAATGGGATTTCTTGTAGTTTGTTGCCAATGTTCTATTTCAACAATATTGAATCTGCTTTATGTCTATTTTTGAATTACAGACAGTCTGACTGCATTTAATGATACTCTTGATTTTGAGTGGTATCATGATAATTTTGGATCTATCCATACTGCCAACTGGCTGACATTTCTGTGGCCATCAGAGTTTACAAGCAAAAAAATATCAAACCATAGATACAGAAAAATCCTTATCCAACATAATAAAACTGATAACACATACTAGGAAGCAACTGTTCTGTGTGATTTAAACAATAGACCATAGATATTAAGGTCAAAGAGTAAATGGTAATTTAAAATATCTTTTGTTAAACAATATATATGAAGTTTATACATGAAACTCAGATAAGATCATCAGTAAGGAGCTTAGAAGAAAGGCACAAACAGGCACAAATGTATTTGTTCCAGTTCACACCTGCGTCTGGGTTTCCATTAAGAAGAACATAACAGAAACAAAAAGTAAGGTGAACGGAAGGTCTATTGTTCCACTTCCGTTTCTCATAGATTTCAATGGACCTTCCATTACGCATCTAAAATTAAAAGTGGAAAAAAACAGACAAGGACTGTTGAGCTACTTTTTTACACTATTAATAACAGAATGTGTAAGGGAACCTGCCAAACACAGGTGAACTTAGCCTTAGAGCATTAAGATATCTTAAAAACCTCCTGGCATCTATTTACATGGAGTGTGAATGTAAAGTGGAGGAGGAAGAAAGTGGCAGTTAAAGGGGTTGTCCAGGATTTTTTTTTTTAATTATACATGTCTTGAGGGTCTATTAAGACAATAAACCCAGTAAGTCCTCAGGTGCTCCCGTTCACCCACCACCCTGTACTACATCACTGCCAGGTCTCTGCAGGCAGTGCCACCCCGATCACTGCTGCATGCCTGCTACACATAGAAACCATTAATGCAGCAGGCACGTGACTGTAGTTGGAGAACTCTTTAAACGTGTGACCAGAGCTCGGGAACACCCCATAGTCTAAAGTCTGAATGTAGAAGGAGCTGCAATTTGAAAAAAAAAATATTTATTAAAAACCCAGAGCAAAATACAGCATCTTATTATACTACAGGATCGTAGTAGCCGATGATTGATACCTTTGAATTTTCTTTCATTAAGGTGTCCATAGCCTTTAGAGTTTCTCTTAGTAAGTAAGACACTTGTAACAATTTTAATAATCATTATTACTACCTTCTCATCATAATTAGCAACAAAATTATTTAATAGGTACAAACTATTTCTATGAACAGAATAGCAATGACAAAATAACACTTAGTTACTACACATAGGCACTAACTTTTCAATAAACTTTATATAAATCAATAGCACACATGAATTTATGAAAATCAATACAACACACTTTTATAATTCCTTGCTGCCCAATCCCTTTTTCTATTTTGTGTGTCAGTTTTTTGCTTCACTCTTTTCAAACCCCAGAACTTTTTATTTCTCCATTTAAAGAGATGTATGGATGCTTGCTGTCTCCATCACAAATTGTTCTTCCTAGATGGTTAAGATCCATCATGGGTCCTTAAAGGGGTATTCCCACAAAGACAAGTTTCTTAAAGAGGACCTATCACCCTTAAAAATGGCACTAGGAGCTATTTACAAAAGTAAGCATCTACTTGTGCTAAAACAGACGCAGCAGTGTTACACTTCTAGCTTTATGGGAAACCTCTGATAACGCTGCCACGCTATACACTAGAAACGCCGGACCACTCTCAAAGCGGTCCGAAGTGATCTGATACGGCTAAGTGAGAGAGAGAGGAAGCAGACAGATTCTCTTATACTTATGTGCAGTTTATTGGAGACATCATAAAGATATTGGGGCACATTTACTTACCTGTCCGACAAAGTTCCCTGAAAGTGCATTGTCCTACGAGAATTCACTCTGCCGCGATTCACGATGACCATGTGCCCGATATCCTGCATGTGACGCTTCCCCGCTCAGGTCCGCCGGAGTTCACCTTCTTCTTCGTGGTGCATGTAAGTGCATTGTCTCGCAACATATTTTCAAAATTAAATCCCGCGCTCAGTCAAAATCAGCTGGATCGTCTGATGTGCCGTGCCGGCCCCAATTCCTGTCGCATGAAAGCCAGCGCAGCTGCGCCAAAATCTGATTGCGTGTGACACAATGTCAGCGCAGAACCCTGTTAAATACTTGTCAGAGCTGTGCAAAACCCGAAAACGTCAAAGTCTGACGAAAGTGCGATCAGCGACCCTTAGTAAATAAGCCCCATTATGTGAATTAGAGTTGAAGCCAGCTGATGGGAAAACTGCTAAAATGAGCAGTATAAAAGTCATAAAATGGACAAGAATAGTTGATTATTTATGCTGGCAGACTGTCCTGCTGAGTTATGCAAAGATTGTTAAAAAGTTGGGTTGCTAACAGCTATTCTTTCTTCAAGTGTCTCTATAAAGCATGTCAAATTCAGCAGTTACATGGCAGCAAGTTGTATAAGCAATAACTGCATGGCAAGTTCATGAGTTATAGGAATTAGAGGAATGTGTGCTTCTAATGCTAATGCTTTATGAAAGCAATATGACATTTTTTCATCATACTAAAGGAAATGTTCTTAAAGGGGTTTTCCGGCAGGGGGCTATAAAAAAAAGAGAACCTTATGCTTACTTTCTCCGGTGCTCTTACCTTGTGCTGCACCGCTGCCCGTTGGTACTGTGCCGCTGTTTGTTTACAGAGGTAGGCTGACTACTTCCGGTCACCGGATGAAGCATTGATTCTAATCCGACGAGGGGCAATGGACAGGTGGGCGTGTACAAAAAGAGGGTGGCAGCGTGTGACAATGGGAGCGGCGGAGAAGGTAAGCATATTTTTTTTTTTTTTTTTTTATATCCTGGCCGAATGTATATATATTTTTTTAAACCCTGGAAAACCCATTTAATAACTGTACATGTTGGAAGAGGCAATAACCAACTGCAAAACAATCACTATCACAAAATGTTAGAGGAGATCAACAGATCTAACTTAAAGGGTTTTGTCTAATACAAAAATCCATACTGCTATAAATAAATGAATATAACAAAACTCAATGTCATTAGTCACAAATTGGAGCTCAAATAGTTTGATAGTATGATTCACAAAATGTGCTTTCTAAAGCAGGCGGAGTTATCACCAAGATGGGCACCACTGGAAACTACAAGTCCCATGAACCTTTAGTTCTCAGTAACTCCTCCAAAGTATCGTGCTCTGCTCTAATTGATGATCTAACAGACTGCCCTGCTCTGTTACCATAGTAATGATGTGTAACTGCCATCACTGCACATTGCCCAACTGAGATGGGTCTCACCACAATACTGTCATAATGGATGCACTGCAACCAACCAACTACTGCCAAACATGGTGGTGATTACATGACTTGCCCAGGCAGGTGCAGGACATGTGGTGTGGACATGTGACCAGCGGCCATCTTCTGACCTGTGTCTGCTCCGGACGGAGAAAATCAACAGACTGATTAAAGGGCCAGAAGCATTTTAATTCTCCATTACAGTCTATGTCAGCAGCATTTTTATGCTGAGGGAAGAAAGAATTTAAATAAAAACTAATGACATACAGGCGGTCCCCTACTTAAGAACACTCGACTTACATACGACCCCTAGTTACAAACGAACCTCTGGATATTGGTAATTTATTGTACTTTAGTCCTAGGCTACAATAATCAACTGTAACAGTTACCAGAGGCGTCTGTAATGAAGCTTTTGTGTTAATATTGATTCTTATGACAATCCAACATTTTTAAAATCCAATTGTCACAGAGACCAAAAAAGTTCTGGCTGGGATTACAATGATAAAATATACAGTTCCGACTTACATACAAATTCAACTTAAGAACAAACCTACAGACCCTATCTTGTATGTAACCCGGGACTGCCTGTATAAGCTTATATTTTAAGGACCCTTTTGTATATGAATTATGCTTATTCCTGGAATACCCCTTTAAAGAGGACCTGTCACCTAAAACTAAAGTAAGCAGCTCCTAGTGCTACAATAGACGCAGCAGTGTTACACTGCTAGCATTATGGGAAACCTCTGATAATGCTATCATACACTGCTGCGCTGTACACTAGAAATGCCGGACTGCTCTTAAAGTGGTCAGCGCCTCGGACCAGCCCCTCATGAATACACCGGAGCTTTGAGAGCGGTCCTGGCATTTCTAGTGTACAGTGCGGTAGTGTCTGATAGCGTTATTGGAGGTTTCCGATAACGCTAGCAGTGTAAGACTGCTGCGCCTGTTGTAGCACTAGAAGTAAGCAGCTCCTAGTACCGTTTTTACAGGTGACAGGTCCTCTTTAGGTCTCATACACATGAATAACAGGAAGTCAATAGGAAGTGACAGATTTCTCTGTTTGCAAGCAGGTAAAAAAAACAACATGTAAGTTGTCTATGCTGGCTGCTCATCTCTTAGCTCCCACCTTTGTGCTCCTGTACAACTCCTCCCTCCTGCTCCTTCACAGAGCTCACAGCCTGGTGAGCTGACATCAGTGGGGGAGGGAGGAGCTGTACAGGAGCACAAAGGTGGGGCTGAGCAGCACAGACAAGTCACCTGTTGTTTTTTGAAATGCATGAATTTATAACACAATTATATTGTATTGCAAATGCTTTAAAGGCAGAAAGGCATATTTGCAATGCAGCTGTAATGGGCTCCTGCAACCTGTCTTTAGTGAAAATTAGGTCCCTGATTCCTCTCACCAGGTTTTACCCCACTAAACTACAGGCACCATAAAGTAGGGTATGACATATCCTTTCTAGAGTTCCCTAGAAATATCACCTATTTACCTATTAAAAATTCTCCCCCAAAATTAGGCAAATATGACTCATCTCATCTCATTTTCAAATGAGATGAGTCAAGTTTAGTGGTTGCAGGGGTAGTTTCACTTCAGAAGCCCCTATATTTTGTTCTGTAGTAGCTAGAAACATGCTGCTTACAGCAAACCAAGTAACTTTTCTGGCTCATTTGTATAATTTTAAAAGATGATTTTAGAAGGAGGCCATGGATAACAAATATAAGAAGGTTACCACAGTCACAACCCCATTGTCTGATTTACCATTGATTGATTTTGATGTTAGATTTTCTTTAAAGGTTACATCTAAAGGACATCTACCACCTGGATGAAGGATTGTAAACCATGTACACTGGCATACTGCTATGTCCCGCTCTGGCAGAATCTGCTCTTCTTTTAGCTTTTTATGCCCTGGTTTATACAAAAAAAGGCTTCTAAAATTAAACAAATGAGCATGAGATGCTCCGGGCTCCATAGGAGTTAATGGCTGACTATAGGGACATGTGACTGGCTGGCTAAAGGGGCGGGGGTTTGACAGATTATAGGGACAGGGACTGGCAGCCTATAGGGGAAGGGGGCTGGCAGACTATAGGGGCAGGGGGTTGGCTATTTACAGCAGCTGGCTATTCACAGAGCAGGGGGCTGGCTATATATTGGGGCAGAGGGCTGGCTATATACATGGGCATGGGACTGGCTATATACAGGAGCAGGGGTATGGCTATATACTGAGGGCAGGGGCTAGATGGCTTTATACTAGGGGGCTGACTAGCCATATACTGACTGTGACCAATTAATTTCCCAACCTAGGCTTATAATCGAGTTAATAGCTTTCCCCAGTTGTTTGTGGTAAAATTAGGTACCTGGGCTTATATTAGGGTCGGCTTATACTTTTACTGTCTGGTTTTCCTATGTAACTGGGGCATCTATTAGAGCCACAGTTACAGGGGAAAATGACACCAGATGTTTGACCCAGCAGATCTGATTAACCCCTACAGACCTGGTGATCATGAGACTGCTGTATCTAGCTACCGTAGCAGTAGTGGCAGCTCTGCGCCATACTGCATCGAGCGGCTTCTAGTTAACTAGGCATTGACCACAGGCAGTCCCTGACTCAAGGACACCCAACTTACAGACGGGCCTCTCTGCCCACTGTGACCTCTAGTGAAGTTCTCTGGATGCTCTACTTTAGTCCAAAGCTGCAATGAACAGCTGTAAGGTGTCTGAAATGACATTACAATTATATTACAGCACAAAACTCTTAAAATTGATTTTTCACAACAACAAAAAAAAGAATTTGTCTAGAGTGCCAATTATAAAATATACCTGTCCCGACTTATATACAAATTCAACTTAAGAACAAAGCTAAATAATCTATCTTGTACTTAACCCCTGGACTGTCAGTACTATGAAACAAAACGTACTGAACAACCAAAGACTTTTGCTCTGTGCCTATTTTCAACCAGGAATGTTCCTAAAACAACTCTTTTGAGGCAAATTAGTAGATCCCAGTTAAAAAAGGCAGTACAGTAAATATGAGCGAGGAACTATTTCCAGTACATAACTGTATGATAATCTGGAATCTCACAAGACATGAAGCAGATGGCTGAGCAGAGAAAACCAATTAGGCAATTTTTCAAACACAAAAAAATTAAAGGGGGTGTACTGTATATTATATTGGTGACCTATCCTAAGAAAAGGCAATCACAAAACCTTGCTCCATAGATCTTCATTCGTAGTTATTACTATTTATAAATGTGGCTCAATGTTCTTTGATTATCAAATATTTGATATTTGCCATCTACCAGGCCCCACTGATGTCAGCCCATAGGTCATAGTTATTCCCCCGATGCACTGTATAACAATGTAAAGCTACACATTGGCCATTATGTTAAAAAAGTTACCATGCAGTATTCCTTTTTTGCAGTGACCCGATCTATACATCTATCTATTATTCCAGCGCACTAATGCAGGAAATTCTAACAGGTAAGTTCATGTGGTCTTCTTATTAACATCAGTCTAAAGTGTAGACTTTGTCATATACTATATTTTAAAACTGTGCAGTTTCTGTGATGTAACAGTACAGTAAGATCATAGAGCTGAGCTGGTGACTTGTTTCACCCAGGGATTGTGTAAGTGAGCGTTTAAGAATATTTCCTTGGCATTCAGAGACACCAGAATGTACAGACATTTGGGCAATGTATGAATCGCTGCAATAGACAACTGGAGTTTAAATTCTTGTCTTGTTAAAGGGGACCTTATGGTCATTGGTATAGTGTCCCAAACCAAGAATTTGGATTGGGCATGTGAATTAAATAAACACTGTTCCCTAAGCGTTTTGCATCGTGAGAATGGGCGCCAGCATTGGAACTGCTGATGTGAGTCTGATGTGCCATATCGGACTCAAATCTAGGTTAGTAATAAAAATTTTTTTTTTAATTTTAGCCCTAGCCTACCTACAGCCTAAATACCGGTCGATTCAGGCTCCGCCACGGGATCTGCAGATGTGAGTTTGATGTGCCTCATCAGAATCAAATCTAAGTTTATTTTTTTTTATTTTAGCCCACCTACAGGTTGATTCAGGACCCTAAACCCCGGGTCCATATGGAGCTGTAGCTGATTTAGGGTCCCAAATCCATCTGTCAGGTCCTCTTTAAAGCTCTGTATGAGGTCCTTTAAGAAGACTCCTGTCCAATATTCTTTTCCAATACCGGAAGCAGTAATGTACAAACAGACCCTAATGAAAGCCAATAAAAGTCCATTAAAATCAATTGGTCTAAATGCAGGTGGAGGTATAAAATGTAATGAGCCAAAACAAAACCAACAATTGCTTGTAGCCACTGGGAGTAGAGAAAATATTCCAAAAGTGCCAAATTCATGAAGCGACAATTATTAAAGGAAACAAATAGTTGGAGTAAGTGGAAGTGGTGCAAGGTCCTTTTTTATAGAAATGAAATGCAATATCCCACCACAACAGGGACCATTCAACAGAATACAAATCACATGCCACCTCGTATATCAAAAGTGAAAGAAAATTCTTGTTGCATGCAGTAACCAATAAAGGCCCTTGTTACATTTTGTTTCTCTAAACAACTTACAAAGTGAAAGCTAAAATCTGATTGGTTGCTATAGACAACAACTCTTCTCCTGAGGCGCAGCATGGATGGTTCCAATCAGTTGAACTTCTTCAGTCTCAATATTGGGGTTATTTTTGGTGTAGTTTAGAAAAAAAAGATGAGCTCTGATTGGTATCCGCAAACACCCCAGATCACTACCACTAAGTCGCTGACATATTTCAATTTGTATTAAAATTTGAAAGCCTTAATCCTAAAACCCTGATACAAGATGAATGGTCATACATCAGTCTGAATAGTTACATCATGTACATAATGAATAACAACATAACAATTAGTAATATGCTCCTCTCATCTGTACAACAAACGGATATATAGTCTACATAAAAGTTACACAGCGGCACTGCCCCGTAACCACAATCTCCACACAACCCATGAATCTTATTCATTTTCATGGCTACTTTTACATCGGCTCTTTACACGGTTTAGAATTTCTTGGAATCTAAAAGTCATTGTGCAAACATACTGTGAGTAAATGATGATGTTCTCTAACAATAAGGTCATGCTGTGAGATGATAATTCTGAGATTATAGCCAGGTCCCACCAGAGAATCAGAGGATCCTATGATGGGCCGTACAGTAGGCTGTAACAAAAGTATTTCCCCTGTGTAGCCTTATAAACAATTCCACTAGAAGATGGTTGCTGTGATGCATTTTTGATTCTATCAAATAAATGACCAGATTTTGCACTCTTTTAACCTGTAAAAAGTGTATTTTTTTACGATGGAAGTCAATGACAGCAAGGTGGAAATACAGTGGCATCCGTCCATCATACATACATTTACATGTATATGTACCAAAGAATGTAACCAACAAGAATGTAATAGAAAAAGTGTCCACCCACCAAAAATACAAATGACTTATAATAGAAGTAAGTACGAGCCAAAATTTTGAGGCATGCCACAGATGTATCTGACAACAGTCAATATGTTATAACACATTTGTTAGTATGAACAGGGCTCAATACACATTAGTCTACTGTATATCTGCCCTCCCCCTTCCCACATGATGCTCAGAGCCAAAAAGTAAGAACATTAACAGGCCTAGCCCAGTATAAGAGGGCACATGGATTCTGGGACTGGTTTACCTGTCTCTTGGGTCTATCCATGAGGTCTGTCTGGTGTTGTGATCGATATAAAATACCCTGCCATCATAGTCCCTTGCCTCCTCCCAGCCAGCTGGTAAAGGCAGCTCTGAACTCTCTCTCATGCCTGGCAGTGGGCACTGAGCTGGGCATGGCTGTGGCTGATGGTGATGCTGCTGCTGTGACTGCTGTTGCCTTCTCCTCCTGCCACCACTCAGCCAGGGCATTGCAGGGGCAGGCAGTCACACAGCAGTGCTCTTCCTCTGTGGCTAATCTCCCTTTCCCCCTGCTGTCCCAGGACCTCTGTCTTCTCCTCTGCTTCTGGACTCACAGAGGTCTCATCTGAAGATATGCAGAGAGCCAAAGTCTCTTTTGTCCCATCTTAAGTCTGCTCATCCTAGTCAAGCAAAGTACAATTATATAAATACACAAAAGCAGCTTTTTTTGTCTTCCTCCTTGTTCCTGGGATCTCCTGAATGCCAGGCTCAACACATATCTTGCTGGGATCCTCAGCTTTGTCTTTGGTTTATCTAGGATTGTGCCAGGTCACTTCTTCCAGACATCTGAGAGGTAGAATAATTCATTTCTAGTCCGGCCAAGTGGCCACATTGAGCTCAGAGCTCAGGTTCTTGTTCATCCATGTCTGCTCTCACAGTCGTCTCATTCCTCACAGCCCAGAGCAGCCACCTCCCCTTGTCTCTGGTTCCCTCCCTCAGCTTCCTGAGCTGTGTTTCCAGTCTCAAAGCTCCAATTTTAGCTAAAGTAATGCATGCTCTATGGAGCACTCCATGGACTGGCTTGTGCTGCTGCCAGTCATGTTTCTAATAAACTGCGGCTCAAAGACAGCAACAAAATCAACTAAAAGTGATACAACTTCACAAATGTTAGAAAAGCGGTTTATTCCTAAAAGAAAACCCAAAGCTTTTCTCAATTGTTTTATATAAAGTCCCTCTAAAAATGTGAACGCAGCACTAAGATAAAAAAAGAAAATAGTTTCATGTCACCAAAGCTCAAAAGAGCCATACTAGACGTGTGTCCGGTTATACACAACACTGGCGGATTGTCATCTTCTATTAAATACACGTATACTTATGTTTTTCTCTTTGGGAAAAAGTAATTTTGCTTCTCCAAGTTCTGCCTGCTATAAAATTTTCCATTTTTATTTATTGTTACGCATTCACCCTAAATAACATGTTTGGCCTCTTTCAGTGCTTATATTCCAAAACTAGAAGAAAATTCAGTCTATTTTTTTTACTTTTAATCACTGCTGCAAGGACTGGGATATCTTTTGAAACAGAGATCTTCTGTCTTTGAATTGTAATAACGGAAATTTGCATGATAAATTAACATACCGTGCATTGATAATGCCAGTAACACCTGCGGCACACAACCGTGGACCATAATTACAGTTTTGTGCTCTTAAATCATTCATCACAGTAATACATCATACACATGCAATACACATACAATACAAGTCCCATCCTCCGAAATGTGGTCCGGGCCCTAAAGGTGTGTCTGCTTCACATGTGCAAAATACCCATCCGTGTTGTATCAGTATTGCATCCACATCACTTATTCTGATGTCCAGATTCCCGTCCGTAAAAACAGATGTTTGGAAAAAAATTAGATGGCAAATAACCTGGATTCCCAGAATCAACTTGAAAAAAAAGGAACCACAATGTTTTTTTTATTAATGACCTATGCATAGGATTAGTCACTAAGGCTGGATCCCTGCAGTGATTTACATACACCACCATCAATGTACTGTAGATGATATTTATACAAATCCCATCCAATTGCTGTGAAAAACTCGTAGTGAAAACTGACTTTCAATGATTTCTGTGGATTCAGGGTGCAGAATTCAACCTCTGCAAATAATGAGTTCTGACAAAACTGGGATTAAAACTACAGCAGAAACTCAAAGACTATCCACAGTGATTACAGACCATATGTCCCTACCTGAACACTTATAAGAGGATGGTCTGTGAGACATGGACCATGTGAGCGCTGTATTTCCTGGACCTATCACTGCCCAAGGGAAAGGAATCCAAGCATCACAGTTATATACTGTATCCAACTGGGATGCTTAGTGGCAAGTAAAATCCATTCTTGTGGCCCACTGCAGTATATCTATAGTAGGCTGTAGGTTATGACCTTTTTATAAAACATTTTGGAGCACATCTCTATACAAGTTCACCAAAAACATTTGGCAAGTAACTCCCACAATGGATTCCTATGCTCAGTATTGCTACAACATAAAATAATTAAATTCCACATTCTGGAAATGTGCTAAATATTTTATGCCCTACAAAATATATTTCACACAGATCAGTCAAATGAAAACATACTTCTACAGAAGATCATACCCAACGTGTCTGTTTAGTATATTCCAATCTTCACTATAAAATGACAACACTAACAGCTTTTCTTAGAACTGTGTATTGTGTCCTTCTTATGAATATGTGGACAGTGTTTTATTTAGAAGCACATCCCATTGACTATGGAGATGCGGAATGGCAAAATTGCATTTCCAGGAGCAGTAACAGAGGAATTGTTAAAAAGTCCTCACCAGGTACTAACTTTGGCTGGGAGATGCACAGAAAATGAGCAAAAGCTGAACAGTTTTTTTCAAGAACTAGCAAGTAATCTGTGTGTAAGAGTGGAAGATTAAAAAAAAAATATATTTTATATATAAATAAACATATTATACTAAATAAATATATTTGTTACAATGTTCACTTTATTATGGATTACTTGGCATTTTATTAAAGTATCTTGGGACACGATTTCCGCAGCATTTCTATTAAAGATGTCCTGTCAGGGAGATTTGGGAAACTAAACCACACACAGGTCCTTATGGACAGGTATTTTGGGGCCCAAATCGCCCTTTAGCAATTACCTATGTGCCAGCAATTAAAATAGAAATTTTTTATACTTACCTCGTTCCGGAGCGCCCCATGCAGGCCGGTCGCATAGTGAAGCTGGTGTACTCCTCCACAGCTGTACTGTGCATGCACCGGTTACGAGAAGCACGAGAAATGTGTTCAATGTGACTCATCTCTAGGTAAGTATAAAGGTTTTTTTTTATAGCCCCACGGAGGGACTTGCCAAAGGCCGATTTGGGGCATTAGACCAGGATCTGTGGGAAGTTTAGTGTCCCAAATCGCCCTGACAGGCCCTCTTTGAGTGATTGGGAAGTTACCGAACTTGGCCACTACACAGAGAATGAAGCAATTTGGTGCCAGAGGCAGCTGGGAACACATGTCCTGATCTGATATTGATGACCTATCCTAAGTTGATGGGGGGGCACATGTATTATGCTATTTGCACCCATTTTTTGGCATGGGCCTCTATTTTTTTGTTGATGTGCCTGTGACCTATATAATAAGTGGTGGCCACAAATTTCTTATTTTTCACAACTTTTAATGAATTTGTCTCTAAATTAAGTTGCAGCTTTTTCTGCCCCACACTTCTAGGTTACCAAAACCTTTTTCAGACTCAATTTGTATCAAACACGTAAACCCACAAAAAGCACCAAGTTCTATAACACCTTCATTAATGTGTAGAGTCATTTCAGACACTTTCGGGGGCATACATCAATTGTGGTGCAGGGTCTATGTTTTTGGCGCACGCACTGTGCAGTAATTTACACTGGGATGTTAGATTGTGGGGCAAATGTTTGAGGAGTTGGCGCACAACCAAAAAGGTTCTGAACTGTCTGCATATGCATGAAAGTGAAATAGAACTTGGTACACCAGCTTTCAGCTCGTCTAATTGTGTGCCAAAAATTGTGCCAAAAAAGTGTTAGGAATCTAGAGGTGCAGGATAGGTATCCCAGGAATACCAAGCTGCACCCAAATTGAGCAATATTGTTTCCCTGCACCAAATTATTGAGCCCTGGTGACACAATCTAAAATCACAGACTAAAAATTTGCAAAATTTGTGCGCCAAAAACACAGACACTCCGGCACAGTTAATAAATGTGCCCCAATGTGAACATTTTAGAAACATGCAGCACCAACCATTGCACAGTCACAAATAATAAAGGATATCACCTATCATTTCTAAAATGTCAGTTCTCCAGGAAGAATAGCAATTAGAAGTAAGAAATAAAGTAAACTAAAGGAAATTCCTTCCTCCACCCCTTCAATTCCTGCAGCAGGATTGTTAGAGAACTGTAAGAAAGCTGTGCTTGTACATCCTGTTGCAGGGTCGAAGGAGGAGGAGGAAGGGGGTGTTCTTGAACGCTTGCTAAGAATCTGCCCTTTCACATCATGAAGCAGGGAACAGAAAACTAAGTTCACTCTGGATGCTACAGTGACTTAGAGTCAGTGGAAGCAAAAAATAGAAACTTGTAGTGAAAACTGTTTTAGTTTGACAATTGTGTAGTTGGACTACAGACCCTTCTGCACATATAGAGTGCATGTGTGTGTAGGGAAGGACACAGCATGTTTACCTAATGAGCGAGCAGTGGCACATTATTCAGTAAATAAGAATATAGGCAAAAAAGCTCCAATGTTCTGGCACAGGTTCGGGGGGAAAAAAGTGTTCATTTGGAGAATAAAACTGCCTGATCTCACAAAGTGAGAGGGGGAATTGCTCCTCCACCCTGTGACACCAGAGCAAGGAGAAGCTCTGGTAATGCAGCACATTGCCCTTCTGACTCATTAGCATAAATATGAAGATGAGCTGCTGGAAGGGGAAATAGTATGAGGAGCAAGGGGAAGGGGGCACAATATGAAAGGGGCTGCTGGGGGCACAGTAGAAAGGGTTGCTGCTGAGGGGGCACAGTATAAAGGGTTGATGCTGGGTGGGGCACTGTATGAAGGTGAGCTGCTGGTAGGGGGCACAGTATGAAAGTGAGCTGCTGAGTGGGGCACACTATGAAGGTGAGCTGCTGAGGGCCAGAGTATGATGGGGAGTTGCCTGGGGGGCACCATATGAAAGTGAGCTGCCAGTAGGGGGCATGGTATGAAGGGGAGCTGCTGAGTGGAGCACTGTATGAAGTGGAGCTGCTGGGTGGCAGGATATGAAGGGCAGTTGCCTGGGGGCGGGGGGCACCGTATAAAAGTGAGCTGCTAGTAGGGGGCACTGTATGAAGAGGAGCTGCTGAGTGGAGCACTGTATGAAGGTGAGCTGCTGGAGTCAGAGTATAAGCGGAGCTGCTTGGGAGTAAAGTACGAAGGGGAGTTGCTTGGGGGGCACTGTATAAGAAAGCTGCCGAGTGGGGCAGTAAGAAGGAGAGCAGCTGGATGGGAAACTGTATGAAGGTGAGCTGCTGGGGGCGGGGGGGGGGGGGGGGAATTGTGGGGTGGCACGGTCGGTGGCTTAGTGGTTAGCATTACAGCCTTACAGTGCTGGGGACCTGGGTTCAAGTCCCAGGGTGAACATCTGCAATGAGTTTCTATGTTCTCTCTGTGTTTGCATGGGTTTCCTCCGGGTCCCCTGGTTTCCTCCCACACTCCAAAAGATACTGGTAGGTTGAGTAGATTTTGAGCCCCATTGGGGACAGGGACCAATTTGGCAAGCTCTGTGCAGCGCTGCGTAATCTGAGTTTGCTATATAAATAAAGGAATTATTATTATGAAGGTGAGCTGCTGGGGGGCAATGTATGACGGGGAGCTGCTGAGTGGGGCAGTATGAAGGAGAGCAGCTGTGGGCAGAGTATGAAGGGGAGTTGCTGGAAGGGGAAACAGTATGAAAAGGAGCAAGCAGTTGGGGAAGGGGTCCAGTATAAAGGTAAGTAGCTTTGAAGGTGAGATGCATAAAGCAGGACTTCTTATTAAAGGCTATCTCCCCCTCATATTGTGGCCAACTCACATGTCCTCCTCATATTGTGGCCTCTCATCTCTCCCTCATATCGTGGCCCCTCATGCACATTAGTTTTCTGTCTATTTCTACTTCACCATATCTGAAACATTTATTTATGATCTAGGCTGTGCAGCGCTGTGTAATCTGTGTGCACTATATAACTAAAGGAATTATTATTATTAGGCTTTAATTAGTTTTTTTAATGATGCAATGTTCACTGCATAAAACAGTAATATAACAAGACCTGTTACACAGAACCTTTATCATAACTAAAACTATTAAATGGTGACAGTTTAGTACAGCAGTTTCCTCTCTAGGGTTTCATCAATACCAGTATTTTAAATTTGATAACAATACGTAGTTTAGTATCACAATACTCAATACCAAAACTATACTATGCCATGAAAAAAAAAAGAATTTTTCAGGTGTATGCCAGCGTAGCAGAAATAGGGCGGTACGGTGGCTCAGTGGATAGCATTACAGCCTTTTAGCACTGGACCAAGCCGCAGGGTCAACATCTGCAAACACTTTGTATGTTCTCTCCGTGCTTGGGTTTCATCCAGGTCCTCTGGTTTCCTCCCACACTTCAAAAACATACTGGTAGGTGTGCACTATATAAATAAAGGCATTATTATTATTATTATTATTATTATTATTATTATATTATTATATAATGGCTGCCAGAAAAATCCTGCTTCCAGCTAGATTCTGATGCAGAAAATGCATTGTTTTTTGCATTGTAATTTTTGTGTTGTAAGGTCTGAATTCCACATATTTGCTACAAATGAAAAATCTGTGATAAGACAATTCTGAAACCAATTTTTCCTGCAATATCTGTATGGGATTGTCATATATACATTATAGAGTTACTGGATTTTTCTGCAGATTTGCAGCGTGTACAGGGTCGGCTCCAGGTTCCAGACGACCCCTGGGCGACAAAGCCTCAGTGGGCCCCTTTGCAGTGAACTCACATGGCGGCATTGAAAATTCAGAAACTAAAACAGTATTCGCTAGATTATCATACCAAACAGCCCCTTCATGGTTATTTTATATAAAGCCCCCTCACGCCCTATGGATTCTTTAGATACAGTCCCCCTCATCCCTAAGGATGAGTCCAGTCTCATGTGGGCCCCCCCCCCCCAGCAGCTCTAGCCCTGGCACCTGCCGCACATTTGCTACACAGTTTTGTGACTTTTATAGCTTAACCCCTTAACGTTGCAGCCCTTTTTCGTTTTTGCGCTTTAATTTTTCACTCCCCACCTTTAAAAATCTATAACTTTTTTATTTTTCCATGTACAGAGCTATGTGATGGCTTATTTTCTGCGTAACAAATTTCTTCACTTCAAAATGGTAGTATTTAATATTCCATGCCATTTACTGGGAAGTGGGAAAAATATTCCAAATGCAGTGAAATTGGTAAAAAAACGCATTTGTGCCGTATTCTTGTGGTTTTGGATTTTACGGATTTCATTGTATGCCCCAAATGACATGTCTACTTTATTTTTTGGGTCGGTACGATTACAGGGATACCAAATTTGTATAGGTTTTATAATGTTTTCATACATTTAAAAAAATTGAATCCTCCTGTACAAAATTTTTTGGGGGGATTTGCCTTCTTCTGGCAATAATAACTTTTTTATACTTTGGTGAACGGAGCTTTGGGAGGTGTTGTTTTTGCGGATTTTGATGACGTTTACAATGTTATCATTTTTAGGATTGTGCGATCTTTTGATTACTTTTTATAGATTTGTAATTTTTTTTTTAAATTGCAAAAAAGTGGCATTTTTGACTTTGGGCACAATTTTCCGTTTCGGGGTTAAATGCAGTGAAAAGCTGTCATTATATTTTTATAGATCGGGCATTTTTGGACACGGCGATACCTAATGGGGCAGATTTACTTACCCGGTCCATTCGCGATCCAGCGGAGGATTCAGGTTCTGCCGGGATTCACTAAGGCAGTTCCTCCGATGTCCACCAGGTGTCGCTGAAGCACTGAAGTTCCTTGGAATGCACTGAACTTCACCAAGCTGGGCCGAGTGCAGGTAAGCGCGTGTCCAGCAACACTTTTTTTTAAATGTGGCGGTTTCTCCGAATCCGTCAGGTTTTCGTACAGCCACGCCCCCAATTTCCGTCGCGTGCATGCCGGCGCCGATGCACCACATTTCAATTGCATGCGCCAAAATCCCGGGGCAATACAGGGAAAATCGCCGCAAAATGGAAAAATTCGCGTAACCCGCCAGAAAAACGCAAATCGGGCCCTTAGTAATTGTATGTTCTCTCCGTGCTTGCGTGGGTTTCATCCAGGTCCTCTGGTTTCCTCCCACACTTCAAAAACATACTGGTAGGTGTGCACTATATAAATAAAGGCATTATTATTATTATTATTATTATTATTATTGGCTGCCAGAAAAATCCTGCTTCCAGCTAGATTCTGATGCAGAAAATGCATTGATTTTTGCATTGTAATTTTTGTGTTGTAAGGTCTGAATTCCACGTATTTGCTACAAATGAAAAATCTGTGATAAGACAATTCTGAAACAGAGCTATGTGATGGCTTATTTTCTGCGTAACAAATTGCACTTCAAAATGGTGGCATTTAATATTCCATGCCATTTACTGGGAAGTACAAATAATTTTGCAAATGAAGGGTTTCATTGTATGCCCCAAATGACTTGTCTACTTTATTCTTTAGGTTTTATAATGTTTTCATACATTAAAAAAAATTAAATCCTCCTGTACAAAATTTTTTGGGGGGATTTTGCCTTCTTCTGGCGCTAATAACTTTTTTATACTTTGGTGTACGGAGCTTTGGGAGGTGTTGTTTTTGCGGATTTTGATGACGTTTACAATGTTATCATTTTTAGGACTGTGCAATCTTTTGATTACTTTTTATAGATTTTTTTTTTTTTTTCAAATTGCAAAAAAGTGGCATTTTTTACTTTGGGCACAATTTTCCGTTTCGGGGTTAAATGTAGTGAAAAACTGTTATTATATTTTTATAGATCGGCATTTTCGGACACGGCGATACCTAATGTGGCAGATTTACTTACCCGGTCCATTCGCGATCCAGCGGCGTGTTCTCTGCTGAGGTTCTGCCGGGATTCACTAAGGCAGTTCCTCCGACGTCCACCAGCTGCAGCGCTGAAGTTCCTCGGAATGCACTGAACTTCACCAAGCTGGGCCGAGTGCAGGTAAGCGCGTGTCCAGCAACACTTTTTTTTTAAATGCGGCGGTTTCTCCGAATCCGTCATGTTTTCGTGCAGCCACGCCCCCCAATTTCTGTGGCGTGCATGCCGGCGCCGATGCACCACAATCCGATTGCATGCGCCAAAATTCTGGGGCAATACAGGGAAAATCTGCGCAAAATGGAAAAATTTGCGTAACCCGCCAGAAAAACGCCATTTGGGCCCTTATATCAGTTCTAGGGAAAGGTAATTTGGGTTTTTAGGTTATTTTATTATAATTTTTTTAAACTTTTTTATTTTTATTTTACTACTCTCTAGGGTACTTTAACCCTAGGTTGTCTGTACAATCCTCTCATATACTGCCATACTACTGTATGGCACTATATGTGGATTTTACTCCTCAGCACATTGTAATGAATAGGTTAACCTGAAGTAGCCTCGGGTCTTCAGAAGCGGCGATCCTTGGAAGGATGGCGGCACTGATGCTTGCACTGATCGCCGGTGTTACCGGTAAGCCTTTGCTGCAATATGCAGCAAAGACTTACCGGCTATGAAGAGAGCTCAGCCCGTGAGCCCTCTCCATGCACCTGCACCCGGCATGCGACATGGTATTATGTCACATGTCGGTAAGGGGTTAAATCAGGGTTTAAATCAGTGATACATCATATGGCAATATCTGCCAGCAGGCACAGTTCAAAGATGAATTAGGCACAAAGCAAAAAACCAGAGCGCCACAAGCTTCAGAAAAAAACGGAAAAAGTAGGTAAGTGTATAGGTTAGTGGTTAAGATCACTGTAACATTATTGCTTTCAAGAAAGTTGAGGTTGTAGGTTCAAATCATGTCTGTCCAAAATCAAATTAATTGGGTAACAGTCCTCTCTCCTGTGTACTGTGGTTAATAGAGCTTATCTTGAACATCTGATTTACTTGAAGATAAGAATTTTTCCCTAAAATCAGATCAGATCAGTAGGAAACCAGTAAGTTTGGAAGGCCGATACAGTAACCCCACATAATTCTGTTTTATCCTGTGGAGTGATGTGGGTATACTCCCATGAAAATCAGGCAACCGGGGCACTTACTCATAGATCCAGGCACCATGACCACCATGTAATCTTCTTATATTTGTAATCTATGGCCTCCTAACTTCTAAAATAAACTTTTACAATTATGTTAATGAGCCAGAAGAGTGCTGGGAGCATTAACAGCTCGCCACTATGCTTTTACACTGTTTCCCACTTTCCCCCTCCATCTGCCTGATATAATCGACAGAGGAAGTTTCTGCACTGAGAGGGAGGGGGAAGTGCTCCTTGCACACTGTTACGGGAGTCCTCACCCTCATCAGCATAATTTACCCCTTCCTGTTCCACTTTGCGGCTCTGCACTCTGGGTGTTACCTTTTTAAATGTCATGGTCTGCGTGTCCGCAGCATTTAATTGTCTGCAGGGAGATTCCCTGCTCGATCGGCGTCCCTCTCAGCGTTTGACCCCAGGGCTGTCCATAGACAATGCCTGTAAGGTCCTCTTACAGACGGGGCCTTACATTTACTAACATGATAAATCTGGTGCACGGAAGGCCCCAGAACGCCCCCTATTTTGCGTCGCATGATGCTTAGTGGAGCTGTGCAACAAAAGGGTTGCATGCAACACAATTGTGCTGCAGATGCTTCCTAAGTACCTGTGCAAGCAGTTCACAGTAAAAAGAATGTGCAAAGTTCCACAGAAAACTGGCGCAAAGCCCTTAGGAAATGTGCCCCAATGTGTCAGCCTATGCAGCTGACTGTGCTAATATCCTGCATACATTAGAATTGCAGGGTATTATAATGAACAAGCAATCAAATGATTGCTTCTTCATGTCCCATAGTGGGACAAGTAAATAGGTAAAAAAAATGAAAATAAAAAGTTTTAAATAAAATTTAACTAATAAATTAATCAAACAGTCTCCAAAGCCCTGTTACACATTACACTTACATAATTTAAAAAAAGTGAAAATCACCTTACAAATCCCACATATGTAGTTTCACCACCTCAGTAATGACCTGTACAATAAATCAAAATCATTATTATACCTGCACGATGAACGCGCACAATTTTTTTAAAAACCCACCAAAAATTTGGATTTTTACCTATTTGTACAATAAAAATTGTATTGTTGTAAAGCACAACATGTCCCACAGAAAACAAGCTCTCAGCTATATAGAGCATAAATTAAAAGAGTTATGCTTCTTGTAAAATGGTGATGCAAAAATTATTGATTTTTTTCCCAAATTAGGTTTTATTATACAAAATTAGTAAAAAGTGAGCAAATATAGAAATTTGGTATTGTGATAATCATACTGACCCATTGAATAAATCTAACATATTACTAAGGATATATGATGAACACCAAAAAAAAAAGTCAAAAATCTATTACAGAATTGATGTTTTTTCTACAACCCCCACACACAAAAAGAGTCAATAAATTTTCAGCAATAGGGCATAGCTTCCCCAAAATAGTGTCCCTGAAAGGTTTATCTCATCATGCAAATAATAAGCCCATACATGGCAATATTAATGGAAAAACAAAAATATTTTATAACTGAAAAAATGTGCTATGAATCAACTAAAAACCACTAAATTCTATAAGGTAAAACTGGCTGATGCAGGGCCCTCCTTCCCTTCTGTTCCTTGCTACACGCCCCTACAACAACTCACGTCCACATGTGGAATATCTCAATCGGGAGAAATTGCATAGCAAATTTTAAGATTTTCTCTTTTTATCTTTTGTGAATGTCTAAACTTTTAGGGATTAATGAACATATTACCGACAAAATCGGACCATTCTAAATTTCACCTCCATTTTCATTACTATGAAGATCTGATCTGAAAAGCTGTTTCTGATAGTTTGAGGGGTGCAGATTTGAAAATGGGTTGTTATATAGGGGGTCTCTAATATTATATATTTTAGATTTCATTAAAATCAGTAATGATCCGCAAAAAAGACAATTCTGAAATCTCCTTGAAAATAAGGAAAACCGATGTTTGATTTGTAAGTCACATGACAATTCAAAATAAATTTTCCAGGCACTTCAAAAATTATGAAAACGTAAATCTGAAAATGAGATAACTTTGAATTCTGAAAATGGCAAATGTTTTTAAAAATTCACCAATTTTTATCTTTTTTTTATATATATAAACCCAAAACTTATCAGCCAAGATTTACCACTAAAATCAAGTACAACATGTTACAGAAAAACAATTTAATAATCACTTTGTAAAAGTAAAAGTGTTCAAAAGTTATAACCACATAAAGAGACACAAGTCAGAATACGAAAAATGAGGATGAGCTTTAATCTATAAACTAACTACGTCTCGAAGGGGTTAAAAGGAACCAAGGAGCTCATTTTCACTAAAGGCAGGTTTCAGAAGCCCATCACACCTGCAGTGCAAATATGTCTTTCTGCCTTTTCTAAGCATTTGCATTTTGATATAATTGTCTGTTATTACTTACCTTTCATCCAGACAGAATCCTCTGTGTAATCATAGGGGTAGGGCTTTGGTTTGGATGCATTTCCAAAAACAACACGTGTACTGCAGGCTGCCCCCACATTTGTGCTCCTGTACAGCTCCTCCCTATGCCACTGATGTCAGCTCTCAAAGGCCGTGAGCTCTGTGTAGGAGCAGGAGGGAGGAGCTATACAGGAGCACAAAGGTTGGGGCCAAGATCTGAGGAGGTACATGTTGTTTTATGAAATGCATATCAAAGCCCAATGCCTGGGAATACACAGAGGATTCTGTCAGGGTGCAAGGTAAGTTATAACACACAATTATATTGTAATGCAAATGCTTAGAAAAGGCAGAGAGGAAATGATATGGAAGTGAAAATGATCCCTGGTGACAGGTTCCCTTTAAAGTTGATTTTAGAAGGAAGGATGGGTAACAAAACATTTATGTTATTAATCTGCTGTTATGTAGCAGAATGGCCCACCTAGATATTATGGCCTACTTGTAATGATGATAATTGATTTATTATTTCTACTGTACTGAAATTAACTTCCATAGAAATATAATGTGGGATCTTAATTATTCTTGATGCCATGCCCCAACATTAACACAAGAGGGCAGGACTGTCTTATACATGTAAACGTTGGACACACTTATGTGTTTAGTAGATTTTTTCTGCAGTGGTGAAAGGTTATAGTGAACATTGCATTAAACAGTCTGTGTAAATACAGACATTTGTTCTTTGCAGCAGCAGTTATAGAGCTTGTTCATGAGCAATATAAATTGAGCACTGTATCTGATATGGATCCAGAATTTCTTCCATAGCAGCATAAGAAATGTAAAATATATCCTTCCAAGCTGAAAACAGGTAATTTAACCCCTATAATAATAATATTTCCATTATTTATATTGCGCACATAGATTACACAGTGCTACCCAGACCTATACTGTATAAACAGTAAAGCATGTATGTCCTAATCATCAATGCACTATATACACACTATATATAAATGTAAATGTGATTATTGTAAAAGAACACTTATTAAAATTAGAGAACACATTCAGATACCTACAAGTTATTGGTACCTGCTTCTAATTTCCTTAATTATCTGACAAACTCTATTTAACTACACTAACTTTCCAGTTTTCACTGACTTTCCCAAAATGTTGGGTCATTCCAAAGTGACTGAAACCTTCCTGCAGCAGGTTGTCCAGATGAAGGTCAAAGGGTCGACAATATCAGGCATAGCAAGAGAAGTTTTTTTGTTTTTGTCTGTGATTACTAAAGTATTGCATCTTTACAACATCACAAAATCATTCATGTCACCAAACAAGTCTGGTCACCCACAAAAGACAAATGCAAGAGGACAGGATAATGGGGAGAATCTCCATGGCTATTTGTTTCAACACTGCAGCTGGAATTTCTGGCCAGTGCAGCACTGGATAGGGTAAGGATCTGTCTCATAATATAGTGTCATGAGGTTTAAAAGTATTTGGATTGTAAGCCCATTCTGCAGTAACCAAATCTCTCATTAAAAAAAAGAATAAAAAGCTAGACACCTTTGCTGAGGAGCATGTTGCATGGACAGTAAAGAAGTGGTCCACAGTTCATTTTCAGGAATTAAAAGCAAGTTTATTTTATTTGGATCTGATTGGAAATGTAATGGTGTTGACAAACTCAGGAAAGACTGAACCCAAAGTATGTAAACAAGTTAGTGAAAGGTAGTGGAGGAAGTGCCATGGTGTGAGGAATGTTTTCTGTAGCAAGAGTTGAATCTCTGATACAACTCTTGCATAGCAGAGTGAATGCAAGTGTGTATCAGAACCTTGTTCAGGGATCAGTAAAAGTTCTCCTTATGGAGAGTTTGCCAATTAAGGCCGCCTTATAGCCATTGATGCTCCACTAAGGAATTCTGGAAAACATGCAAATATGTTTTCCAAAGTGGGAAAAGGAAAACATTGTCTATTTTTGGTACCTTTAAAATCAGTCAACCATGAAGACTAATAACATGATGTGGGATTAAGCCAAGTTTCGAGATAAAGAGATGATGGTTGGGGGGTTATTAATTATAAGTGTTTGACAGCTGACTGTATGTGGGGGTTACACTAAGGTAGCTGATTATAATATTTAGTAAATATGGTGGATGCGAAGCTGAGGGAACAGGGGGGTGAGTCAAAGTAAAGGATTGAAAGCTAATGGTGTATGTCTGGAGACAGAGGGGCTTGCATCTTGTAACAGGGCGTTATGTGTATGTAGCAGAGCTTTATGTGCATAAATGTAGTAGAGTTGTGTGAAAGAATGTAGCATATCGTTCTGTTAACATAGAAGAAATGTCTGTATGTGCATGTAGCTGAAAAGTTGTGTATGACCACCGGAAATTTTTAATTGGTATTTACATGGTTTACATGGTCATATTAGTCACAAAAAGCAGAAAAAGTGTTAAATGTAACATTTACGGTGTTGCCATTCACACACTGCTGGCAGGAGAACACAATGCGGTATGTTTATTAGGGCGTACAAGCCCTGAAACAGTCGCAATTTCTGGCTGTGCTATTTACCCCATTATGCCACCTCTGGTGGGGACTGGCACAGGCTGTCGAACCGGCAGTGGAGCCATTAGCCAGATTTATCATGAGTCTAAAGTCACTGATAGATCCAGTAGGGCAGGAGGGGTAGGGTTTAGTCATACACATGATACACCAGCGGGTGATAAATCCCCCCAATGAATTTATATGGGGACTGTTGTTTTTGGATATTACAGTCATGATGTGGTTTGCTCTGTGTGCCCCGGAAAGCTTCAGGCCACGTCACACTCAATCTGAAAGAAGGAGATCCCATTGACTATAGCAACAGTTATCGAATTTCATGTGTTTGGTTCTGCATCAAATATTATTACTATTACTGGAAGGGGCCTCCTCTTGGGAACAGTGGTCTCTGGTGTCAAGGCCAACTGGTGGAGCAGTCAGAGTCTGGAATCAAGTAATATGTGAGCATGACAAGTTTCACATTCCTGTTCAACCTGCTTGATTTCCTGTGCACAGAGATTCATCCTGATGTATCTGATGAAAGGGATGAGAAAATTATTAGAGTCTATTATATATTTATTGTATGCAGTAGAAGATGTATATCCTGTTTATTTCCTGTATCTTCCTGCTGGGATCAGCTCCTCTCCTTAGATATCTAAGACGAAGACTATAGAAGTAAGGAAATTCTATCTGAAGCTGTTGTGAAGTTACACAAGTGCTAAGGACCTAAGGGGCTGGGGAGACAGTGTAACAGTCTGTAAAGCCAAATCACAGAGAGTCTAGGTTAGCCCCTCAGGACTATTAGAATAATCTTAAAAGTTGATTTTAGAAGGATGGAGGCCATGGATAACAAATATAAGAAGGTTATCACAGTCACGTTCCCTGGTTATGTGAGTAAGTGCCCCTGGTTTTCAAGCTTAATTTTAATGGTTTCTTTTACGTAATGGAGTTTTGTGTGGTGAGCATGCGTACAGCCCATGGAGGTTGGGGGCACTTCTTATTGTTTTCTTTGAGGCATTTGTGCCTGCTGATTCTAGGGTTTCCTGTAGCTCTCCACGTGTTATTCCTGGCTCTTGGACAATTCTTCTGAGAATTCACTCCACTTGATGAAATCTTTCACTCCACCTGAAATCCAGATTATGGCCCCAAAAGTGCTCCAAAAGTGCTCCTTTTGTAAGCAATGCCATCAGTTGCTTTAAAACTCAATAGATGCTTCTTGTGTGGCACCTTGGTAATGAGACACTTTTTTATAGACCATCAATTAAACCAGGTTAAACCATTTTTTCCTAAGGGTGCATTTGCACATGGCGTCTAACGCATGCGCATCAAAGCACAATGCAGCAGCTGAGGAGAGATTTGCCTAATTAAATTGATGTTAACATTTGCATTTACAATGTTAACATATGTGTTAATGGTTAATTGTAAATGCAAATGTTAACATCAATTTAACTAGGCAAATCTCTCTTTAGCTGTTGCATTGTGATTTGACACGCATGCGTTAAACGTTAACCGAATAGAAGTCCAGCAACAGCCGAGTCCATATAGGTGAAGAAAAAATAATTAAAAACACACTTGAATTAAGAAAATTAAAATTGTGATCATGGCGCCATGAAAAAAAAACTGGGTGATTCAGGGGATTCTTAGTCGTAGTCGGCTGTAATGACTGGTGGCAGAAAGGGAAAAATAATCACAAGTGCTACCAATAAGCCAGCATTTTCGATTAATACAGGACGTGGCGGAGAAGCCCTGATAAGTACCCCCCAGTGAAGCCAAGTTGTAGACTCCACTGCTCTGTATGTATGTATGGTGCCAGGAGGAAATGTTTGTTATGCGCTTTTCTGCGCAATTTAAAAAGCACCAGCATTGGAGACTACATGAGATTGCTTGGTCAAAACTTGATAACAAGTTCCCTTTAAAACACTATTAATTGATTAAGCTTTGTCCACTAGTTTGATGGTGGAAAAGGCATGTATAAATTTAACTTTCTGACATTTTTATCAGAATTTCCTCCCCATCACACCCAAAGTCGAGAGCGGGACAGGTGGGTTACTGATCACCCGGCCCACTGTATTTACTTAAGTATGTACTGAAAGACCATTGGAGACTGTAGCAGAAATCTTGGTCACGTCAAACCTGGTCTCTATTGGTCTGACCTGGCGGAGATTGCTTTTAAATATACTAAGAGGCTGGACATTCAAAACACCTTTTATTAATTCCCCCTTCTGTATGTAGTATATTCCACAAGAATATTGTGAATTGTACTTTTTCCTGAGACATTGTTATGCTAGCTTTAGGGTTAGTTCACATCTCTGTTATGTAATCAGTGTCAGGGCTTGGGGTCAGTGAACCCCCTAGACCACCGTGGGAGATGGTTCTAGCCGACACCTGGGACCAGAATCTAAGTGGCACCTGGTCTTCACCAGAGCCCGCCGCAAAGCGGGATGGACTTGTTGCGGCAGGGTGCCACCAGGTTGTTCCACATGTGTGACTAACCTGCGGTGGCTGCCAAGGTCAAGGTACAGAATCAGCGTCCAGGCTCGAGGTCAGGGCAGGC
Organism: Engystomops pustulosus; assembly: GCA_019512145.1. Taxonomy (NCBI): domain Eukaryota; kingdom Metazoa; phylum Chordata; class Amphibia; order Anura; family Leptodactylidae; genus Engystomops; species Engystomops pustulosus. The sequence goes on from CM033642.1 coordinate 211,996,281, forward strand.
GGCTGAGATGCAAGGTCAGCGTACAGATCCGAGGTCAGCAACAGGGAATCAGGCGTAGAAGAACAGGAACACACAAGGAAGCTTTCTCTAAGGCTGGTAGCTCAAAGATCTGGCGGGGGTAGATGGAAGCAGCTGGTCTTTATAGAAAACCTGGAAGTGGCCAGCATCAGTGGTGCGGACCAGGGGACAGGGCAGTGCTGCCACAGAGAGGGGCACGGGTGTGCCTGCGATCCAAGGCATGGATTGCACGGACATCCATGACTATCAGTTATTCTGCATTAGTTATTGCGAGTCAATACTAGTTGGAAAGACTACACAGAGATAAGGGATATCAGAAAGATTTGCATTTCTGTGTGTTCTGCATATTTAATTCCTACAATAAAGCTAAACTCACTCTACTGTCCTTTCCCTCCGTTTCTTGCCTCTGTTAAAAAAAAAGTTATTAATATCAGTTAAAAATCCCATAGACATCAATGTAAATTTTATGTCATCTGTTATCGTCAGTTTTGTCATGGATCTGTATTCCATATTCCATGCATTTTTTTCAAACGGAGGAAAAGTACTGCAGCCTCCGTCATTTTTCCATCCAAAAAAACACATTGATAATGTATCCCTGCCTAAACGGAACATGACGGATAATAAAGAATTTACATTAATGTCAATGGGATGTTTAAGTTATATGTTAAAAGTCTGTTAAACATTCGTTAAACCATTATTCTTTACTTTTTCGACTAATGGAAGGAACAGAAATAAGGAATGGCAATGTGAAATGAGCCCAACAAATTTCATTTCAAATAAATATGAACTGGATCTCAGAAATGCTCACCCCGGACTATAACAAGTGATTGGTAAACATTTACCAACTTGTAATTGCTTTGTGTTCTACTGCACATGGCATTGTATGTGCTATCAAGTAGTTTTGTGTACCGGTAAATGCAACGATCAAGTTTACATGTGAACTGAATCTCATTCACATTCTGCAATGTGTCTATTTGGGAGGTGTTGGGTTGCTAGTTTTGCCTCTGTTTTTAAAAAACTTAAATATATTACCCATTACAGATGTAAAAATCATATGGTCGTGTTGTAACAGCTTTCTCTATAATATCAGGAATCATGAGTTTTATTAATTGGTCTGCCAGTCAGTGATAGCAAGTGCCATCCCTGAATAGTCTCAGCAACAACAGACTTATACAAAGACAAACGCCTGGTTGTATGATAGCTGAGGTCAGAACAAAGTGATTAATAGCAACAAGGGGGGGGAGACAAGCACAGCACCAAGGCAGGCCACCTGATTATGACAAAGTCCAGCATCAAAATGGGGTTTCTAACTGTGAACTGTGAACAACTATCCACATTTGCCCTATTTGAATGAATGAGTGGCGGCCAATACTGTCCCTTTTCTTTTTTTACTAGGTTTCTTTATTTTATTCCACAAAGTTGCACAATTTGTTGCGTATTTAACTGTAAAACATTGGGGTCATTTATCTTAGTTATTCTTCTATTTTTTCTCTTTCAATCTTTTCTTTTGGTACCCAATTTATTACCAATTTAAATTTTTTTTGTTGAAAGCTTATCATTTAACCCATAACAATATAGATAATTAGCAATCTAAATAGAAATATCAGAATATAATGCAGGCATTACAATGTTCTCACCTTTCTATAATCTGACCATAATGTAGTAAAAGTTTCCATCTAGTACATAAAGGAATAATCTTACAAAACACTCAAGTCCTGATTATTTTATACTAAGTGGGAAGACCGTGTTATCTGGTCCTGTGATCTTCTGCAGAAGAATACAAGGCATTTTCATTGGTCTTTTTTTCCCTTAAACTACGATAGCACTGAACTATAAATAGAATGGACTTAAGAAGAACAATAGTCTCTCACATGCACGCTAAAATGCATTGATTTATTCAAAGCTGCCTACCGACTGGTATTTGAAAGCTCGCTCCTTGTAAGAAAGCAGTCCTTCGCCTAAAGCTCCATCTGAAATATAAAGAAAGTGATCAGAAGAGGATAAAATGGAGGTTGTCCTTTGCTTCACCGAACTGGCGGGGCTTTTCCTATCCATCACCGGCTACGTGTGTTGTCTGGTGGCCTTGTTTATTCCTCACTGGTTGACTTCTTCTTCTGGCCTTCTCATTAATGAAAATTACCGACTTGGCTTGTGGCAAACATGTGTTGTTCAAGATGTGGGGTTTAGTGTCTGTCAAGAATATCGCACTCCACTCCATCTACCAATCCAAGTCCGAATGGGTCGCATCCTTGTGTGCCTTTCTGTCTTAACTGGAGCTTTAGGATTTATGGCCTCCATACCCGCACTGACCTGTGTGAAATGCCTTGACAGCACAGAACGCAATGTCAGAAAGATGTTGAACATACTTGGAGGACTTCTTTTTTCAGTGGCTGGTACACTGACTTTCTGTTCTGTGTCTTACTTTGCTTATGACACACTGATCAAATTTTGGGACCACAATATCCCTAAAGACGTTCCCCGCTGGGAGTTTGGGGATGCGATGTACGCTGGCTGGGTTGGTGGTTTCTTTCTACTTTCCGGTGGATGTGTCTTAATCTTCTCACAATTTCAGGTCACTCAAGAAGCCAACTTGAAATGGCCTTAAGAAATCAATTTTAGAATTACAGTTCCCATGCCCGGTGATGCGTTTCAACAGCTTTCACTATTTTTTATATCCATTATCATTTTAGAGCTTTTATTTGTTTTCAGTGACTATAGAGGGTAAATAATTTCAGATTTGTCTATATTTGGTCATACAAACCATATAAAGGCAGATATTTACTGCACGGGTTTCATACAATAAAAGAACGAGAAACAATAAGAGCTTGTATGGAAGTCCTTTGCCCACATGTTTTCTCAATTAAAATGTAAGTAAGCAGACAGAGGAATTTCCTACTTGCTTAAAGACACATACAGGCCAGAATGTACCCACACGAGTGGCATCATGTCATATGCTATGTGATTCTTATTATTCGGTCAATAGATACTTTGTGGCTTCTGACTTTGATCTGAAAACATCATAACGTACGTAGCATTTTGTACTATTTCATAATAAGTTGGAACTTTATTCCCATGGAGCCTCATAATTAGTGGTATGATTAATCTTTTAACAATAGTCACTAAGATGATCAGAATAAGTTATTATAGACCAGGCTACAATATAACTAATTCATTCCTTCAGGATCGCTTGAAGTTGTACACATAGGTTGCTCAGTCTTGTAAAATTTCTTTCATTCTAGTGTGGGAGTACTGGTATGACCGGCTTAGAGTGAATTTCCAGCTGTTTATCCATTACAGTTGTGATTTTTTTATGTTGTAGTGCTGAAAATCCCAGAAACAAATATCCATCTATAATAGGTTTTTATATTAAAAAGTTGTGAGGGAAAAAACTGTAAAAACAAAAAGTATCTGGGAATCACACTGTGTGGTCTCAAGGTGATGCACCATATTCTATAGCCATAAATCCATGGAGCTACCGTGGAGAAGAAGCTTCCTAACACAGCAAGACATGTTAACAGAGTTTGGACTGTAGAGCACACAAGAGCATTGTTTATATGCAGTGCAAATTGTGCTTCATAGTGGAATTATTGAAAAAATGATGTGCACTGTACTGGGGGAAAAAAACTAATACGGTAGGAAAAGGTGTTCTCAGAAGGTGTGCGGGAAAAGGGGATTTATTTTTTTAATTTTTTTAATATTATTTATATTGTTTGGTAAAGTCAGGGCACTTGTACATTATGCTGAAATACTGCAGTACCAATACCCTGCCTCCAGCAGACTGTGATAGTAATTGTTAGATACCAGCAAAGCTGTCATAGCAAGCAATGATTCATGCCAACAAGCAATAAACACAGGCTGACTAGTTCTAGATTGACTGAAAAACCTCTTAAATAACTTAAAGACCAAAGTGTTCTACAATTGTGGAGCAATCAAAAGCTAACATGTGTATCCTTTATTGTGCAAGACAGTACAATTACAAAGAAACTACGTTTATATAGTTTGTTTGAGTTTTACTAATTTTGAAAAATAAAAATACTTATTGGGAATAAAATCTTTTGTTCTTATATTCTAACAAAATATATTCTAAAGACTTACGGTATATTGAATGTTGTTTTGAGAGGTTTGACAAAGAAAAGCAGAGTTTAATTTTATTTTATTTTTATAGTGGTAAAAATGCAAACTATATTATGTGATAATGTAATAGTTATTACATTATAGATATACTGTCCTCTTACACGTTAGCACGGTGTGTAATCTGACATGTAGCTAAACCTCCCTGTCCTCTTAAGAAAAGACTGTAGAAAACTGTAAATCTTCTCTTTATTGATAGCAGACAGGAAAAGGTGAAACTATAGGATGAATAACAGTGATATTCAGAATACATCAAATGATATGGTACATGGAATACAAACCTGTCATTCACAACAACATGAGGTAATACATCACTCATACTAAGCATACAAACATGTCAGCATATACACGGATAATGTGCTCACCAACTATGCTGTAACAGGCTGTTTGTAATGAACTTGAGGTACAAACAAGTCATATGAAGTGGCTCCTCACACTGACAAACATGAGGAAAGATGGCTGCTGTTATTACAGACTACAGTAATAAGCAATCCCACAATGCCTCAGGAGATTTCCCATAATGCTTAGAAGATTTCCCATAGTGCATTGAAAACTACAAACTAGGAAATGTGCTAAACCACCAGTAGATGGCGCTGTTACCAACCTTACACTGCAGACGGAAACCTAAGCAGCTGGATTTCTGCAGAGGACAGAACACTCCCCGCTTGACGTCGGCCGACGTCACTATTATGTTCATTGGGTGAAAACAGTAGAACGAGTTCTCCTACTGGTCTTAGGAACAATTTTGTCTCACTCTGTTTCCGTATTTTAACTTCAACCTTCCGTACATTTCCATCTTTACTTGGGAATGTCTTGGTAATGAGACCTAACGGCCACTCATTTCTTCTTGACTGGCAATCTTTCATGAGCACCACATCACCAGGCTGGAGGTTAGGGTTCATGGTTTGCCACTTTCTCCTTGGTTGAAGGGTGGGAATGTATTGTTTTCCCCACTTGTCCCAGAAAGTATTGGAGAGACTCTGAACTTGTCTCCATTGATTTCTGTAAAGGTCTTTATAATGACTTCTCCGGTGGGGGCAAACAGTGGCCCATTTTATGTGTAAGAAGTATTGCTAGGGAATGACACAGTTGGGTCATCAAGGATCATTGGAGTCTCGGACTGCCGCGTCTTGCTTTGGTGCCATTGTCCCGCTCATGGTAACAAGGAGAGTAGCTATATGTGCTGTCCGGGAACTATAACAGGATCTTCTTTCAATACTCCATTTGCTTACCTTAATACTCCTCGATCTTAACAATCCGATCATCAGTCGATGACTGGGTCAGTTCTCTTAGAACACGTCTTTAAGGTACTGGTCTTTGACTGATTACGACAGCCGATTTCTTTGGCATAGGTCTCAAGCTGTATGATTCACGGTCTGACCTGCTTCGCGTTTCGTGGGTGCCGGTGATTATATCCGCAAACAGGGGTATGGTTACCAGCGCTCTTCAGAATCCAGAAGTTTAGGTCTAACTCTGCCATAACGTTCTGGAATATCTCTCCATGAAGGCAAAGAATGGTGTCATCCCATCATCTCTGATTTCCTTTATAGATTCTGTCTATAGAGAACAAATACATTTGCTAAACATCTGCTTCCTGTTGTTGGGCATCACCGATGTCCTCCTGAGGCACATGATAGTGTGAGGTGTAATCCGCTCTTTGTTTCTGTTCTGTCAAGCCATCCTTGTTCCATTTGTCTAGGAGTTAAGAGTGCTCAAGCTTTGGGTTCTGAGGTTTACCTCACTAGAAAGACAGCATTAAAGGTGTCAGAAAAGCAACTTCTTAAAGCAAAATTTTATAGGAAATGTGCAGCAAAATATGTATGCAAAAATGCAGGGTTTTGCTTTAGGATTATGGGAAAATCTTTGCAGCAAAATTGATCTGCAAACCAGAATATTTCCCTACAATGCAGTAATGTAATTCTTTTTAACTATAAATACACCACCCCCTCCTTTTTACATTAGATTCCCTTGCTCATCATTGTGTCTCTCATTAATGAAGCCATGACACTGATTATTGCTGCTCCCTCTTCACAACACCCTGACACTATAGAAGACGGCATGCAGAGGCAGTGGCAGCAGTGGCAGGCTAGAGAGTGGCATGGCGACATACCCCAAATGGACTCAGGCTTCAAACCAATGGGTAGCAGAGAGGAACCAAAGGAGGTGAGCAAGAAGCGCTGAAATGATTTCTTTGTGGATTACACAGCAGGGTGGCGACAAAGTTAACAAGTTTGATGTGGAATGCCCTGTAATAGCTCTTGGGCGGTGTGCCTTTTATCGCCTAGGCTCAGCAGTTTGAGCACCGCCTGCTGTCGCTTAGCGACGGCACTGCTATACTCTGACAGCACACAACTGGATTTTGTGGTGTGCCTGTCACTTTAAGTTTTGAAGAAAAAAAAATCGGCAGACGGTACCTAATTCAATCAAACCCCTAATAAATTGTCCCACTTAGGTGTTTGAGATGGATATGTGTGTCACTAAGAGCTAAATACAACGTTCGCAAGTCTCCCTGCAAATTCGTCCCAATATGGTACTAGCTGCACTACTAGTGCCAGCAAGCCCAGCCACAAGCAAATAAAAAAAAATATATATAACGCTATTGTAGCCCTAACAAGGGCTGTTGGGTTCTTGTAGAATCACTCCTGCCTAACACTAATCTAATAGAACACCCTAACGCTATCCCTGACCAGCAGCAGCTCTCTCCCTAACGGCATCCAGACAGAGAATGATGCGAGCAGCGCGGGCAGGGACTAGTCTATTCCAGGGTCACCTGATCAGGCCAGCCAACCACGTGTAAGTGTGCCACATCATGCTGGGTGGTGTGCAGAGTCTCCTGGCTTGTGATTGGCTCTGTTTCTGGCCGCCAAAAATCAAAACGGCGGGAGATGCCATTTTATCGAGCTGGCAAAATATTTGTCAGAGCAACAAGCAGTTTTGAGTATGCTAATGCTCGAACGAGCACCAAGCTCGGACGAGTGTGTTTGCTCATCTCTAATCCAGAGAGTTGTGGTCATTGATACCCACTCAGAATGGTCACCATTAGGGTCCTTTTTTTTTTTTTTTTTTTTTTTTTTTTTAAGACGGTGTAATTTATAGCACTGTGTCTATTTTTGCAGATTATACCAAGCTGTGTAGTGTAATACAGTCTATGGAGGATTTTCATAGGCTGCAGGATGATTTGGACAAACTTAGTGTTTGGGCATTCAATTGGAAAATGAGGTTTAATGTGGATAAATCTAAGGTTATATGTTCTATATATTCGGCCGGCGCTGTGAATAAGCCCCTCTGCGGCCGCATCACAGAGAGCTGGCCAACTACTGCTCATAAGATACGATGATCTTATTTGGTAAGAGGTCGGATCGTTTTAAACAAACTTTCTCAACATAAATTTTTTACTAAATGGCATAAATAGAACGCTGCTGGGGAGAGGATTATGGGGGCATATTTGGTGGGTGACAGGTCCTCTTTAAAGACTTTTTTGGCACAGTTTAAAGTGAGTTTTGCAAATTTCCTTTTTTTCCTAACTAAACACAAAATGACCTTAATTTTTCTACTTATTAAATAATTAGTTAAATAACTAATTAAAGTACAATGTGTGATTGGAGAACAATTTCAAAATACCCTGGAGACGTTAAAGTGTTCCAAAGTAATAACTTCTTATAATGACATAGGGCAGATTTTTTTATAAATTGAGCTTGGTCAGAAAGCTCTAAAGTTCTGAAAGCTCTGAAGGGGATAGAGGAGCTTGGTACAACAAAAAGCCACATGATTAATTTATATTAATATACTGTATAAATGGTCCGTACAAAGATATAGTGTTAAGTTGTACCAGGCTAAATTGCATCAATACACAAGAGGGCACTGTTTAAATCTGGAGAAAATAAAGGTTTAGTATCCAGAGGCAACAAGGCTTCTTTACTGTAAGAACACCAGATTCATAAAGGGTCTAGAAGCTTTTTCACATCAAAATAACATTGATGGTTATATAATAATATAGAATTAAGATCCATTACATCCCTCCCCTTCCTTGGTTGAACTTGATGTAAATATACCTTTTTTTTTATCCCCAACTATATTAGTATGACCTGCCATGTGCTGACCATGTACATCATCATCTAGTCTCCTCATTATAAAAACCATCTTTCCTCCCTTAATTTGGAATGACTGCATTCTTCCACAAACAGCACCACACCGGACTACAAAAATCTATCAAATGATAAAAAAGATCAGCCCCCTCTCCCCGCCCCCTGTGGGTGGGGCCTGAGGCAACTGTAAAATATTAAATTGGATTCCTTTTTATTGGGGGGGGGGGGATAAGAATTCCCCAAGGAAAATTAAGTTGATTTGACCTAGATCTTTTCAATTTTGGGGAAAGATGGTACTGTAATCACCAAAAATCGAAATCTGTGCAAAAAATTGTTGAAAAGGGGGATATTTCAATAAATACACATTTAATACAAAATTTTAAAATAGATAAATGCAATATTTTTCTAAAAGCTACCCAATGTTACCAAATTCAAGCACTTAATGTAGAGCAATCGATATTTGAAAGATTTGTCATCAACAAGAAAAACCCTCATCTTCAGAGGTGAGGAGACTTAAGTTAATCAAGCTCTCTGATGTGTGAGAGTCAATGGGACTCACATTAAAGCAGCCCCAAAGAGAAGATAAAACTAGTCCACGTTGGTGTTCCTGGGTTTCTACATTAAAAGATTAGATTCCCCCCACCTCACACTCAAGGGGTGAAAATACAAAGTTATAAAATAGTCATAAGTCGTATATGAATAATGGAGGCCCTGCTCGTAAGAGCTTCCATTTTATCTATATTACCACCTCTGGTATATTTAGCATTATACAATCTTCAAGCATTGATAACTCCTGTCAAAATAAGGAGCATTATCTTGTTATTAGGTTTTGGGAATAACAATATCTTTTACAGGAGAATAATAGAAAGCTAACATAATAGAAAGTTTAATTTTCCAAGACAACTCATTGTTTGGTTTAAATGCTATAAATGAGATGGAGTGCCCTGCTTCCCACGCAGCTGTGGAAAAGGTCACATAGCAGGTAATGGCTTATCATCTTGTCCTGCATTGAAACTCAATACATATCAAGTTGCTGTTATCTTACCTTGTCTAAAACATCTGTAGACCTTCTGAGGGAACCTCGCTGAACTATTTTATGTCAGTAATTAGAGATGGGCGAATCGATTCTAATGATTCTAACTTCGGTGAGAATTTCAGGAAAAATTCGATTCGTCACGAAGCCGAAGTTTATGCTGATTCGCGGGAACTAAGTTGTTTTTTTTTCCCTTCATGCAGGAGCGCACTGGCCATATGACCCACCGGGATTTTTACGGTTGGGCCGCTCAGTCTGGGGCCGGCCCGGGGCTGGAGGGGCCGGACGGGAAAAAACAAACCATGAACTCACCTTTCCTGGCGTTCCCCCGAAGCTCCGGTGCTACATCCAATCCGTCCTGCGGTGACAGCTCCGTGTGTGCCGCGTCGCACAGACCGTGACGCCGCGCTGATGTCACAGTCTGTGAGCCGCCAGCGCTCACTGAGCTGTCACCGCGGGACGGTTTGTTTTCTTCCGACTGGCAGGCTGTATACACGGGGGCTAGCTAGGCTGTATACACGGGGGCTGGCTAGGCTGTATACACGGGGGCTGGCTAGGCTGTATACACAGGGGCTGGGCAGGCTGTATACACGGGGGCAGGGCCGGTTCTAGACAAAGTGGGGCCCTGGGCAAAACTAAAAGTGGGGCCCCAAAATAAAACTATTTTATGACCAGTCACAGTCAACAAGAGGCTCCAGTTTCGAGTACGCTAATGCTCGAATGAGCATCAAGCTCGGACGAGTGTGTTCGCTCATCTCTATGCAGCATAGTTATTTTTATCTGGGTTTTTGCCTCAATAGTTTCGGTATATATTTATGGTATATGCATTTCAGGTTTTTTCATTGGAGGGACAAATTTTTCTATTTGCGCTATATTTACTGCTGTTAGGGCTAATTCTAGATTATCCTCTAGCAGTTGGCCTCTTTGATTTCTTTCTTATGATTTCTAATGGGGTGGGGAGCATTTTATTTTTCCCATTAGTAGCTGCATGATACTACTGTGTTTTAGCTACAATTTTACAGGAGGTGGCTCAATTATCCTCTTCTGCCATCAAATGCCTTGTCCCCGCCCTGCTGTGGATGCTTGCATCTTTAAGACTTTCAGATTGGGTCAGCTGCTTAAAGGACCACTTTCCCCCATATTCCCCAAATCTCATCTGATGGATCTTTAGGGCTTCCTGGCCCCAGGATTCTGCCACAACTGTCCCTTCAGGGTCTTGTAGTTTTGCCCCACTATTTGGTCTAGATGAAAGATATAAAGCAGGCTGTGGGTAGTGGTATTTGGGCTCCAAGATCCATGAGCTTAAGCCAAATGATGGATGTTATTTTAGATTTCTTACTGAATTAACATAAAGATTCTGACAAGGTTAAACATTAATCTAAAAAAAGAAATGCATGAAAATGGGGTATTTGGTTTAATATGGTAGGGTCAGCAAAATATGTCATGACAAAGGGACAAAAATCATGTTGACTTATATATGAACCCACAATACCATTTGACCACTCCTTATGGCAAATAGCATGGCCTACATCCTCTCATATGTACTCCTTCTTAAATTTTTCATGACATTGCAGGCACACCCTGTTGTCCTCAACATACAGTTATGGCTGGGTGACTGTGTTGTAACAGAAGCTGGAGGTAGTTTATGTTTTGTTCATGTACCATGAATATTATTATTGCATTTGGCTTTGTTAGTCATATTATGTTGTTTTGAATATTTAATTTAGAGATTATGAATAGAGATGAGCGAGCACTAAAATGCTCGGGTACTCGTTATTCGAGACGGAACTTTTCCCGATGTCGGTGCTCTCTCGAGTAAACGATGCCCCATGACAGTCAATGGGAGACGCGAGCATTTTTCAGGGAGCGAAGGCTCATGCCACAGGAAGCTTGGCCAAACACCTGGAACCTCAGAAAAAGGATGGAACAACCAGAAATGGACAGGAAACCGCAGGGCGCATGCATGGATGCCTCTGAGCATGCTTAAACGCACACCATTAGCCAAAAATAGTGGGCAACAGCATGTCCATGATCAGAGTGACAGAATGAAGCTAGATAGATCTAAAACTGAATAATTGAACCCTGGACACTTATAGGGGACGGCTGCAGAGGACAGCGGCAGAGCGTAGGCAGAGTGTGCATGGCGACCATACCTACAATGACTAGAGGCTGTCAAACCAATGGGTGCAGCAGAGAGGAACCAAAGAGGGATCAAGAAGTGCTCAAATAATATGGTACATATAAACAGTTTGCCAGTATATTTTGTGGATTACACCAGCAGGGGTGGCGACAAAGTTAACATGGAAGCCTGAGAACAACTCCAAAATCTCCTGACACCACTCGTTTTGATAAGGGGACCATGTATGGATGTGCAGTGAACTATGTAGTAGATTAAAGGTGCAGATTAAAAACTATTTGATCTGGATCTTGGATGGATCTGGCGCTCCGCTGGCCAGGCCGAGCTTGTCGCCATTCCAAGCCCTTTCTCTAGGCTACCCCAAACAGCACTTTAACCGTTGTATAAGATCAAGTGTAGTAGCGTTTCTTAGAATATTGTTATGGGGGTGATGGGGAAGTAAACAGTCTGCCAAGAACGCATGATGACGATCGTAAGCTGAACAGCTCCTGTTCCAGCGTAGATTTGCTTGGCCATTATCCAAGCCAGCCTGGTGCGCTAGGCACTTAACAGCACTTTGGATGTAATCCTGTAAAGTCTGAGGCGGTTGCTTATAGTTAGCAATAGGCTCGAGAGTTGAGCGAGTGTACGCTTAGAGACGACGAGAGCGCTGATTTATCCCTAGCACAATGGATAAGTGCACATCACTATTTGTATTCCGCGGGTGAGGCAAGGAGGTTAAAGAGGGTTGATGTGGTGGCAATACTGAAACAACCTCCAAATTTCGCCGCCGCAACCTATTGAGAAGCGATTCTGGGGCAGCTATATGGGACGCACTTGGCAGGGTGCATATGGATCCCAGCCACACAACTTAAGTGTGAGGCTACGTATACTTTAATTTGGAGTATCCTTGGGTAGTGGCAGTCAAAACATTATCCAAACTCTGAGAAGGTAATGGATCCAGTAAATGGTAGAATTTGAGTCTGTATGTGAGTCAAACGGTTACAACAGAAGCAGGGGTGCTCACAGAGTTAAAATGGAATGATTGTTGTGGAAGATCTATGGGACAGCCCAAAATTTCTGCACGACCAGAGTTTGAAGGCGGTCCATTGGGGCCATGACAGTAGTAATAAAGGACTGGCGTGCTGTATGTGACTAGTTAAAATGTGTTCAAACCATGAGGAGCAGGTAGGCTCGGCCCTGCCAGCTATCGGCAATCCAAGTGCTTGTCTCTGCTATCCCCAAACACATTCATTCTAAGACCTTTTATAACAGTAGTGTGCCTCAGTATAATTTAGAGTGGCGGTGATGAATGATGCCTGTAGATGCGCAAAGACCTAAAAAAATCGTTTAAAAGTGCCAGTAGACTATTGTGAAAACACAGGTGGCGATCAAGTTGAGACAATTTATGTGCATCCAAATAAAGTTCAACCAGAGGACATCGTGAGGACACCTCGTTAAAGGGATAGATGTCCGTAGTGCATGGTCCAAAATGTCAAATAGTAGCAGGAGGTGGGCCCTCTTAATGGTAGATTGAGTAGCCGAGTGGAGTCAAAACTCAAACCGATGTGGAGCAGGTGCTAGTGGTCCAGTAAATTGAAGATGAGTGCTGTATGGGCAGTGCCCACAAAAATTGTTCTGGAGAAAACAGAGGAGCAGGAGGTGGCCCTCCAGAAAAATGGAATAGATTGAGTGCCTGTATGTGGCAGTCCAAAAAGTTTCAAACACGAAGGAGGCAGTAGGTGGCCCTCCGAAAAAGGAATAGATTGGTGCCTGTATGTGCAGTCCAAAAAAGTTTTCAACCAGAGGAGCAGGTGAGGGGCCTCAGAAAAATGGAATAGATGAGTGCCTGTATGTGGCAGTCCAAAAATTTTCAACAGAGGAGCATGGTAGGTGGCCCTCCAGAAAAATGGATAGTTGAGTGCCTGTATGTGGCCACTCCCAAAAATGTTTTAAAACAGAGGACCGGTCGGTGGGCCCTCAGTAAAAATAAATGCATAAGTACCTACTCGCTATAGTCCATGGGCTGCCTGGTCAAAAAATAGCAGTTTTCCTACTGCTTTTACTGTACAAAGATGGAGGAGAAGGGAGGAAAATGAGGAGGAGGAGGGATGAATAAATTATTCAGGTGAGCTCCTTCACCTGGTGGAATTGGAATTGAGAAATCCCAGGCTTTATATCATTTTTATAAGCGTCAGCCGTCAGCGCTGTCAGTCGACAGCGTGTACGCTATCGGTGAGTGATGCCACGAGCTGCACTAAACCCCGCTCGGTCAAGACGACTAGCGCAGGGCAGGCAAGAACCTCCAAGCTTACATCGCCAGTTCGTGCCACAGTCCAGCTTGTGAAACCCAAGTTGTAGTGGAGCTGTGTGATCATTTAGGACGATGTATGGTCAGCTACGACTCCCTCACCATCTTTCTGTAAGATCAGCCCTACCTTCTCTGCCGGACGGGGACAGGTGACAGTGTCTTGCTGGGGTACATAAAGCGTGGCAAAGCCTGTAAGCGTACCCTTGCCAGTGCTGGACAAGCTGCCTGCTCGCCTACTCTCCCTCGTTACTTGTCCCCGCAGAACTACGCACTCTGCGCTAGCGCTGTCAAAGGAAATACTTTTCACTTGTGCACCAGGCCGCTGTATTGAATGCATTCACACTCCTTTCCTCCTGCCATGATGTAGAGTGGAAAGATTTTGCTTTACCGTGGGTCCAGGAGAGTGAACACCCAGTAATCGGTGCTGGAATAAATTCTTTGAACCCGAGGGTCCGCTGATAGGCAGCCTAGCATGAAATCTGCCATATGCGCCAGAGTACCACGCGTAAGAATTCACTCCCTCTCACTGGCCTGACTGTCTCATTTCCTCCTCCTCCCAACTCCTCCAACCTCTTCTTCTGCCCATACACGCTCAACGTGAAGACACAAGGGTCCCCTCTTGTGTCTTCCGCCACATCCGCTTCTCCTCCCTTCCTCCTCTCCTCCTCCACCTCCACCTCCTCCGATTGCGCTGAAGAACAGACCTAGAGGTGCTTTGGCTATCAACAAGGGATTTCTTCCCCCGTCCTTGTGCAGGGGCGCAAGCTTCCGACTTCATGCTGACCAGAGAGTTTTTCAACGGCCAGCAGCGGGATGGTAAGGGCTGATGTGGCGGCATCGCCACTGACATCTGTGTTGACTCCTCAAAGTTACTCAGCACCTGACAGATATCAGACATCCACGTCAACTCCTAGTGTACTAGTGAGGAAGCACTGACCTGACTACAGTTCTGGTGGAAGTTGACATCTGGCAGTCTACATCCTCTGCTCTGCTGGTAAACTCTGGATAACATGGTCAGTGTTGAATTCAATCCCACCTCGTGGGCACGTCGCACAACAGTCGGTGACGGCAGTTGAGCGGCGCTGCGCTGCCCTGAGAGTGGCAGCATCTGGCTGGATTCCTGAAATGCGCCACATGCGGCGCCACCTTCAGGAGTCAAATCATACAGATTGGGGTATGTCTTTAGAAAACGCTGAACTATCGATTTAAAAACACATGGCCAGGCATGGCACTGTGTCAGTCTTCCGAGTTGCAGAGCGCCACCAGGTTACGGCCGTGGTCACACAACAAACCATCCGGCTTAGGTTCGCGGTGCCACGCACAGATCAGTCTGCCGTGATGCCCTGTAATAGTTTCTTGGGCGGTGTGCCTTTTTCGCCTAGGCCCTTAAGCAGTTTGAGCACCCGCCTGCTGTCGCTATCGACGCATCTGCTGCTGTGCCTAGAGCTACCGACTGATGGCCTGCCCACGATGGTACTTGTCGGTCGAGGAGGATGTGGAGGAGGGGTGGAGAGGAGGAGGCATAGTAGGCCTAAACACCCTGGACCGAGGTAGTACCCCGCCCCGCATCCTCGCCGTCGGCAGTCCTATGACCCGGCCCAGGGTCAGACTCGTCGTCCACTCCTCCACCAGTTACCACCCAATGTTCCGTCAGTCGCATATATATTGGGCCCTGCCCGCAGCACTTCGTCACGGTCCGTGGTCAGGTGGACCTTGTCAGACGTTTTGGTCAGGGCACGGTTATTGTTGTCTGACCTTCTGGTGCAGGGCTGGGACGGCACATCGGGAAAGTAGTGGCGGCTGGGGACCGATAACCGAGGGGGCTGGGCCGCCGCCATGAGGTTGCGAAAGGCCTGCGGTCCTCTACTAGCCTATAGGCAGCATCTCCGGCTAGCAATCTGAGATGTGCACATTAAGGGCTGGGCGTGCGGGTGGGTTGCACTATATTTTCGTTTCCGCTCAGCGTCTGGGTGTGGAGAGCTGAACCGGGGGCTGTGGGAGGATCGTGGGGGCGACATGTGGTTTTTTGGGCAGGGTCCTGGGCAGGGGGCTGACTACAGCTGACACAGGGATAGGAGCGTGGTGTGCACGGCCGGAGTGAAACGGCTTGTTGCCACTGAGTGGGTTTTAGCATTCATATGCCTGCGCATACTGGTGGTATTATACTATTAGTGGTGGAACCCCTGCTGACCTGGTTTGGCAAATGTTGCAACCACAGTCGGCGGTCATATCCGTTTTTTTCCTAAGAACCTCCAACTTCTGAAAATCTAGCCCTCGCGCAGAGAGCCCCCAACGGGAGCTCACTAGTTGACATTGGCGCTGATATCACCACTCTGGCCCTGCCTCTCCGTCTGGCCCCACCCTGCCCTTCCAACCTGTTCGATCGAGGACTCTCCTCTCTCGAGCCACCCTTCCAGGCATGTGTCACCCGGCCTCTCAACCCAGCTTGGGCTGCTGTCACCCTCATCATCCTCCGATCCTCAGTCGCTTCCCCCTCGGACTTCCTGCCCTGACAACAACTCCCCCACTGTCCTGACACACCGTGCTCCTCATCTCGACACCTCTTTACACACCTTCCCGTACGTCCAAGGTCATCATCACCCACCAGACTGCGACTGGTGGAAACCTGGGCATCGGAAAATTGCTCCTCAGCAACGGACAGTGGTTTGTGACTGTGGGAAGGGTCCGAAAAAACATTCCTCAGAGTAGCGCGTTCAATGGCAAATTTGCTGGGAGGGGCGGACTGGGGGGGAGGAGGCTGAGGTGCAGGACTGGAGGAGTGGGATTTCGTGACATGGGTGGACTGCGTGAAGACTGACTGGTGGACAAATTGCTTCGACATTGTTCAGCAATCCACGACTACATTCACCTGTTCGCACTGTTCTCTGGCCTCAACAGTGCTCAACCACGAGTCCCAGTAAACTTCAGACATGAACCTAGGGAGTGTAGCTCTACTGCGGTTCCCCTGCTCCCATCAAGCAGGTGGTGCTCACCCCGCCCAGGACCACGGCCTCTGACCCCTGCAGTGTTGGACCCCCCGTCCCCGCCCTCGTCCTCTAACCCCTACCCTTCGGTTACAACATTTTGAAAATGAGAGTTATAAACTTAATTTTTTTTAACTTTTTTTTTTGTGTTTTGTAGTTTAAAACCAAACGATCATCCATTGCTATGGCTATTTTCAGCCAAGTATAGAGAAAGCACACTGCTATGCCAGATGAGATGAAACTGAGTTATTAAAAAAATAAACTAAAATAAAAAGTGGCACTTGCTAATGAATCCAACCCCGGGCCTATAATTTTCAATTTTTCACTTCTGTCTTTGCGATGGATATGTGCGTCACTAAGCGCAAAACACAGTGGTCGCAAGTCTCACTCCAAATTGCTCACAATTTGCAGTAGCTGCACTGCAGAACTACAGCCACCCAGCAATCAACCAGAAATCAAATATATATACCTATGTAGGCGTGAGTAAGCGTTTGGATTCTCCTATGCTATTTTCTGAGCCAAGTATTAAAGCACACTACTATGCCAGATGAAGGCGGTATGAAAAAACATAACGTAAAATAAAAAGGAAATGGCGACTGTGCCTAATTGAAATCCAACCCCGTGCCTATAAATTTTCCACTCTCGTCTTTGCGATGATATTGTCGTCACTAAGCGCAAACCACGTGGTCGCAAGTCTCACTCCAAATTGGCTCACATTGCTAGTAGATGCACTGCAGCAACTACAGCCACCAGCGATCAACCAGAAATCAAATATATATAACGCTACTGATGCTTGAGTAAGCGTTTGGATTCTCCTATGGCTATTTTCTAGCCAAGTATAAAGCACACTACTATGCCAGATGAGATGACGCTGAGTTTATAAAAAAATAAACTAAATAAAAAGGAATGGCAGACTGTGCTAATTGAAATCCAACCCCGGGCCCTAATTAATTTCCCACTTCGGCTTTGCGATGGATATGTGCGTCACTAAGCGCAAAACACAGTGGTCGCAAGTCTCACTCCAAATTGCTCACAATTCTAGTAGATGCACTGCAGACAACTACAGCCACCAGCAGATCAACCAGAAATCAAATATTATAACGCTACTGTAGGCGTGAGAAGCCGTTTGGATTCTCCTATGGCTATTTTCTAGCCAAGTATTAAAGCCACACTAATGCCAGATGAGATGAACGCTGAGTTATGAAAAAATAAACGTAAATAAAAAGAAATGGCAGCTGTGCCTAATTGAATCCAACCCCGGGCCTAATAATTTGCCCACTTCGGTCTTTGCGATGGATATGTGCGCACTAAGCGCAAAACACAGTGGTCGCAGTTCACACAAATGCTCACATTGCTAGTAGATGCACTGCAGCATACAACAGCCACCACAGATAACCAGAAACTCAAATATATATAAACGCTACTGTAGGCGTAATAAGTAAGCCGTTTGGATTCTCCATGGCTATTTCTACCAGCAGTTTAAAGGCACACTACTATGCCAATGAGATGACGCTGGTTATGAAAAATAAAGCAATAAAAAAGAAATGGCAGACGTGCCTATTGAATCCAACCCCGCCAATAAATTTTCCCACTTCGGCTTTGTGATGGATATGTGCGCAACTAAGCGCAAAACACAGTGGTCGCAAGTCTCACTCCAAATTGCTCAATTGCTATAGATATGCACTGCAGAACTACAGCCACCAGCGCTCAACCAGAAATCAAATATATAAACCTACTGTAGGCGTAAGTAGCGTTTGGTATTCTCCTATGGCTATTTTCTAGCCAAGTATTAACGACACACTACTAGGCGCAATATGATGACCTGAGTTATGAAACAAATACACGTAAAATAAAAAAGGAAAGCGATGTGCCTACTGAAACCAACTCCGGGGCCCTCAATAAATTTTGCCATTCGGTCTTTTGCATGGATATGTGCGTCACTAAGCGAAAAACAGGTCGCAAGTCTCACTCCAAATTGCTCAGCAATTTGCTAGAGATCACTGCAGCACTACAGCCACCAGTCAGAGATCAACCAGAAATCAAATATATATAACGCTACGTAGGCGTAAGTAAGCGTTTGGATTCTCCTATGGCTATTTCTAGCCAGTATTAAGCACACTACTATGCAAGATGAGATGACACTGAGTTTAAAAAAACTAAATAAAAAGAACTGGCAGACGTGCTAATGAAATCAACCCTAATAAATTTCCCACTTGGGTTTGAGGTGGTATGTGTGTCACTAAGAGCTAAACACAACGGTAGCAATCCCCCTGCAAATCCTCACAATATGGTACTAGCTGCACTACTAAAGTGCCAGCAAGCCCAGCCACAAGCAATAAAAAAAAAAGTATAACGTTATTGTAGCCCTAAGAAGGCTGTGGGTTGTTGTAGAATCACTCCTGCCTAACAGTAAGCTAATAGAACACCCTAAGCGTTTCCTGACCAGCAGCAGCTCTCCTCCCTAGCGCATCCAGACAGATATGATACCAAAGGAGCAGCGCGGGCAGCGCTAGTCTATCCCAGGTCACCTGATCTGGCAGCCAACCACTGCTATCCAGTGTAAGGGTACCACTCATGCTGGGTGGAGTGCAGAGTTCTCCTGGCTTTTGATTGGCTCTGTTCTGGCCGCCAAAAAGCAAAACGGCGGGAGCTGGCCATTTTCTGAGCGGGCAAATACTCGTCCTAGCACCGAGCAGTTACAGTACCTAATGCTCGATCGAGATCAAGCTCGGACGAGTATGTTCGCTCATCTCTAATTATGAACAAAATTATTTATTATCATAAATAAGTCCCATATGTACAAAACATTGACATACAAAATTAAATTTTGTCCTGCAATATTCATATATTGACCGACAAATAGAAAAAAGGCCCCTAGAATGTAGTAAAACCCAAAAAGGTTTTTTGGCATAGACTGTATCGCTGTTATTCACAAGATCTTTAGCAACTGGGGGAGCTTGTTGTAAAGGGGTCTCATGATAGTACCAGCCAATATATGCCCTCTTTCATGAAACTATGTTGCACAGTCTTTTGCTCTCGGAGAGAACACACAGACACTGTGGCCCTTGATAATGGGATGAAGACAGAACATCGAGTGTTAGCTCTCACGGAAGCGACTGGAGATGAAGATCTTGAGGTCATCCTGGAAGCCATCTTTAACATGATTTTAGGGGAACAACCTACCCACTCATATTTAGTTTGTCAGAGCCCACAGAGCCTTGAAGCCCAAGGGCTCTCTCTGCAAAGCCTTGTGATATTATCTGTTGCCTGTAAGATTATGAGCTTAAGAAGCTATATGGCCAAGGCTCACACCATGAGGCTTTGACTTTGATGGCGCGCATGTACATTATATTCAGATCTCCCTGGATAACCTTGCAAAAGAGGCGAACCTTGTGCCCCCTTCTTCAGCGCTCCAAGACAAACGCATCATATACTGGTGGGTGGGCTACCCTTTCGCCCTCACAGCCAAGGAAATGGAAAGGAACGGAAACCTTGCCCCATGGAAGCCCTGTTTAGACATCACATCACCTGACATCTTGATTGGGAAGCCTCTATCCTCCCCTTCCTCCCCTTTCTGTGGCAGTCAGTCCCTCACGAAGAGGCGCCGTACCCCACGGCCCCCGAAGGAACTGATCCTTGCTGCCCTACCCAACTGTCAGTCCTGGTTTTTGAGATGCTTGTGATTTTTCTTTTAATTATATTCATGTTTTTTTTGTGTGTCTGTGTGCCCCCTCCCCCCTTCTGTATCCTCCCTCACACGGTGGGGCGACTAGGCAGTGCACCTAGCGTCTAATTGAAAGACTCCTTCAAACCCTCCACCGAGAATGAACTTCTCACCCACCCACCTTTAATCTTTTATGATCATAGGAGTGCTCTGTCTCCTATGAAGGCTTTGGGAAGCCACAAGGCAGTAATGCGTGGCCATTGTATCTACCTTGGCTCTCGCCTTAAAAGGACTCCATGTACACGACTGACCTCCAAGCCACCCTGACACGCTTTCCCAACAAACGCACTCTTAAAAAAAGTATTGACATAGGCCCAATAAGGCACGTTCAACTGCGCAAGCGGACAAGTCACTTTTTACACCAAACAGAGGTATTACGCATGGGGGAATAATCCGCACACTCTCATTAGCTACCCAACTACGGAGCGACTCGCACCTAACGCCCTTATGCCCTACGCCTTCCTGACGGCAATGTGACTTACGATCCTCAGCAGATTTCTAGCATTTTTTCAGGACTACTATGCCAAACTCTACTCCCTACCCTCACAGCTCCCAGCAGATCCGCCCCAAGAGAGGAACGCTTGCCTCCTTAGATCTTGTCATCTCCCAACCCTCTCCTCCCAACCGGTTGCATCCTCAACTAGCCATCACCCAAGGACGAGTGGCTGGCTTGATCAGGATCTCCCTGGGGGTAAATCCCCAGGCCCATGGATACCTGTTATTCAAATTTTTGCTCCCATCCTTGTCCCTAGGCTTGTTACCTTGTTCAACTCCTTTGGTGGCTTTAAAGTCCGAGACAAGGAATTTAAAATCATGTTTAGAGATGAGCGAACACTAAAATGCTCGGGTACTCGTTATTCGAGACGAACTTCCCGATGCTCGAGTGCTCGTCTCGAATAACAACCCATTGAAGTCAATGGGAGACTCGAGCATTTTTCAAGGGGACCAAGGCTCTGCACAGGGAAGCTTGGCCAAACACCTGGGAACCTCAGAAAGGAGGAAACCCCACGGAAATGGACAGGAAACCAGCAGGGGCAGCATGCATGGATGCCTCTGAGGCTGCCTAACGCACCATTATGCAAAATTATGGGCAACAGCATGGCCATGACAGAGTGACAGAATGAAGTAGATACATCTAACACATCAATAATGGACCCTGACACTATAGGGGACGCATGCAGAGGCAGTCGGCAGCAGCTATAGAGTGCATGGCGACATACCCTAATTGGACTCGGCTTCAAACCAATGGGTGCAAGAGAAGCCAAAGGAGTGTAGCAAGAAGCGCTCAATAGATATCGGTACATGATAAAAGTTTGCCAGTATATTTTGTGGATTACACAGCAGGTGGCGACAAAGTTAACATGGAAGCCATGAAAACACCCCAAATCTGCCTGACACGCTCGTTTGATAAGGGGACATGTATGCTTACAGTTCATGCAGTCGCTGCACTGTCTGCATCTCCTTTCGAATACAGTTTAAAAATAATAATAACCCTCATCCATAAAGCTCTGTATCTGCTGCACCCCCTACCTCTCCTCTCTTATCTCAGTCTATCGCCCAACCCGTGCTCTTAGATCCGCCAGTGATCTTAGATTAACCTCTACCCTAGTGCGGACCTCCCACCTCCGCGTCTCCAGACTCTCTAGAGCTGCACAACATTCTTATGTGGATGCTCTGCCCCTGCCCGGACTATAAGACTAATACCTAACCTCCAAAGTTTCAAACGTGCTCTTAAAACCCATTTCTTTAGGCAAGCCATAACACTCATTAACTGCTGAAGTTTTTAAACCTTCTACTAACCCTCCGGTGTCGCCCTCCCATCTGTTATCCAGCAACCACAGGCACCAGACTTCTCTGCAGTCCCATTCACCCTGGACCTGGTATATAAGATGACGGCGCGAGTGGTTCAGCGACAGCAATTCCATTTATGATAATTTTTGTTATAGGGTTTTTTTGTCATTTATTCCCTAAGAAGAAGAGGGCTTGACCATAAATATCTTGATTACCGTCGGTTTACCCACCCATCAGCTGTCATAACCTAAGCCTCTGGCCGAGCAGGGACCTCACTCCTGTTGTTCCATACAAATGTTTGGCTCTGTACATTACTTTGTTTTGTTTCCTAGATTGTGAAAGCGCTACAGAATAGATGAACGTCTAGTAATAAAGATTATTATTTTATTATTAGGGAGGGCGTGAACCAGTAGTAGATTACAAGGTGCTGCAACTATGTTAGTTGGATCTTGGGATGGGCGGGCGCTCTGCAGCCAGGCATAGCTTCTGCCAATCCAACCCCTGTCTTCTAGCTTACTCCCCAAACGCACTCTAGAACCTTTGTAAAGATCGAAGTGTAGGTAGCGTTCTTATAGTTTAGATAATGATAGGCGGGGTTGATGGGATGTAAACAGAATGCGCAAGAAGCGCTGAATAATATCCCCTAAGGAAAGTTCAAGTAGATGATTTTGTTGATTACACAGCAGTGGTGGCGAACAAAGTAACAACTCTTGATGTGGCATCCCTGTAATAAGCCTTGGTCGGTGTGCCTTTTATCGCCATGCTCATCCGCAAGTTACATTTCAGTCACCTCCAAACCGAATAAAGACTCTACTACTGGCAAGAGAGGACTAAAGTAGAGATGAGTGAGCACTAAAATGCTCGGGTACTCGTTATTCGAGACGAACTTTTCCCGATGCTCGAGTGCTCGTCTCGAATAACGAACCCCATTGAAGTCAATGGGAGACTCGAGCATTTTTCAAGGGGACCAAGGCTCTGCACAGGGAAGCTTGGCCAAACACCTGGGAACCTCAGAAAATGATGGAAACACCACGGAAATGGACAGGAAACAGCAGGGGCAGCATGCATGGATGCCTCTGAGGCTGCATAATCGCACCATTATGCCAAAATTATGGGCAACAGCATGGCCATGACAGAGTGACAGAATGAAGCTAGATAGCATCTAAAACATCCAATAATTGACCCTGACACTATAGGGGACGGCATGCAGAGGCAGCGGCAGCAGCGGCAGGCTAGTGAGTGGCATAGTAGATTAAAGGTGCTGCAGTTAAAACTATGTTAGTTGGATCTTGGCATGGAGCTAGCGCTCCGCTGCCAGGCGAGCTTTCGCCAATCCAAGCCCCTGTCTATAGGCTACTCCCCAAACAGCACTTCTAAGAACCTTTTGTATAAGATCAAGTGTAGTAGCGTTCTTATAAGTTTAGGATATGGCGGGTGAGGGGAATGTAAACAGATGCGCAAGAAGCGCTGAAATAATAATCTAGGGATGAGAGTGTTGTGTGGAAATCCGCTATGAGAACTGATTTTTCGGGCATCGGTTGGCGGTGGAGATGGACGTCCAATCTCGAGCTATACTATTAATCATGTCGTGTGTTGAGCTGAGTTGGCTTGTGTACACCATCCTGGAAACAGACGCTACGTCCATTATGAAAACGAGGGCCAATCCGTATGGGGAGAAATGCGGCGGTCTCTGAGCATACGGGGCATTGTGGAGCATTGTATCTGTTGCTACCTTGTGAGGATGTAGTATCTCTAATCCAAGGAGCCAAGACTAACTGACGTCCCTTGAATCAAGATTTGGATCAGATGTCTTACACTTCAAGATTATGTTGGTTTGCAGTACTTTCTGGTGTAGGTATCTCTGACTGCTGTCAGGAATTGTGTTACACTCATGATTGTTTGGTAAGGGAAGAACACTTGACCATTTTGACTCAACTATGTAGCCACGTGCTCTTCATTCTACTTTTTCCATAGCATTACCTGTACGTATCGCTGGTAACAGGTCACATCCAGTTTCACGAGCAGTATAGGGCACTGGGGGGCCTCTGATGATTAACAGCTATCAAAGAAGGCAGACTTGCGGCCCTATGGACTTGTTAGCTCTTTGTGTCGTCACCGAATGCATAGTACCCTTGTGGCTTTGTGTTGGATTGATTGGATGGGTAAATTCTATACTAGGGTAGTTTTGGAGCAGACCTTATGCCTCCTATAAATCTCTACAACCTCTGTGCAGTTTGGTGTATTTCTGCAGAATGCAGGATTTGTATTCTTTCACTCCCTCGCTAGGTCACTTGGGTATGGGCGAAAGTCCTCGATGGTGGTCCTGGGTGTAGGGCTGTTGTTATGCTCTGTTGCTATCCGCATTCAGTACACTTTGGGTCTGACCTCACAATTCCTGGCAAAGTGTAGTGTTGAAGGCAGCATTTTAGCAGATGTTATGTTCCTAATAAATAGAAGGCCTTGCGGTCCTCTAATGACTTTTCCTGAAGGTTCTGCACTTAAGTAGGGAATGTGGTGGCTTCCTGTGTATTAGGGCACTGTCTGCTTGGGTCCTTGACTCGATCTCCTCCTTGTGGCTGCTGGCCTGTTCATGGGCTGACCTGTGGAGGAAACGTTAATTTTGTGCACCTCCACCATATCCCTGTCGAGGTTTCCTAACCACGGTGGTGGCAGCTGACTGTGAAATCAAAGCTAGGATCATTTCTAATTCTAGCTTGTTCAGAACGAAAATCTACAAAAACATTAAATGGAGGAAATTGTACATTGTAAGTCTTTTTATATTGAGACCCAACTAAGAGCCACTTTCTTCAGGTTATAGGGGAGTTTCTTGCACATGGGGTTCACACCTAGTACAGTGTACAAGATTTGTCAATCCCACCTAGAGTCCCCTTGTACTTTGGCCAACACACATCAAACAAGCTTCCTAACTTAACCCTTAACTGCTACTTGCTAGCACTTTGCTTTGCGCTATTTTAGGAAAGCTTCCTCAATTTCTTTGAACAAGTGCCGTCTAGACTTCTGGTGAAGCCATAGCATTCATGAGTCTAATCCCAGACCATTTTAAGACCAATGTCTGGATAATTTACATAAATTGTCTCTGATTCTTTTCGCGTGTTCAGCAGTACTCGCTGCCAGTCCATTTTACCAAGAGATCCAGTTTCCTCCCTAGATGAAGATCTAAGTCTCTCGGTGGCATTTCTTGGAATGAAGCTCGCCAAGCTCTATAATTATTTCAGCACGACGCTGAAGGTGACAAGTCCTTGTGTGACCTACTCACTTCGAGTCGAGCAAGGAACCTGGCAAAGTCCATCGTGGCTTGATTTGCACTGGACCTGGCTGGTGGTGTATTGTCAGAGTACATGTGTGGTGTGCAATCATACCTGTTGGAAGTCTCTGGTTTTGTCCCACCTGCGTAGTAGTGTTCTGAAGCAAAGGGCATCTCTCTCAGCTGGAGTGGGTTTTTGACCTTCTGTTCTGCAGAGAGGTGGCTGAAGCTTGCTTTACTTGGATGCAAATCTTCTTGTTTGCAGCAAGGAGACTGATAGTGGACTTTCTGGTGGTCCGAATAATCACGGTGGCTTGGCTTGTTAAGACGCTCCTCATCAAGTTGTGAATAATAGTCGCCGTCTGACTTGGAATGTTGATAGACGTATTGTAAGGTACGTGATTCTGGATCCTGGTGTTCAAGCTCTGGCGGGAGGGACTTCTTAGTTTCTGGAAGTTCTAATGATTCAAGAAATTCTGCTTCAACTATGGCGGCTGCTGTCTCTTTCTCAGCAGCAAGTTTTTCTAGGGTTGCTTGAAGGCGTGCTTTCTCCATACTTAGGGAAGCTTCTCTTAACCTGATCTCTATTTCCTGCTCTGCGTAGCTGGATTTCGCTTTTGCCGCTTCTGCTTTTGCGCGGGCAATGGTGGCGGCTTCTCTGATCGATGTCCTGTTAGAGCCACTTGTGAGGGACCTTGTCTTGACCGAAGATGCTCTACTTTGAGACATGGTGCGACTGTTTGGAGACTGTTGCAATATCCGTATGCAGGCTCTGCGTGGATAATGGCGGACTCCGTATAGTCTGATCTCAAGAGCTTGTAATTAACAGTTGTTTCACTATACTGTCCTCTTACACGTTAGCACGGTGTGTAATCTGACATGTGGCTAAACCTCCCTGTCCTCTTAAGAAAAGACTGTAGAAAAACTGTAAATCTTCTCTTTATTGATGGTAGACAGGAAAAGGTGAAACTATAGGATGAATAACAGTGATATTCAGAATACATCAAATGATATGGTACATGGAATAGAAAATCTGTCATTCACAACAACATGAGGTAATACATCACTCATACTGAAGCTACAAACATGTCAGCATATACATGGATAATGTGCTCACCAACTATGCTGGAACAGGCTGTTTGTAATGAACATGAGGTACAAAGAAGTCATATGAAGTGGCTCCTCACACTGACAAACATGAGGAAAGATTGCTGCTGTTATTACAGACTACAGTAATAAGCAATCCCACAATGCCTCAGGAGATTTCCCATAATGCTTAGAAGATTTCCCATAGTGCATTGAAAACTACAAACTAGGAAATGTGCAAAACCACCAGTAGATGGCGCTGTTACCAACCTTACACTGCAGACGGAAACCTAAGCAGCTAGATTTCTGCAGAGGACAGAACAATAGATGAAGCATTATCCTTTAAAAAGAATAAAAAAAAAATTCAAAAGCTCCAGCACTCCTGTCACACAGTGTGCTCTGCACGGTTCCTATATATGCACGCCTCTAGCCTGCATTTAATTCAGGCCACCCCCTCTCCTTCCTGAGAGATGTCACGACAGGAGCGACAGAGCCTAATTTGCTAAATTTATAAAGACATTTTCTGGCAAAATCAAATGCTTTAATGTCCAATGAAGATATGATCCTACAACAGTATCTAAACACCGACGGCAGGTATGTTTGGTTTAGATACTGCCTAACAAAGATTTCCTTTAAATATGTGTTTTAAACATTTGATTATACTTTTAAGATATTTGGGCCACTTGGTGGCTTGATGCCAGTAAAATACAATGCAGTATATAGTATACATACTATATATATAGATATATGATAGAGTAGGTACCCTTAGACCTCTTAAAATAAATATACACCTCCCAAACCCAAAAACTATAGCCCCAAAACCAGACTTTAAAATAAAAAGAGATCATTAAATAAATAGTAAACAGTGATGTCACAATAGTGCATTGTAATGTTATATTGGGACATTTTGACATCACAATGGGGAATGATGATTTAAAGATAGGCATTACGATGGCATAACAGTGATGTCACTATGGGGTATTGTAAAGTCATAATGAAACATTGTGAAGTTACAATTGGCACTATGATGTATTAATGGGGCACTGCGATATCATGGTAGGGCATAGTGGTGTCATAAAGGGGCATTGTGATGAATGGTGGAGTTTGAAGTCATAAATAGGCATAGAGGTGTCATATTGTCACATTGTCATGTCATATTGGGGCATTTTTATGTCACAAAGGACATTGTAATTTAATTGGAAATATCATACCCGATGCAACTTTATAGTATCATGTTGTGGAATTTTGATGTCATTATTGGATATTGCTCCTAACGTGTACGTATCTGTCTCTCTCTCTTATCTGTCCCCGCTCCTTATTAAGGTCAGCCGGCTGTGCAGGCATGTCCCCGTCTCCTATGGCGTGTGCGCCGATTTCTGAAAATTTAAAGGGCCAGCGCACCATTAATGGGCGCTGGCCATTTCTCAGAACTTTATATAAATCTGCCTCTCCCTGCACACCCTCCTGGATCTTTGTGCCTAGTGCCTCTAAGAAAGCTATTTCATGCAATTTGCCTTGGTTCCATTATTGACTCTGATCCCGTACTGCCTTTTTTGACCTACTGCTACGTCCCCGACTCCAATGCTGTGCTGCCTGTCTCAACCCCCTGTCTGTTCCCAAGCACGAGTTTGCCTTACCGGGTACCACTTAGACTTACAACTAGTCCCAAGTGTCGGCTTACGTCATCGTCCGCAGTACTACAGAGGATCCACTACCACTGATCCTGACAATTGTAATTTATCAATGGGCATTATGATGGTGCAATGGCACTGTAATGCATAATGGGACTTTGTGTGTCACAATGAGGCATTATTATGTCATAAATGATATCACTTGGGGACATTTCACAGAGGGCATTGTGATGTTATTATGCAGCATGCGGATGTTATAATTGGCTATTGTGATTGCATAATGAACATTGTTTTTCCATAAATTGTACTTGTATGGCCCAATTGGACATTGTGATGTCATATTGGTGCATTTTGATGTTGCAACTGGGAATTGTGATATAATAATGGGTATTTCAATGACTTAATGGGATGCTTTAAAGGGTTTTTCCAACAAAAGAAAATTCACACATTTCTATTCCCTAGTGATGTTAACACAATAAAGATCATTTTAACCCCTTACTTTACAATTTTACTCAGTTTTATTGCTGTTTTAGCTCCTTTCTCTCACTTGGATACCCATTGCAAAATCTGAGGATGGGGGCGGGGCCTCTCTAAGCAGACACATTATGACCCATCTAGTTTTGTGGGGTGACAATGTGGTTAGATTAGCAGGGTACAAGGTGCATATGCCCTTTCATCTGGCTTCTGACATTGTACTAACACATTGACACATAAAAATGAGATAGATCAGAGATGATTGCATGAGATGATTACACAGAGGCTGATAGACGATTACACTGTTACACTGTGAGCACTGCTACATCTTACAGATATGTTCCTACCTCCTCCTCCCCCCGGATCACTTATCTCCTTGTAGCTTGCAGCCTCTCTCTCTGCTCACCATGTGCTGACAGGATGTAATCAGGGAGTCTCTGAGCTCTGTGCGGGAGGCGTGGCTACAGCCACACCGTACAGACAGACAGAAATCTCATCTGCGCAATCTCATCCAAGATGGCGGCCCGACCCCAAGTCAGAAGTTACTGGGTCAGGACTAGGGGCAACTGAAATTGTGTCCCCGTCCCCTATGGCGTGCGCGCCAACTTCTGAAAATTTAAAGGGCCAGCGCACCATTAATTGGCGCTGGCCATTTCTCAGAACTTTATATAAATCTGCCTCTCCCTGCACACCCTCCTGGATCTTTGTGCCTAGTGCCTCTAAGAAAGCTATTTCATGCAATTTGCCTTGGTTCCGTTATTGACTCTGATCCCGTACTGCCTTTTGTGACCTACTGCTATGTTCCCGACTCCAATCCTGTGCTGCCTGTCTCAACCCCCTGTCTGTTCCCGAGCTGTTACACTGTGAGCACTGCTACATCTTACAGATATGTTCCTACCTCCTCCTCCCTCCTTCCTATCTCCTTGTAGCTTGCAGCCTCTCTCTCTGCTCACCATGTGCTGTCAGGATGTAATCAGGGAGTCTCTGAGCTCTGTGCGGGAGGCGTGGCTACAGCCACACCGTAAAGACAGACAGAAATCTCATCTGCGCAATCTCATCCAAGATGGCGGCCCAACCCCAAGTCAGAAGTTACTGGGTCGTGTCTAGGGGCAACTGAAATTGTGTACACCAGGGCTGATAGAGACAGGTTGAGTACATATAAGAAATTTGTCTTCATGGGAATACCCCTATAAGTTCAAATCTTAGGGTTTTTTTTATCAGTCTTTTGTATCAGTTATTGAACCAAGACCAGGTGTTGCATCCACACAGTGATAAGATAAAATGGAAAGATGTGCACCTGTCCTGTGTGTTCCACCACACCTCAAAAATAACTGATACTGATGATATAACTGAGATATACTGTATTCTGGCTTCATATTGGCTCTGATTATTATTTTATTTTCACTGAATGTTTAAAGAGCATTCAAGTAAATGACTAAGCATATTTTTGTGCAAGAACAAAATTGGTCATAGAATAAAATAGTAAGGCCATAGAAACATACATGAAAACCTTTGTTAGAAAAACATCAGTTTGCAGTGTGCGAACATCACCTTTAACATATTTACTATCTACATCTCTAGGTTTCGTATCCCATAGTGTCATATGAAATTGTTTCCAAGCATTACATATCACCAGCTTCACATACTAGCTGCCAGTTATGAGATGAATGCCACCACATATTATTTACTGATGTTTCCAGGATACAGATTAATGCATTTAAAACAACAATGCTAGAAGAATTAAGATAAAACCTTGTAGACATATCTGCTTTCAATTGCTTACTGAACATATATTAAGTCTTAAGTGAAATCTTTATTCTAGTGTCTTGGTTTATCCGTATTCTCTTGTACCAGTACATGATGTTGTAGTTAAAGGAAACCTGTCATCACAAATTGGCCAAATAAACCACTACAATGTGGTATGTTTTCATGCAGCTGAGCAGCTCCTAGATGATGTTTATTTCATGGCCAAGCGTGGTGGCATCATCCAGCAATTCAACTTTGAATTGAGATGTAAATTGATTTTATGAAGTCAAGGAGGCGGAGAGTTTAACACTGAAATCAAGCTTTCCCTGCCTCAGGATGCCCCCTTCACTGTAATTGATGGTCCTGTGCCCAGAGACATCATTGACCAGATCTCCTGAAGTCTGGAGCATGATGTCAATCACAAGGGAGAAGGCATTCAGAGGTGGGGAGAGCTTGACTTCAGTGTTAAACTATCTGCCTCCCTGACTTTATGCAACCAGTTAACACCTGACTTCAAATTTGATTTTCTTGATACAATACAATACATCGTGTTCCGGTAATTGTTACATAGTTAAAGATAGATAGGTACTAAAATAGGGGTGCCGTTGACACTCTGACAGTGTTGTGGTGAACTAGTGGTGTACTGCTGGTATTGGTTTGGCAGAAGACACACTTAAGCTGCCTGGTTGTCACTGTCACTGGAGCGGTGGTGCAGCGTTCCTCCTGACTTGCTGTAAGGCTCTGGTTATGATCATTTACATTTCAGGTGCTCCGATTAAGCTGCTAATGATGCTCTTGGCTGCCAGGCTCCATTATTGGCACTCTGTTGCAACCAGTTATCGACATGGAGCCCCTGCTGCTGATGATCCGCTTAGTGAGGAGTGATAGAGTGAGAGGCCAAGTAAATGCCACTGGGTGGGGTGGGGGTTCAAAGATCGGTGCCAATGCACAGGCAGCCACCTACAGCAGTGCCATCTTGACAGTGCATCTTTTCTAACTGCCACCACAAGTACACAAGATTTAGAGTGGGAAGGCGATGGAGAAAAGATGTTATTTTGTTTTCCGGATACAATTTTGAAAGACAAAAGTTAGGTATGTTCTTACAGATAATGTCCCTTTGCTCCATTCTGGTACAATTCTGGAATAATTCTGTACACTTAAATAGTTGCACTTAGAAAAGTTTCACTGGGTAAGATCACGGTCAGGTATAACTTGTAGTCTGCAATTTATATACCAGGACAAATTAGTTACAACTATCAGGTGTTAATCAAGAGGGCGGAGAGACACAGAAAGGAGTCAGGAAGTCTCCAGGAAGAACAGGGAGAACAAGGAAACAGATTTGTATTTACACAACTGACAAACTTTAGAGGTGCAGAGAAACCAAAGAGGTGCTGGGACTTTTGGTGCCAAATTAAGCAGACATACCAATAAACATTACAGATGCAGAGAAACACAAGAGATGATGATGCCACCAACCTGAGCCATGAAAGAAACATGATCAAGAAGGTGTTCACGTGGTTGACAACATACTGGAAATAGTTTATTAGGCCAATATCTGATGACAGGTTCCCATTAAGCCTGTTAGAACCTATCCTAGGCTCATTAAAGGACATCTACCACAAGGATGAAGGATTGTATACCAAGCACATTGACATACTGGTGTGTGCCCCCCCCCTTCCTTGGTAGGATCTGCTCTTCTTTTATGCAACCGAGCCTAAAGAGCTCCAGGCTCCATAGGTCTTAATCGGAGCGAACACACACTCCTTTCTCCCGCCTGCGCCACTTACCTGTCCCTGTTGCTGTTCCCGCTACGGCGGCTTTGTACGACTCCTAGGCTGCGCGCTGGCTTGTGAAGATTTAAAGGGCTGACACAGCGCTGATTGGTGCTGGCCTTTTCAGGATATGGTTAAAAGCCGGCTTTTCCCAGCATTCCCTGCCGGATCATGCTCTATGCTGTTGAAAAAGCTTGAGCTTGATTTCTCGTTGTGACCCCGGTTCCGTGTTTGACTTTGATCCTGTTCCGCCTGCCTTGACCTGTTGCTACGTCCCGGATTCTGATCCGGTGCTGCCTGTCCTGACCTCCTGCCTGTCCCCAACTACGATTCTGGCTAACGTCTGTGTACCATGCTTTGGCTGCCACCGTGAACAAAGTCGCAGCTGTGAAACGACCTGGTGGTACCACACCGCAGCAAGTTCGAGCTGCTTTGCAGAAGGCTCTGTTGCAAACCAGATTCTGGTCCCAGGTGTCGGCTTACGTCATCGTCAGCGATGGTCCAGTAGGTCCACTAAGCCCGGCCCACAATGGTATTAAATCAGGCCAGAAAACAGCTCCAGGTAGAAGAAAGTTATACTGAGAACATGGACATGTGAATTTAGGATCAACATAAAAGAAGAGTCCAGGTTAAAATGGATATTTAATCACCTTAGACAAAACACTATATATACATGTTACACTGTGACCTCCCTTAGAAGACAACAATTGACACATGCCTCACACAAAAATCTAACTCCTCAGCTGGACACTCTTTGTTGCCCCTGTGATTGTCGTAGTTTACCTCCCCCTAAGATGGATCAGGACTTCTCAACTGAAGGTTAAAGGGGGTTGGTACTAGGGGATGCATTCTGATCCAGGCCCCTTTCACACCTGGAGACCAAACAAAGCTTTGCTACTATGCTTTCCCCAAGGAAATGTGTGTATCTCCCCAACCCAGGGTTATTAGTCCAATTGAGACCAAGGTGGGTGTTCATCCCATTGCTCATATCATGTACACAGCTAGGATGTACTGTACTACATGAACTTCTGCTTCAGTTCATCTATGGAGTTTTTTCTCTTAGAAAAACCTTACTTCCAGCTAGGCTGATAAAGATGTGATATTTAGCACTTATATTCCTTATATGCTTCACAAGACGTTTGAGGAGAAGTCCAGGGTTTACCCCTTGCAGTCAGAAGTGGGAAGATGTTCTAGCAGTGATAACTAGTCACCGCTAGAGATGAGCGAGCACTAAAATGCTCGAGTGCTCATCTCGAATAATGAGCCCCATTGAAGTCAATGGAAGACTCAAGCATTTTTCACTGAAAGAACAGATTGAAAGAACACTAAAGAAGAACACATTGCAGATGTTTGCAGATGTTTTCACTGAAAGAACACATTGAAAGAACACAGTGAAGAACACATTGCAGATGTTTCCATACATCTGCAATGTGTTCTTCACACATTGTTCTTCACATACTATTGTGAAGAACACCCTTGGCACGCGTGTCTTCTGATAAGTTAGCAGATGTTCAGAACTTCTGCAATCTGTTCTTCACTGTGTTCTTTCTGTGCTGTTGGTCCTGCTCCAGCCCTGCTCCGCTCCAGCCTCCGCTTCAACCCCGTTCCAATCCTCCAGTCCCACTCCACCTGCTCCACTCCGTGATGACCGCTCCTCCATGCCCTCTCCGATCCTACATGCCCGCTCCAGCCCCGCTCCGATCCTCCATGCCCGCTCCAGCCCCGCGATGCCTGCTCCAGCCCCGCTCCATGATGCCCGCTTCAGCCCCTCTCCGTGATGCCTGCTCCAGCCCCGCTCCGTGATGCCCGCTCCAGCCCCTCTCCGTGATGCCCGCTCCAGCCCCGCTCCGTGATGCCCGCTCTGTGATGCCCGTTCCAGCCCTACTCCGTGATGCCCGCTCCGTGATGCCTGCTCCAGCCCCGCTCCGATCCTTCATGCCCGCTCTGATCCTCCATGTCCACTCCAGCCCCCGCTCCTCCATACCTGCTCGGTGATGCCCCCTCCGCTCCTCCATGCCCGCTCTAGCCCCGCTCCACTTCAGCCTCCGCTCCTGCATGCCTGATCCAGCGTCGACGCTCGTGTCTTCGGCTAAGTGAGCAGATGTTCCGAACATCTGCAATCTGTTCTTCACTGTGTTTTTCACTGTGTTTTTCACTTAAATAATCCTGTGTTCACTGTGTTCACTGTTTTAATTGTATTCTTCACTGTTCTTTCATTAATTAAATGCTCGATCTCGAGCAGGGGAAATACTCGTCCGAGCAACGAGCCGTTCCGAGTACTCTAATACTCGAACGAGCATCAAGCTCATCTCTAGTCACCGCTAATGAGGTTGTATCTGTTCATCTCATATCTATATCATAGTTACTTGATGACTAACTAGTAGATAGAGTAATAAAAAGTCCCAATTTCAGTACATTAAAAGTTTCCCTGCCTAGCCTTTCCCATTTGTTATATAAGATGTAGTGTGACTCAGAAAACCGATAGTATCTTTTTTCTGTTGGTGCAGTTTACGTGGAGATACAGGTCTCCCTGGATTATATTACAGCTTCTTTTATGCCTTCTCCTTTGTACTATACACTGTGTATTCATGTTACATGGATGACGATGCTTGCTATAATGAATCACAAATCTAAAGCCCCAATAATTATACTCATTAAATGCTACAAATTGATGGCCTTATTTGTAAAGTTTAGTGTAACATAAGGGTCTCTATATAGCCATTATTTAATCAAATAACAGTCTCATCTAATGTTTGCTGTATGACACCTTGACTGAGAACTAATTTTGTACTATATATCACATCAGGTAGTGCGGGGAATTGGCACTTCAGTTACACCTGATCACTGTCCCAAATGTCCCCATGTTTACAACAATTGTACATACTTGTCACCTGTGTGTCTGTGCTGTATTAACCAGATTTTAGTGCTCTACATGGCCCCCTTAGTTGGAACAGCCAGATCTGTGCTTTCATTTTTCTTAGTAGCATTGTAAATTATAATAGTGACCTCACTATAGATAACTCTTCCACCTTATATTTGCACTTGTTTTAATACATGTCCTTTGAATGTAAAACAGATTGAATGTAGTTTTGCAGTTCCAATAAATAAAATAAAGTTTTCTGATCCCTTCATTTCAGTGATAGTGACCTGCTGCCAGATCCTGCTGCTCTCTTTTAGCTATTGTCATATGATGTGCTTTAAGGGTTGCTCCTGCTTCAACTCAGGGGTAGGACTCCAAAATACTGGACACAGTAAAAAAGCAGTTTAGGAGACCCTTTTTTACAGTAATGTGTAAATCACTTCCCTTTGGGTCTCTTTCACACTGCCACATGGAAAACTGGAAAATACAGAGCATGCTCTGTTATTTCTGTACATGGGATTGTACGATGGTACATGTGTGTGTGCACCGTACCACGTGCAGGCATCATGGGGATGTTATGTCAGTGTGAAAGGGGCCTTAATATGGGCTGTAAAATACCATGGAAAAGCATTACAATTCGGTGACAACCCCTTGTTCTGTTTAAGGAAGGTCTGCACTACAGCCTAGCACTGTCCTCAGTGGTGTCCACTAGACTTAATCCACTACTTAAATATACATAATACATAGCAGTTTTCCCAACTGCCCCAAGAATGACTTCCGCTTACATAAGGATTAGAAAAAACACTGTAATAACTTAATCATCTGAATGAAACAATAGGAGTGAGAGCCCTGCTCTCAGGAGCTTACAATCTATATTTTAATTGTTGTATCACAAAATCTTTCGCTAATGTCGATGTAGGAAGCCCACTGTTTGTACCTGCTACATTCATGTGCTGTACCATTCATAGCTTGTCATCGATCTCCCAGAGAAAGGCGTCATTGTTAATTCCATCACAGTTTAGCGTGGCATGTAAATAATGATTGAGTGAAAGAAAGCTCCTGGAATTCCGGGAAAATCCTGAGACTGTGCTCATACTGTCAGAGAATATAGAATCCTCATCACTTATAGGATGAACCTTATTATCAGAATTCTGAGGTAATCTGTAACATAGGAAGAAGATCCCACTTGTAAAAAGTAAAATGGCCGACACAACCCCAATAGAAATGGCAGCTCCGGCTTCCTGTTTTTCGGGACTGGATGGCATGTTAAATGTACTTGGAAAGGATATACTGAAATTATTGACAACTGAGTGCATATTCCAGGCCACAGGAATAATGATGGAAATACTGGAAATTAGGATTAGGGTGCCACCTGTCCTAAACCAATGAGGTATTATTGATACTTGACTTGTTCCCTGATAAACATTTTTTAGTCCAAAGGCGCATACGATTTTCCCAACTGCTCCAAGAATGACTGCCACTAACATAAGTCCTTGAGCCACAAAGATTTCACGGGGTATGAAGGAGTCCGTAACAATAAAAGGTTGACAGTACATGGTTTCAAGGTTTGGGGAAATCAAAACATGACTGAAGAAACACGTCCTCCATATCCCTACATAAGCAATCCCAGATGTAATGAGGGTGGTGTTAGTTATATGCCACACTCTCCATTGTACGAGTCCTGTAGAAATGGAGCCCAAAATCCAGCCCACTGTTGAAATAGCAAATCCTGCCATTTGAAGATTAGCGGTGTGGACCAGGTAGGGCATGACCTGGAGATCTTCAGTAGCTTTTCTGCTCCACCAACACTTGTCAAAGTCATCTATATCATGCCACTGAAGAGAAAAATAGAAATGAAAAGGTTAGGATTGGTAAAGTATTCAAAGGAAGGAACCAAACTATCGGCAAAGGTGACAACCTATTCATATTGGTCTTGACTTTCCTTTCCTCCGTTATGTGTTGTCCTCTGAACCTTCTTCACACAGAAAAGACACAACGCCTATGCAGGCAGACATTCATGGTTGCCAGGGAGCATACAATACGCTTTACAACCTATAGCCGTTAGATACAAGATTAGCTATGTTGTCAACAGCACAGCAACTGCTCTTGCTTCAACACACTTGTCACATCACCTTGTTTATCTGGCCTGGATGGGAGCTACATTATATTTGTAAATGTGCACCTGAAATCTGAATGTTAGCTGAATATTATATAGTTATATTGTACCCATAGTCTATATAAAAATCTTAGCAATCAAATCACTATGTTCATGTTAAGATATTTGGGAGTAAAATTTTATAAAAAATGAAAGTGCCAATTATATGTTATGGCAGCCGACAGGTGCTTAAAGGTGTATGGTGGATGGAGCATTGAGCAGAATGATACAGACAAGTGATGAGTGGACCCTGGGACTAAATCCTCACCCTCGCTATTTAAAACTCACACATCAATTTAACTCTTTAGATGAGGGGCAAAGATGCCAGCAGGATTTTTGCTCCCCAGCATTTAAATGCCCCAACTTTTGACTCAAGTCCGGATTTGGGGGACCAAACCCATAATGTTCAGGTTGAACATTGGGTTCGGGTCCGCTCATCACTAATACTGGCTATGGCCCCAATCTAGAGCATAGGAGTAGGGGTACTGTATAGTTTTCAGGCATGGCTACTGTACAATGGATGGATGCTTCTGCTTCCCCTTTATGACTTATGGAACCCAATAATCACAAGGTGGCTGCCCAGAACGCCCATAGCAGTGAATGGAGTGCATATTAAGTATAAACACATATACTACATGTACTACATTTCATAATTGAACACCAGAGAGTACTTGTGGTGCACAATTCTCCTTATTCTTGGGGTTCCCAATCTCCGGACCCCTAGAGATTCTTCACAATAGAGGACAAGTGCCTTTAGTTACATTACAGATAACAGTAATATAATTTACCAACTAATAACATTTGTTCTGCAATTTTACCTAACAGCGTGGTTAGTGCATTATCCATAAACTCAGATTTCATTTATTCACACAAACTCATCCTTAGTGGTCTTGGAGAAGGGTTGGAAAGCCCACCAAAGAAATTGAGATTCCTCCAATTGGCCCTGGCTCTACCTTTTAATGTGTTTATTCTCAAATAATATGGATTATGGTATTCATTTTTATTGTTTTCCACATTTATAAAAGAAATGGAGTTGTCAAGATCAAAACTTCTGGTAGCCCCATAAAACCCTAGTCCAGCCTTTACTGGTATGAAGCAATGTAACTAAATGACCAAACAATGTTTGAAATCACCTCTATAAGATATACCCACAGCAACCAGTGGCATAGCTTTAAGCTGATGGCTGCAGTGCAAAGTCTGTGATAGGTCCCGACTAGAATGTATGGATTATAGTACTAGTCTTCTCATATAGGAAAGTGACACCTTATGGGCCCCCTAAGCCTCTTGGGCCCGGTTGTGAATGCATCCTTTGCACCCTCTAAAGTAACGCCCCTGGCAGCAAAGCTATTTCTTTGAATGTTCTTTATAAGTTAGTGGTGTCTGTGGGGTGCTACTGTTTTTCATTGAATAATCAATGCCAAAAATTAGAAATGAGTGAAAGAAAATCAAAATAAAATATCAGTATGTACCAGTGGTGGTGTAAAGCATCTGGCTGTGAAGACATCAATATACATAAGTAAAAAGTGGTTAACCCAAGTGCACCCAGATATACTATGAGAATTAGCTTATTCTTGACTGCAGGACAATTTCAGAATGTTATTATTTGACAAAAGAAAATTATAAAATGGGAAGAGCGAACACAACAGTCTTACCTTAGTTTGGATGTTACTTTACTACGGATTCACCCAAATACCGCCCATCCCACATTTCTGGGCACTGACATGAGTAAGTAATGAATGTGTCCTGTTGGCAGTAAAGGGATCTATGTTAGATTTCTTTTCCTTTAACTTTGTTCATTTCAAAAAAATAGATGAGTAACATTATGGACTCATGTGTTATACGCAGAATCATCACAGAGCCACCTACAGAGATATCATCGGGGAAACTCCCAACAGCCTGAAAGATAAGAGTAGTAATGTAGGTCAGCACATAGGAGGCTTCTAGAACAAGTCATGTATTCAGACTTACTGGGGTTTATCACACAATTCAATTTTGGAAACCATATTCTGTATGAATCCTGATCTAATCCTCCCACTAATGAAAATACTGACTGGGTTTTCATTTGTAAACAAACAATAGTACTTGAGTACGGTAATTATGCACTATGGGTAATAAATAACAGTTTATATGGTGATATTTAAAAAATAAAAAAATAAACCACCCAAGCATTAGAAAGGTATCCTTTTGATGTATTTATGCATTTGATCTGTGACCAGTGAACAGAACCTACAACTGAGACTTCACATCAAGACATAGGAAGGAAAAGAGAAATTGACAGCTACTGTTTTACAACTGATGTCGAGAAGGAAGTCGATAACTTTTGGGTGGAACCTTCATATTGACATACATCGGAGGCATCCATCTCAGGTATTAGTTTGGAAATCCAATGTAATATGAATAAACACTTAAAGGAATTGTGCACATTTAGGTCATTCTTTTGGATCTGTATTAGTATGATAAGAATTCTG
This sequence comes from Engystomops pustulosus, assembly GCA_019512145.1. NCBI lineage: Eukaryota > Metazoa > Chordata > Amphibia > Anura > Leptodactylidae > Engystomops > Engystomops pustulosus. Next base: position 212,035,931 of record CM033642.1, read on the forward strand.
CTCAGTGTTTTTAGAGCTGCTAGAAAAAAGGTGGAAAAACATTACAGGTGATGCTGTGACCATGGCAGTTTGGGCATAACCTTAGTTGGAGTCACACATATATCTTTTATGTAGTATAAGGCAATAATTTTTAGTCAAACAAAGAAGCAGAAACAAATTTAAGATGAATCAGAAAAACCATAATCTCACTTGCAATAATCGATTTTAGACCATTTTTTTCTGCAAAATTATATTTTAAAAAATGTCACTATATGAACACGTAAAGATCTGCTAGAATAAACTTCATTGTGCAAAGTTTACATAGTTTGCTATTGTCAGACAACACAGCTCACATACTCACAGAAATAGCAGGTGGTGATTAGTAGGGACATCTGCTACACAAGCCATGTACCAAACTGGAGTGACCTGATGACCTGGTTAGAGCAGGTAACAGTATATGAGGGTTACTAGTAATTTGTCAGGTGTGGTTTATCATAGAGATGTCTGTTAATGTTTAACAGGCAACTGTGTCTATGGTGACGTCTTCTAGAGGAGGACATCCGCACAGTGTCATAGTCGTATCTTATAGACCAGGCACATACGTCCTCTGGTTTAGAGCTCTGTCTTGTAAACCAGCCTGTTGTTATCTAGTTCCCGTTGCCTGTGTTTCTCAAACACAAAAGAGCAGCAAATGTTATGACATTAAAAAATCTACCCATTGTGGGGCGTAACTACATCGGTAGCAGCCATAGCAGCTGCTATGGGGCCCTCAGTGTCAGGGGGCCCCGTCATCCGACCTGACACAATAAAGAATGGAGGATGTGCTGCACATTGTCCAGCATAATATGTATATAACATATACTGTGATGTACACTCACCGGCCACTTTATTAGGTACACCATGCTAGTAACAGTTGGAAACCCTTTTGCCTTCAGAACTGCCTCAATTCTTCGTGGCATAGATTCAACAAGGTGCTGGAAGCATTCCTCAGAGATTTTGGTCCATATTGACATGATGGCATCACACAGTTGCCGCAGATTTGTCGGCTGCACATCCATGATGCGAATCTCCCGTTCCACCACATCCCAAAGATGCTCTATTGGATTGAGATCTGGTGACTGTGGAGGCCATTTGAGTACAGTGAACTCATTGTCATGTTCAAGAAACCAGTCTGAGATGATTCCAGCTTTATGACATGGCGCATTATCCTGCTGAAAGTAGCCATAAGATGTTGGGTACATTGTGGTCTAAAGGAGGACATGGTCAGCAAACAAACTCAGGTAGGCTGTGACGTTGCAACGATGTCAATTGGTACCAGGGGCCCAAAGAGTGCCAAGAAAATATCCCACACCATGACACCACCACCACCAGCCTGAACCGTTGAACAAGGCAGGATGATCCATGCTTTTCATGTTGTTGACGTCAAATTCTGACCCTACCACCATCCCATAGACTCATCAGACCAGCAACGTTTTTCAAATCTTCTACTGTCCAATTTCAATGAGCTTGTGCAATTGTAGCCTCAGTTTCCTGTTCTTAGCTGAAAGGAGTGGCACCCGGTGTGGTCTTCTGCTGCTGTGCCCATCTGCCTCAAAGTTTGACGTACTGTGCTTAGAGATGCTCTTTTGCCTACCTTGGTTGTAACGGGTGGGGATTTGAGTCACTGTTGCCTTTCTATCAGTGAACCATCTCTGCCCATTCTCCTCTGACCTCTGCATCAACAGGCATTTCCCCCACAGAACTGCCGCTCACTGGATGTTTTTTCTTTTTCGGACCATTCTCTGTAAACCCTAGAGATGGTTGTGCATGAAAATCCAGTAGATCAGAGTTTCTGAAATACTCAGACCACCCTTCTGGCACCAACAACCATGCCACGTTCAAAGGCACTAAATCACCTTTCTTCCCCATACTGATGCTCAGTTTGAACTGCAAGAGATTGTCTGACCATGTCTAATGCCTAAATGCACTGAGTTGCCGCCATGTGATTGGGCTGATTATTGAAATAAGTGTTAACGAGCAGTTGGCAGCGTGACCTAATAAAGTGGCCGGTGAGTGCGGTTGAGGTATATAATGCAGTATCTATGATGTGTATATGGTGTCTGTATACACTGTATGTGAGGATGTTGCATATGGCACTGTATGTATGTGTATATGCATATGAGTGTATTTATATGTGTAAGTATACTAATATGTATATTTTTTAAGTGGGAAGGGGGGCCCCATGCAGTAGCCTGCTAGGGGGCCCTATCTCTCCCAGTTACACTACTGTACACATTAATCCCTTGGCGATCCAGCACAGCTCCATTAGTCCCCATTCATTCCTTATATCTGTCAGTAAAAAGTGATGCCAATAAGGCATTTTTTGACTAAGGGGGAATTTATCAAATATTTAGCAACAGATTTGTGGAGTTATTCGTGGGAAAGTTTTGAAGAGTTTGAACAAATTACTTTTTGGGGATATGGTACGGCTTTGTGGGTGCTAGGTGAACCATACTTGATAGAAAGTAAGTCTTGTGTCTTGCAAAATGCTCAGCTTTGCTGTGAAGAACTTAGGTGCATGTAATGTGATTCACATTATTCAAGAGTCGTCCTAAATTTTTGTAACTTTGGCACAGGGTCCACAATGCTAAAATATCTCACAAATAAAAAAAACTCCCAAAGCTTATATAGTAATAAATTGTCCAAAAGACTTATTTCATAATATTTTTCAACCTACCAGTATCTTTCGAAGTGTCGGAGGAAACCCACACAAACACGGAGAGAACATGCAAATTCTTTGCAGCTGTTGACCTGGATGGGACTTGAACCCAGGTCCCCAGCGCTGCCAGGCTGCAGTGCTAACCACTGCATTTTGGGTTCTTATTATTTATTTATTTTTTAAGAAACTAAGGGTCCCCTGTCTGGAACATAGCCACAAAAAATGTGTGAGGCAGTAAGGCAAATGATATCGAAACGACCTGCTCAAAGATAATGGGGCACATTTACTATGAACGTGGGAAACTGCAGTAAAAGTGCTCTGCCAGTGTATAATGCTCCCTGTGCCAAATTCATTAAGATCGTGCACCAGAAATCATGCATCTGTCACTTCCATGCACTAGTCCGACAGAGTTTACTAACGTTTTTGTGGTGCACCTTTAACATAGGGCGTGCAACATACCTTGCATCCCAAATCTGACGCATGGTCCGACTGAGCACTGGAACACCCCCTTATTTGTGTGGCACGATGCACAATAGGGGAGCAGACACTTCTTAAATACCTGTGCAAGTTGTTTACACCTAAAAGAACGTGCAAAGTCCACCAGAAAACAGCCGCAAAGCCCTTAGTAAATGCGCCCCAATGTGTAAAACAGTAAATATATCTATGAAACTTATAGAACAGTGTAGGAATTACAGAAGGCTTTGTCCACCCCTTCTCCATGCTTACGCGAGGTAGAAAACATTTTCAGGATTTACACGACAGAAATAAGCTATAGCAATAGTGGGGCGCATGTCATTGTTTACATTTCTGTTCAAATGTTTATTGAAAATTTTTGTTTTAATAAAAAAATGGACAAAAAAATCTAGTTTGATAGTGTAGCACTGACAGAACAACATAGAACAGGGGCAGGCTGGCTATATATTGGCTGGCTATATACTGAGGGCATGGGCTATCTTTATACTGGGGAATGGTGCTAGGGCAACCGGATTAATGAGGGGGAAATTATATGGTAGTATATATTATAGTATATTGATGGGTAGCAGTGTATTATCTGTATATATTGGGGCCACTTAGCTGTTATCTAGAGAACATTGTATTGATTGTGATTTATCTAGGGGAGTGTGTAGATGTTCTCCTGAGGCCACGGTCACCCGCGTGGCAAATTCTGCAGTGATAAGTCACGGCCTGGAGAAGTTTCCATGATGCTCTCTAACTGAGGAGATTACATGAAGAGGAGCAGTATGGATAGGACCAACACTGACGTGGAGCCTGACAGTAAGTGATGTCTGTGCCTGAGTGCAGCTGGATGTATACTAAGGTGGCTGGCTAGCTAAATACTGCAGGGGGCTGGAAGGCTAAATACTACAGGGGGCTGACAGGCTATATACCACAGGGGGCTGGCTGGCTATATACTACTGGGTGGCTGGCTGGATATATACTACAGGGGGCTGGCATGCTATATACTACAGGGGGCTGGCTGGCTATATACTACAGGGGGCTGGTTGGCTATATACTACAAGGGGCTGTCTGGCTATATATACTACAGGGGGCTGGCTATATACTGGGAGGCTGTGAACAATGCATTTTCCACCCTTGCCCTATACTCAAGTCAATAGGTTTTCCCAGTTTTTGATGGTAAAATTAGGGGCCCCAGCTTATACTTGGGTCAGCTTATACTTGTGTATATACAGCAGATTTCTTTCTTATTATTTTTAATGAGATGGGGGCATTTAATTTTTTTGCATTAGGTTCGGCACTAATACAACCGTGTGGGGGGGGGGGCACAATTGGATGTTTAAATCACCATTTTATTTCATTATGTGTTAGTTAATTGTAGAAGCTGCTTCATGGGATATTTAGGGGAGTGGATTTTTTACTGTTGTAAGAATGTCCTGATCTGGAGGAATTTATAGAATTCTTCCTTCTGTAGGTAGAATTTACTTTGCAAGTATGAGAAGCCACATATATTAACTTTGATGTATAAATCATTAATATATTTTATTGCTGCTGTCAGCCATGGTCCAATATCCATATCACTTCTTATTGTGTAATGACAGCAAACTATACAGCGGGAATATGTAAATCTATAATGACTGGTGCAACATACACACATTTTGATCCCCTGTTAATAAAATTAATTTTCACCATATTCAGGGTTTGGGATTAAAGTTTTTTATCAACTGGGGGGGAGAAGTCTGCAGTGGTAATAAAGAATTACAATAATTTAAAAATGATCTTTGTATTATTTAACTTTTTGATTTTATCTAAAAGTTATTTCATTTACATTTTCACCTTTAGAATGTAAAATACACATTTGCCTAACGATGAATAAAATTGTTTACTTACCTACCTGTACAGCCTTTTTATTTACAGATCTACCGGTATATGAACACCCCATAAATACAATTAGTGTCAACTGTATAGAAACAGAAGTTACAACACCATAACCAAGTTATATTTATAAATACAGCACCAGAACCAAGAAAAATAGCCCACCTCATAGAAGAAATCCTCCCTCACTCCAAAACATACTGATAGGTTGATTAGATTGGGGACAGGAACCGATTTGGCAAACTGTGTGCAGCGCTGCATAATCTGTGTGCGCTATATAAATAAATTATTATTAGAAATTACTGAGCACAGAGAACAGAATTGTGAGCTCATGGGTAAATCTGGTGAGACACAGATGACAGATTTTTATTTAAGGAATCTCTTTCATCATCTGCTAAGACCCAGACCTCCATGTCAACTTCTTTAGTATGGCCCTCTTTTGAAACGCAGGCTTGTACCAAATTGTATAAGATCTATTTATTGAAATTTTCTTGCACAGGGGAATGCGGTTCGCCCCTTTTTTGTTTCACGTCAAGGTCTAAAGATACTTACATTTGCTGACAGTTTTAGTCATCTTTTAAAAAATGACTTCCCACCTCAGGATTTGTCATAACTAGATGATAAATGCAGATCCTTCCTCTGGGACCAGCACCAATCTCCGGAATGCTGTTCCGCTGACCTGGGCTGGGCTGAATGGAGAAAGTGCCATGAATGTGTGGCTACTCTCTATTCAGCTCAATGGAGGTCCGTCTGTATAGTCATGGCTGTGGTCAGTGCTCCCATAGAACTGAATGGGGAATGGCTGTGCAGGTGCTGCACCTTCTTCATTCATCCCGGCTTCAGCTGTGGTGTTTGTACTATGTGTATACTGTATATTCACCTGTAACAAATCACCAGTACCTAACCTTATCTCACATTGCTTTACTGACAACCAAATATAGAAGCCTGTCTCTGGAAATGAGAAGTGACAACAAACCTGGCAGTGGAAATCGACTCCATAACGTAGTTATGTTATAAGTTTGTTTTACCAAATTATTAGGCGGCATTTGTAGCAGCAGTATTTGGACTAACCCAGCGCTCATTTATATTCTGTAAAATCAGCAGTAAACCAATCCCATGCTAATAGATCACCTCCTCCTTACTGATTTTGAGCTTCCTGATCTTTGTGTTCTCAGGAAAATGCACCAAGATACATACTTTTCACAAGGAGATGAAATAAGCATCTGACCAAGAATCTCCATGAAACCTATAACCAAAAAGTGTCTCTATACTTACAATACTTGTCTTCCTTCACGTCTATGTTCTCATGTAAAAGAACAAAAATGCAAACACAGAGAAAACAAATGACAAATAAGGTAGATAGGAATACTGATCACTTACGTTACAGTCTGTTAAAGGCACTTGACATCTTATCTTGAGTAGTTTTACTACAGCAAATGACAGAAATGTGAAAAGTACAGGATAGACGTATGCACCAATCCTTGTCTCTCTACCACAAAGTCAATATAGATGAAATAAAGTTTAATAATTAACAAGAGATAGGTGTCATTTTTTACCTTCTATTTCAGGAAATGCTGGAATGTGTAATTACTAGTGATTTGAGTATATTATACATTTAACATTGAAGGATCCAATATACAAGACACCAGAATTGCAGCTGGCACAGAACTTACAGATCCATGTATAGAAGGTTAGGGCTGCAATGGGAACTCTGTAAGGCCCAGTTCACACCTGCGTCTTGGTTTTTAGTTTAAGGACAGCGTAAGGTCAACTAACAATGGAAGCTGAGTGAAAGGTCTTAATAATAATTCTTCTAACTTTCTGTTCTTTAATGGACCTTCTGATACTCATCCATTATCAATACAGCATCCTTCACTCACTAATAAATGAAACCTTTAGCAGCAGCCTCCTCTCATTAATGAAATGTCCAGCTGCAGCCTCCTCCACTAAAAACACCAGAGCCTCGTCATAAAAAAAAAACATTCTACTTACCTTCGGCTAAACCTGAAGCTCCTTTTCTCTCTCCAAATCTTGTGAAGCAGAGTGGGTAGAGACCAGTCCATGCGCTGTGTCTGTGCAAACACACTATTATATCACTACTGTTCTGAGAGGTCTGGTCAAAAGTGTTCTTCAAAGAAGAGTTGCCCCCAAGCAACTAAAAATGCATGAAATTATAGAAACCAAGGACTGGGTCAAAAATGTAATATTTGACTTTAACAGAACGTATTTTATTTATGGATGGAGAACAATATAATAATGAGAATCAGCAGCCAACATTAAGCATGGAGAAGGTTCCCTGCTGATATGAGGCTAAATGATAATGCTGAAAAATACAGGCAGCTGCAATTCCATAAGTCAATACTATCATGGAGGCATCTCCATGGTGCCAAATTTATTCTGCAGCAGAACAACAGCCCTGAACATATTGCCAATGTTACTGGTTGTAAGGAACATTTAAGGTCCACACAGAGTCATAATCTCAACATCATTCATTCTGTCTGGGATTACAAGGCAGGTTAAAGAGGACCTGTCACCCTCAAAAACTGCACTAGGAGCTGCTTACTAATGTAAGCAGCTCCTACTGCTAAAACAAACGCAGTAGTGTTACACTGTTAGCGTTATCGGAAACTTCCGATAACGCTAACACTGCTGTGCTCTACGGTATAAACGCTGGACTGCTTTGAGAGCGCTGCAGCGTTTGTACTGTACAGCGCAGCAGTGTTAGTTAGCATTTTCTTAGAGTTAGTCTTAGAGTTTTCAATTAACAATTAACAAAAATGTAAACTAGTTGATCTTAGTTTAAAACATTCTTAATTTGCAGCAGTTTTGTACAGTACTGTATAGAGTCTCCTGCTCTGTTCTTCTCTACTCATCTTCTATCAATCTGTTCATTTTGTGACTCCTATTTTAACACTTGTGCCCCTGAGTTTTTGATGCCTGCTTCAAATACAACAGCAAGGCGGACACTACTACAAAGACACCCACATGACAGCCCACTTGTACATCCTGAGAACAGTCTGGTAGGACCAGAAGTGGGTTATAATATAGGCGGTTTGGGCGATAGGCCTGGGCCCAAACCTTCTATGGGGCCCCGGGACATTTTTATACTGAGATGGACCTTCATGCAATTCTTGTTCATCTGTTCCTGCGTTCAATACACATGTACACAAGAGCCATTTCAGGACCTTTCAAGGTTCTCCAAAGGTCCTGAAACCATAGATTAAAAGCAGGCAGAAGGGACACATCATCTATTCCCCAAGAAGCTTGATTCGCGTACCATATGTAGGAAGTGATTCCCTACTTGTAGGGCTTATAATATTCACACAGCCCAGTAGCCAGGGCCTATGGCTTAATCCGCTCCTGAGGAGCACAAATCCCTTCTTGGGTAGGTCATTTTTCAATGGTACGGTGAGTAAAAGACAAATGTTTAATGCTATTATAAAGTTGCTGCATAATCTTTACTAGGCTCATGCAGAGAATATTTAAAGCTTGCATTTCTGCACTTGACAGATGTCTTCTAAAACTCATCCTGTGGAGTTAGTACCGCTGTCTCTGCTTGCCAACCTAAGGTGCTGCCAAGAAATGTAAAGGAATGTTGAGAGAAGAGTATCCATCCATTAAGAGCATAAGATTGGCCTCCAACTGCTAAAGAAACATTTAAAAACTGTCAACAAACTGCCATCACCATGGTTACTAGCGTATTTCTTGGTATTAATTTTTTTCTGCCAAATTCACTTCACTGGGTTATTGATAGCCTCCACATCTGCTACTTCCTGATATTGCTGCACTGGTCTCCTATGTGTTACAATTAATGGTGAGAACAACTACTTTTGCAACTTTATTCCTTGTAGTTTTGGGATTGAGCAGGAGTAATCTATATAAATTTTGCATTTAAGAGATAAAGATTCCTGATATGTAAGGACTTGACTATTTACATACATCCTCTGAAAAGTCTAATCTCCTCTGAAAGCTTAATCATCAAATTAATATTCTCTATGTATGAAAATAATTAATCATTAGCCTCCTTATCTCCTTAAAGGATATCTACCACCTGGTGGTAGTGTCCTAAATAGGCTGCTTGTTACATCTAGGTAATGGGGGGACTGTGTTTTACATATATGTCTGCATTTTTATTGCCAAAACAATAACCTTGTAAAAGTGACGGAGGCCCAGCCAGTGAACTAGGAGACAGCACTCGTCACCGGCCAGGGGCCGGAAGATGCTTGCAAAGGGGGGCATGAATATATTGAAGTTGGGGGAAGCCAAGAGAGATACACTGTGCCTGAGTGCCTCAAGCACTTTTAAAAAGTTATTATTTTGGTAATAAAAACACCAAAATATATGTAAAACACAGTCCCCCCAACCCCTAGACATAACTAACTGCCTATTTAGGACCAGTAATGTGGTGGTAGATGTGCTTTAAAGTAGAGGGACCTCAGAAGGATTTCAGACTGCTCACTGCAGGAGTAAAAGCAGAAACAAGGCACAGAGAAGCTGCTTTACTTGATGAAGACTATTACAGAGTATTATCCCTGCTATATTGATTCATGAAATTGTTAGTTACTTTTATAACCTTATCTTGTAAGGGTTTTTTAATGGTAAACTAAAACATGAGGATCTCTTAAAATCATCTCTAAAATTGCAGTTAAAATTGAGTTGTCTAAACCTATGAAAACCCTTAATCCCAGAGGAGCAAAGATTCATTGTAGAGCTTGTGCGAAGGAAAGGTGATACAAGAGACCGCATGTACCACTTGTAAACAGTTAATAACTGATCTGTGTCAAGGGATTATTGATGTTCTTAAAAAGAAATAATCCAGGCTGCTGCAAAACAAAATTCTTATCCAAACTGTTATATAGAAGCTGAATAGTACTGCTGTAAGTGTGTCACCGCGTGCCCGCTGCAACATGCCAGCCCTTGTAATGGCACTTCAGCCATGCCAAGAGGTTCCAAAATGTAAACAGCAAACATGAAATATTGCCAATTCTCCCAAAGTAAATAAACTCTCTGCTGAGATGGTATGAAACCCATGAGTAAAAGGCGCTGAGAAGTGTTATTACCACACGCAATGTGCTAATGACTGATCTCGGGAGAAAACATTACTGTAACCAGGAGAAAACAAGAAGATCTGGCATCTGGACAAGTGACAGAAAATCAATATCATCAGAGGCTTGATATACAACAGAGCAGTGACTTGGCTTATACACTTGGGCCTTTTCTTAGTTTTCTGAAAGATGCAAATTATATCAATTTATAGAAAGCGGGTCATTTATTAGGGCGTTTCATATGTTATTTATTCTGGCTGTGTTTTTTCCATCCTTTTTGCGCATCTTGCGCCTTAATTTATGAAGTGTCGGGGCCACAATATTAGTGTTTTCTGACACTCTCGACTTGTTCTATTTTTGGGCGCAAAACTTTGCTGCTACTTGTGAATCCAACAGTTTTCTGGCATTGCTATATTTCTGACTTGTTTTTTTGGCACAATTTATGGCGCAAAAAGAGGGCAACTAAAAGCCGTCTAGGGAGATCTAAACCAATTCATTAATCCCTTGCGCAACAAACTTACATGCCACTGAAAAATATAGCATGGTTACAGCGCCACTGTGCGCCAAAATTAATAAATGCCCCTCCAAGTGTCTAGTAAACTGCCCCCTGATACAGTTCTTTTAATTACTTGCTTAACTACATCATTTAACAGATCCACATGATGCCACTTGAACCATGGGAACACTGGAACACGGTCAGACTGTGAATCCTGGACTATCCGTTGCTTGGGTTTCATAGACCAAGCATCATACTAAGAATGGGGCTCCAAACATCAAAGTTATATAGGATGATAGGAGTCCCTTTTTGCTTGCAGAACAGCAGCACTGAAGAGTAATAATTATGATGCTTGGAGACTCGTCCGCAGCACAGTGTCTGGTCCATGAAATCTGGCCAGTGCATGGTCTAGGATTAGAGAGGAGTGGGGTTTGCCCATTAAAAAAAAAATCTCAAATTGTAAACCCCTAGTGATGTTTACACAATAAAGATAATTTTCAATCCCTTACTTTGCAATTTTACTCAGTTTTATTGCTGTTTTAGCTCCTATCACTCAGTGATGGTCAGAGTTTGTCCTGGAACTCTCTAACCAGACACTTCATGATCCATCTAGTTCTGTGAGTTGACAATGTGGTTAGATTATCAGGCTACAGGTTTATATACACTTTCATATAGCTGTATTTTTGTTGATAACATTGAATTAGAGAATGTTTCGCATTTAAGAAACATGTCTTCTCGGGAATACCCCTTTAAGTTGGGGTCCAGCCAGAACCAATCTTAAAAGTTTGGGCCTGTTTGGGCCTGGACCCAGTAACACCCACGATCTGTGCTGGCACTGAATGCAGGTGTTAACTGCTTAAATGCCACCGGCAAAGTCACTGGTGGCATCAATGGACGCAGCTCATAATGACCTTACTAAGCCTATGGAAAGGCAATGTAACACAATATGTATACTCAGTAACAATGGTGGGCATTTATCAATTTGGGAGGCAGGATGGTGCTGGAAGTGTGCTATATTTTCAGTTAATGTAAATTTGTGGCGCAAGGGAATAATGATTTGGCACACAAATCAAAAGGTTAAGAACTGTCTTCCCATTCATGAAGATTAAATAAAACACTCTAGCACAGCTTTTTTTGCGCCTCAAAACAAGTTGGAAAAATAGAAGCGTCAGAAAAGTGTTGAATTCACAAGTGGCGCCACAACAGAACAAGTCGTGAGTGTCTGAAAACCACCAAAATTGTGGAGCAAATGCTACATAAATAATGCGCAAGCGGCCCAGCAAGGGAAAAAAATTCCACCGCATTTCTGTTTGAAAGGTGATAATAAATGCTCCCCAGTGTCTCTACAGTCTTGTCCTTCATTTCTGAGGGACCATATGACTGCATCTAAGGGAAATTATCTTCCCACATTTTTTTAATAACATGTAACTGAAGAAATGTATATATATATATATGGCAGATCAATTCAATTAATTGTGTATGCCTACATCATGTGCCAGCATGTATACTTTGTGTATGTGGCTTTGCTGTATACTGCCAGATAGGCAAACTGGGTTATTTTCCTTTTCCAGAAGGAAATGATACAAGCAGAGGAAATGTATATGTTGTCCTTTAACAATCATCCACAAGCTGAATGTAAAACAACAATAAACGACGATATTTTTTTAAAAATGACATTAAAACAGATTTTGTCAATTTTAGTAAATATATTTGTATATTCACCATGAAATAACAATTCTTGAGCTTTTCTTATAATTCTACATCTGCCTTCTTTCTGTTATTCCTACTAGAAACTGGTGGCAATAGGGTTTTCCAATTCTTCTTGTCAAATGAGTATATCATAAGGTAGTAGTCAGTAACCGCCCTCAACTGTTAACATTTGATTACATTATTATTATTATAATTATTGTTCTTATTATCATCATTATTCAGAATATCATTATCCACTTTTAGAGAACCATACAATCCACTGAAATGGGAGTCGCCTATACTGCATAAAAATAAGCCCAAATAAGTACAAAGGACACAAAACTAGACTGAACTGGCACAGGAAGGAGGACCCTGCCCATGAGGAAAAACTAAAGAATGACAAAACACAGTCCAAAGAACAAATGTGTTAGAATTCCTATATTATGGGGAATACATAGATTTAATAATAGACAAGTCAGAAGGTGGCCCTACCTAGAGGGGGTCCATGAGCTGGGGGACCCTGCAGTGTCTTATTTGCATTCTCCAATAGGCAAAATGCATAGGGATTACTGTGATATAGTGGAGACAAATAATTATATACAGATATTTGGTTTCACTAAATGAGATTCAAAAGTAATTTCCCCTATTTATCCTGAAGCCTTCATAGTCCTCTAGTTATTACCTGAGAACCAAGAGACCATATCATTCATTTTATTCTTCTTAGAAAACATATTTAATCCCCCCAAAAATCTACTTTTGTGGCAAGTAATGTACAGGAAGATTAGCCCACATTCTGGCCTGCTGCCATTTTTATAAGCAAAAAGGCAAGAAGATGATACAATAAGGTACAGTACATTGTGCAGATTTCATCCAGTGCCAGGCACAATACTATTGAGCACTACTGGGGAAATACTTTATTTTCAGTTTTACAGTTGTGGGTTTATGATAGGTTCAGATCTGTTTCTTCCGTTCAGTTTTTTCTATTCCAGCACAGAAACAGACTGGAAGATGGAGATTTATCTATTACAGTATTTTTCGGACTATAAGGCGCACCGGAGTATAAGGCGCACCATCAATTAAAGGCTGCTAAAACGTCTAGGTTCATATATAAGGTGCACCGGAGTATAAGGTGCACCTGATTATAAGGATGAATGACCAGCAGGTGGCAGACCTGTGCACTGTTCAAGGCAGCTGTTGTCTGTAAGTATGGTTCATATATAAGGCGCACTGGACTATAAGGCGCACCTTTGATTTCTGAGAAAATCAAAGGATTTTTGTGCACCTTATAGCCCGAAAAATAAGTACTTGATGGACACCAATGGAACTCAACAAATCCCTTTAGAAATGAGGGTCAGGTTTTTGACAGAACCACGAACATAGATGTGAACATAGCTTTTAATTTGGCCTTTACCATATGCATCATAGGTTGAATTCATAAGTTGAATTTGTATGTAAGTCGGAACTGTATATTTTATAATTGTAGCCCCAGCCACATTTTATTTGGTTTCTGTGAGAATAAGATTTTTTAAAAAACAACAATAAAACTTAATTACAGACACATTTGATAACTAGAATTAACTGTTTATTGTAGCCAAAGGCTAAAGTACAGTTAATTACCAACATCCAGAGGTCCGTTTGTAACTAGGGGTTATCTGTAAGTCGGGTGTTCTTGAGTAAGGGACCGCCTGTAGTATTTAGAGAACTCACAAAATTAGAGGAAGACAGGATGTAATCGAAAACACAATCACTCCACCTATTATTAACAACAGATGATGTCACAGCTTATCTAGACATCCTATCTGCACAGCTCTCCATGAACGTCAGTAAGTCAGCTCCAGACTAATGTCCATCACTAAATGCTGTCAGGCAAGATGGCAACCCTCGTAACAATGGACAGAAAATAGAAACAAATAACAAAAAATAATTATCATATCAAAATTAACAATGACAAAACATTCCCTTGAAAAAGTAGAATAAAAGCAAGCAAAGTGATAAAATAAGAATCATAACTCACTTGTTAAATTCTTCTACTATTTCAGTGCTAATGCTGCGGTGGTCCCTGCCATTCTTTATTGATCTATCCTGTAGTCATGTGACCCCCCGCAGTAAATCACTGACCTCAGAGGTCTCGCTGTCATCAATTTTGCAGTCCTGTAGTTGATTTGTTATGCTATAAGGCTTGTTTTCCAATATGACAGACATTCCATTTAAAGGAAATCTACCATCAAAATTAAGCCAGGGACACCAACTCATAGATCCAGGCACCGTGACTGCGGTAATCTTCTTACATTTGTTATCCATGCACTCCAAAAACATACTGGTAGGTTGATTAGATTGTTAGCCCCATTGGGGACAGGGACTGATTTGGCAAACTATGTACATAATCTGTGTGCGCTATATAAATAAAGGAATTATATTATTATTATTATTCTTTCTTCGAAAATCAGCTTTTACAATTGTGTCCACACCCGCTACAGCCGTTGGCAGGTGGGCACTGCCACTGAGACATCACATCTGTGCTAGACTGTAGACAAAAACAGAGGTATTTATAACGCTAGTTTCACACTACTTTTTGTGTCATATGTTGTAAGTACACGTCAGGAGGATTGCGATGTGTCGTGACAACATATGGCACAGACGCATCCAACTGTGTACCTATACATTGGAATACAGGCAGTCCCCGGGTTACATACAAGATAGGGTCTGTAGGTTTGTTCTTAAGTTGAATTTGTATGTAAGTCGGAACTGTATATTTTATCATTGTAATCCCAGCCAGAACTTTTTTGGTGCTCGATCGAGCATCAAGCTCGGACGAGTATGTTCGCTCATCTCTACCTACTATGTATTGTCATCACTTTAGCCAGTGTCATTTGACCCTCTGACTACAGGTAACTACATTGCTAAATATACTACTAGCTACTTAGTGTAGTACAACTAACTACTAGTTACTTAGGTATGACTGACCGATGGGCATTGAGTGGAGAGTGTCAAAATACCGGTCTTATTTTATCTGTCTGTATTATTCATTTAAAAAATATAACTATGTATAACTATATTATGCTCAGATTTATTCTGTCTACACTATCAAACTTTTCTGTGGCTCAGAATATATAATTCCTCCACAATTTTTAACTAGACTACATTGTACTAAAATCTTGAATAAGTTACTTATGGAAATCGTGTCACCTTTTCATTGCTGTGTCATGATGTTCTACGCAATAGTAGCAGATATTTATGTCATTTCCTGGCAATAAGTTATGACTAGTGCGGTAAGGCTTCTAGGTGTCAGTGATCTGCAATTGTACTTATCCAAGTAGAAGGAATGACACCAACATTGCTCTATAAAATATCACTAGTCTTTGGGGAGTATGTCCTGAAATCTCAACACTATCGGCATCGTCTGGACGCATACAGAGTTAAGAGATTGGTAGATGCCAAGTGATGACATCATTGCTTCATGTGCGATTTACACATTGTAAAAGATAATAAAATAATTTTTTAAAAAGTTTAAAAAATTATTTAAAAAATTGCTGCTCTCATAATTCTACACGATTATATCCTGCACATATCCTAGCCTAGAGCAACCTTCATGTTATTGGGGGTCATTTACTTAGGGCCCGATTCGCGTTTTCCCGACGTGTTACCCGAATATTTCCGATTTGCGCCGATTGTACCTGAATTGCCCCTGAATTTTGGCGCATCGGCGCCGGCATGCACGCGACGGAAATCGGGGGGCGTGGCCAAGCGAAAACCCGACGGATTCGGAAATACCGCCGCATTTAAAAAAAAAATGTGTCGCGAAAATTTCACTCACCTTCATCCAGGATAGGCCGGTGTATTTCAAGGCATTCCAGCGGACTTCAGCGCAGCAGCGCCACCCAGTGGACGGCGGAGAAACTACCATCATAAATCCCGGCCGAATCCAGTGCAGAGAAGGCGCCGCTGGATCGCGAATGGACCAGGTAAGTAAATCTGCCCCATTGTGTTTTGAGTTACCTATGTAAGATTATGTATCTGGAATTACATGGCGTGTAACTTTCTATAACTTTCTTATGACTTATAAGTTTGCCTGTTACCCAAGTTTTCACTCCCACTATGCTAGTGTACCTAAGCCTTGTGCATGCTATTTTGCTCTGCTGGGTAGGTATCCCGTGCTTCGGTTTACCTGTTTTGCACCATTTGTTATGCAGAAACCAAGCTCTCACACAGATCTTTCCATGGCAAAATAAAAAAGTTCGATTTTTGAAGGTGGGGAGCGAAAAATAAAAACTCAAAAATTAAAAAGGACCATGACGTTAAGGAGTATTTTACCTTTAATGTGATATGTCCTCCTCTTAGCTGCCATCTACTGGCCTCATCTGGTACTGCAACTGTAAAAATACAGTGGATCTGTGTTGAAAAAAAAAAAACGGGAGGTCATTTTTTTCCCCTTTGTCACTTCATTAATTCCTTAATGAGTAATTGGGCCCTGGTCTCCATTACACAGGATCCCTACCTCCCCTTCTCATGGATGGTTTTAGGCAAAGTGTAGACCTAAATAAAATTACTTTTAGACACTTTCGATAAATATTCTCCAATGTACAGTTATACACAATACCGGATCCTGTAACATATATGACATTTGTTTATAAAACTGTAAAGTTACAGGATCCTGTATTGTGGATTACTGTACATTGGAGAAAATTTATCCAAAGTGTCTAAAAGTAAGACAAGAAAGTCTTATACTGCACCAAATTTATCAATGTGTCAGATTCTGGATGATAAATCTGGCGTAGTAGAAGACTAATCATCTAATCGTACTATGCAATGTCTATAAATTGGTCTAGTTTACCACAGAAAACTGTGGCATTGGCTTAATGTTTGATGCATAGACTTTCCCCCAAAAAACCACGCCAAGTTAATACTTTTTTTTACAGAAAAAAGATATGTTATATTGTTCCTTTCAGTACCATGTCACCTGGGAGTGGCTATAGGGGAGCAGTTTCCCCCCACCCTTGCGAAACTGCTCCTCCATGTGTCCTTTTCAAATATATGAAAACGCCCATCACTTGGCTTAATGACGCCCCCTGCTCCTCTACAGCCAATCCTGAGTGAGGGGAGTTATTCATATTTTTGAAAAGGACACATGGACGAGCAGTTTCCTAAGGGTAGGGGGGCACTGCTCCTTTCCAGCCACTCCCAGGTGACAAGCGCTTAGTCACACAGCACATGGTATTAAGAGGTACAATATAACATATCTTTTTTTCTGTAAAACCTATTTTTTAAACAAAAAAACTTTGGCAGTGTATGTACTATGCTCTGTGGGGACTGGGGAGTGCTAAAAATGGGTCTCCTGGTGACAGGTTCCATTAAAGTGAATACTTTGCGAGTAGCTTGGAGTATTAGGTCTTTATCAGTTTTACACATGGAGAGTAGAGATGAGTGAGCACTAAAATGCTCGGGTACTCGTTATTCGAGACGAACTTTTCCCACAAAGTTAACAAGTTTGATGTGGAAGCTGTTAAAACAACCCAAAATGTTGACGGACCCAGCTCGTTTGCTAAGGGGACGATGTATGGAGGCAGCTATGTGGACGACTTTTGGAGGCAGCTATGAAGACGACGTCTGGAGGTAGAAATGGAGACAACGTGTGGAGGCTGCTATAAAGAAGACGTGTGTAGGCTTCTATGGAGACAATTAAATTTGGATAGTGCCTGTATGTGGCAGTCCAAAAAAGTTTTCAAAACAGAGGAGTGGGTAGGTGGCCCTCCAGAAAAATAAAATAGATAGAGTCCCTGTATGTGGCAGTCTTTTCAAAATAGAGGAGCGGGTAGGTGGCCCTCCAGAAAAATTAAATACATAGAGTACCTGTATGTGGCACTCCCAAAAATTGTTTAAAACAGAGGAGCGGGTAGGTGGCCTTCCAGAAAAATTAAATAAATAGAGTACTATAGCTACAGCCAGTTGGCCCTGGCCAAAAATAGCCAGTTTCATCTGCTTTAGTGTACAAAGAGGAGGAGAAGGAGGAGAATGAGGAGGAGGAGTGGATACCTGAGAATTATTCAGGTAAATCCAGGCTTTATTCATCTTGATAAGCGTCAGCCTGTCAGCGCTGTCAGTCAACAGGCATGTACGCTTATCAGTGATGATGCCACCAGCTGCACTAAAAACCCGCTCTGACAAGACGCTAGCGGCAGGGCAGGCAAGAACCTCCAAGGCGTACAGCGCCAGTTCGGGCCACATGTCCAGCTTTGAAACCCAGTTGTTGTAGGAAGCTGTGTGATCATTTAGGACGATGGTATGGTCAGCTGTACGCTTATCGGTGATGATGCCACCAGCTGCACTGAAAACCCGCTCTGACAAGACGCTAGCGGCAGGGCAGGCAAGAACCTCCAAGGCGTACAGCGCCAGTTCGTGCCACATGTCCAGCTTTGAAACCCAGTAGTTGTAGGGAGCTGTGTGATCATTTAGGACGATGGTATGGTCCGCTACGTACTCCCTCACCATCTTTCTGTAAAGATCAGCCCTACTCTGCCATCTTCCCATGATTTTTATCCATCTTCTGTGTCCCTGCTGAAGAAAAGCAGTCCTAAACCATGATGTTGCGACCACCATGTGTTTGGCTTGTGGCAAACTTTAAACAAGACTTTTTATGGATATTTCTGAAATATGCCTTTTTTTCTTGCCTCTCTTCCATAAAGGCCAGATTTGGGCAGTGTGTAACTGATTGTTGTCCCATGGCCAGACTCTCCCACCTGAGCTGTAGATAATCCAGAGTGATCATGGGCCTTCTGGCAGCATCTCTGATCAGTCTTCTCCTTCTTTGAGATGAAAGTTTAGAGGCACGGTCGGGTCTTGGTAGATTTGCAGCGGTCTGATACTCCTTCCATTTCAATATGATCACTTGCACAGAGCTCATTGGGATGCTTACAGTTTGTGAAATCTTTTTGTATCCAAATCTGGCTTTAAACTTCTCCACAACAATATCACGGACCTTCCTGGTGTGTTCCTTGGTCTTCATGATGCAGAACCCTGAGACTATCACAGAGCAGGTGTATTTATATGGAGACTTGATTACACACTGGGGGATTATATTTATTTTAATCAATCATTTAGGACAACATTGGATAAGTCAGAGATCCACGCTGAACTTCTGGAGTGAGTATGCTGCACTGAAAGTAAAAGAGCTGAATAATATTGCACACCCCACTTCAGTAAAATTGGTTAAAAAAATGCCTTTGTGACATATTCTTGTGGGCTTGGATTTTACAGCTTCCACTGTGCACCCCAAACGACATGTTTACTTTTTTCTGTAGGTCAGTACGATCACAGGGATAATATATTTACATAGGTTTAATAATGTTTGTATACATGTCATGTACTAAAAAAAAAAAAAAAAAAAGTTATTTTGACATCTTCTGGTTCATATTTTTTGGGCACCTTTTCATACTTTGGTGTACCGAGCTGTGTGTGCTGTAATTTTTTGTGATATGAGATGCGCTTTCAGTGCTACCATTTTGAGGACTGTACACCCATTTGACCACTTTTCATAACATTTTATTACATGTTGCAAAATGGCAAAAAAGTGGCATTCTGGGAGGTGGTTTGTAGGGCAAAGTGGTTGTTGCGGGGAGGATGCACAGGTGAATTTGGGATCACCCATATGACAGCTGTCCGTGGCCACATATACACTTGCCTCAGCCCTCATCACCTGTACCACACTGCCAGTGATGCAGCGTAGCACCCAGTTACATTTTACATAGGGTGCTTACTGTGGGGTTGTCCTGGCTTCACTGGCCGCCTTGTGCAGGTGATGAGTACTTCAGATACAGGCAATGTGGCCACAGACAGCTGTCACACAGGGGGATTTGGGACACTAAACCACAAGTATGTATAGTTGGTTTAGTGTCACCTGCCAGGACCTCTGTAAGTGTGCACATGTGTGTGAGCGGCCCCAGCAGCTCCTGACCTCGTATCACTGCTCAGCTCTGCTGCTGTCAGCTCCGTTCTGTGAGCTGCCTCGCTCCGTTCTCTTCCCACTGTTTCCCGGGCTGAAGAGGAGGAGGGCATGTGTGATAGTGCGGATGGTGTGTTCAGGGTGATGAGCTGTGTTGCTTTTACGCCAAACATATCGTTTGGCATTGTTGCCAGAAAGTTAGATTACTGTAGATTTTTATCTGACCAGATCACCTTCTTCCACATGTTTGGTGTTTGGCTTGTGGCAAACTTTAAACAAGACTTTTTATGGATATTTCTGAAATATGCCTTTTTTCTTGCCTCTCTTCCATAAAGGCCAGATTTGGGCAGTGTGTAACTGATTGTTGTCCTATGGACAGACTCTCCCACCTCAGCTGTAGATAATCCAGAGTGATCATGGGCCTTCTGGCAGCATCTCTGATCAGTCTTCTCCTTGTTTGAGATGAAAGTTTAGAGGGACGGTCGGGTCTTGGTAGATTTGCAGCGGTCTGATACTCCTTCCATTTCAATGTGATCACTTGCACAGGGCTCATTGGGATGCTTACAGTTTGTGAAATCTTTTTGTATCCAAATCCGGCTTTAAGCTTCTCCACAACAATATCACGAACCTTCCTGGTGTGTTCCTTGGTCTTCATGATGCAGAACCCTGAGACTATCATAGAGCAGACTTGGAGACTTGATTACACACTGGGGGATTATATTTATTTTAATCAATCATTTAGGATAACATTAGATCATCCAGAGATCCTCGCTGAACTTCTGGAGTGAGTTTGCTGCACTGAAAGTAAAAGAGCTGAATAATATTGCACACCCCACTTTTCAGTTTATTTTTGACAAAAATGTAAAATATCCAATAAATTTCATTCCACTTCACAATTGCGTCCCACTTGTTGATTCTTCGCCAAGACAATTACAATTTTATTTGTTTATGTTTGAAGCCTGAAAGGTAGAAAAAGGTAGAAAGGTTCAAGGGGGTCAAATACTTTCTCAAGGCAATGTATATATATTTTCTTGTTACCCACAGGAGAATTTCTCCAAGATAAGAAAGGTGTTATGTGTCACATTGCTTACTTCTGGGAGGTTAGTAGCTGACAGAACACAGCAACAAACGCAACCACTACTATTACATAATGAATGGATGTAGGGTGAGATTATAGATAGGACTCCAGGGGCACATGCCCTGGGGTACCCATGACTTTACTCATAAGGGGGGCCCCACCAGCAATGTCTGACTGTCTCTGGGAGTGATGTGCAGCAGCGGTGCCACCACTCCACATGTGCGTTTGACTCCAAGCTGTGATAGTGACTTACTGGTTCTATAAGTGACACCATGACCACCTGTACTTAACCGCATTGTGTATGTAGCATGCTTTTCAGGAGCTGCGCTGCATGCAGAGTGACACCTTAACCTCCTCCATAGTATTTAACCAGCTGAACTGGTTACCAGCCAAGTCCTAGCCAATCAGTGTTAGATTTGCTTCCTCTCCGATCACTTGGCCCGATCTGGGAGAGGAGGAGATAGAACTCTCAGGGAAGCAGTGACGCATGGGACTGGCATGGTGACTAGGACTAGTAGTTAGTGCGA
Organism: Engystomops pustulosus; assembly: GCA_019512145.1. NCBI lineage: Eukaryota > Metazoa > Chordata > Amphibia > Anura > Leptodactylidae > Engystomops > Engystomops pustulosus. Next base: position 212,057,710 of record CM033642.1, read on the forward strand.
CTGCCAATGTGCCAGCTAGGTCCAGACACCAGGCTAGTAATGTGTACCACTGTCTGGCATACATTCAGTGGGGGCCCCACCAGAATTTGCTTCCAGGGGCCTCCACCACAATTAATCCAGCCCTGAATAGATGTACTATGTTCTTGTACGTTTCTGAATTGTTGCTATATTAATCCTTTATAAATGAAAGGTCTAACTCATGATTGTATTTATGTTAACCTAGGATACATATTGTCACTCAACTAACAGTTTAACAACAGTTGATTCTGACTGTACATACACTATCCCATACAGTGTCCTATGGAACAGCTATGTACAAGCCATAAGATGGAGGTCCATTGAGTACTATTACCAGTGGTCAGTCTCAGGAGTACATAACTATGGGTAGGCAGGATGGGACAGGAGCTAATTTAGCAACCAATCAAAGCACATGCTCAACCAGGAGTTAAACCAGGAACAGTAGTAGAAGAAATGAGAACCAGGACAGGAGTGCACTTAAACGTTTATCAGACGAGGAAATGAACGACAATTCACCTATAAATACACCACCAGACCATTTGTGGTCTAATGTTTGATACAATATTGATTGAGATAATGAAATAAGTCTTACTTTGTAAACTATCATTTCAAATATTTACAAATGATGAAATAATGAGTCATATTATTGAACTGAGATGGACTTTGACCAGCTGTAAGTACAAGTCAAACACATTAGCATGAATCTCATGGAAGCGTAGACGTGAAAAATAACTTCCTTTAATAAGGATCACATTTGGAATGTCACTATAAGTGGTTGATTTAAGAACTTCAGGGGGACACATAAGTGGCATTGAGTCTATTGAAAAAATAGAATAAAAATTTGGGGTATTGAAAATAATGAGCCACATTTATTAAAGTGTTTGCGCCAGTTTTATGTTTGACTTTGCAGTCAAATCAGTATCCGATTAGTGGGATTCCAGCACTGACCTGCTGCGGCTGCCAGGTACTGGGGTCAATAGAGAAAACAGGACAAGAAGTCTGTCTCTCAGGAAAGAAGCAGGAGCTAGTCAGTGCATCGAATCTTTTTATCTATTTAGTGACACGGCCTGAAAAGGCTCTACTGCCCGGGCATTTTTAGCGAATTTTTGGGTATTTTTTCGCATGCTACCTTAAATTTTTTTGTGCTGTTTTTTTGGGACACATAGAGCTAGTTAAAAAGTTAATAAAAGTTGAAACATTTTTTAAAATTTTTATTTTGGGTTAAAAGTGAAAAAAAGGCTTTTTTTCGTTATGTATTGTACTTTAAATTAACTCAGAATGAACATTATTAATGAATTCCCTATTTTGTTTTGGTCATTTTGAGCGGTCACATGACCCCTGAGTCTTTGTAGCTGGCAGCGGCTGCACTCCTCTATGCATCGCGCTCATTCAGAGCGATGCTGTGAGGAGGGGAGAAGCGGTAACGAACTGCATCTCCATTCTCCCTTCAACCGGGTCTAAAGACATCGCTGCAGACTCAGGACCTGCGCCCGCTGACGTCCAAAGTTAGCTGGCGGTTGGAATTAAGTCATTTTTGGAATTTCTTCTAGCTTCAACATAATTGTGCTTTTGGTGTACAATAATTAAAAGGTCCACAAATATATGCCACTCCCCCTGACAAAGCTAACGGCGAAACGCGCATCAAGTGAGTCCAGTGGATTCCGGGTCCTTGTCTCTAGACAGTCCTATTTTCTCTTCCCCGATCAGTAAGTGCCCCTATAGATAAAGTCCAAGGTGACATCTTTAGGCTATAAACTTAAAGCGATAGTGCAATAAGAATAGTAGGGACTGGTGCAATATATTTATTATAGCTCATTTACAAAAAAATTATTCAGTCATTTATAGAAAAGAAATACACAAATATAGAAGAGTTATGAAAAATACCCGCGCTATCCATAGGGCTTTTTTGTTTTTAATTTGTGTGTGAAAACCCTCCTTTTTTCTTTCCATACTCAACTTATGATTTCTTGTAAGCATCCAATAAAAGATACTTTGCTTATATTTTTATAAAACTTTTGGTCAAAAACTCATTAACCACAGTTTTTGGTATATCTTGGTGTAGTCCTGGGACAGTGCTCCTTTCGAGTGAATAATGGGATTTAATGTGAAAAAGACAATCTGGATACAACAAATATATGCGTTTTAGGAAATGATCTGTTGTTCGCAACTGTAGGGGTGACCTCTGCTGACGGAAAGTAGGTATTGCATTATATTAACGACAAAATAATTTTCACTTAATCACTGCAGATACTGTGTAGATGAAGGACAGCTGCTGGTATTTACATAGTTAGGATAGACTCTGCGCTCAAATGAGAGCACATAACAAGTCACCATCTATTATCTTGTGGAGCCTTTCAGTAAATTTTATGTTTGTTGTATCACTCCCCACAGATTTTCTGTTCTATTATATCCTTTTATCATGTGGACTAGGGGTAATTGTCCAGCAAATGTCTAAAGAGGACGGTAGGGGCCAATTTATATATTGAAACATTTTTTACCAAAAAAAAAAATTTATTGAAAACATAGCGATTTCCAGAAAACCTGGTTACACACCCAGGTTTCCTGCCTAAATGCACCAGATTTATGGATTCCAGTAGACATAGCCCAGAAAAAAGACATTCAAGCGTAACTGTAAAGTTATAATGATTTTACCAAATTATTACAAGTGATTCCCCCTTTGAAAACAAGTAGAACGATGTCTACTTTGTGCTGCTCGTCCTTACTTTCCAAAGTTATGGCATTTTATGTTCCGAAAGTGTCTGACAAAAATCTTTCTCACCAGAGGTGAAGTGGACGGAGGCTAATATCTGTCAGCCTATGCCCTAAAGCTGATGCCAGTTAGCTTGCTCACATATCCCATGATGCCTTGTGTTCTCTCTCAAAGTAATTTACCATTAAATCCATTTAGTTTTCCACAAGTAAATCCAGTGAAAACTGCACATACAAGATGTATATGGCGAATAACCTGGCAGCTTCTATCACATGGAGGAGCATGGAGTATGGAATAAGCGAAAGAAAGCATAAGTAAGCCTGTTACTGGAAGTCTATAGCCTGTGCAGTCTGCGCAATAAGGGTTAATATCTGCACAGAGCTGATAATGCAGATGACAAAATGGGGGAGGGGAACAGCATGAGGTGCGGAAAAAGACAGAAATATTCTGTAGAACCACAGACTGGGTTGAAAGGACTGATAGGGAACAGGGGAGATCTAGTACCTCCCTATTCTGTGCAGGAGATATCTGTATCCACTGTTCTGTACACATCCAGCTCTGCTACATACACAGAGAGAGCCCTGTCACATGACCACCTCCTTTGTGAGCAGGAAGCAGCAGCAGCCGGTCCCATGAACCCGACAGATAAACTATAGTTTCCAGGGCTTATCAGCACAGGCACAGAAAGCAGCTTCTGCGCAGAGGTAATCTGAGAGGGATAGCAAGAAAACTGATGCATATAGGTAACAAAGATTAAAGGCAAAGTTGTTTTACATCCCAAGAGCTATTGATTTGTGGGGGGAAAAAAACCCTTTACAGTTAGTTACACTTTAATTGTAATTTAGCATTAAAGCACCTACAGTAGTTTTATTCAGGGCCTGAACTGCATCAAGGGGACTCATTTACTATAATAGGGTCTGGCGGACAAAATATTGCAGCGTGTCCTCTTTTGCCTTTAGTGCAGATGTAAACCTGTTCTTAGTCCCACTCCACAAGCTTCTATACTTGACTTGAAGATGAGCGAGCACCCAAAGCTGCATGTAATTTGGGAGGACCACTTTTATCTGCGCCGACCCCCATATTTCCCAGAATGATGGTGCTAGTACTGTGCACAAGAACACAAATATTGCCTGGTGACTGCAATTGCACTCTTTTCTCCCATCAGCGTTGAGTGAGCAAACCTCTCACACACTCAGTAAAAATTATCTGAATTTGATCCGAGATTGGTCATCTGTCCTAGTGCTATGTGACCATTCGTTTTTGAAGTCCTGTCAGATTTTCACATATATACAGTTCTGAGCAACTTCCTTTAAACACATAAGAATCTGTCCGCACTTGGTGGCATGTGGGCGCCTTCCTTTTGGTTTACATGCACCCAATGAGTTTCACGCATGAAGTGTATGCTGCAATTTTCTCAATTCGGTTCGGATCCACGGGCCGTGAAAAAACATCTGATGTGTGCATAGTACTATAGACTATCAATGTCTCAGAGCTCTGTCCAATTTTGACTCTGAAAACAGGAAAATCATTTGGGGGCAAAAGACCTAAAGCACAAAAAAGCAGCAATGTCGATGCATTAGAAGGTAGACCGAATTGGTAAGTTCTGTGCAGCACTGCGTAATCTGTGGGCACTATATAAAGAATTATTATTATTAGTAAATATTTACTTACAAACTATAAATCATTGCAATCAGCTCCTCCTGCTCTATAACCTGCTGACTGCAACACACTGTACAATGTATTATGCATTCAACATGACAGGTTAACTCCAGCAAAAATATTCTCTATATTGTCAGATTTCTGCCTTTGATTCCTTAGCACTCCATCACATGGGCAGCTAGGGTCCCATACAATCTCTGCCTGTTGTGCTGTGCTTATACTTATAAGTCTGTGTAGTACAGCTCATGCATTCATCTAGATAACCTGATGCCTAAGGTGATGACCAGCCCCCCACTGGGCCAAAACAAAGGTATTGTGAATCACAGTTGTTGCCATGAGATAACACGACCCCGGAGATAGAAAGACGTTACAGACAGAAACAAATGAATGACAAAATACAGGCTGAAATATATATATATTTTGGAAGAATAAAAATGTCACTGGAGTGCTTCTTTAATGTCTCTGAAAAACTTCCTATGGAAAGTGGCCACATTTTACATTTACATAGCAACGCCATTTCTTTTTCATCATTTACTATCTTTCTCCAGGAGAAAATCAGACAACAGTAGATTTTCAGGCTGATAAATAAAACCTCTGCATAACTGTGGTAGAATGAGATCAGACAAGAAAAATGAGACACAGAAAAAATATTGGCCTAACTATTCTAACTGCAATCGTTCTATACAGCACGTTTCAATGAGATCAGACTTGCGGTCATTATGTTATACATAGAACAGGAGAGAACGTGGCTACATGCAGTATCATGGAACAGAATTCACTATACGGAGGATTTCAAATTGTACAAGTTACATTTCCATTTCTAACAGAAACACCTATGGATCTAAAATATGGAGTCCATCATAAAATAAAAAATTAAATATATAGAGTTCCAATCAAACAAACAAAAAAAAACATTATTGCTAGTGTGAAGTGTTTTTCCTTATGTTATGTAACATCCATCAAAATGATTCTTGTAATTTTGCCAGGTGGAGATTCAGAAACGTGCAGGGAAGGCCGGCCACAAGTCCAGCTTTGGCGCCACCGTTCTCTACTTGCTACGATCTGGGGGGAGGCTGTCGGTGAGGCATTTCAGCTGCTCTTCACCTAGTTTGATCTTGTCTTCCAGTTCCCGCTGCTCAAGGATGAGTGCAGATTTCATCTTCACAAAGTGCTCATAGTCTGCAAGGTTTTCTTCATTAAGGTAACTCGCCAAAATGTCGTAGACAGTGCGCTCACGCCGGTCCAGGTTCTCTTTCAGTTCCTTTGCGTCTTCATGTTGTCGTGTCAGCAACTTCCTCTTCTCAACCAACGTTCGCTGAAAGGAGAAGGACAAGTGATCAACATTGAAAAGGGACTTTAAGTCTAGTAGTGGCCTCAACAATGAGCCTGAATACAGGAAGAAAGGTCATACAGTATTTTTCGGACTATAAGGCGCACCATCAATAAATGCCTGCTAAAACGTCTAGGTTCATATATAAGGCGCACTGGATTATAAGGCGCACCTGATTATAAGGATGAATGACCAGCAGGTGGCAGACCTGTGCACAGTTCAAGGCAGCTGTTTTCTGTAAGTAAGGTTCATATATAAGGCGCACTGGACTATAAGGCGCACCTTTGATTTCTGAGAAAATCAAAGGATTTTTTGTGCGCCTTGTAGTCCGAAAAATACGGTATACTTTGATGTTTTCGGCTGAGTGTATGCTCCATTGCCAACTATTCCTCGTTTCCACATTCACATACATACTTGGCTGGAAATAACTATTGCCCGATGATTCTAGTAGGGGTTTATCTTAAGAGCAAAATAAAAGGGTAAATTGAGATCCAACATGCCTGACCCTTCTACCCTTCTTAGGAGATCTAAGAGAAACCTGTCACCAGCTTTTACCCCACTAAACTAGCAGCCCCCTCAGGTAGGGAATGAAATATCCTTTCTAGAATTCCCTCTTTTATGTGAAATCTTGCTCGTTTATCTATAAACAATCTCCTCCAAAGTCATGTGAAAAAGTGCAGAAAATGGTCATCCTTTTCAGAGATGAGCCAGAGATGTATTTATATATAGATAAAGGCAAAGTTGGGAATGCTTGTTGCAGATAAATATCCAATTCCCACCTTTTCCGGTATCTAGGATTATCATCTTCCATACGATATATACAAGAACGAAGCTTCTTGCTGGAGAGGAGACAGGCTGAGAGGCTGTAGGGTGGTTGAATTTCAGATATCCATATTTTGGGCTTGCTAGTATTTAGTAAATTATAGAGAATCTCATCTTACAAACCACATTACGTAAGTGCTTCTGTGAGCTACAAAACCATACAGGTAGCTTGGATTCCACACTGTAACTTTACCTGCTCATATGTCTGGTTACAGAGAGATGGGCAGAGCTCACAGAAACATAAACTTGTTGGAATTCTCTTCATCAATACTACAACCATGGTTCTGGCTTCTGTAGAGCCCAAGATGTAGATGACTAAATTAATGTTCACCCTCCAGACTCTGAGCCCGAATCATCTCTGGCAAAAGATTACCGTTTTCTGCTCATTTTCACACGACTTTGGAAGTCATATTTTTTAGGCAAATGGGTGAGATTTCACATAAAAGAGGGAATTCTAGAATATAAATATCATACCCTACCTGATGGCGCTGCTAATTTAGTGGGGTAAAAGCAGATTGTTCCCTTTGTGTAAGACACCAGCATACACCTTAGATTGTTGATTTCCCTTAGATCATCAGATTTGCATTATATTTATCTACTATATCAGTGATGGCGAACCTATGGCACGGGTGCCAGAGGTGGCACTCAGAGCCCTCTATATGGGCACCCATGCCATTACCTCAGGGTAGAGTTTGTCAAACAGGACTAAAGGCCTCTTGCAGTCCCAGGCAGTCCAGGACCCTAGAAGCAAGCGCTAATGATAACCAAACTTCTTCTCCTTCGTTCTACTGTATTGGTGTCCTCAGGTGCCCATACAATTTAAACCCATGACAGAGCAGGGGGTAACCGCTTAAATTGTCGCATTGGCACTTTGCGAAAAATATGGGGGTTTTGGTTGTAGTTTGGGCACTTGGTGTCTAAAAGGTTTGCCATCACTGTACTATATGATCACCTTACAGAGATAAAACATGCAGGAAGCATTCATTCTGTGAGGTGCATCATTGGGAATCTCAACATTATCCAGAGACATTTACAGGCTCAATGTAAATTCCAGCATGAAGTATGGGCTCGCACCAAATGTTACATTTGTCGCTCTATTTTATGGCTCACAAGGCGGCTTGTAACATTTATGAGTGTACATACCCTTTCTTCTGGGGAGGCATTCTCATCCAGGTTATTGAGGGCATTTTCCACCCGAGCGAGCCTTCCAGAGAGTGACAACAGCAGATTTACTATTTTCTCCAAATCACCAATAAACATCCGAAACTTGTCAAATTCATTTGGTTTGCAGACTTCTTTCACTATGATCTCCACTTCCTCCCCTAAAGCGTTGTTACACTGGATATCCTCTAAGAGGGTTTCCCGAGCCTCGCGTAGAACTTGTAGCTTCTTACTGATGCTGTCTATGAGTTCTTGCTGTGGGGAAAAGAGAGGAAAGAAAAAGTGGTTTAACAATATTAACCTATACAGTAGACGAATGCATATTGTGTACTAACAGACATTTCTACATACAGTGCATAAGGCATAACCCGGTTGAATCCTCCCATAGACTACAGTTGAATCCATGGAGCACTGGTAATGCTCCTGCCTCCCGCTAACACACGATGTGGATCCAGAGTGTATGTATCGGGTGATGGGATACCTTCTAGGGCTTATAATGACCATATGTGCAGCAGGATCATGTACCACTTAGGGAATCCCCAGCAGCAGGATAAATATACCTATCCTGGGGATTCCCTGAAGAGCCCCAGCTCTCAGTACAACAGGCCAGTATAAGGTTGATAAAGGAATAGGTTGTTTGTTATCCTCAATCCCTGGCAACCCCTTTAACGTCACATTACTGGTGCATCCTCATATAAACTCATTTTGGGAAGAAACTTTAGATCATCTCTTTATTGTTTATACAGGGATATGGCTTTTAGAGTATAAATGGATTCTGCAGCTACTTGCTGATAGCATAATACGTCTTCTAGGAGATGAGCTGCCCTGGCTTGTGCTGCTGCCCAGAAACAATCACTTGTATATCAGAAGCATGAATAATCTTTAGAGGAAAATCCACGTACTGAACAATCGCTTACAAGCCTGTCTCATAAAAGTTTGTGCTTTAAGGCCTCTTTCACACAAACCTATGCTGGCCCGGGCCGTAGCGCTGCACACCCCTCCTTTCTATAGCGAGGCATGGCGCCCAGCTAACAGGAAAAGGCAGCGCATGCTCTGTCTTTTTCCCATGGATGGTACAGTGACATGTGTGGTCACCGCACTGTAGCCGGCTCCATAAGCTTTTATAGGGACCAATATTTTCCCGCAAACTGTGCAGCTAGACACAGGGCCCTCACACATAACTATGAACGAGGCCGTATTTAAGCTGACACTTTTACTTGTTATGACAATTCTACAAAATAAAAGGCAATTTATCTTAAGTTAGGACATTCTTGATTTTTCCAGGTTTTGCACTTTTTGATTTATGTTAGTGGTTGATATACAGCCGAGTCTGTGGGGATTTGCCACTATTTATTAAAAAGTCGCAAACTCTTCTGCAATTCTAAGGTTTTTCTTACGCCTGATCAGGACTGGAGTTTATTTACAACTTTTTAACCATGATTTGCAACTTTTTCATGTTTCGTATGGATTTTAAAGATACACTGAAAAATTCTTGTGCTGCTAACTTTGCTAGGCGAGTGAAAAGGGGTAAATTTAGGCGCACATATACAAATGTGTCAAACAAAGTTTGCAAAGAGATGAAAAAATCCTAAGATAAATGTGTTCAGTCGGAAGGTGAGGGCTCAGCAACTCCAATTTAGTAAATGGGTTTTGTATAATACACAACTGATCTAAATACCCACACTGATAAAAACACATTTGCTAAAATATAGATTAGAAGTTCTACAACCTAAATGCTATGATTTTGTCACCATTATCTTTTATCATTAACAACACAATTATATGGGGGAAGGAGACGCTTTACGATGGCTCTGATGTAACTTGTCTCATCTCATCTCATTATATACTATGGAGGTGTCATGTTTGCCAGACAGTGTAATTGACCTGAAAGGCTCCCTTTATTTAGCATACTTTATTTTCTGGTCAAAAATTTTGCCCAGTTTCATGGACAACCCCCATAGGATCCAAAGGTGGCATGTTCACTGGGGTCTTACCTTTTTCTCATACAGATTGTGGTCCATCTCGTCCTCAGAGCTTTCCTCAATGTGCTGATGTTCCTGCATGTCCTTCATTTTAATAAGGAGCTCGGCTTTAGGTGCGGATGTGCTGTAGTAGGTAGAGCTGGTTGTTAGAGATATAGCTCCAGCTTTAGTTGGATCTTCTTTCCTATAGGATAGAACTCATGTTATTACTGAGATAACAACCTTGAAAGTACAACAATGTGATCATAAATAATATTACACAGATACACATGTGCTGGGATCTGATGGATTCCTGCCAGTAATATCCATCTCATGTGATAGATGACTCCTATTAACGTATACAGAATTTCTCCTGTACACATATCCTTTACTGTGGATGGTTCTTAGGTTCTACAACATTGCAGCAGATTTACCATTTCTCTATATGTGATAATAAGTGAAAGGTCAGGTAACGATTCACAAGACTGTTTATGAATGCAACAAGATTATTCCAATTGGCTTTGAAGGTGGGAATATGTAGAAGTAAGTGAACATTATAATATCGTAGCAGACAACTCAACAAGAGCGTGCTAGCCCTTTGAAAACACTGCTCCAAACCTTCCAGATGCTTCTACAACCAGAAGACAGGTTGTGACTACAGAGTGATGAAAAATCAGTGGGCTTGTGGGAAAGACCATAAAATGTACATTTAGAAATGATACATATTACGTACTTTTCTTCTGTGGGCCTCGGAGATGGAACCTTGGGATGAATCTTCCTACGTTGCTGAGCTTCTTCAAGAAGATGTTCATCCTTTCTAAATATTCCTTCCATAAGGTCCATTGTGGTCATCATTTTGGCATTAGGATCTAAAATGTCTGCAAGTGACTTATCTTTTCCAACAATTTCTCTAACCAGCTCCTCGGACTTCAGATCAGCATAGATCAGATCTTTGCCCTTTGAGTTACCAGCACTTAGAGATGGGTCAGGACTTGCATTCTCAACAAATTCCTGTGTTGAGTGAAAGTTGGTAGCTCTGGACTGGTCTTCTGGCTCATGATCGTGTCTTGTATATGCACAAAAGCGGGAATAGGACTGTTCAGATGTGCTAAGGGTTTTGATTTGGTCCTTGGTGAGACCAGTGGGTAAGGCAGGGGGCTCAATGGCACTCAGCAAGTTGTTCCTGCTTTCCTTCTCCGCATGGCTTTCAGAGTGGACAATCTTAATGGGAACCATCTTCACTTTGGTGTTGTCAATCACCCTTTCAATTCTGAATTAAAAAAAAAAAAGATGCACATTGTGTTTTGTTTCTAATTTTTACCATAATCAAATTTGTTGAAGAAAAATCCCAAGCAAAAAGAAAAAGTAGACAAAACAAAACAAGTACTGTCAGGAAAATGTGACACAGGCTTCGCTAAAATATAGATTAGATGTTCTACAACCTAAATGCTATGATTTTGTGTTCTATGAAATTACACGGCAGGGTAACAGAAACCACGAGCAACATGAAAATAATTCAAGATTTCTTATTTCTGCACAAAAATACATTCCCTAAAATTGTTAGCTTGAGAAAAAACTGGGGGTCAAAGTAAGGCTAAACGGATACAGACAACCAAAGAGAAAAAAATGTTACATCAACCAAAAGGAGAAAAATGGAAATAATTGCTAATATACAACCCAAATGTCCTGTAGTGATGACCTCCTGTCCAGCATTCATGTGACCACTGCAGCCAATCACTGGCCTCAGCCTTACGTGCTGTACATGCGTGATCACTGAGCACAGTGATTGGCTGCGGTGATCACATGAAGGTTGTACAGGAAGGCATTTCTACAGGACGGGAGCCATGAAGAGACTGTTTAAAGACAACTTTCTGAGCTCCTTCTAAATAATTGCCACATTGTATAGCATATACATTATTGGGGAGATCACAAGTCTTATTGAGCAGAACTGCTCTAGTTACCCATGGCAACCAATCAGAGCTCAGCTTTCATTTTTCCACAGCAGTTTATAAAATTAAAGCTGAGCTCTGAATGGTTTCTAAGGGCATGTAGAAGAATTTTAACTCAGAAACTTGATGATAAATATCCCCCTATATGTTACACATGTGCAGGCCAGATTATGTGAGTGTGGCCCAATTGCAATCAGTAAGATAAAGCTAAGGCCAGTGAACTTCGATGCTACACCGAGCAGGAAATTCTCTTTGTGTGCCAATGTCTCAATGTAACTTGCACATTATACGTTCTACATGTGACCCCAATGAGACACAGAGGTTTATTCTGCTTTTAGCATCAGGACCTTCAGCTGAATCCTTGCAAATGTCCATTTTCAGTAAATCCAATATTTACAGCCTAAAGGTGGCCAGACAAAGCACTGTTCTAACCAAGAATTCTGCTCGGAGATCTTGACAGTGACTATAATTGTGTGTGCAACACCCAGCAATCCACTGGACAGCAGGGGCCGGTCATGTGCACTCAGAAGACCTACTTTTTATTGATCTAGCACCATATGTGATCTTTAAATGACCTTTCCGAGGATAATCATTTTCTCCCTTATTTCATTTTTAGTGCAAGCTGGAAAAAGAAATAAAACAGACGCTCAATGCCAACGAGAAAGCAGAAAAGCCGGATTGGTTAATACCAGCAGATGGAAAAAGAATCAATTTTTTCATGACTAAATATTCCAGCAGTTTGTAACACGAGGCCTCCTGAGTCACTGTACTTTTCACATGGATACCTTGGGGAAGTGCGTGATCTAACCTTTAGCTCTGATATATTACAGTGAAGAAAGTCTATCCTGTCTCAAAGAAGCTACATTTGCATGGAAACATTTTTTTGTGGCTACCATCATCCACAGTTTCTGGCTTTGTCAATTAATGAGCACTTTGCAAATATTGTTTTTAGATCTAAAGGATAAAAGCACAACAGGGTTGTCCCACCAGAGACACTGTGCTATGGATATGGCATAAGCATCAGATTGCTGAGGCCTGACCACTGGATCCCCCAATCACGAGGAGAACTCCAACAGCAATATATGAAATGAAAGGAGTGCTAAGTACATGTGCACTTTCAGTTCTCCCGATTGCTAGGAGTCACAGTGGTCAGACACCCAGCGATCTGACACTTACAGCATCCCATACTTTGACTGATTGGGGCGGCACACCTTTTTAGAAAATATTTTAGCCATTTACTCTCCACACAATGTGATGTGTTGCTTGCCTAGCAAGAAGTCAGTATCTGTGTGAGCATGTCCTGGAATGCAGGGGGGTTGGGGCTAGAGGCAGAGAGAAGCTCAGTGCAGCGCCAGACAGAAGAGCAATATGGCTGCCAGCCCTAAACTCAGAAGATATAGGGTCGGGTCTAGGGGCAACCAAAATTGTGTACACCAGGACTGATAGAGACAGGTTGGAATTATATATGTGAAATGCTATATTTTTGTTAATAACATTTGAATTATCAAATGAAAGAATCGCGAAGTATGAAAAATGGGGCAGAGAAGAGGTTCTCCTTAATTTAAGTATATAGCAAAATGTACTATTGACTGTACCTGTACTATTGACTTTTGGTGTGAAGGATTGGAGACTGAAGGGAGAGCATTTAGAATCACAGATATTAGTAATAGTTATATATAGGTAGCTGCCTTTCTTGGCAAGCCATTACCTGGCCAAGCTTTCATCTTGAACTAAAAGTGGAGGCTTATCTGTAAGCTTCTGAGGAGCAAATTGAGGAGATGGTGATCGTGATGGCTCCATCCCAGGTTTCTGAAGATAACAGGGTTTTGAGGACACTTCAGTCTCAGAGCTGTTGTGCTTTTTGTCTAGATGATGGCTGACATTCTCAGATGACCCAGAAAGTCTAGGGTTGTGCAAAAGGAAATTTAAGTGTTTATCCGAAGGCGCCCCAGGACTGTGGTCAAGTGTTGCTTGAGGTTTTACAACATCTGCACTTCCTGGGGAATAAGATGCACTTTTTCCATGAGATGGTGTCAGTAAAGATTCTGTAGATGTAGCTAGAGATGATGTGGAACCATTCTGCCTCCAGTATTTGTCTAGTTTTGGTGGTGGTGGCCTTTGAGGAGCTGGCCCACGTTTTTTATTTATGGGCACTGGGTCTTCCCTTCGATATTCTTCTTCCAAAGAAATCCTAGTGCCAGGAGGAGATTCTGAAATAGGGGCAGCTGAGTAGCCAATATCCTTGCTCCTTATCCTCACATTTTCATTCACAAATCTATAGTCACTCGGCAATGTTCCAGACCTTTCCCTGCTGCGTTGAGGTTCATTCAGTGTATCTGGTACTTCAGATGTTTCATCGGGCCTTTTGTTCTCATATGCAATAATCTCATCTGCTGACACTGGATCCGCTCTATCTTCTGTCTCTTCAATCCTAAAAAGCAATGATAAATGTGATCATAGAATAATAAAGTGTACATACAGTAAAGACAGTAAATATCTTTTTAGTGCTTGGCAAACCCCTTTAAGATGCCAAGGTTGTAAAATCAACAGGAAATAAATAACAAAATACTAGGTACATGCTATCAGGGATTTAACTTGCGTTTTGACACTACAATGGCAACTAATACTATTACATCACATGCGGGGAGGATTTATCAGAGCTTGCACACCAGTTTTCTGGCTAGGGGGCCAAAGGGGGTTTAAAAGGGATGAGAAGGGGGTCGAGGCCATCCCTACTCAGAATATGCAGTCACTACAGCCTGCAAACTCTCATGAGGGAAAGTTTGCAGAATGTGGAGCAATTCTACACCAGGCAGGAAACATTGTAGAATTGTACGCCAGCGCAGCCCCCCTGCTGAATACATAAGGGGGCCTAATGCTATTGAAGTGTCTGGCAGTGCTGGAGACTTTATCATACAGCAGAGTATAAGCACATGCCCCCAATGGTCTTTTGTTTTTCAAACACAAGAATAGACCTGCCTCAATACTATGCTGTCCGAGCACAAGTGGCTGCCCTGAGGTACTGCAGGCATAGCTACCATATACTTCAATGGTAGCCAAGTCAGCAGTCACACAGAATGGCTACTAAAAGCCACTGAGAAGATGATCTCTTGGGCTATCTTGAGGTAAAAGAGAAAAAAGGTGAAGATCTCCTTTAAGGCTTTAGCAGTGCAGTGAAGAATGCAATATGGATGAAGCAGTTTACTCAACAAAGCGCAAAGAACAGGAGGAGCGGATGAAAAAGGAACATAAAGTACCTTAGAGGTTCAGAAAGATCGCAGAGATGTTCTAAAGCAGGAGACTGGAAAGACACCGTATGCTCAGAGAAGCTGAAAGTAGATAGAGTACTTCATTAACATATTATCTAATCTGTGGAAACAGACCAGCAACAACAACAAAAAAAGTTACAAAATGAATACTTAAGACTTAAGCATCTACTATGATGATCCTATGATACATTGCAAACAATACAGAAGACGTTTATACAACCTAAAGAACAGGCAAAATAATTTAGTTTTCGGCACTATACCTCCCAATAAATCTTAAAATGGACATATGGTTCTGTAATGGATCTAGTTGTGGTAATTTATAGGTGTACTGATCCATAGAAATAGTAGGAGACCAATCCTTCCATTGGAAGACACTTCTCCGCATTTAGATATGTGCACTTCTGATTATTTCTGGGAACATCCTATTTACACAAAGGCTTTGTGCGGGGACTTAAAATAATTTTATTTGCTCAGCAGTAAAGAACAAATTCATAGGGCTCTCAGGCCATTTGGTGAGCTAGTATTAATTCTGCTATATCCCTGTGCAATTCCTATGGATTATAGACCACTGGCACCAGATTATCAGCAAACAGATGGAATTTACTTTGCATTCTGAGGAGGAGGAGGAGGGTATAAACCTGTGATTGACCAATTGCTACAAATCTCACCCCCCGTAAAATGTTATGTATGTAGATTATACCGTATGTTCCTGAATAGAACAATTGAGATGACAATTACTACATCAGTAGTGACAGCAGAGAGTCACAATCTGACTTGCAATTGCCAATGAACCTTTCAATTTTGAAAATCAACATAGACATTTCTATGACAACCGCAGAAATCGTGTAGAACCGTCGGCCCACGTTAGTCTCAAATTTAGCTGAGCTGCTGGATTTCAACAAAGGAGTTAGTACAAGATCAAAACACAAAATGTTTATATTATGTAGTTTTAATTTACATGCAGAGACTACACTTCCCATGAGGCCTTGCACATGGTGTGCAGCAAACTCCTCCTCCCTCCTGCAGTACAGTCAAGTCAATAAAGAATTCTGGCAGCGCCACCAGTCTGAGTACAGTGCAGCACATCTCTCCCCACATTACTTTCTTCACCTCTGTGTTTGTCTCCCTGACTGTCAGCCACCCCCCCACCACCACCACTGCCATAATTTCCCTGCAACACTGGGGATGTACCCATCAGTTCAGAGGCAGGACTTGGATGAGATATTGGAGGAAATAGTAAAATCACAATCACATACAGGACAGGTCACATGATCATCTAAACAAGCTGAAAGTACAAAAGTAAAATGTCTCATGTTATACACGTACCCCCAATTAAAATTTTTACCATGAAAACTATTGCACAATAAAATCATTAACATTGCCATTTTTGGTTTACTTGTTTTATCGCAAAACACTAAAACCTAATATGCATTGGTGTTCATTATTGTTCCTTTAGTTGGTACGGTTTGTATCTTGCTTGCAAAACAGGAATTTGAGCTCTAGAGCTGTGAATAGTTACACAAATCCTAACCCCAAGTATGGGGACACTGACCCGGCCATGGACACCGATGTTCATGCCGGTGTTCTAGAGTTTTCATTCCAATTTCAAAAAGAATGAAAAGTAATGGATGCGTAACGGAAGACAAAGGGAGATACACTGAAGACTGAGGCTGCGGTCTTGTTTGCATTAAACGCATGCGTTTTTAAGCAGCTGAAGAGGAGATTTGCCTAATTACATTGTTGAGAACAATGTAATTAGGCAAATCTCCTCTGTTAGAAAACGCATGTGTTAAGCAAACAAAACGCAACATGTGACCACAACATAATGGGAATGGAAGATGAAGGGAAGACCTTCTATTTTTAGTTCACAATATGCTTGGCTAAAACACAAAGCGTTATTGAAAGACATAATGCAGACTGTTTTGTTAGATAAGGACCATTATTTTTACATCTTTACATAGTTAAATGGGTGCTGCCAGACTGCCTTCTCCTGCCCAAGACCACCTATTGAACAGTGTAGAGCCTAGTTACAATAGTGGGGAATGGAGTTACACTGAAACTATGCTCATTAGGCTCTATAATGTGAGAGTACAGGGGTCCTGAGTTGGAACAGGCAACCTAGGACCCCTGGCCTGTTATGCATGAGCTGAAAATATTGCCATTGATTGCTTATACATGGTGGAAAAATACCAACTGCGCAAGTTTCGGTAGGAAAATGCCCATTTAAGAGTTGTACTCAGTTTAGTTTCATGATCTACGTAGTACAGGAAATCATATTGACCTTATGCAAACATTGAAATCTCCTAAGAGACTGTACAACAATATTATACATCACAAAATGAAAAAGGTATTCATAATACTGGTGATTCTAGCATACAGGAATGAAATGATCACATTAAAAATCTCATGGGATACAGCCACTGAATGTGCCCCTATATGTGAAGAACGCAGCAGGCTCATCAGGGAATAGTCATAGATATGTTTAACATAGGAACGAGGAAAGAAAGGCCTCCTTAGTAACATGGGAAGGCACCGTACCATAATAAATTATTGTCTGGAAGGGGTCTCATGCAAAACAAGACACCACTAAAAAGATTCCATCTTACTCTTCAGGAAGAAGGAAAGCTCAGGATATAAAGTATCCCTACAAGTATGCAAATGACCGAGCATAAAAATCAGACACGTGATGAAAATATTTTATAGCAGGCGTCATATTCTTCATGGTTACATTAACAAACTGAAACAAAAAACCAAAATATCCTACTATAATAGAGCCGGCTTTAGATTTCTGTGGGCCCATGTACAACATTTACTACGCAAATATATGTACTGACGTATTGAATTATGTGACGCATTGTACGGGTTGTCTTGCTCACAACAATACCAAGTTTGGATTTATACTTCTTTTCAAGCAAAAAGATAATTTTTTGCTTGAACTTATGACAAATGTCAAACAAAAATAGATTACAGGTTTCTGTTTTGTTCCGAGGACCGATGGGGAAGGAAAGTAAACCTTTTTTTCTCTTAGGGGTATTATATTGGGGGCAGGGGCTGGCAGGCTATATACTAGAGGGGGCTGGAAGGACATATATATTGGGGGGGCTGGCATCCTATATACTAGAGGGGGCTGGCATCCTATATACTACAGGGGGCTGGCATCCTATATACTACAGGGGGCTGGCAGCCTATATACTACAGGGGGCTGGCAGCCTATATACTACAGGGGGCTGTCTAGCTATATACTGGCTACAGGGGCTGGCTATATACTGGGGGTCTGTCACCCTCAGCTTATATTCGAGTCAATATATACTCAAGTATATATGGTTTTATTTCTATGAATTGTCCCCTTTATGTTTTGTATGTCCCCTTTTGTGGATATTTTACTGACCCCTTACCTTTATCATTTTTAAAATTGATGAATAAAAAAAAAAATTGATTCTTAAAATTGGGAGTACGGCATAAATTCTCTGTAGGTTAATAAAGATTACATACGATCTTCCATTTGGCAGGAACCACAAGTATAAAAACAAGACTTGACCAACTGCTACCCTTCATTGGGTTCCTTCAAGTAACTCCACCAGTGGGTAAATAAAGAGTTGGCTGTTCCACCCATTGTTTGTACTACTGTCTATTAATAATCCAAGGGGTGACACTCCCTGTCAATGACCTAACCACATTAACAGGTAAATAGAACAGATACAACTAATGCAATCTAACATACTATGGATATCTTTAATTTTTTGCCTGGGAGATAATGTTTGGGCTTCCCCTATGCAGTTGTCTTGTGTTAATAAGATTAACAAAATTCACTGGCTCTGGTGTAAACATTAAAAAACTTGAGAATAGGAAACTAAAACTTTCAAAAGTCTCAGAATGTCGGTCTTCACTACAATCACTTCTACTCCCCTGCACTGGTAAACAATCTGTTCCCATTGGCCTGATTTTCCAGTCGATCACATGTACTGGAGTTTGTCAGTGTATGTCTGCATCCAATGCAGTCATTCCTGATCTGAAAGTAAGTTTGTGTACATCCATTTCCTAATAAAAAACCCTGCGCTTGCTCCTATTTTCATATTTGCCCAAATGTCCATACATGCAGCCAGTGGAAGAGACTTCTGAACCTCTGCAAGTATTGTCCAAGGTGACAAGCTGCTAACTGATAGTTATTTCTTACCCTTCTCTCAAAGTCATGGAGAACATCTAAAAATAATATCTACAGCTTCACTTCTCAGCATTTCCCGAAAATATGCAAAGCCATTGTAAATAAACACTGTGTAGAGTCAGCAACGTCCAGCAGAAAAACGTTGATTTTGTCCAATTTAATAGAGGGCACATGAGACTCGATATTTGTAAAGATATCATTAAATTATGTTGGGATGATGATACCGCATCTAGGTTCCAAATAGCCTCACATTTCAAATACCAGTGTGTATTGGCAGCCTAGAGATTTCCAACTTTAGAAAGTAGATAACCCAAAGACTTTTAATATAATTGAATTAAATTGGCATCTTGTGTAGGCAAAATAGAAATGTCAAATATCTAACTATGCTGGGTCTGATGGGACCGGTTATAATACTGCCCATGATCCAGTTTGATCCTGCTACTAAAGTTTAGGAATTATGTACCAAATCATGGGTTCTACATGCCGGTTACTGGCATCTTATTCCTATGACGTCATTGTGCAAGAACCAGGGTTGGGAGGGGTTATTTGGGGTTTTCACAATTATTATGCCCCATAATGTGTTATTAATCGCAGAACCTCAATATAATATAGGAGCCTACTTTATGAGTTCAGTGATAGATACAAGTCATAGTCAAAAAAAATTCCCGAACTTTTCTAGACACGAGACAGAGAATTGCAACTTTTCTAAATAATGAATCACAACTATTAAAATTTTAAATCTTTGGCCCAAAATTTGAGATCAGATATCAGATACATCTGTTGGATATGTCTCAGACATGTTATCCTACTTCGCTACAGATTGGCTACTTATCTTAGTTCACAGCTAAATCCGTTCCATTCATTCGAATGTCTCCACATTGAGAGATTACGTTTAAGGGCACATTCCAAAAACCTGCTTTGAATTAGAGTTTCTGGGAAGTGAAAGAGCGCATGTTTTTATTTGACATTACGAATAATGTCCCAGAATTTCTTTTCCACTTCGCACTCTCCAAGAACTGATCACTTGAGAATGCTGTGGCTTCCTGTCATATAATTTACATTTTTCTTGTGTTACTATACTAATCATGGACACTGAAAGGAAAATCCATGCTAACCTTTAAACCTGACATAGAGTGAGAAGCTGCGCCTGCGTGATCTCTCTATTTGTCATATATCGTATCCGAGGCCATGTTCAGTCTGTGACACAGCTCCGGTACTATTATATTATGATATACAATATTTTAAAAGGAACACAATTTAGACAAAATATATTTGGGACAAAAGATGATCGGCATAGTTACCCGAAAAAATCCACATGCAGGAGGCACGGCCAAAGCCCATCAGATTACAGTCTAAACATTGTTGAAATTTAATTTAGAGTTGTGCAATGCATCAAAACTTTGATACGATTTTAATACTTGAAAGCTCCGAATGCTAGGATACATACTGAGGATGACTAGGTTGTTCCAGGGCCTGCTGTCACCCCTCCTATTCCTTATCTTGGGGTGTTGTGGTTCCTGCACTACTCAGCAGATGTGAGATGTTGGGGAACAGTAAACAAAAGTAAGCATAGGTCACTGAGGGAATCTCTTCCCCAGACTAGGGGAGGGTTCCCTCTGACCCAAGGCAACTTGCAATCAAATTATCTAAATTTGGCCTGATGGGATTTAACCCCATACCCCAAGCATGGGAGGCAAGCACATTACCAGCAAAATATTTTATACACAGGGCTTCAGAAACCACGACTATGTGTATGAGCATATGCAAATACACAAGGCCTTGTGCTAGAAACTAATTTTGTGTGCATGAGGTCTCATTGTAATATCAATATCTGGCAGTGATGGTAAATTTAGAATTAGTATGACCCACATTCTAGGATGACACTCATCCTGACCATTTGTTGGAAATAAACATATCACACTGTGGCTAATGTGCTAATTTTTTTTTCAATTAATTTTATTCAGTAATGTTTATTTTATTTTTTTTTAAAAACTATAAGTAAAAACAAGGGATGAGCGAACCCTTTCAGGTTTGCCTATTTCTGCCAAACGGATCCTGAAAGTTTAGTTTGGGTTGTGATCTCTCACCCTCACTGATACCAAGCACAGGCGTTACCCTAAATGCCAATGGCAGCATTTGCATGCAAGCGCTGCTTGCACCCTGCACATTGGTCCAGTGACAACATAGGGAAGTGATAATCCTTGCAAAAATAGCGGTGTGCAGGCACTGATCGCAGGTGTTATCAGTAGGAGGTGGAGGCATATGGATTTCAGGATGGGATATGTGCGGGAATCCTACTGTATGGGCCATCAAACAAGCTTATTTTGTTTTCTAGATAACGTAATACCAGTGCCAATATCTCACCAATTATTTACTCGTTACCTTTGAAAAAATTTCTTTTGGGACCAAGAAAGTTTAGAGAGTCTACTACTCCTTTATGAAAAATATCCAGTGATCCATATCCATAAACCCATTATGAACATCTACAAGAAGCCGCTGTTTATAGTGCACGTGTCTGAAGACAAATATTGTAGTAGTGAGTCACAATGATTACCGAGGTAAACACACAGATATTCTCAAGTAAGAAGTAGCACTTAAAGTGATTGCTAGCTGGAATTATCGCACAATAAAAAGCATCTACTGAAGGCAAAATAATAAAAATAAAATACGAACAGGAAAAATTATAAAGGTCTACATGAGCGAGATAACTCAAGGTAAGAAGGATAACATGTCAGACAGCAACTAGAAATACTAAGTCCTTATATAATTATACATGGCAGTATGAGAAAGATACAAATGACCCATAGGCCAGTACACATCCATGTGTGTAAGGACTACTGTATATACATTATATATGTATAATGTATAAGATAGCACAAGTATACCTTAACATACATATCTAAAACAGATCATTGAAGAATAAAAGCAAAAACAGAAATTCTTCACACATTTGGATCTCGTCGTTAAAAGCTGGTTGCTTAGCAACCTCTAAATATGTACAGTCGTCTGTGTCGGAGATATGGGCACCTCCCTGTTGCCAGGCAGAATGTTGTCTTTCTGCACAAAACTGCAACAATGTATTATCATCCATTATACATATCAGAACAATGCCCCTGCGACCCTGGGGGTCACAGGGACATCTGGCTATCCTCTGGTCAGTATGACGGGGGTCTATATCATATTGAGGGTCCTGAAAGATGCTAGATAATATTTGGTACAAAATCAGGATGGGATGTATCTTGTTGTATTGGACAGACACAGTAACTAGCTACAGCCGGCATAGTAGTAGTTGTAGTAGTATCAAAGATGTACACATTATGTGATGCATGTTTATAGTCCAAAATGGCATTTATCGTCTTAGATCTTATAAAAAAAAAAAACCCCACATATAACATAATGGAAGAAATAAACAAATATATTGACCCCCCCAAAGCCCCCCCCCCCACTGACAACCAGCAGGTAAGGATCCGCCTGTTAAGATCTTGATGATCTTATGTCACATGTCATTTTATCACATTCCCTGAGCAGATCCTGTACGATCAGACATGACGTCCCTGTAGAAAGGTACACAAAGCATGTAAGGACAACCCAGTATATAAACCTAATGGATTTCTGCGACGCTGTCCTTATACTTACTACAAGTCTCATACCTTTCCTCCTGTAGTAGAAGGAAAGATCACGCGGTAACATTCATTCCTTCCGTCTGCTGAGGTCTCGGAAAAGAAAATACAGGGATTCTATGAAAAGACACTTACAAATCCCTCCACGTCGTGTTATTTGAGAACGGCTACTGTTGCCTCCTGGATAGGGCTGGGCGAGTTGGGTTTATGTTTAAACAAGATTTGTTGCAACAAAAGACACTGAACGGATTACAACATCCACCTTCTTGGCACTATTGAAGCACTTCAAGGCAAGCCCTTGGCACCGAGTACCCTGTGCGGTTCAGTCACATTAGAGAGGCTACATGTAACACACTTACTTATCCGTGCTCTTCAGACTTTGGATTTAGCCGATATCCGCCCTGTGTTTTCCAGCAGCAGGCTCTGCATCTCATTTACTATAACACAACACATGCTTCTTCATAGCAGCTGCCTCCTCGGTGTCGCTCCGTGCAAGCGCTGTCAACTTTAACCCTGCTGCACACTGTGCCACTTCATCAGCACTGACCGCCCACTGCCATGTGAATGACACAGATCTACACAGGAAACAGAGATTCACTGGAATACTATGGAAAGCTGAAAGCTGCTGGTATTCTTCACACATATGTATGGAGATACCACTGTAGCTTCTCACTTATGGAGATATGGGGATAGCATGCTGGTGATGGGGGTAGGCATTTGTTTGGCATTATTCCAATGGAAGAAAAATAAAGCCTACATAATCCAAGTCTGCCACGGCTGCTAACAGAGAACTATTGAATATGGTAAACTGCACAGCAAATGGGGATGTGGGGTACTTTACTGATATCATGTGATAAGGACACCTTTATGGTCTCAGGTAATCCTTATAGTTACAGCAATAATCTGAAAGTTACCATGTAATACAATGATCATGAAGTTTCTGTTCTTAAAAGGTATCAAGTTTGCACGTTATACTCTATCCTATGATAAAGGGGATCTTTGCAGGTCGGACTGCTGGGACCCCCACTGATCACAAAAATGGACCCTCTCAGTTCTCGCAAGCGGTGATCAGCAATTTACAACACTACGATGCTATTGAATTGAGCGCGACCAGCATCTCCCCCCATTAGTGAGAAAGGGACCATCATTCTTCAGACTACTGTTGGTCCTTAGTGAGTGTTCCAACATTTAGACTGTCAGCGAGCAGCTTGTTATCCCTCATCTTAGGGTAAACCCCCAAAAAATGACTATTGTACGTTTATAAGGAGTTTATCATCATAAATGAATGTACAGTACTGTACATTCCTATTTATGGGCCAGAGGAGAGAGCTGTCACAGGAGTCCCATTGTATGCAGGGCCCCTGCTCAAGTAGTCAACAGGGGCACAGACGTCCTAAACCACACAAATGGATAGATCCCATATCCTATGAATAAGGGACAAGGAGATGTAAATAAAGAATTAGATTCTTTCTACGATTTGTTAAATATAAAGTGGTCTACAATTTGTATCGCGATTGGAAGCACAGTCAGATGATAATGGGTGCCTTTCAATGGAAGACAACAGTCTTGATAAACATTGAACTGTGTTTATTTCAATTATGCATAACAGTGAGTAGTCTTGATCCCTATATTAAACAACTTTATAAAAGGTCTGATCATTAAGGAATGTGCCCTCTCAGCGTCACCAGTCATTCCAGTAAAGATACCACCGAACATATCTAACCTTTCCATTATGGAGAAATATAACATTTCCCAAGCGCTGCCTCCGAGCAGCTACACCATATTAACAGGTATTAAATTCTACTATAAATTCTACCGTTGCAAGTTTTATTTCTAACCCAAAGCAGAGTTACATTAAAAAGTCATGACTTTGAATGAATATGATCAGCTCCCTACTTGTATGTCAGTAAATGCTTCAATGTGATACACCTTTTACCCTTGAAGAAATTGAAAAGATGCCATACATTTAAATTAGGAATAAAAGTGAAGTAAAAATCAGTGGAGGGGGAATTATCATTAAGCAGCGGCTTCTTGCACCATTTTCTAGACTGTCTAACAAGTTATTTGTACATTAGATTTGTCACTGTGGCTTAGACAACTTGATAACTTTGGCATATTAGCGGTTAATCTCTGTATTATATTTGAAACTTTTTGGTAAAAAGTCTCAAATTTTTAGCGCAACGGTTTCTTAAGAATTTCATATGCCACAATTCACTTGGTAAATTTGGCTTTAAGAAGGTTAACGTAAGCACTGGAGTAGGATGAAAAATGCTGCAGAAAAAGTCTAAAAGTTTTGCACAAATCAGCGGTTGAGACAATTGTGAGATGTTTGTATGCAACTGCAATGATAAATTCCCCTCAATGACTGTATAGAAGACGGAATATCCATACTAGTTCCGAGTCCAGAGGAGGCAATGCCAATGCTCAGCCTATTGCAGCCATTTTTTAATACCCTACTTCAGTGGTGGCGAACCTATGGCACGGGTGCCAAAGGCAGCACTCAAAGCCCTTTTTGTGGGCACCTGGGCCATCACCCCAGCACACCAGACAAGACTGAAAGAATCTTCCTGCAGTTCCAAGTTGTTGTACAGGGAGCAATAAGTTACTGCTTTAATTTTTGGTTGGCACCTCGCAATAAATAAGCAGGGTTTGGGTGGTAGTTTGGCCACTCGGCCTCTAAAAGGTTCGCCATGACTGCCCTACTTCAATTCTAAAAGACAAATAATGAAATTCGGAATCTATAAAAGTTGATTGTGAGATAAAACTAAATACCACAAATCTGGCTTAAGTATTACATTCCGTTCTTCTTTTTTCCACTATAATGACTTCAGCCCTGTGATATTTCATGAACCCACATCCAGCACGGTCATCTCCAGTGTGCTACACACCAGGATTACATGCAGACATTTACATCATGTGCATAACCACTTCATGTCTCCACAAGACTAACAGACCTAAACACTTGACTAGAGTTGTGTCACATCCTTCTGCACGGTCACAACTAGCACTGTTTAGAAAAGTGCATTAAAAGATATGGTTACATTCATTTTATGGATCCATGGGTTTCCCCCAAATTTTAGGTTCTGTTGGTATGGCGGAACATACCCATGAAGATTCTCACTACCATGAAGTCAAATCAAGCCATCAGTGCAGTAAAATAGTTTTGTGAAGGCTGAAGAAGGCTTAGGAGGTGCTTAGCTGGAACGCATTGTGAACTATCCATATGCACAATAAAAATACCCAGAAAAGGACCATAGCAGCACTTCTATCCCCTGGCCAAAGCTTGGCTTCCCCTCTACATCTAAAGATTATTATTATAATACCATCTTCTTTGAGCTCCACAGAAGTTTGTATTTTGTGTTAGGAATGTGTAGCAGAAATAGTATATTTTGTATTACTTTTAGGTTTCCACTAGTGGTTTTATGATTTCTTGGTGAGCCAGACTATTGTTTTACTGAGGAGGCATAACTACAGGGGGAAGAGTGTGAACCAATGACTAGACTAGAGCTGCGCCTCACTGTTTTCTCACAGCAAAGCTCTAACCAAGCTACAAAGCAGCAAAGTCAAATTATTTAAGGACAATAAAAAGCTAGTTAGCATCCCCTACATGTACAATAACCACTGAATGATAATACAGTAAAAAACATCAAATTTGATTTATTACTTTCGGATTTTTGGGTTTAAGAAACTGTCAAAACTTTAGGAACCTTCATAGAATGGACAATGTCAGCATAAATCACACATGTTATATATTATACATCTCCCTGACCAACACAAAAGAAGAATAAAAAGCTAGGCTGAGTCATTAGACTTAGAAGCATGTTCACGTCTAGGCGATTGCTGTGTTCACAAATAATCTGGAACCAGATGTTTTGTCTAGGAGCTATAACCACAAGAAGACCAAGCTGCACTATATCTCATCTTCTGATACAAAGTCTCCTTAGATGGTCAAATAAACAATTCTTTAAGGGTTCCTCTAATTACATTAACATCCACATAATCCACTCATAAAATGGAGATTGATTCTAGATTGTAATGTATTTCTTTATACTGAACACAAACTTATGGAGTTCGTAAAATCCTGAGCATTGATTAATACTAACCATACCCGGTTACGGGGGGACCATACTATATAGATTATACGTAGTACAACTTCTTTCACATATGTAATCCTTCCCCTTATGAACTTTGAGATGCCCCTTCAGACTATTAATCGGTGAGCGTGTACAGACAACTCCGTCTGAAATGTTTCATACGAGACTTGTAAAGCTGAAGGCAATGTGGATTGTCAAATAAGGAGTATAAAACCTCAAATAAAATGAGCCTCAAACATAAGAGCGAGCGCTCCGGACATGTACAGATTGTGGAAGGATTCCAGGAAATACACAGTTTCCCAACAGGTTAAACAAGTTTTCATGATCGTTAAATGCATCTACAAATCCAGGTCACAGCTCACAAAAGTCATTTCCAGAAATGTGGAGAATAGGACATTTTTATTATCCCCAAGACATATTCATGGACAGGAGTAAAGTAGTTCTTAAAGGGACAAAAAACACACAGACTGCCACTTATTAAAGGAATTAACATTGATGGCATATAAATGGATTTGTTACTGTATTTTTTACTATATTAATGTGGGCAAATCAAGGAGCTCAGCTTCACAGGTTGTCACTATTTTACAAGTGACTGTCTCTAACAGAAAAATATGACTCTTCTCACCCCATTTTCACATGAAATTAGTCAAGTTTTGTGGATGCAGGGATGTCCCTTCAGAAGTCCCGATCTTCTGTTCTATAGTATGTAGAAAGTTTTTGATCATATTAAGGATAAAGATCTCATCTTTCAGATCACATCAGACACACCCTGATCGTAAGCTTAAATGGATGGGATCTGAAAGATGAAATTCTGATCTTTAATACGACACAAAAAGCATGTGGCTTCTTAATTGACACATAATTAGAACAGTTGGAAAAAAAACCCCGTCAATCAAGGAAAAGTAAGGAACTGGACGAGAAAAGGATGTAAGGGATCATCATTTTATATTATATAACAATCTTTTTTTATGTAAAAAGGCATCTAGACCCTTCTTGAAGCTCTCTGCTGCCCCTGCTCATAACAGCACCTGAGGCAGGCTATTCCACAGATTTACAGTTCTTACAGTAAAGAAGCCTCGTTGCCTATGGAGAGTAAACCTTTTTTTCTTCAGAGGGAGACAGTCCCCCCTTGTCTTTTGAGGTAAATAATCTGGAAACTACCCCTGCGACCACAAACCTAGACTCCTCTCACATAAAAATGTGTACAAAAGAGTCCTAATTGCCTGACTTACTTACATAAAGTAAACGTAAAAGGTTTACAACATTTCAATCCACTTTTACTGCCTTTTACTAAATCTGCCAATCCATTAAAAAATACATTTTCATAAAGCGATATACCAGTACCACTGGAGAAAATGAAAGTAAACCACAAAGGTTAAACTTCCGGGACTGTAACTTACAAACAGGTGGATGGATTTAAAATGCCCCCCAAAAAATAATAAATTAAATAAATTGATCTGAAGCAATGAAATGTGCTCTGACTTCAAGCATTTGGCCTTGGTGACAGGTCTTATAAAACCTAAAAACTATGAGGAAAAAAAAAAATAGCTTTAGAGATTTCCTTGGTCTTTTTGCATTACATGTTTTCTGATAATCGCTCAGCGTTCTCAGGCACTGTAATAACGATGTCAGCTAAAAGAAATACAAACCTTTACTTTTAATTAAAACACAATTAAAAAGTTAAAATAGCAAGATAAATCTGACTCTGCACATTGGTATGCCGAAAGAAAACATGTGGCCTATGCATAAAAAACATATATTCTAAGATGTTTGCCGCCCCTGTCAAACCAAACACCACCCCTCCTATTACAAGCCCCACTTTACAGCGGAGGACACTGGGTGCCATTCACTCCTACACACAATGGCTTGTAACATAGGCAGTAATCATATTCCCGAGCTAATTTTATACATCGCTGGGATCTCCACGGGACACAAACTATCCAAGTTGCTCATGTTTTCTTCCAAATGCAGTCCTGAGGTTCAGTGAGGCAGCTGTGTTACATCCCATGTACAGGCGATCCCCTACTTAAGGATCCCCTACTTACAGACGGACCCCTCTGCCCCCTGTGACCTCTAGTAAAGCTTCCAGAGAGCTTAACCACAGTCCCAGGCTGCAATGATCAGCTGTAAAGTCTTGGTAATGAAGTTTTAGTCATAATTCTTGGTCCCATTAAAGCAAAAAATTTTGAAATTCTAATTGTCAATGGGGCAAAAAAACAAACAAACAAACAAACATTTGTCTGGAGCTACAATTATAAAATATACTGTTCCGACTTACATACAAATTCAACTTAAGAACAAACCTATGGAACCTATCTTGTATGTAACCCGGAGACTGCTTGTATAATCAGAAGACTGTTCCTCCCTGGTTTATAAGGTCCAGCATCCAAAATTGTATTAAAATATTTCAAACTTAATGGGGTATTCCCAAAATGTAATTTTGTTGGCCTGGTGAAAATTTATAATTTTCTCACGGTTTTCTAGATCTCTGCTTGCTGTCATTCTATAGGAAGCTTCTACGTCTACATCCAGTGGGCAGAAATCTGAGCGTGGTCACACAGGTGCACGGCTCATTAGTATCACAGAGAGTAATCAGTGATGTGTCTTATAACGAGCTGTGCACCTGTGTGACCTAGGTCAGATGTTGGTCCACTGGAAATAAACATAGAAACTTTCTATAGAAAGACAGCAAGAAGAGATGAAGAAAACCATGAGGAATTAATACAGAAAGTATATTACAAAAATTGTATATATTTTCATCAAACAAACAATCCCATTAATTTGCTAAAATGGGAATACCCCTTTAACTAAACTTCTTTAAAATTCATCCCCAAAAGGGAAAAATGCACTGTCATCCCTTTGTGGAGCTGTAATATTGTGAATGAGGACCAGAATGCTTGAGACTGAATGTGTGGACGTTGAGGACACTGGTCTGGAATGGCTTAGTGATGCATAATCTGTCCAAGGGTCCATACTAGAATTGTTAAGAAAAATATGAATAAAATGTCTCCAACACCGGGAATTACAGTTTTTATATTTTGATCAGTCAGGCATTTTGGGATACAGGGATACCAACATAGTTGAGCTTTGCTTAATTTATTTGTTGATCAGTTGTAGGGAAAGAGGGGGGTGGTGGTGATTTAATATAAGATATAATTTTTTTAATCTTTTTTAAAACCCAAGGGTACTTCAACCCTTGGGTGTATGATGGCTTCTACCATAGCCTGTCATACTGCAAAGACTCCCCCACTGTCATAGCAACCGATCGCTCTACCAGACAACCTCAGGGCCGTCGGCGGTGCGCAGCGACCACGGATGTTACCTTGTATGGAGAGGACTATCTGTAAGCCCTTTCTTTCCAACCTTTCCTGAAGTGTGCCGAAATAGTACAGCGCACGTTGGGAAGGTGTTTTATACTGCCCTCACTATAGGTGTTGTAATTTTTGTGAACCCCCTTTTTGATTCAAATTGAATGATCGACCTTTTCCCCACCAGAAGTGAAGAGTGGCTCTGTTTCCACTCTGTCTCTTATCATCCTTCCACATCCCATCACTCTCTGAATTCCATCTTGCTAGCAAGACTAATAGAAGTCGCTGCGGTGTAAGATTTCACAATATCTGGTGGAGCTGTTGTGTTGCACACATCCTCATGTATTTCTATGTGCTCATACACATGGCCTTTGTTTCCACAGCACATGTGGGAGCTAACTGCCTGTGAAGCAAATTATAGAGCAGGTCTATACCAATGTCTGCTCGGGTTTACTTATAGACTAGTAGTTATTTCATCTTGTGATTATTTAATCTGTGCAAACACCAGTTTCCATTTCTACCTCTGAAATCTGCTCTGGTACCATGTATTACCGAGTCTAGTCACAAATGGTGTTGATAAAATTACATGTTTTCTATAATGTGCATCTAGTGGTCCTTGCCCCCAGGACCCCAGCGCAGGACATCAGTACCGCCGGACGAGGCAAGTACACGTTTATTATTTATAAATAGCCCAGCCCTAAATAAATTTTTACACCCGGATAACCCCTTTAAGCCTGATCCTGTGGATAGGGCCTAATTTGTTTGGTAGGAAAACCCCTTTAAGAAAAAACTAAAGAACCTTATACGCAGCAGGTTACATACATGATAGGTTCTTTAGTTTCTTTCTTACGTTGCATTTGTATGCAAGTTGGAACTGGTATATTTTACAATTGTAACTCCAGAACAAACATATTTTTTTTGTCCCAGTGACAATAAGATTTGTGTTGTCATGGGTACAAGGATTATCAATAAAACTTACGGTAATTACGGACACCTGATCATTGCAGCCTCTCAAATAGAGCATCCAGAGAGCTTTACCAGAAGTCACAGTGGGCAGAGAGGTCCGTCTAGGGCAGTGATGGCGAACCTTTTAGAGACCTAGTTCCCAAATTTCAACCAAAACCCAATTATTTAACACAAAGTGCCATAAAAGTAGTTTGAGTAGTAAGTTATTACTAACTGTTCTGCCAAAACATTCAATCGTTTCGGCCTCTTGACGACACCAATACAGTTGAAAGAGGAAAGGCATATTTGGACTATCATTGTAGCTTCTCTTCAAGGTCCCACTGTACAAAGAAGAAATGTGGGGCCAGCACAAGGACCACCAAAAATAATGCAGCCCTATAAACAACTCTCACTATTCCTGCAGTCCCAAGTAGACAATTATGTGTAGTGCTGAGAGCAGCTTAAGTCTCCTGGGACTGCAGGAGGATTCTTTGAGTTTGTTTGGATGATCTCTGTGTTGGGTAAATGGTTTGGGTGCCAACAGAGAAGGAGTGCCATAGTTTCGCCACCACTGGTCTAGGGGGTCGTCTGTAAATTGGGTGTCCATAAAAGGGGTTGTCCACTTTAAGCACATTCCAGCAAATAATTGATATTGTTTGTGTAATGAAAAGTTTTAAGTTTTTCTAATATACTTTTCTTTATCAATTCCTCACCGTTTTCAAGATCTCTGCTTGTTGTCTGGTTGCTTTAATACAACAGGAAGCTTCTATGTTTACTTCCTGTAGATAAACAATGGTCCATGGTCATGTGATTTCACACAAGTGCACATCTCGTTATAACACACAGTGTAATCAAAGCTGTGTGATGCTACTGAGCCTTACAACTGTATGAGATCACATGACTATGGACCGGTGTTTATCTACAGGAAGTAAACATAGAAGCTTCCTTTAGAAAGACAGCAAGCAGAGATCTAGAAAACAGCGAGAAACTGATACAGAATGTATATTGGAAAATGTAATCATTTTTCATTAAACAAACAATATCAATTATCTGCTGTAATGTGCTTAAAGTGGACAACCCCTTTAAGTTGAGGTCCGACTGTACATACATATCAATATTTATAAGTCTTCGAGGACAACCAGTTTGTTGTTATAAGATCAGTGGATGGGGACTCTCAGCACAAACCTTATTTGTAATATTTTATCTTCCATTAGCTTGATTCATTATTTAGCCAAAACTGCCCACAATGTCCATCACATAAATTTCTGTTTTTCTCTTTCATTCAGATGTCCAAATTCTTTATATATGTGAAGGCAATGCTCTGTAGCATTTTCATGAAAGCCCCTACAGCTTATGCTTCTTATCAGTGACCTATAGATCTGATGACCTGATAAACCATAACTATAGGAGCTGCTTATTTTACACGCAGATATGACTCTGATAATGATCTTGCAGGACTGCAATTACCATTCCTTCAGCATAATACATATACACTGACCGGATATTAAGCGGAAGTCATATAGAATATGCCGTGTAAAGTGATGATCGCACCAATTCATCCTAATAATCCGGCACCTCAGGCTCCAGGAATTCTGCTAATCCGACATGTGACAAAACAGTCCTGGGTTGGATCTGCAAGAATTTCCATGGTAATCCAAAGCTTGACCTCTCTCATCTGCACTGGGGCTGTTATGAATGCTACAGAATACATATGTTTTTGAGTGAAAAAGTGGATCAATGTAAAAGAGGTTTTCTATAATCTGGGACCACCGGACCTCTATGATCTTTGGTGGCTTTTACACTCTAATTAATCTTAGATTTTTCCTAAATATTCGGTGGCATATTAGAGCACACTCATCACTGACAATATGGATACGGACACATCACTTTGATGAGGAATGGTTATATCCTGTTGTCCAGGAGGAATAGTAGAGGGAAGATGTAGCATGTTATAAGAAAAGATACTAAAACCCAGACATCCACTAATATAAGGATGAAGAAGAAGTGGTTACAGGTCCTCATGTGGAAATTACACACATCTTATTTACATTTTTCATAAACCACTATACAAATACAATACATACATACATATATATATATATATATATATATATATATATATATATATATATATATATATACTGTACATGCACTATTGGCTATGTAAATAGCCCCTTACACCCAGGCTTCTATTTTGCAATCTCTTTATCTCTTTATAACACGACATTCCATAAATCCTTCATAAAAATATAAATTCATGTCTTTGACATTCGCGGCAGCGGTCGACATGTCTCCCCATAGCTAGCACACTCTGTGGGTGGATCACACATGTCAGACACGGCTTCTAAGGCAGCAAACAACTCTGTGCATGGTTATTTTAGACAGCGATTTATGCCTCCTACACTGATCCAGAATGGAGAATACATCTATACATGTCGCAGCAATAGGGTTCTGTTCAGAACAAGGGCCGATTGTGCAAGACACACAGGATGTTCTCAGAAAAGAATTTATGCTTTTTTGCCTCTATTATTCAGTCTATAGGAAATTCAATCCAATATTAAACCCCGCCAACCATATCAAGGATACATGAATTCATCACTATAGAGAGGCTATCACATATCATAGGCAGCTAGAAACAACATCACATCTAACAATAAATGGATACTATGGAGAATATAAGAAATTCTATCACAGTCTGATTATGGGAATCCCTTCTGAAGCAAAGAGCATGTAAAAATTACAGTTCTGGCATCATCATAATGGGGGATTATTTAGGGATTTCCCTCCTAAATCGATTTTCAATCTTCTCATATCATTAGAGACACTTAGAGGAAGCTATAGGTAACATGTACATCATATTGAGTTAGACATGTAGGAGAGAGGCTCTATGGTTACATTGTCAATCAGATCAGTATATCCAGTGTAGGAGGGAGGCTATAGTTACATTGTACATCAGATGCCAGTATAGCTAGTAGGGGAACTATAGGTACATTGTACATCAGATGCAGTTAGCCATGTAGGAGGGAGCTATAGGTTACATTGTACATCAGATCAGTATAGACATGTAGGAGGGAAGCTATGTTACATTGTACATCAGATAGTATAGACATGTGGAGGGAAGCTATAGGTTACAATTGTACATCAGATGCAGTTAGCCATGTAGGAGGAGGCTATAGGTTACATTGTACATCAATGCAGTATAGACATGTGGAGGAGCATAGGTTCATTTACATCGATGCAGTAATAGACATGTAGGAGGGAAGCTATAGGTTACATTGTACATCAATGCAGTATATGACATGTAGGAGGGAGGCTATAGGTTACATGTACATCAGATGCAGTATAGCATGTAGGAGGGAAGCTATAGGTTTACATTGTACATCAGATCAGTATAGCATGTAGGAGGAGGCTATAGGTTACATTTCATCAGTGCAGTATAGCCATGTAGGAGGGAACTATAGGTACATTGTCATCGATGCAGTTAGACATGTAGGGGAAGCTATAGTTACTGCATCAGATGCAGTTAGACATTAGGAGGGAGGCTATAGGTTACATGTACACAGATGCAGTATAGACATGTGGAGGGAGCTAAGTACTTGTATCAGTGGTATAAGCCATGTGAGGATATGTCATACATCAATGCAGTATAGCATGGGGGCATGTACATGTACTCGAGGTATAGCCATGTAGAGAGCTAGGATAGCAGAGTATGCGGTGAGTGGGTTGCCGCATCCTCCTCTGCCCTGGTAACAGCAGCTTACCTCACAGACGAGCCATCTCTGCCCTCTGCGTAGTTGTGTCGACGAGTGTCCCGGTTTCTCCTCCTCTCGCTGGTCGTCTGCTTCGCGCATCTACAACTGCTCCTGCAGAAAGGATTTTAAAGCGCACAGTCAACACCCACCCGCATCAAGTTCAGGATGCAGAAAATCTGGATTATGAAGCCTGTATTTGTGGGTTTGGTCGTCGCCGGAGTACATGAAGCCATGTAAATGCTGTCTTAATCATGCTGGCTGGCTGGAAGCAGAGCGCTGTACACATGACTCTCCCCTAACAGATTGCTGTGACTTTGCCTTTATTCATTGTGCTCTTACTTGAAGAAACGTGTAAACAGCACAAGATCTAGAGCAAGAAACTTCTACTCTTGCAGTCACTTGTTTTACAAAGTATTACATAAATGAAAAGGCCATAACTTGAAATTGAAAGATTTAAGATCCTTCTTGGTTTAAAGGGAACCTGTCACCAGATTTTAAAGAGGAAAGCTATAGGTTACATTGTACATCAGATGCAGTATAGACATGTAGGAGAGAGGCTATAGGTTACATTGTACATCAGATGCAGTATAGCCATGTAGGAGGGAAGCTATAGGTTACATTGTACATCAGATGCAGTATAGACATGTAGGAGGGAAGCTATAGGTTACATTGTACATCAGATGCAGTATAGACATGTAGGAGGGAAGCTATAGGTTACATTGTACATCAGATGCAGTATAGACATGTAGGAGGGAGGCTATTGGATAGCAGAGTATGCGGTGAGTGGGTTACAGTTCTGGCATCATCATAATGGGGGATTATTTAGGGATTTCCCTAAATCATTTCAATCTTCTCATATACATTATAGACATGTAGGAGGGAAGCTATAGGTAACATTGTACATCAGATGGAGTATAGACATGTAGGAGAGAGGCTATAGGTTACATTGTACATCAGATGCAGTATAGCCATGTAGGAGGAGGCTATAAGGTTACATTGTACATCAGATAGACAGTAGTAGGAAGCAGTACGGTACATCAGGAGCTTAGGATGCGTAGAGAGCTAAGGTTCATCTTACATCAGCATGCCAGTATAAGACTTAGGAGGAGCATGTAGGAGGGAAGCTATAGGTTACATTTGTACTCAGATGCAGTATAGACATGTAGGAGGGAGGCTATAGGTTACATTGTACATCAGATGCAGTATAGCCATGTAGGAGGGAAGCTATAGGTTTACATTGTACATCAATGCAGTATAGCCATGTAGGAGGAGGCTATAGGTTACATTGTACATCAGTGCAGTATAGCCATGTAGGAGGGAAGCTATAGGTTACATTGTACATCGATGCAGTAGGCTATGGTAGTACAATGATAGAATGGGAAGCTATAGGTTACCATTGCATCAGATGCAGTATAGACATTGTAGGAGGGAGGCTATAGGTTACATTGTACATCAGATGCAGTATAGACATGTAGGAGGGAGCTATAGTGTACATTGTACATCAGATGCAGTATAAGCCATGTAGAGGAGGACTATAGGTTACATTGTACATCAGATGCAGTATAGACATGTAGGAGGGAGGCTATAGGTTTACATTGTACATCAGATGCAGTATAGACATGTAGGAGGGAGGCTAGTGGATAGCAGATATGCGGTGAGTGGGTTGCCGCATCCTCCTCTGCCCTGGTAACAGCAGCTTACCTCCACAGACGAGCCATCTCTGCCCTCTGCAGTAGTTGTGTCGACGAGTGTCCCGGTTTCTCCTCCTCTCGCTGGTCGTTCTGCTTCGCTGCATCTACAACTGCTTCTGCAGAAAGGATTTTAAAGCGCACAGTCAACACCCAACACCCGCATCAAGTTTCAGGATGCAGAAAATCTGGATTATGAAGCCTGTATTTGTGGGTTTGGTCTCGCCGGAGTACATGAAGCCAAGTAATGCTGTCTTAATCATGCTGGCTGGCTGGAAGCAGAGCGCTTGTACACATGACTCTCCCCTAACAGATTGCTGTGACTTTGCCTTTATTCATTGTGCTCTTACTTGAAGAAACGTGTAAACAGCACAAGATCTAGAGCAAGAAACTTCTCTCTTGCATGTCACTTGTTTTACAAAGTATTACATAAATGAAAGGCCATAGACTTGAAATTGAAAGATTTAAGATCTTCTTGGTTTAAAGGGAACCTGTCACCAGATTTTAAAAGGTTGGCACCTGCCTGGTAAACACTGTTCCCATTGGCCGATTTTTCCTGTCTATCACAGTTAAACTGCGTTTGTCAGTTGTATGCGCATCCAATGCAGTTCATTCCTGATCTGAAAGTAAGTTTTGTGTACAATCCATTCCTAATAACAAAACCCTGCGCTTGCTCCATTTTCATATTTGCCCAAATGTCCATATCTGCAGCCAGTGGAAGAGACTTCTGAACCTCGCAAGATTGTCCGAGGTGACAAGCTCTACTGATAGTATTTCTTACCCTTCTCTCTACAGTCATGGAGAACATCTAAAATATATCTACGAGTCTTCACTTCTCACATTTCTCCCGGACAAATAGCAAAGCCATTGTAAATAAACCTGTGTAGTCAGCAACGTTCCAGCAGAAAAACGTTGATTTTGTCCATTTAATAGAGGCACATGAGACTCGATATTTGTAAAGATATCATTAAATTAATGGTTTGGGATGATGATACCGCATCTAGGTTCCAAATAGCCCACATTCAAATACCAGTGTGTTTTGGGCAGCCTAGAGATTTCAACTTTTAGAAAGGTCAAACCCAAAACTTTTAATTATATTGAATTAAATGGGCATCTTTTGATGGCAAAAGAAATGTCAATATCTAACTAGCTGGTTAGATGGGACGCGGTTATAATACTGCCCATGATCCATTGTTGAGCCTGCTACTAAAGTTTAGAATTATGTACCAAACTGGGTTCTACATGCCGTTACTGGCATCTATTCCATGAGTCATTGTCAAGACCAGGGTTGGGAGGGGTTTATGGGGTTTTCACATTATTATGGCCCCATAATGTTGTTATTAATCGCATACCTCAATTACTATAGGAGCCTACTTTATGAGTATCGTGATAGAACAAGTCTAGTCAAAAAATTTTCCCGAACTTTTCTAGACACAGACAGAGAATTGCAACTTTTCTAAATAATGATCACAACTATTAAAATTTAATCTTTGGCCCAAAATTTGAGATCATTATCGATACATCTGTTGGATATGTCTCAGACATGTTATCCTACTTCGCTACAGATTGGCTACTTATCTAGTTCACAGCTAAATCGGTTCCATTCATTCGAATGTCTCACATTGAGAGATTACGTTTAATGGCACATTCCAAAAACGTGCTTTGATTAGAGCTTTCTGGGCGTGAAAGAGCGCATGTTTTTTATTTGACATTACGAATAATGTCCCCAGAATTTCTTTTCCACTTCGCCGCTCTCAGAACTGATCACTTGAGAATGCGTGGTCTTCCGGTCATAATAATTTACATTTTTCTTGTGTACTATACTAATCATGGACACTGAAGGAAAATCCATGCTAACCTTTAAACCTGACATAGAGTGAGAAGCTGCGCCTGCGTGATCTCTTATTTGTCATATATCGTATCCGAGGCCATGTTCATGCTGTGACACAGCTCCGTACTATTATATTAGATATACAATATTTTAAAAGGAACACAATTTAGACAAAATATATGTGGGCCAAAAGATGACATAGTTCATTACCCGAAAAAATCCACATTGCAGGATGGCACGCCAAAGCCCATCGAGTTAAAAACAGTCTAAGCATTGTGAAATTTATTTAGAGTTGTGCAATGCATCAAAACTTTGATACGATTTTAATACTTGAAAGCTCCGAATGCTAGATCATACTGAGTTGACTAGTGTTGTTCCATGCTGCTGTCACCCCCCTATAACCTTAACTTGGGGGGGTTGTGGTTCTGCACTACTCAAGATTGAGATTTGGGGACAGTAAACAAAAGTAAGCATAGTCACTGTAGGAATCTCACTCCCCAGACTAGGGATCCTCATCCAGGGAGGGTTTCCTCTGACCCAATGCAACTGCAATCAAATTATCTAAATTTGGCCTATGGGTTTAACCCCTACCCCCAAGCAGGGGAGGCACCAACATACCAGCAAAATATTTTATACACAGGGCTTCGAAACCAGACTATGTGTATGAGCATATGCAAATACACAAGGCCTTGTGCTAGCAAACTAATTTTGTGTGCATGAGGTCATTGAATATCAATCCTGGCAGTGATGGTAAATTTAGAATTAGTATGACCCACCTTCTAGGATCGACACTCAGACTCTCCTGACCTTGTTTGGAATAAAACATATCACCCTGTGGCTAATGTGCTAATTTTTTTTTTCACATTAATTTTATTCGTATGTTTAATTTTTTTATTTTTTTTTAAATACTATAAGTAAAACAAGGGATGACGAGCGAACCCTTTTCTCAGTTTGTCCTTATTTCCTCGCCAATACGATTCCTGAAGTTTAGTTTGGGTTTGATCTCTCACCTCACTGATACCAAGCACGGGCGTTACCCTAAATGCCAATGGCAGCATTGCATGCAAGCGCTGCTATGCACCCTACACATTGTCCAGTGACAACATGGGAATTGATAATCCTTGCAAATAGCTGTGTCAGGCCTGACGCAGGTGTATCGACGTAGGAGGTGGAGGCATATGGTTTTCAGGATGGGATATGTGCGGGAATCCTAACTGTATGGCCCAAACAGCTTATTTTGTTTTTCTAGATAGTAATACCAGTGCCATATCTCACCCATTATTTACTCTTACCTTTGAACATTTCTTTTGGACCAAGAAAGTTTAGAGAGTCTACTACTCCTTTATGAAAAATATCCAGGATCCATATCCATGAACCCATTATGAACAGTTACAGAAGCCGCTATTTATAGTGCACGTGTCTGAAACAAATATTGTAGTAGTGAGTCACAATGATTACCGAGTAAAACACACGATATTCTCAAGTAAGAAGTAGCACTTAAAGTGATTGCTAGCTGAATTATGCACATAAAAAATCTACTGAAGGCAAAATAATAAAAATAAAATACGACAACAGGAAAAATTATAAGGTCTACTGAGCGAGATAACTCAATGAAGAAGGATAAACTGTCAGACAGCAACTAGAAATACTAAGTCCTTATAAATTATACAGTGCAGTATGAGAAAGATACAAATGACCCATAGGCCAGTACCTCCATGTGTGTAAGGATACTGTATATAACATTATATATGTATAATGTATAAGATAGCACAGTGTATACTAACATACATAATTAAAACGATCAGTGGAAGAAAAAGCAAACAAAATTCACCACATTTGGATCTCGTCAGTTAAAAGACTGGTTTCCTTAGCAACCTCTAAATATGTACAGTCTTCTGTGTCGGAGATATGGGCACATCCCTGTGGCAGGCAGATGTTGTCTTTCTGCACAAAACTGCAACAATGTATTTATCCATTATACATATCAGAACAATGCCCCTGCGACCCTGGGGGTCACGGGATCTGGCTATCCTCTGGTCAGTATGAGGGTGTCTATATATATTGAGGGTCCTGAAGATCTAGTAATATATTTGTACACATCAGGATGGGATTTATCTTTTTGTTTGGACAGAACAGTAAACTAGTTACAGCCGGCAGAGTAGTAGTTGTAGTAGTATCAAAGATGTATCACATTATGTGATGCATGTTTATAGTCCAAATGGCTTTTCGTCTTAGATCTTATAAAAAAAAACCCACATAAACATAATGGAAAAAAACAATATATTTACCCCCCCCCCATAAAGCCTCCCAGACAACCCGGCATTACGATCCTGCCTTGATAAGATCTTATGTTAAGTCACAGTCTTTATCACATTCCCTGAGAGATCCTAGCTCACAACATGACTCCTGAAAAGGTACAAAGCATTAAGGACACCCAGTATAAACTAATGGATTTACTGCGACGCTGTCCTATACTTACTACAAGTCTACATACCTTTCCTCCTGTAGTAGAAAAAGATCAACAGAGTAACATTCATTCCTTCCGTCTGCTGAGGTCTCGTAAAGAAAATACAGGATTCTATGAAAAGACACTTACAATCCCTCAACGTCGTTTATTTGAGAACGGCTACTGTTGCCTCCTGGATATGGCTGGGCGAGTTGGGTTTATGTTTAACAAACAGATTTGTTTCAAACAAAGACACTGAACGGATTACAACATCCACCTTCTTGGCACTATTGAAGCGCACTTCAAAGGCAAGCCCTTGGCACCGAGTACCCTTTGCGGTTCAGTCACATTAGAGAGGCTACATGTAACACAACTTACTTATCCGTTGCTCTTCAGACTTTGGATTTAGCCGATATCCCCGCCTGTGTTTCCAGCAGCAGGCTCTGCTCTCTTTACTATAACACAACACATGCTTCTTTCATAGCAGCTGCCTCCGGGTGTCGCTCGGCAAGCGCTGTCAACTTTAACCCTGCTGCCCACTGTGCCACTTCATCAGCACTGACCCCCACTGCCATGTGAATGACACAGATCTACACAGGAAACAGAGATTCACTGGAATACTATGGAAAGCTGAAAGCTGCTGCGTATTCTTCACACATTGTAGGGAGATACCACTGTAGCTCTCACTTATGGAGATATGGGATAGCATGCTGGTGATGGGGGTAGGCATTTTATGTTGGCATTATTCCAATGGAAGAAAAATAAAGCCTACATAATCCAGTCTGCCACGGCTGCTAACAGAGAACTTTGAATATGGTAAACGCACAGCAAATGGGGGATGTGGTGTACTTTACTGATATCATGATAAGGACACCTTTAGGGTCTCAGGTAATCCTTATAGTCTACAGCAATAATCTGAAGGTTACCATGTAATACATGATCATGAGTTTCTGTTCTTAAAAGTATC
The DNA here is from genome assembly GCA_019512145.1 of Engystomops pustulosus. Lineage (NCBI taxonomy): Eukaryota > Metazoa > Chordata > Amphibia > Anura > Leptodactylidae > Engystomops > Engystomops pustulosus. The sequence continues at coordinate 212,099,402 of CM033642.1, forward strand.
AAGTTTGCAGGTTATACTCACTATCCTATGATAAGGGGATCTTTGCAGGTCGGACTGCTGGGACCCCCACTGATCACAAAAAAGGACCCTCTCAGTTCTGCGCAATCGTGTCAGCAATTTACAACACACATGCTATTGAATTGAGCGCGACCGCACATCTCCCCCCATTAGTGAGAAAGGGGTACCATCATTCTTCAGACTACTGTTGGTCCTTAGTGAGTGTTCCACATTTAGACTGTCGCGACAGCTTGTTATCCCTACTCTTGGGGTTACCCAAAAAAATGAACTATTGTACTTTATAGGGGTTTATCATCATAAATAAATGTACAGTACTGTACATTTCCTATATGGGCCAGAGGAGAGAGCTGTCACAGGAGTCCCATTGTATGCAGGGCCCCTTCTCAAGCAGTCACAGGGACAGACTCCTAAACCACACAAATGATAGATCCACTATCCTATGAATAGGGGACAAGGAGATGAAATAAAGATAAGATTCTTTCTCACGTTTGTTAATATAAGTGTCGTCTACATTTGTATCGCGATTGGAAGCACAGTCAGATGATAATGGGGTGCCCTTTCAATGGAAGACAACAGTCTTAATAAAATTGAACCGTGTTTATTTCAATTATGCATAACAGTGAGTAGTCTTGATCCCTATTATTAAACAACTTTAAAAAGGTCTGATCATTAAGGAATGTGCCCTCTCAGTATCACCGTCATTCAGTAAAGATACCACCGAAATATCTAACGCTTTCCATTATGGAGAAATATAACATTTCACAAGCGACTGCCCCCGGCAGCTACACCATATTAACAGGTATTAAATTCTACTATAATTCAACCGTTGCAAGTTTTATTTCTAACCAAACAAAGCAGAGTTACATTAAAAAGTCTGACTTTGAATGAATATGATCAGCTCTCCCTACTTTGTATGTCAGTAAATGCTTCATTGATAACACCTTTTACACCTGAAGAAATTGAAAAGATCCATATATTAAATTAGGAATAAAAGTGAAGTAAAAATCAGTTGGAGGGGAATTACATTAAGCAGGCTTCTTCTGCACCATTTTCTAGACTGTCTTACAAGTTATTTGTACATTCAGTAGATTTGCACTTGTGCTTAGACAGCTTGATAACTTTGGCATATTAGGCGGTTAATCTCTGTATTATATTGAAACTTTTGGTAAAAAGTCTCAAATTTTTAGCCGGCAACGGTTTCTTGAATTTCATATGCCACAATTCACTTGGTAAATCTTGCTTTAAGAAGGTTAACGTAAGCAACGGGAGTAGGATGAAAAATGCTGCAGAAAAGGTCTAAAAGTTTTGCACAAATCCGCGTTGAGACAATTGTGAGATGTTTGTATGCACCTGCATGATAAATTCCCCTCAATGACTGTTATAGAAACGGAATATCCATCTAGTTCCGGTCCGAGGAGGCAATGCCAATGCTCAGCCTATTGCAGCCATTTTTTAATTACCCTATTCAGTGGTGGCGAACCTATGGCACGGGGCAAGGCACTCAAAGCCCTTTTTTTGTGGCACCTGGGCATCACCCGCACACAGCACCAGACAGAACTGAAGAACTCTTCCTGCGTTCCAAGTTGTTGAGGGGGCAATAGTTACTGCTTTAATTTTTGGTTGCACCTCGCATAAATAAGCAGGGTTTGGGTGGTAGTTTGGCCACTTCGGCCTCTAAAAGTTCGCCATGACTGCCCTACTTCAATTCTAAAAGACAAATATGGAATTCGAATCTATAAAAGTTGATTGTGGAGATAAAACTAATACCCAAATCTGGCTTAAAGTTTACATTCCGTTTCTTCTTTTTTCCACTATAATGACTTCAGCCCTGTGATATTTCATGAACCCACATCCAGCACGGTCATCCCTCCGTGTGCTACACACCAGAATTACATGGCAGTTTTACATCATGTGCATACCATCTTCATGTCTCACAAGACTAACACCCTATACACTTGACTAGAGTTGTGTCCACATCCTTCTGCACGGTCCACAACTACACTGTTTTATAGAAAGTGCTAAAAGTATGGTTCATTCATTTTATGGATCCATGGTTTCCCCCAAATTTTAGGTTCTGTTGGTATGGCGGAACATACCCATGAAGATTCTCACTACCATGAAGTCAAATCAAGCCATCAGTGCAGTAAAATAGTTTTGTATCAGTCAGAAGGCTGAAGAAGGCTTAGGTCAGTGATGGCAAACCTTTTAGGGCCGGTGCCTCGAAACTACGACCAATTCCCACTTATGTATTGCAAAGTGCCCAAAACGAAATTTATTTGTGTTTATACTCCCTTCTCTGTCACAGTTTTCATTGATCCCAAAGCACCCTGAGACCACAATAACATGAAAATAGTCCCGAAGAGCTGTCCCTTTAAAATCAGCTCTGTACACAGCAAGTCCTTGGCTGTCTGGGACGCAGGAAGTGCCTGGGTCATCCCTCGTGATGGCCTGAGTGCCCACAGAAGGGCTCTGAGTGGCCACCTCTGGCACCAGTGCCATAGGTTAGGCCTCACTGGTCTTAGGTTCTTAGCTGACCGCGTTGGTGACTATCCATTGCCAATAAAAATACCCAGAAAATGACCTAGCCACACTTCTAGTCCCCTGGCCAAAGGCTTTGCGTTCCCCTACTACAATCTAAAGATATTATTATAATACCATCTTCTTTGACTTCCCAGAGTGTTGATTTGTTGTGTTAGGAATTTGTAGCAGAAATGTAATATTTTGTATTAACTTTTAGGTTCCCTATTGGTTTTATGATTTCTTGGTGAGCCAGACTATTGTTTACCTGAGGAGGCATAACTACAGGGGGAAGAGTGTGAACCAATGCATAGACTAGGCGCGCCTCAACTGTTTCTCTCACAGCAAAGCTCTAACCCAACTAACAAAGCAGCAAAGTCAAATTATTTAAGCAGAATAACTAGTTTCGCATCCCCTACATGTAACATATAACCACTGAATGTATATACATGTAAAAACATCAATCTGATTTTACCTTTATACATCGATTATAAGCCAGTTTTTCATAGCACCAAAAATGTTCTGAAAAACCAAACTTCGGCTTTAACTCGAGTCAAAAAAATAATATATATCTAAACTCACACTTTCCTTGTGGCGACCTCTGGTAATATCTTACTCTCTGGGCGATTGTCCGGCAGCGGCGGCAGCTATATACACTGGGGCGGGTGCTGAGGCATGGGGCTGCTGCACTGGCCTAGCAGGCTGGGGCAGGGCTATAGCACGGGGGAGGGCTGCCAAATCCTTGGGGGGCTGTGACCAATGCTTTTCCCACCCTCGGCTTATACTCGAGTCAATGTTTTCCCAGTATTTTTGTGGTAAAATTAGAGGCCTCGCGTATACTTCGGGCGGCTTAATACTCGATATATAGGTATACTTTTCGTATTTTTGGTTTTTAAGAATCTGTCAAAACTTTAGAACCTCATAGAATGGACAATGGTCACAATAAATCACTACATGGTGATATATTATACATCTCCCTGACAACCAAAAGAATAAAAAGCTAGGCTGGATCATTAGACTAGAAGCATGTTTCACGTCTAGGCGATTGCATGGTTCACAATAGACTGGACCAGATGTTTTGTCTAGGAGCTATACCACCAAGAGACCAAGCTGCGCACTTGACTAAACTCCCATCTTCTGATACAAAGTCTCCTTAGATGGTCACAATAACAATTCTTTAAGGGTTTCCTCGTAATACATTAACCGATCCACATACATAACCACTCATAAATGGAGATTTATTCTAGATTGTATGTATTCCTTTTACGTGAACACAATCTTATGGTGTTCGTAAAATCCTGAGCATTGATTAATACTACCATACCCGGTTACGGGGGACCATACTATATAAGAAAATTTTATCTAGTACACTTCTGTCACCATATGTAATCCTTTCCCTTATGAACTTTGAGATGCCCTTCAGCCTAGTAAATCGGTGAGCGTGGTACAACAACTCCGTCCGAAATGTTTTCAATCCGGAACTGTAAGAGCTGAAGGCAATGTGGATGGTCAAATAAGGAGTCTAAAACCCGTCAAATAAAAGTAAGCCTCACACATAGAGATCGAGCGCTCCGGACATGTACAGTTGTGGAAGGATCCAGGCAAATACAACATGTTCCGGCAAACAGGTTAATCACAGTTTTCATGATCGTTAAATGCATCTACACATCAGTGTCACAGCTCACAATAGTTCATTTCCAGAAATGTAGGAGAATAGGAACATTTATTTATCCCCAATGACATATTCATGACCGGAGTAAAGTAGTTCTTAAAGGAAAAAAACACACAGACCTGCCACTTATTAAGGAATTACATTGATGGCATATAAAAGGGATCTTTGTTCCTGTTTTTATTCGCCTCATCTCCTTGTGGGCCAAATCCAGCGGCATCCGCTTCCCGGTTGTCCTATTTTCATACCCGTCCTGCTTCAACAGCATCATGCTCTTTCCTCCACCCCATTTTCACTCCTTTGTCCAGTATATTTTGTGGTTGTCACAGGTGCCGGGCTCATGTCCCTCGGTCCCGCTCCTTCTTGTTCTATCTTATTTCGAGTTTTTTGATCAATTTGGCCATAAATCTCTCCTTTTTCAGATCCATCAGACACACCCTTATCGTAAGCTTAACTGGATGGAGTCTGAAGATAAATTCTGATCTTTAATAATCGACACACAAAGCATGTGCTTTTCTATTGCACAATTAGAACAGTTTGAAAAAAAACCCCTGTCAATCACGGAAAGTAAGGACTGGACCGAGAAAAGGATGTAGGATCACTCATTTTTATATTATATAACAATCTTCTTTTTATGTAAAAAGGCTCTAGACCGCCCTTCTTAAGCTACTCTGCTGCTGCCCTGCTGATAACAGCAACCTGAGGCAGGCTATTCCACATATTTAAGTTCTTACAGTAAAGAAGCCTCTTGCCTATGGAGAGTAACCTTTTTTTCTTCAGAGGGAGACATTCCCCCCTTTGTTTCTTTTGAGGTAGTATATCTGGAAACTACCACCCTTGCGCCCAACAAACCTAGACTCCTCTCCACATAAAATGTGTACACAAAAGAGCTAATCTGCCTGACTGACTTACTCACGTAAAGTAAATGTAAAAGGTTTACACAAATTTCATCCACTTTACTACTCTTTTACTAAATCTGCCAATCCATTAAAAATAAATTTTCATACAAGCGATATACCAGTACCAACTGGAGAAAATGAAGTAAACACAAAAGGTGTAACTTCCGGGACTGTAACATTCAAACAGGTGATGGATTTAAAATGCCCCCCCCCCCCCCCCCCAAAAAAAAAAAAAAATAAATAAATAAATTGATCTGAGTCAATGAAATGTGCTGACTTCACGCATTTTGGGCCTTGGTGACAGCTCTTATAACAACTAAAACTAATGAGGAACAAAAAAATGCTTTCAGAGATTTCCTTTTCCGTGGTCTTTTTTGGCAATTACATGTTTTCTATATTCGCTCAAGCGTTCTTCAGGGCACTGTATAACGATGGTCCGCTAAATGAAATACAAACTTTACGTTTTGAATTAAACCAACACATTAAAAAGTTAAATAGCAAGAAATCTGACTCTGCACATTGGTAGCCGAAAGAAAACATGTGCCTATGCATAAAAACATATATTCTAAATGTTTGCCGCCCCTGCTTCAAACCAAACACCCCCCTCCCTATTACAAAGCCCCACTTACAGCGGAGGACACTGGGTGCCATTCACCTCCTCACACCAATGGCTTGTAACATAGGCAGTAAATCATCTTCCCGAGCTAATTTTATAAATCGCTGGGTATCTCCACGGGACAACAAACTATCCAAGTTTGCTCATGTTTTCTTTCCAAATTGCAGTCCTGAGGTCAGTGAGGCAGCTGTGTACATCCCATGTACAGGCGATCCCCTACTTTAAGAATACCCCGACTTCAGACGAGCCCCTCAGTTCCGACGGACCCCACTGCCGCCCCACTGCCCCTGTGACCCTCTATAAAGCTTCCAGAGAGCTTAACCCAGTCCCAGCCCGTGCAACATAGCTGTAAAGTCTTGGTAATCGAAGTTTTAGAATTTAACCCTCATAATTCTTGGTCGCCTTACAGCAAACAACTTTGACATTCTAATCGTCAAAACAAACAAACAAACAAACATTTGTCTGGAGCTACAATTATAAATTACTGTTCCGACTTACATACACATCAACTTAACGAACAAACCTTGGAACCTATCTTGTTATGTAACCCTGAGACTGCTTGTATAACTCATAGACTGTTCCCCCTGGTTTAATAAGGTCCACAATCCAAATTGTATAAATATTCAAACTTAATGGGGTATTCCCAAAATGTATTTTGTTGGCCTGGTGAAAATTTTATAATTTTCTCCACGGTTTTTGTGGATCCTGTTGTGCTGTCAAGTCTATAGGAACTTCTCCATCTACTCCAGTGGGCAGAAATCTGAGCGTGGTCACACAGTGCATGGCTCATTAGTATCACAGAGAGTAATCAGTGGATTTGTCTTATAACGAGCTGTGCACCTGTTTGTGACCTATGTCAGAGGTTGTCCACTGGAAGTAAACATAGAAACTTTCTATAGAAGACAGCAAGACGATATGAAGAACCCACGAGGAATTAATACAGAAAGTATAATTACAAAAATGTATATATTTTAATGCAAACAAACAACCCATTAATTGCTAAATGGGAAGACCCCTTTAACTAACTATCTTTAAATTCATCCCCAAAAGGGAAAATGCACTGCATCCCTTTGGGAGCTGTAATATATTGTGAATGGAGACCAGAAATGCTTGTAACTGAAGTGTGGACGTGAGGACACTGGTCTGGAATGGCTTAGTGATGCTACAATTGTCCAAGGGTCCATACTAGAATTGTTAAGAAAAATATGAATAAAATGTCTCCAAGCAGATCTTTCAGCATAAAAGAAAAGTAGCATTTCAGACTGTTGGGCGCTATTTTCCGTTACAGGGTTCAACACCGGGAATTACAGTTTTTATATTTTGATCAGTCAGTGCATTTTGGGATACAGGATATACAACCTAGTTTGAGCTTTGCTATTATGTTGTTGATCAGTTGTAGGGAAAGATGGGGGTTGGTGGTGTTTAATATAAGATATAAGTTTTTTTTAATCTATTTTTAAAACCCAAGGTGTACTTTCAAACCTTGGGTGTATGATGGCTTCTACCGATAGCCTGTTCATACTGCAAAGACCCCCCCCCACTGTCACTAGCAACCGATCGCTCTACCCAGACAACCTCAGGGGGCGTCGCGGTGCGTCAGCGACCACGGATGTTACCGTTGTATGGAGAGACTATCTGTAAGCCCTTTCTTTCAACCTTCCCTGACGTATGTGCCGAAATTATACAGCGCACCGTTGGAAGGTGTTTTATAACTGCCCTCACTAGAGGTGTTGATTTTTGTGAACCCCCTTTTTTGATTCAAATTGAAATGAATCGACACTTTTCCCCACCAGTAATGAAAGAGTGGCTCTGTTTCACTCTGTCTCTTATGCATCTTCCCATCCATCACTCAGGCTGATGCCATCTTGCTAGCAGACTAATAGAAGTCGCTGCGGTGTAAGTTTCACAATATCTGGTGGAGCTGTTTGTGTTGCACACATCCTCATGTATTTCTATGTGCCATACACTGGCTTTGTTTCCAGCACCATGTGGGAGCTAACCTGCCTGTGAAGCAAATTATAGAGCAGGTCTATACACATGTCTGCTCGGTGTTTACTTATATACTAGTAGTTATTTTCATCTTGTGCTTATTAATCTGTGCAAACACCAGTTTCCTTTCTAACCTCTGAATCTGCTCTGGGTACCATGTTTCACGAGTCTAGTCACAAATGGTGTTGATATAATTACATGTTTTCTATAATGTGCATCTAGTGGTCCCTGCCCAGCTGTGCCAGTAATCTCCATTGTAGAATATCTGTGATTTACAAGATATTCTGCAGCCGAATCATCACTAAGATCCCAACTAATCAGGAAGTTAGAGGGGTTATCCGGTTATAAAAATTTACTTATGGCCTGACTGGGGAAGGGTTATTTAAAAATAATAAACGCGTACTTACCTCTTCCGGCGCCGCCGTTGTCCCACGCCGCGGTCCTTTTGATCCATGCCCCTGTTTGTTTACAGGGGCACAGAAGCCGTGCACAGGGAGCTTCCGGCTAAGCGATGATGGGCCGGCTCCTCTCATCCGTCCCTATCTCTCAGCGGTGTAAGCGCTGGGAGATGGTGACAGATGGGAGCTTCCAGCCGGCAGGAAGCTTCCTGTGCACCCTTATAAACAAACCGGCGCACAAATAAGACGGACCGCGGCGCAGGACATCAGTACCCACCGCCGGACTCGAGGCACAGTCAACACAGTTTATTATTTATAAATAGCCCAGCCCTAATAATTTTTTACAACAACCCGTGAGACCCCTTTAAGCCTTATCCTGTGGATAGGGCCTAATTTGGTTTGGTAGGAAAACCCTTTAAGACAAACTACAGAACCTTATTACGCAGCAGGTTACATCATGAATAGGTTCTTTAGTTTCTTTCTTACGTGTCCATTTGTATTGCAAGTTGAACTGTGATATTTTATCAATTGTAACTCACAGAACAACATATTTTTTTTTCCAGTGACAATAATTTGTGTTGTCCATGGTACAGAGATTATCATAAACTTAATTACGACCACCTGATCATTGCATCGCTCTCAAATAGAGCATCCAAGAGCTTTACCAGAAGTCACAGTGGCAAGTGTCCGTCTAGGGGGCAGTGATGGGCAAACCTTTTAGAGAACCTAGTTCCCAAATTTCAACCAAACCAATTATTTAACAACAAGTGTCCATAAAAGTGTTTAGTAGTAAGTTAATTACAACTGTTCTGCCAAACACATTCAATCGTTTCGGTCCTCATGAACGACACCAATACGTTGAAAGAGTAAAGGCATACTTTTGGACATCATTGTAGCTTCCTTCAAGGTCCACTGTACAAAGAAGAATGTGGGGCCAGCACAAGGACCCCCAAAAATACATGCAGCCCTATAACACACTCTCACTATTCCTGCAGTCCCAAGTAGACAATATGGTAGTGCTGAGGAGCAGCTTAGTCTCCTGGACTGCAGGAGGATTCTTTTGATTTGGTTTGTGATGATCTCTGTGTTGTGGGGTGCCAACAGCGAGGGCTCTGAGTGCACCGCTCTGGCACTGTTCCCTAGTTTTCGCCACACTGGTCTAGGGGTCGTCTGTAAATTGGGTGTCCTAAAGGGGTTGTCACTTTAAGTCCACATTCCAGCAAATTTGATATTGTTTGTGTAATGAAAAGTTTTAAAGTTTTTCTAATATACTTTTCTTTTATCAATCCTCACAACTCGCCTTTTTCAAGACTCTGCTTGTTGTCCTGGTTTGCTGTAAGGCAACAGGAAGCTCTATGTTTACTTCCTGTAGATAAACAATGTCCATTGTCATGTGCATTTCACACAAGTGCACATCTGCGTTATATACACACAGTGTAATCAAAGCTTTGTTGCTACTTGAGCCTTACACCCTGTATGAGATCCACCTGACTAGGGACGGTGTTATATCCAGGAAGTAACAATAGAATCTTCCTTTAGAAGACACAGCAGAGAACTAGAAACGCGAGAACCTGATACAGAAAGTATATTGGAACATGTAACATTTTCATTAAACAAACAATATCAATTATCTGCTGTAATGTGCTTAAAGTGGACAACCCCTTTAAGTTGAGGTCCGACTGTACATACATATCAATATTTATACCGTATATTCCGGCGTATGAGACGACTTTTGAAGACAGAAAAATCTTCTGTCTTCTCTGGTGCATGGAGAGGGCTCACGGGCTGAGTCCTCTCCATAGCCAGTAAGTCTTTGCTGCATATTGCAGTGTTTTCACAGCGATTGCTGCCGGCAAGCCTCAAAAGACTCGGGCCGCATCCCTCACCCTCCGTTGGCCGATCCTGCGTGGCTCAGTCTTCATGTCTTCCGCGCCGTCTTTTTCTTTCTTCTCTGTCTGCCGCCGCAGTTTTTTTCCCACAGTGGCGCGTCATACTAGGCTCCCTGCAGGGCATTCAATGGCGCGCCCGCAGAAGGAAAAAAGACGAGCCGCGCAGACACCGTATGGGTGATATATACGTTTATTTTATTTTTTTAAATGCTGGGCTGTGCGTATACTCAATGGGTGCAGGGCTGTAAAAAGTACTCCTCTTTCGGGCCATTGTGTATTTTGTCTTTTTGTTATGCCTTATGTTTATGAGCGACAGTTGTTCCTGCCTTTACTGCATGTCATAAGAATTTTACAATTAAAAAGACTGCCTGTTGAATTCAAATCTGTTTGAATCACGTCTTATTACGGCGAATATATCTTAAACTCTATATTTTAATACATAGGAAGTAGAGGGGGGTCGTCTTATTACACCAGGTGTCTTATAACGCCGAATCATACGGTAAGTCTTCGAGGACGACCAGTTTGTTGTTATAAGATCAGTGGTGGGGACTCTCAGCACAAACCTTATTTGTATATTTTATCTTCCATTAGCTTGATTCAATTATTTAGCCAAAACTGCCCCACAATGCCATCACATAAATTTCTGTTTTCTCTTTCATTCGAATTGTCCAACATTCTTTATATAGTGTGAATGCAATGCTCTGTAGCATTTTCAGAAGCCCTACAGAATGCTTCTTATCAGTGACCTATAGATTGAATGACCTATATACCAATAACTACTAGAGGCTGCTATTTTACTACACGCAATATGACTCTTGATAATGATCTTGCGGACTGCAATTACCATTCCTTCACAGCATAATACATATACACTGACCGGATATTAAGCGGAAGTCATATAGAATATGCCGTGTAAAGTGATGATCGGCACCAATTCATTATCCTAATAGTCCGGCACTCAGGCTCCAGAATTCTGCTAACCGACATGTGACCAACCAGTCTGGGTTGGATCTGCAAAATTCCAGGTAAATCCAACAGCTTGAACCTCTCTTCATCTGCACTGGGGCTGTTATGAATGCTACAGAATACCATATGTTTTTTGAGTGAAAAAGTGGATCAATGTAAGAAAGGTTTTCTATAATCTGGGACCACCGACTCTATGATCTTTGGTGGCTTTGTACCATCTAATTAATCTTAGATTTTTCCTAATATTCGTGGCATTTAGGCACACTCATCACTGATCAATATGGATACGACACATCACTTTGATGGGAATGGTTATATCCTGTTGTCCAGGAGGAAATGTGAGAAGTGTAGCCATGTTTATATAAAAGATACTACAAACCCACAGACTCCACTAATAAGGAGAAGAGACTATGGTTCCAGTGCCTCATGTGGAAATTACACACATCTTATTTACATTTTCAATAAACCACTAGACACAATACATACATACATACATATATATATTATATATATATATATAATATATATTATAAATATTATATAATCATACTGTACATGCCTATTGCTGTGTAAATAGCCCTTACACCCCAGGCTTCTATTTTGCAATCTCCTTTATCTCTTATACACGACATTCATAAATCCTTCATAAAAATATAAATTCATCGTCCTTTGACATCGCGGCCGCGGTCGAAGACTGTCTCCCCCATACTAGCACACTCTTGGGTGGATCACACATGTCAGAACTACACGGCGTTCTAGATGCAGCAAACAACTCTGTGCATGTGTTATTTTAGACAGCGATTTATAGCCGCCTACACTGATCCAGACTGGAGAATACATCTATACATGTCGGCGCAATAGGGTCTGTTCAAAACAAGGGCCGATTGTGCAAGACACACAGGATGTTCTCAGAAAGAATGTATGCTTTTTGCCTCTATTATTCAGTTCTAATAGAATTCAATCCAATACTTAAACCCCGCCACACCTATCAAGGATACATGATCATCCACTATAGGAGGCTATCACATATCATAGGCAGCTAGAAACGCAATCACATCGAACATAAATGGATACTATGGAGAATATAGAAAATTCTATCACAGTCTGATTATGGAATCCCCCTTCTGAAGCAAAGAGCATGTAAAATTACAGTTCTGGATCAATCATAATGGGGATTATTAGGGATTTCCTCTCAGATGAGAGACTATAGGTTAATTTACAAGATGGTATGCAAAGGGAAGACTATTGTTACTTGTACATCATGCAGTATAGCCATGTAAGGAGGGGGAGGGAAGCTATAGGTTACATTGTACATCAGATGCAGTATAGACATGTAGGAGAGAGGCTATAGGTTACATTGTACATCAGATGCAGTATAGACATGTAGGAGGGAAGCTATAGGTTACATTGTACATCAGATGCAGTATAGACATGTAGGAGGGAAGCTATAGGTTACATTGTACATCAGATGCAGTATAGACATGTAGGAGGGAAGCTATAGGTTACATTGTACATCAGATGCAGTATAGACATGTAGGAGGGAGGCTATTGGATAGCAGAGTATGCGGTGAGTGGGTAGCCGGCATCCTCCTCTGCCCTGGTAACAGCAGCTTACCTCACAGACGAGCCATCTCTGCCTCTGCTGCAGTGTGTCAGACGAGTGTCCTCGGCTTTCTCCCTCTCGCTGGTCGTCTGCTTCGCTGCATCTACAACTGCTCCCTGCAGAAAGGATTTTAAAGCGCACAGTCAGACACCCGCTCATCAAGTTTCAGGATGCAGAAAATCTGGGATTATGGAAGCCTGTATTTGTGGGTTTGGTCTGCTCCGGAGTACATGAAGCCAATAGTATGCTGTCTTATCATGCTGGCTGGGCTGGAAGCAGAGCGCTGTACCACATGACTCTCCCCTAACAGATCTGCTGTGACTTTGCCTTTATTCATTGTGCTCTTATCTTGAAGAAACGTGTAAACAGCACAAGATCTAGAGCCAAGAAAACTTCAGGCTCTTGCAGTCACTTGTTTTACAAAGTATTACATAAATGAAAAGCCATAGACTTGAAAAATGGAAAGATTTAAGATCCTTCTTGGTTTAAAGGGAACCTGTCACCAGATTTTAACCCAATAAACTACTATCTTACTAAGAAATCCTTCCTAGAATTCCTTTTTAAGTGAAATCTCACCCTTTTACCTATATCGCCTCCGAAGTCATGTGAAATCTGCAATGAGCGGAAAAGAGCTATCTGTTCCGTGAGACGAGTCACTTTTAGAGGCTGCAGGGGCAGTCATTTCAGATGTCCCTAGTTACGGTACTCTAGTACCTAGAAACAGGATTTTGGTTTCATAATTAGGATGAACATATCATCTTCGTGATTATGTCACTTGTGTTTCTGTGATGTAGTTGAACTATGTCATTGTAAATGAAAACTACAGATAAAAATCCCATCCCAGCTATTTCTTTAAAGGAAATCTACCATCAAATTTGAACAGGCACCATGACTGTGGTAACCATTATATATTTGTTATCCATGGCTTCCTTCCCTCTAATATCAACTCTAAAATTATGCTAATGAGCATGAAGGACTCATGGGGGTGTTACCGGAGGCTCTCCGAGCTGTAGATTCACAGGCTGTTAAACTGTGCAAGAAGCACTTCCCCCTCCCACTGAGTGCTGAAATTTCCTATGCTGCAGTGAGATTATATCAGGCAGAGGAAGGTAGGAAAAGGTACTGAGGGAGCAGTGGGAGACAGTGTAATAACCTGGAAAGTTCCCAAGAACCTATCTTGCTCAATGGCATAAATTAAAACATGATTTTAGAAGGAAGGCGGCCATGGATAACACATATAAGAAAATTACCAAGGCCCTGTACCTGGATCTATGAGTAGGTGTCCCTGGTTTATCACACAAGATTTTCACAGTAGATGCCCTTTAAAAACTATCTACTGTGCCAGGAAATATTGTATATTCTTTCTGTAGATCAACAAATTTGTGCAAAAATTGGTTAAACTGAATGAACGTCTTTTTTATACTCTCTGTGTAATTATAGGTAAACATTATGTTAAACTTGAAGCTAAACTTTAGCTGTGCTCTCTGGAAAGTTGAACTTGTACCCACAAAGTACATGTTAGATTTGCAATGACCTTTCTTCATAGCCAACAGATCCTTCCCTTTATATAAACCTTTTCAATGGAAAATCCATTTTATATGTTAAAACACAAAACAATTATCACAGGAAATTTTCATTATCCAGGGAATTTATCAGAAATTTAGTGAAAACCATGGAGCATGCCAAAATACTGATCCATATGCTGAAAGGAACCTGTCAGTGCTATATTTATAGGTTTCCTCAGGAACCTGTCAGTGGTATACTTATAGGCTTCCTCAGGAACCTGTCAGTGGTATACTTATAGGCTTCCTCAGGAACCCGTCAGTGGTATACTTATAGGCTTCCTCAGGAACCCGTCAGTGGTATACTTATATGTCTCCTCAGGAACCTGTCAGTGGTATACTATAGGCGTCCTCAGGAACCTGTCAGGTGGCCGTAACTATAGGCTTCCTCAGGACCGGTCCGTGGTATTACTTATAGCATCCTCAGGAACCTGCCGTGGTATACTTATACGGCTTCCTCAGGGAACCTGTCCTGGTATACTTATAGGCTTCCTCAGGAACCTGTCATGTTGGATACTATATGCTTCCTCAGGAACCTTCGTGGTATATATAGGCTTCCTCAGAACTTCATGGATACGTGGATTCCGGACCGCGTGTATAGCTAAGGTCTTTCCTCAGGAACCTGTCCAGTGGATACGTTATAGGCTTCACTCAGGAACGCTCGTGGTATACTTATAGGCTTCCTCAGGAACCTGCCGTGGTAACTTATAGGCTCCTCAGGAAACCTGTCCGTGGTTATACTTATAGGATTCCTCAGGAACCGTTCCGGTGGTATATTATGGCTCCTCAACTGTCACGTGTTTACTTATAGGCTCAGTCTCAGGAACACTTCCGTGTATACTTATAGTCTTCCTCAGTGAACCTGCGTGGTATACTAGTAGGTTCCTCGATCCGTGGTAAATGTTCTCATAAGTGTCCGTGTCTTATGGTCTTCCTCAGGAACCTGTCACGTGGTATACTATAGGCTCCTCAGGAACCTTATGATACTCATAGTCTCCTCAGAAACCGTCAGTTTAGTTATAGCTCTAAGAATTCAGTGCGTTTAGCAGCTCTCAGGAACCAGTCAGTGTAGTAGTTATAGCTCCTCACCCAGTGTTATATAGGGCCTCTCGAACTTCAGAGAAATACCTCGGTAACCGTCTAGTTACTAATAGTTCTCGGAACCTGTGTCAGATATCTAATAGGCTTCTCAGAACGTAGTATACATATGCTTTTCAGGCACCGTGTATTATAGTATTTCCCCAGCGTAGTGGTAAAGTTCTCAGGACATTCAGGAGTATATGTTAGGCTTCCTCGGGAACATGTCAAGTGGTATAGCTAGCAGGCCTTCCTCCGGGAAACCCGTTAGTTAGAATACTTATAGGCTTCCCCAGAACTTTTGTAATCATATTATAGGCTTCCTCAGGAACCTTCAGTATATATACTAAGCTTCTTCAGGAACCTGTCAGTAGTATACTAATAGGCGCCTTCAGGAACCTGTCAGTAGTATACTAATAGCTTCTTCAGGAACTGTCATGGGTTATACGTTAAGGCTTCCTCAGACTGTACATGGTATACTTATAGGCTTTCATCAGAACCTGTCAGTGCTTACTTATAGCCTGTCTTCAGGAACCGTCAGTAGTCAATAAGAGCTTTCCTCAGGAACCTGTCAGTAGTATATAATAGGGCTTCCTCAGGAAACCGTCAGTGGGATACTAATAGGGCTTCCTCCAGAACCTGTCAGTGGTATCGATACTAATAGGTCGTCCCTGAGGAACCGTCAGTAGTTGAACTATAGGCTTCCCAGCAAATGTCAGTAGGTATACTAATGGCTTCTTCAGGAACCTGTCAGTAGTATACTATAGGTTCTTCAGGAACCGTCGTACAGTAGTATACTTATAGGCTTCCTCGGAACTGTCAGTGGTATACTATATGTCTTCCTTCAGAACCCGTTAGTAGAGGATACTTAGGCTTCCTCAGGAAATTTCAGTAATATATTTTACAGGCTGCCTCAGGAACTATCAGTCAGTAGTAACTATCGGACTTCCTCCAGACACCTGTTAGTAGCAAATATAATATTACACAATGACAGGTCCTGAGGGGCTGCTAGTATGCCACTATCCCATGCTGAGGAGCCTATACGTATTCCATGACAGGTTACCTGAGTTAGTTTAGAATATCTTGCCCTGGGATTTTGAGCAAGTGTCCCTGGTTTATTATTCTTGATTTTAATGGTAAATTTCCTTTTAATCTATGTTTTCTCTGAATGGCCACACGGCTCCATAGCAAAACAAAGTTTAAATTTTTTTTTTCTGTAACAGAATTTTCATTCTGATTTTCACTGGCAATTAATGAGCAGCAAAGAAATCAGGAAATAAGAACATGAATCAAATCACTGACATTGTTTAATTTGGAAGCTCTATTTTTATGGCGATTGGGGTGTGCCCTTTAGGACCACAAAGAGCATAATAGATGTGTGTAATAGTGGCTTAGGTGGTGCCTGTCTACAATTATGGTTTCAATTCTCATGACTGAATTATCACCACAAATTTTAATAAATTTAACCAGATGCAAAAAAAAAAAAAAAAATTAGTTACTGGCAACATTTTTCAAACAATCCAAGCAAAACAAACACTGGTGATTTCAAAGTTATTTTTACAGATAGGTCCATAAATATTTTGCACCTGCCAAAACAGTTTGGACCATGTTTACTGGTAACATATGCAAGTTATAGTTATATAATGGGCAAGGGCATAAAATCCAGAGGGCTCACATCCGGCTGTACATAAGGAACATATAACATGGAGCTGATCCTGTTGAGCGCCTTAAGGCCGCATTCACACATTGCGCTCTGGTTGTGTGTACATTGTGTATTAGAACACATTAAGACAGCTGAGGTGCCTAATTAAATGAATTACATGTGCGCTAACAAAATACAAAAGTTAACGCACACGTTAACATTGTGTTAACAAAAACGCCAATGTTAATGTTTTGGCCTTCATAGGTATAAAACAGATCATCTTAAGTTATATATTAAAAAGCGAATAAACAACTTTTCCATATATAAATTAGGTTTTAAAAGGGATAGGAAAATTAAATGTAATTTACAATCTTCAGGAAACCTACCCACTCACATGGTGCTTCTACTGCAAATGGTGAGCTGGTGCCGGCGCTATTTTCGTTATGTATGTATTTAAAAGATGTAAAGCGTTTAAACACTTAATTAATCTTTATTTACAAGTAGCTTCACCACACCATGGTTCGCACTCGGCGCACCAAGCGCGCAACCACTTCCTATTCAGGCGCGACGAAGAGGTCCGCGCTCAAGTGGTGTGCGAGTGTGAACCATGGTGTTGAACAGCTATCTTGTATATAAGTATTAATTAATCGTCTATAACACGCTTATAAATCATACAAACCGAAAATAAGGCGCTGCACCAGCTCACCCTGAACTCGTGCACGACATTTGCAGCTTATACCCTCCATCGGAAGTGGTAGGTTTCCTTTAATAAAACGCAGTCGATAAAGATTGATAAAAATCTTTACCTGTGTATAGAAGTCAGTTGTAGGAGATGACCTTGACCTCTCATGCATGTACTGTGATTTTTGAGACTGGTCGAAATCAGCATCGAGAATGTTATCAGCTGAGTGGCAGCGGCCAGAATTCTTTCTTTCTAGTGGTTTCTTTTGCTCTTTCCAAGATGCTTGGTATTCTGCAAACGTGCCCAACCTCGGAGGCTGTTGTGACGCAATATCCTCAGTGGATGTATAACTAACCGCATGATATTCATCTCTTTCATTTCTATCTTTATCAGATAACTGTTCATATCCCAGAGATGCCGCCCGAGACCTCTTCTCATACCACAATTGCGCAGGATCTTTTACATAATCTTTTACATTATGCGGCTCGTACTTGATGTTGATTTTTTCTTCGGTCACGGTGATAGGTGATGGTTTTGGAGCAACTTGAGGGTGTGTGCTTTTGCTTGTCTCTTCAAAAAACTTCCATCGATCTGCAAAAGAACCAGCAGCTCCTTGAGGGACAACTTGGTTTTGAAAATGAGAATTCTCTTCATAAATGCCAACTTCATTCATTTTCTCAGGCTCAGAATAGGACTTAAGCTTTTGTTGTGCTGTAAATCTTTTTCGGCCACCAATGCGGGATATGTTTTGAGAGTTGCTTGTTGCTGTACTTAGCTTTGGTTGAATATTATCAGAGGGGTAAGAACTGCCATCAGGAGGCATGCCAGGCTTTGAAATGTTATAACCTTGGCTTCTCCGTTCTGGAGAGAGTGAAGGATCAACAAGACTAGGTTCTAAATCTCGACGTTTGAAAGAAGTAGCCCTTAAAACTCTGGCCTGGGCTTCCTTTAAATGGTTCTTGTATGTGTTTGAAAAATTACCTTCAGAAGAAGGTGTTACGCTTTCGAGAGAATCATTGTTCCAGCTCTCAGCATTTTCACCATCATTCGATTCGGTCAATGTTGCTGTACTTTTGCTCTTCTGCAAACGGGCTCGCCTCTGTTGAATTTCGTTTCTCAAAGTTGTTGCAAACCGGTCACTTCTACGTGACTGTTTGCCTGAATCTGTGAATGGTTGTTTTTCATTTGTATCGGGGGAGCTCACAGATCGATTTCTTCCTTCCTGAGCTAGAGAGTGTAACATAGGTGTAATCTGAGGTGTTATCTTGCTCTCTTCTTCTTCACTCCATGAATAATCTTTCAGATGTGATCTGTACTTACCGCTAGAGGTGGCCCTGTTTGTAAGGTCATGTTGTGGAAAATTATGGCCATCATATTGTCCTTCAAAGTATTCACTATTTTTTTTCGATTTCATCTTTTCATTACCACTTGAAAGATTTTCTATTTTCCCTGACATTTTAGGACTATATTTCTCACAGTTTTCTAGTGAAGGCTGGTTGTTGTGCTGAGGTAGACAATAATTGGTCTTTAAGGCAGTATTGTCTTGTGAGCTAGACCTTCTTTCCATTACATCTACTTTCCCATATTCTTCTCTGTATGTGATGCTTCCCTGAGGTGGCAGTTTAGGGCCAATGCTACTCACACGGCTCTGCCCCGTATTGTCTCCTTTTACTTTAAACCCAAGATTGCTTTCAGAAGAACTGGGAATTCTTGACTGATGTGAACTGTAAGCATGAGTTGGATCCACCACCGACTCACGAGTTGGAGAATAAAAGGTCACTTGTTGAGGTTGTGCTTTAATGGAGGCCGGAGCTCTTGGGTTTTGAAAAAAAGTGCTTTCATCACTGTACTGACGCTGGTGATGGTAACTGTAAGACGGCTGTGCAAACCTAACATCCGTGGTGGACTGAGAGAGCTGCGATCGACTGGAATGAGGTGTATTGCTTTGATATTTGTCTTGATAGTTTGCAATTTGATCCAAATTGATTTCGGACTGATAAGAAGAATTGCTAATTCTTCTGACATCTGCATTGTTCCTATCTGTTCCGCGGTTATGTCTTTGCTGGTAGTCAGGAAGATCTGAATTCCATTCAAGTCTTGGATAAGACTTGTTTGCAACATTAAAGTGCTGTGTGCCTGGTAATTCTGAATGTGTATGAAGAGGTTTATCATGGGTTTTAGCAATGGCATAACTATCACTGCGGAGTGGGGGTGGAGGAGGAGGAGGTGATGACGGTGTTCTTTTCTTATCAGGAACATGCCAAACTGGTCCAAAACTTGATCGTACAGAATGTTTTGTATCTCCATTATCATCCACTCTTTGAGCCTTGTTTGCCTCGTAGAATGTAGAGGGAGACTGATATTCCTGTTTATCGTCTGTTCCCTTGGTTTCGAGTTGACCAGGCTTTCCAGGTCCTTGATTTGTACTGTCCCATTCATTAATTTTATACAATATATTTTCGGTTGAAGCTGATCCACTTTTAGAAAGAGCATGTTCTGGAGTGATAAAGCTAGTAGAGAAAGAGCCATATGCGGAATCTCTCTTACAGTGGTTACCTATATTTTCTATGCTGTTATTAGATTTGGCAGATGATATCCTGCCAAAATGGTAGGTTTGGTCAATACTGTCCATGCTCCCCACTGAACTAAAATGTCCAGAAGTTCTATGCAAGCTGGTTTGGTCCCAAGAATTTGTTAAGTCATGAGATGATGAGCTATGGAGAAAACAAAAAATATATAATTATTTACGGTCTTACTAATAGGTTTTATGAATTAACATATAACCACCTTGTAGATCTGATAAATGCTATGGCCAGTCAGTCAGTGTTTGTTTCATTGACGCAATATATTACAACGCATGCTTGGTCCTAAATTAGGCTTAATTTAACAGTACACTTTAAATCACCAAGATGATATTAGATTTTAAAGCCAATTAATGATCTATCTTTGCAAATGACTGATTACTTTAATAAAGCTTAAATCTGATGTACATAACTACTTAATAAAGCTTTGCAGACAACTAGTGAAGGGGCAGCATTTTATAGAAAATAGGGAAAAGGTTATACTGAACCCCTTCACAGAGCGTCCCTGGAAACACTCCATTCTCTGATGCTTTTTCTCAGGATGTTGATTGCACACATGACGTCAGGGCCAGTTCATGGACCCAGTCCTGACTGTTGAGGTCACAGATGCCTAGGACGTTCTCTGGTGGAGGGAGTATAACATTTTCTTCCATTTCCCCAACACTCATTAGGTTTGGGGACCACCTTAGAAAAGAGTAACTGGAACTATTCCTGGGCTAGGTCCTCTAATAGGGTTTTCAGTGAACCTGAAAAACCCTCTTAAAGGGGTGGTCCACAACTTTAAGGGTGTGGTGCATGTACTGTGAGTCATCAAGCATCACCACACTGCAAAAGATAGGACTGGTTGTTTGCAACCTCTTGCGCCATAGTTTGGGAAAAAGTCATTGCCTATGCACTTTAGCTCTTCCACATTTCCTCTCTATTGGTGATGTACAAATTCATAAAGCTCTGTCTATGCCTAGGAACTTGTAAATGTCACCTGTTTCTACTCTTCTGAATCCTTAAATGCATCTGGAGGATATATTACTATTACGTCTCACTTGCTGGCTGCCTTTTTGCGCCTTTTAAGCTGAATTCCACTGTTGTGCAACTTTTTAAGCAAAATGCACAGCTGTACGACTTTTCAGTAAAGGTTACATGGTCGTTTATGGTCATGTTATGATGCATTTTCCTGCCTAGCAAATAGAGCCAGCAAGCCACATAGAATAGTCTGCAATTCACCGGGCCAGGACCAGGCATTGTCCACAATTAATGAGAAGCGCAATTGCACTTGGTATCAAGGTAGTTGTCTGGGATGGGTAATGGATCACATGATCGGCATATGATCTCACCTAGTTCTCACTATTCCTGAAGGAAATATTATAAGCCTCATGGCCAGGGCCTCAACGGCCTTTGCAAATAAAAAGGGGACAATAAGCTGCCCTGAATGGATCCACTGTGTAGGTGAAACATGGAGGATAATTTACCCTTAAAGGGGTTTACCCATGAAAGAAAATTCTCAAATTCCCCTGGTGATTTTTACACAATAAAGATCATTTTACTTCATGATCCCTGTAGTGCTATGAGATGCTGTGTGCTGAAAATATGGTTAGATTATCAGTCCCAGTTTATACTATTTATAGGTTTATAGTTTTTGCTATAACAGCCATGACATACACTATCAGCTCTGCTATATGCCTCCTTCTCCCTCCCCTGGATAAAGAACTTCTCTGTCTGTAGCTTGTGGCTTTACTCTCATCAAGTCTGTGTGTGTGTGAGAGTGTGTGTGTGAGCTCGTCCTGGAATGCAAGGGTGGGGGTAGAGGCAGAGAACGGCTCAGTGCAGCATCAGACAGGAGAACAGTCTGTCTGACGACCCTAAAGTCAGAAGTTGCAGGGCAACAATTTGTGTAGACCAGGACTGTATTTTTGTTCATAACATTGAATTATAGAATGTGTTATTTTGTTAACCTGAGTACATTTAAGAATCTTGTCTTCATGGGTATATCCCTTTAATCAGTAACTTTCTATTAGGTGTAGACTACGGGATGCTGATCCATCTACAGAATTTTGGGCCAACTATCTGCAGTGAATGACAGACTGCTATTTATATGTGCATACACAGCTAACTCTTGTGCAATGTACTAATGTTTACACATTTTAGATCTACAGAATATTTACTGTATGCTATTTTAAGAAATCATGACATTGTATATATTACGATAAAAAGGTTACCTGGAATGATACCTGTTACCCCAGGTAGGGTTAAAACTTGTATTTGCAAACTGTGCAGTCTCCATTGGGTTTTCTATAAATTTTGTCGAGTGCCAGGAATGAGGTCTATAAGCAATGTCATTTTTTCTGAAGGAAAAAAAAAAAATCAGACAGAAAGATCTTAGTAATATAATAATATTTACATCATACAATCTCATAGAAATAAAAACTTAAAGGGAACCTACCACCACGATTCTACCTATAAAGGTAGATCGGGTGGTAGGTGGATGTAAGGGACGTGAGGATAGCTCTTTTTAGAGCTAATCCTCACGTCCCCGCTAACTTTTGGTAAACTTTATTCCCCTAATATGTACATTTACTTATGCGACTACTGGGGCGTGGAGTAGCCGAGCACGAGGCTACACAACGCGGCTACTCCACACCGCAGTAGCCACATTACTACTCCTACCCTGTTGTGTGCAGCGCGCAGCTCCTCGTAGCTGCACGCCCTTGTCTGACAAGCCGGCTACTGCGCATGCACTGTAGCTCCGGCCATGGAGTTGTGGCTGCCCAGCCGCGGGCCTGCGTTCTGCGCATGCGTGTCTGACGACAGGGTAGGAGGAGTAACGTGGTTACTGGGGTGTGGAGTAGCCTATATAGGTAGAATCGTGGTGGTAGGTTCCCTTTAATTGCAGAACAAAATGCTAGTCGGCTCTCCCGAATCCTCATTAATGGAAATACAGTGAAATGCTTTGTGTGGCCTGGATCTCAGAGTATTTCCTAGGTGTCGAGAGCAGGGTCTCAAGCAGCAGGGTCAGAGGAAGCATCGACTGGGGAGTTGGGTCATATATTAGAGGGTAGTAATGTTCTATGAAGGACCCATTTACAGCTATCTGTATTGCCTGGATAAAACCCTTTAACTACATACATAAATTATAATTTCCACAGTCACTGTGCCTGGATCTATGAGTAAAACACATCCGTTTTTGGCTGTTTACTATGTGTTTGGCTGCTTTGAACCTTTTTATCTTAATCTTAAGCGTTTTATAGCATGCGTTTTTAAAATGCATCCGTTTTTGACTGCATTTTTAAACGGACTGAAAATGCATGATTTAAAACGGTCCAAGTGTGGCATCACCCTAAGGTGCTCTGCTAATTCCCCCAAAGCACTCCAAGGCCTAATATGCATATTTCTCAATTTAAACTGTTGCCATGAAAGGAACAGCTGGAAAACAAAAAAAAAAAGGTATTAGTGGCATGTCTGAGACTCTGAGCATAGTCCTATGTAACATAGCAGTTTGGGTACATAAATCATGGTGATGGATTACATTTGAAGCAATGTTGTGGACTCTTGAGCTGTTACTGAAGTATGAGAGTATTTTCAGGATCTTTTTAGGAAGGTTAATGACTACTTATTTCTGAACGAACAAAATTTCCATAGTCTAACGGTATTTACACTTCCCTAGGAGTCCATTTTTGTTGCTTTACCCATTTTATGTCAATGTTCAGGAGAACACTAGTAGTTTATTAAAACAATAACGAAACAATAACAAATCTAACAAGTCACAATATAAGATTCCATATGAATCCATACCCTTTGAAGTAGAATTCTCCATGATTCTATTTTATTTGTTTCATAGATTTTGCCTCGGTGATGCATCTCCTTTAGCTAGATAGTGATTTAGGTGACACAGTACCACCAGAGTAATTCAACAGCTCCATACTACTAGTTGCGCCAAAAGAAAACACCGCAAACATAGGAAGGATATGTCAGGTTCTACACGTTGGTTTTCTGGCCTAAAATGTTGTAAATGAGGCTTGCAGCTTTGTGTTTTTGTTTGTGCAAAATAGTTGTGCATTTTCATACCGCTGACTCTTTTGTATAAAAGTAAATGGAGCATACTTGGGTGGGAACAGGGTCTCACACTCAAATAAAGCATTTTAAATTGCACCAAACAAACAAAAAAAAAAAATTAATGCACCAAAATGTACAAGAGGTTGTACACTGGGGTGTGTGTCCTGAAACAGGATCGGTTCTTCCTTTATCTTTTAAAAGAGCCCTTTCGCCAAAACGAGGCTTTTAAAACTATGCAAATGAACTGCCATCTTCTAATTAGGACTACACACTGCAGTAACGCCGAACAGAGGTGTAAATAATTAGCAGCGGACGTCTCAGGAAAAGTGCTTCTGTGCTGTATACAGGAGTCTCTGAGGCTCATTTGCATAATTTAAAAGATGATTTTCTCCAAAACTATGCTATTAGAAGATATAGAAAAAACAGATCCTGTTTTAGGAGGCACACACCAGCGTGTAAATGTGCTTGGAGCAAGATACTGAATCAGTGTGGTAGATTTCCTTAAATGTGGGTGCAAATCTTCATAAATTGGGAACTATTCTTCCAGAAGGACATTTTACCAGTCCAGTGTATTCACGAGCAGAGTGTTCTTTGGTGCATTGACTGACTAGTTGCTGATATGGTTAGTAAGTTCAAACCTTAAAGAAGCCTATAACCCTACTATGAATGAAGAGGCTATAGAAGCCATTTGTCTCCGATACTGACAGTATAATAAATTGACTATTATGAAGAGCTCTTGCACTGCACCAAAAATTCAGATTTTTTTAAATTGATTTTGGATCACAGAAGGGAAGACCTTCATTTGCAACTCAATTTTCTTTTAGAATAAATTTTCTTTTTTTGGAAAGGCAAGAGAGAACAAAAATCTTACATAACATATTTTAATGTTTTAAGGTCAATATATATCCATTCTGTGTGTGACCCTCATACAAACCAGTTTTAGAAAGACTTGGCATCAAAAGAATCCAGTGAAAGATGAAAATGATAACATGTTACATTCTGCATAGAAATCTAGCACTATAGACTGCTGTAAGCATCACATACACGGTCACTATCTAGATTGATCAGGTATAATATAAAAGATGCATCTAAAATGTATAAAACAAAGCACAGACAGAGGTTGGGGATGGGTGGCCACAAGTCTATGAGGTATCACTATGAAAACACTAGTAAACCATGGTGGCACAACAGGTACACTACAGAGGACATCAATACTGTACCTCATGGAACTTCTCAAGATGTTCATGAGAAAACTCCTGGCCATAAGAAGATCTTTATCTGATGGCATGTTCCGTGTTATAATATTCACCATTACGTGCCTCTTCCTGTGCAGCCAAGCAATAAAGGGGACAAGCCAGTTTGAGATGTGGAACCATTCAGAAAAAATGAAATGAAGTATCCAAAACTGGACATAGTAAAGGTTATATACCATCTTGTATAGAAGACATTCCACAGATACTACTGTAAGTGATTCCTTTGCCAGACTCCACAGTCCTGATTTCCTGGTCACTCTAGCAGGAAGAAGATCAGGGGAGCCCTAGCCCACCACATGCGCCTGATGTCCAGGTTATAATCAGGCGATTATGACCTTAATGAAATTAACAGCCATTGGTTGTTTTAACCCCATGTGTGTTAGGATGACACTACCCCAGATGAAGGCAGTGTTCCGAAACTCTCGTGGGGTGTTAGTCATCCTGGCAGAGACAAGGTTTGCGGTGTGCAGGTAAAATGCACTAAGTGCTCCTTTATGGTCTTGTATATTGCACATATAGAAAGGGGTAGACTGTCTTTCCCTCTCTACCTGAGTAACATATTTTTTGGCACTTTAAAGATATGGGATGATACAGCAATAGAGGATATAGCAATAGAGGATATGCACTGAGCACTTTATTATATTAATTACTAGCAAGAGACCTTAGGAGTTATTGACATGTTGTTAAAGGTAGTGCTGACACGATGTAAGGTATTCGATTCTGTGACTGTAAATGCCTGTTTTCCTGCCAGCCCTCCCTGATGTTGTTGTGTGTCCCTCCAGTACAGTGTATTTGTCCCAACAATTATCTGTATTGTATTTTTTTAACATAATAAAAATTTTGATGCTTTTTAATGGAAAAAAAAAGTGGTTGTTGAAGTCTGGCTGTTTTCTGTGTAGGATGTTCACAGTTGTAAGATGAGAGCAGTCA
This sequence comes from Engystomops pustulosus, assembly GCA_019512145.1. NCBI lineage: Eukaryota > Metazoa > Chordata > Amphibia > Anura > Leptodactylidae > Engystomops > Engystomops pustulosus. Next base: position 212,125,741 of record CM033642.1, read on the forward strand.
TTCCCTCCTAGTGCCTTGTTCCTCTGATCTTCACAACTAAGCATGTACATAAAGTGCAGCACAATTTCATCTAAACTAAAAGCCTAGAAGAGGATTCACAACCCCAAGCCAACATGTCGAGCCTCAATTTGCAGCCCACACACTGCAGACAGTCCAATGAGTGCTTCCATAACTGATGGAAACGTTCATTGGTGGGTTGGATGTAGCTGAGAAGTACTCACTGCTCCTTTCCTGCTGCTCCGCTCTGTGTCCTGACTCCTGGACCACAGGAGTGGTAAGTACTTGTCAGCTGTACTGCACTGCTCCTGGGTCCTCTCCTGCTCCTGGCACAATTCTGCTCTGGGTCCTGATGTTGGCAAATACAATCAGCGCAGGACACACAGAAGAGCAGCGAATGGAGGAGAGAAGAAGCTGCTGTGTGCTGCAGAAGGAGAAAGAGAGCAAGTAAAGGAGAGGATGTTTTTTTTTTTATTTTTAGGCAAATCTCCTCTCCTCAGATGTTATATTTAGTTTCAAAACACAATGAAAACTCTGATGTGAATACAGCCTGTGGATCCAATGTGAACTCATCCACACCGGTGCTCAGCCACTCTGAGGCAGCGTTCACTTGTTACCAAACACATAAGTGGTCGTGCTGAGCCCCACCCCATCTGTCTGGATTGAGTTTTGAAACGTAACCCAGATGGAACGTGTGAACACTGCCTAATAGAAGCCCCGGTTTCCTAACCATCAATGTTTATCTGGTGATGGTCCAAGTTCTGGGACCCCTTTCATCATCAAACCAAAAGTACTATGGAGGTGCCAACACCAGAAACCTCTTATTAATATCATGGTGGCAGGATACTTTGGGTTATTTCACCTATAACGTGTGAAGAAGAAATTAAAAACCTGTGAAACATGCGCTTGGACCCTACACCGCCATGTGACCATGTCTAATACTGAACAGATGTGGTAATACCTGTAAGATCTGTATCAGCATTGGGTGGCTAGATAAAGGTATAGTATAACTAGTGATAGTGCATTTACTCACATCCTTCAGCTGCCAGAGGTCATGAGGCATGCTGGGAATAGTTATTCTACTACTGATGAGCAAGAATGTGAATACAGGGCAATATACTCCAAAAACCAGTGACTTGATGCAATACTGAAGAACAGAAAGTGCTGGCTAAGTAACAGAAGAAACACACAATAGAGCTATTGTCTTGGGGTCCACAAGACCTTACAGAAAGTTGTGGTGTAACTGTAGTGAGCAGCCCTTTATAATTGCTTCCTCTTTCTCTGCCCTGAGGTAGGGGGAAAGGTCTGCACACCAATTTGTTCTAGTATGTGTTCTCCAATAAAACGCTGCCACCTTGTGGTCTACGGTGAGAATTACAAAACATTCTTAATGCAATTTTTATAGAAAGTGTGTAGAGAAACAAGTCAAAGGCCATGAAGTATCACTAACATGTGTGGTGTATTCACAGGTGCCTGGGGCCGGGGTGAGTGCACCCAGAGGAACAACCGGGGTAGCATCTGAACGCTCATAGGCAGATTTAGAATAGGTTAAGCAGCCACTATGGCATTTAAAATAGCAGCCACTTGGCATGTACTAGGATCTGGCTGCACATGTACTATGATAAGAAAATAAAACTTATAACATCTAGTTAAACTCAATCCGAACAGATTTCCATAAAGCCACTATGGAAATTTATGTATTTATGTGTACATATGACTTAAGATTTATTGCAAAACAAGTTTTCTATAACACACAATCCTGCTGATACTATGCTTGTGTTTGCTCATTTTATTAAGTCTGAAAAAACCCTATAAAGCCATTTTGTTTAAGATAAAAAAAACACAACAAACCTATACTTGAAATACTAGTCAATGAAAACCGTTTTGGAGGACTTCTCTTTTATTAGCTCATTTTCTCTGCAGGACAAATGCATGACTTGTAATCACAGATTTTCCATAATGTATTGAAGTTTGAAGGTTTTCACTGGGGTCTCACCAGCCAGAAAGCACTTCTCATGCCTGTGATCACAGACTGATCATGGATAAATGGAAACCCAGACAAAAGGATGTATTGCCAATTATCAAAACAGGTAACAAAATGTATCACAATTTTATATTTCTGATATAAAAATCTACCATCAAAATCCATCATGATAAACCAGACGCTTACTCATAGATCCAGGCACTGTGACAATGCTAATCTTCTTAGGTTTGTTATACATGGCCTCCTTCCTTCTATAATAAAACTTTTGTACTAATACTTTTATACTCACTAATGAGCCTGCAAGGGCTCTGAGGGCGTTACCAGAGCCTGTCAGTCCTATAGCTGCTCATGTTGTTACAATGAGCAAAACATGTTTCACCGTCCCCCTGCTCTTGCTCCTTTTGCATGTATAATCTAGCAGCAGCAGGAAGTGCAGGGGGAGGTAGGACTTGCTCATTGTAACAGCACGTGAAGCTGCAGCACCGAGGGGTGCTGGAAACTCCCTTCAGGTTTATTAGAACATAAAAGCTATTTTTAGAAGAAAAGAGGGTATGGATAACAAATATAAGTAGATTATTAAAGTCACTGTCAACAGATCTGTGGTTCGATTTTTGTGACCCGTTTGTGATTATTGTGTAAACAATAAAGCCTGCCCGAGTCACAAACACAGCCATGTTGTGGCCTAGGCTCGTGCATGGGGATGTCTAAATCATTGCCATATAGGAGCCCACTGAAATGCATTTGTATATGTGCTACTGTGCATGAGGGCTAAAAGTTAGCTGGTCTACATACATCCAAACAGAGTGCCGTCAATCACTATATATACATCCATCACTCTGAGGGAGGGAAAGGAATTGCTTCATAATAAACCTGATGCTATAAATATCCAGCTACACCCAAATCACCATTTTCCATCTCGTTCCCCGAGGCCTTAGAGTTGCAGTGGAAGAGCTGGAAGTTCTCCCAGTTATTCGTGGAGCTTCCATTTAAATCTCACCATCAAAAAAAAAAAGTTTTTGACTGTTGATTGACAGCAGTAATGAGGTATAGAAAATCCACACATAATATACAGGGTGTGAAGATACCCTTACGGTCTTGTTAAGGAATAGGGTGGTAAAAAAATAAATAAATGTGGAATAGGATTTACAAATCTGCAGGGAAAAATCAAAGATATTGGTTACTTAAGGTGTTAAAGCCAAAGCAGCTGTCCCATCTGCTTATACCTAGACCAGAGGAATGCTGATTTATGGCCACCATAACATATAGTCCACACATCACAATTGTTTTCTAACCAGAGCCAAAGTAACTTGAGTAAATGTATAACCAAGATGAGTCTATAGAACACTGTCCTAAGACAAAGCTGGAAGACGAAATATTTCGGGGAACAGAGCTACTAACACAAGAATCTACTGCACTCAAGAAACTATTCCAAAAATGTTATTGTACCTGGTCAGATCATGTGCCCTCCACGGACTTTATCTTGTGTAGATTCTCCCCGGGGACAAAGTGTTAATCCGGCCTTTTCTTGCCTTGTTTCAATGAATTATAATGTGGGTTACACATTGGCAGCCGAGTGGAAAGAGAACACATTGATAACTGTACAATCAAAGGGCCAGGAATGTAACATGGAGAACATTCCTGCTGAAGACAAGAAAAACTAAGGGCTTCTTCAGTCCTGCCAAGGAAAACACAATCTGAAATATTTCAGAGCTATTTGAAATGTGACCTAAACGCCAGCAGATGGCCGAGAAGCCGCTTCATTTATTGCATTAGACTAGTAATCCCTAACCGGGGGCTTATCAGACCTAGCAGTACTACAATTCCAGCACATACTGACAGTCTGAATACAGATCTGATCTGTGGCTCATCACTATTTATAGGGAATGAGGCGAAGCTGCAATAGTTTATGGCTAAAGTTTTTTTTTGTTCCATCTACCACAAGATAGAAGATAAGTGTCTGGACGTTGCTGGAACACATATGTTGATCCCAGCGTCCATTTACATTTAGTTGGCTGCTGTATATAACGCACTGGAAGTGCCATAGATGTAAATCGGTGGTTATTTAAGGTTGCACTGGAGGCAGCCCATTTCTTTTCCCATTATAAAAAACAGATTTGCAAATTCTCTGCCAAAAAAGGTCAGTGGATCATGCATGGCCTTAAAGGGATTGTCCAAGCAAATGCTTACATTGTTTATGTAAAAGTCAGAAAGATTTTATACCCTAGGCTGCATTTATGCTAACATATGGGTGACGTATGTACAGCCGTCCACTATAGTCAGCAATGGGTGGCACCGTATCGCTCAGTAAATGGGGAAAGGTAGGACATGTCCTATCTTTCTTCGTGTGCTCAGCCGTGCATCTCTATGGAGAGGGGTCGCCCCTCCTACTCTCCAGCGCGCTGGACGTATGCCCATCCTCTACGACCAGGCGGGCATACGTTCGTGTAAATGCAGCCTAACTCCCTCTCTGGCGCTGCTGTCGAGCCCGGCTCAAATCGCTAAACACAATTTTCTGTAGGTATATAAAGGCTCGTATGTCACATCAAATCAACAGCGTACACTCAGAGCCGCAGCCCACCGTGGATGGGTGTAACCGCTTATCCTCTGTATAGCAACAAAGATGGGAGAGAACTGGAGCAAAAAGCGAGTGGGTGGCAGGTACAACTTTTATCTTCCTTTTAAACAAGCTTTGCAGGTGAACCCTTTAAGGACTCCATACCACTTTAAAGCAGAAATGTTCTGAAAGGCCTCTTTATAAGGAGCCAGCATCCCATATAAGTGATAATAAGTACCTATACAGCACAACACAATGGTAACCATATGGGCTCTCTTATGATATAGCAGGTCTTATGCATGAGGCTACTGAGTGCATGGATCAAAGGCAATGTAATCTGAAAATTTTGTGAAAAAAATCTTTTTTTGACACATAGAATGTCAGATGTTAGAACTTGCCCAAATTCTTTGTGATTGGTAGGTGATCAAATACCTATTTATTGTAAATTAATCATGTGATTTAATGGATTTTCTTTAGATTGAGCCTCTGACTGTTGAAGTGACCTACAATAAATGACAGACTTCTCCATTCTCTGTATGGGGGGCTTGTATAATGGGCATGTTTATCATATACTTGTTGTCCCCACTGTGAGATGAAAATCAGACAGGATGGACGTATATTAGAATGATACCATATGGGTTACAGATTACATCAGTACCATTCCTATAACAAAGGACATGCTCCAATGTGGGCCTTATTACCTGAACATTACCCGAGGAGATAACATTTCAGGATGTTTCCCATGTCACTTAAGATACCTGCATAGGTTAAGATTAGGTAACAAACTCTACATATGGTAAGTAGTGGTGATAAGTGAGGTCAACAAATGTACACCACTAACTACCCCGTCACTTCATGACTAGCGACTATGTTTGAAGTTGTATATTGCCTTACCCTAAACTATTGTATCGCCATCTGTCATGTTATACAAAGAGAGGATCCCTGCTGTGTATTCAGCTGCTCCTGAGCGGCCATCCAGTGTAAATACAAGACACTTATCCCTCAGACCAGATACGTTTCGGTTACACTGGTCCCAGGCACACGTTACCACTTAAAGTATGTGATACTGGTGAACATTTATCAGAATATTTGATAGAGCAAAAAAAGTTTTATTGACGTTACACAAAACAAATTGTAAATTTGGTATGAGGGGTCTCACACTATCCGCCATCAGCCTACGATCACAAAGTGTGCAGAGTACTGTGTGGGCTGACCACACTCCTGGGGACGGGATACCCTGCATCATATCCATCTATGATGCAAGGAGTCCCTGCTTCACCTGCAGCTACAGCAGTGCAGTATTGTAACTTAACGGAAATTTACCATTTGACTTGATGCATTATGAAGCAAACCTACCTTGAGAATACTGTAGCTACACTGATGCAGGATCATATCTTGTTTAATCCCTGTGCTGAGTGGTTTTGCTTAAAAAAAATATATAAAATTATGATAATGAAGCGGTCTCGCTCCTGTGCCTGGGCTTCTCCTTTCATATTAGTTATGCACTGCTCAGAGGATGATATAATCACCGTTCTTCCTGCCAGGCAGAATAATCAATCTCTGAACCATCCTCCCAGCTGCTGTTTATGAGTGATACAGCTCAGATTGATTAGTCCCGTCTTGGCTGTTCAGAATGCTCCGTCCATGTGTAATGTGTGTACTGTGGATCCAGCTTTCCCAAGGTACTGAATTTTATAATGGTTTTTTTCAGCAAAACCACTCAGCACAGGGATTAAACAAAATATGATTCATAATGCATCAAATCAAATGGGAGGTTTTCTTTAAGGACACCAGACCACTAGTTACTGATGGACCTTTTTGCCCCCTGGTGATGCTCTCTGGATGCCGATTATTTACAGAATTTTAATCCAAGGCTGCAACGATCGACTGTATCATAGGGCGGCACGGTGGCTGAGTAGCACTTCTGCCTTGCAGCACTGGAGTCCTGGGTTCTAATCCCACCCAGGTCAACATCTGCAAAGAGTTTGTATGTTCTCTCCGTGTTTGCGTGGGTTTCCTCTGGGTACTTCGGTTTACTCCCACACTCCAAAACATACTGGTAGGGACCGCATGTTTTGTGCAGCGCTGCGTAATCTGTGTGCGCTTTATAAATAAAGAATTATTATTATTATCAAGTGATCCCCTGGTCAAACATCGTAAAGTAATCCCTGGTGAACTAAAATTTTATTTTTCTGGAATAATATTTACAAAAAATTCCAGTTCCGACCTGCATACAAATTCAACTTAAGTAAAAACACATAGAACCAATCCTTTATGTAGCTTGGGGACAGCCTGTACAATGTTAAGCGAAGAAGCAGAGGCTCCTTGCATTATACAGCAATATACTACAAGGATTCCCTCCCCTGCAGTGTAGTCGGCCCAGGGACACTCTGCTCGGTTCATGATCACAGGCAGATGACGGATAGTGTGAAACTGCCCTTTAAAGGAAAATACCTCCAAAATCAAGAATCCTAAACCAGATCCAGGCACTGTGGCTGTGGTAATATTTTTTAATTTGTTATCCATGACCTACTTCCTTTGAAAATCAACTTTAACAATTATGCGAATGAGCTTCAGGGGCTACCCTAGCCGCTCTGTTATCTGGCTTTACAGGCTGTTACACAGTTTCAGCCTACCCCAAACCCTTGTGCAGTTAGAAGGAAGAGGTTAAAAACCATGGCTGCTTTCTTCCAAAAACAGTGCCACATCCTAGCATTCTGGTGCTGTTGCGAATCAGCTGCATAGAGATGAATGGAGCTAAAACCATGGTCAATTGTTGCACTGTTTTTGGAACAATCCCTTTAAGGTACGGTTGCATGAGGTTTTTCACATGGAATCACACTTTGTTTTAGAAAATCCAAATGGAGCCTGTGGTTTGTTAAAATCCTCTAGGCAGAAAAAGGCTCAGTCTTGGCACCGAGAACAAAACTAACAAATCCTGACCTCAGTGATGCTGAAGTGTATAATATTCTTGTAGACAAAAACTCTGGAACTCAAATAGAAATGGGATCAATGCATATGAGGACAGAACCCAAAGCTCTGACTAATGCCTCATGCAGACTATTGTGAAATGGGGACGTGAGCTTGCCATTTTTCCAGCAGCTAGCACATGTCCCCGGGACCTATTGTTGGCAGATTTTGCATCTCAGACAGTAGTTTTCTATTGTCATCAGTGTGCGAGAAGCACACACCCAAAGATGACAGATGAGCCGCAAACAATGGACACTAAGAGGAGTCTACAAACTTCCCCAACACTGTGGGTTCCAAAAACATCCTCATCACTTTCATTATACATTCTCTGAGAAATCCTCATTTTAATCCATATGTTAATAAGGCAGGTGCATTAAGGTCATGTCCTTAAAGGCCATAACACTTTCTGCCTGGACCATTACCCTTTCCATCAAATTTTGTGAAAAGCACAGGGCAACATGGGGTGACACTGGAAGGAGAGGGAAATAATTTAGGGTGGAACATCAGTGCTCAGAGTGCCAAGGACATTATTCTGCATGTTAATCAGGCAGTTACAACTAGGAATATCTTGGATATGGCAAACTAGATAGAAATAGTAAAGGAATGGTTTGAAACCACACTGCATTTCACACATTGCCAGCAGACAACTCCCTGAAAACTAAAAGGTTTTTTTTTTTACACTTAAAGGGTTTATTCACTTTCAGCAAATATTCAATATTGTTTGTATAAGGAAAAGTTATTCAATTTTCCATTATACTTTCTGTATCCATTCCTCACCACTGTCAATATCTCTGCTTGCTGTCATTCTTTAGGAAGGTTCATGTTGCTTCCAATGGATAGAGATCTCTCCATGTTGTTGTGATGGACACGTTATCACAGAACGTAATCAGAGCCGTAACGATGATTATTATAAAGATGCTTGCACCTGTGTGACATCACATGACCTGGACAGATTTCTATCCACTGGAAGTAAACCTAGAAGTTTTGTACAGAAAGACAACAAGGAGAGATTTAGAAAACAATGAGGAATTGATACAGAAAGTTCTGCATACAGGCAGTCCCCGGGTTACATACATGATGGGTTCTGTAGGTTTGATTTTAAGTTGAATTTGTATGCAAGTCGGAACTGTATATTTTATAATTGTAACCCCAGCCAAATTTTTTTTTGGTCTCTGTGTTGGGTTGTCATCAGAACCAGGATTAACAATAAAGCTTCATTACAGACACCTGTGATAACTGTTATAGCTGTTTATTGTAGCCTAGGGCTAAAGTACAGCAAATTACCAAGATCCAGGTAATTTGTAGGTCGTTTGTAACTAGGGGTCGTCTGGAGTAGGGGACCACCTGTATTGGAAATTCGCGTAACTTTTCCTTTGAGCAAATAATTGATATATTTGTAAAAGTGGACAACCCCTTTAACATTTTGCTATAATTCCTTAAAGGGGTTGTCCGAGTTTTGAAAAAAAAATGTATGTGGCCGGGAGCGGGCTGCCTAAAACAATAAAGCTGTACTTACCTTCCGGTGCCCTCCGGTATCCAGCGCTGCTGTCGCTCCGGTCCGGGCACCATGTAAACAAACATGGCCGCCAGAGCAGCGCTGGATTCAGCTTCCGGCCGGACCCGACAACCTTCCAGCCCCCATACACAATACTGTGTATAGGGACGGATAGGCGTACCCGGCCACGGCCGGCAGCTGAGTTGGATACCGGAGGGCACCGGAAGGTAAGTACAGCTTTATTGTTTTAGGCAGCCCGCTCCCGGCCACATACATTTTTTTTTTTTTTTAACTCGGACAACCCCTTTAATTGCAACCAGCCACATTTACTGTAAATTGTATGAAATGCTGATGTGAAACACAGAATGTGTAAACCTGTGTTAAATTCATACTGAATAAAAAAAAAAAGCTAATATAGAAAACCATACATAAGCATATGTTAAACAGAGAGTGGAGCCTCCCAGCACCGCTACCAGGTGAGCTTGGTGTTTGTACTACCAGCCTGTGCCAACACCAACACAGAGGAATGTGCAGCTGGGCATTTACTGCACACAAAGTCATTCACAGCCTCCAGATGGGCACATAACATGTGCTCAAGTACAGGAGAGCCCACAACATGTGCCCTATTGTCAGGCGCCATGAAGTTCCCCGTGTCTTTCTATAATCATTCACTGAAAAATTGGTGACATTCATCTGATGTATTATTCTCTATGATATGTAAAAATAAAAATGTAGCAGCAGATGATTAGGTTTTCCCTCCATTTACTACATGTATTATGTTGTGCAATCTGGACAGAACCTTCTGCTTTCAGCTCCATGCGGAGAACAAGTTGTAGCTTCAGACTGAATGCAGTGCGGGGCGAGTGTTGGACCCTCACAATCAGAGGCAAAAGAGGATCAAAGTACAATTAGAGGGCAGCATCTAACAGTATATTTAGGCTATGTGGCACAGTTTGTACCCTATTTTGTCACTTTTTGTGACACAAAGTGCATAGATGCAAAAAGCGATAAAAAAAGAAAAACAAAACAAATCAAAAGTATCCACACTGAAAACGTGTGCGTTTTTGCAGGTCTACCATGTAAGCAGCTGTATTAACCTTTTCACAGCTGCTTACAATTCCAGAAATTAAGAAAACATGTTTAAAACCAGCTAAACATGCACAAATACATGTTTTCAGTGTGTTTGAAAAATGCATCAAGAACGGACCAAAAACACCCCAAGGAAGCACCGTGTGACAACACCTTCATTGGCATAGGAGTTCTTTTTATGCCATTTAATTGAGGTCGGGTCTGACGCCATCTTTGTCGGCTTAATAGAGAGTGACTGAGGAAAACACTGACCGGCCATTCAGGTGACAGGCCTATGGGCCCAACCCACAGCGATGAGACACTAACAACCAACTCTGCAGGATACATCATGGGATTGACAGTTGTGGCACCTGAATGATGTTCACATCTATATATTTATACAGTAATTACATTATTCTTACAACTAATACTATAAACTACTAACTACTTTTTGCAGACATACAGGTCAGCAGCGGTTCACATACTAGTGACCTATGGACCAAGGATGAATTGTTTACAGCCCAAGAACGAGACATTTCAGTGCAGGTAGCCAAACACTGAAGGCTGCTATAAAAATAGGTTTTCCCATTCCAGAAATTTGCACCAAATGATACAATTGCTGAAAACATACAGACCATCCCAGCACCACGTGACATAAAGCAGAATACAACAAATAAGAACATACATACCGTATACACCCAAAAGTCAAACATAAAGCGCCTCAGTCCTCGCGATCACCAGACAAGGGCACTGTGACGCCTCCATTATTCACTGTGTAAGAAGCCCGGAGGATGCTACACACATACTGCTGCTTACAGCATGGGACTAGTTATGAAACTCCCGGCCCCAGAGAGCAGCTCTGCTCCTAGCTTGACAATGGAACATTCCATTTACCTTCTCCAGATGGGAAGGGGGGGCCGGACAAGGACCTGTGAATTCCCCATGTGAACAAAGAATTTTAAGAGCAGTGAAACTACTTTAGTGCATAGCAATGCAGCTCCATTTGTGGCCCTGTGACAACTGTTGCTCCAAAAAGTGACCCATCATTGTTTATCCTAATGAAGCTGCTAAAAGCAAAGGATGACAAAGCACACCCCCTGCTGGTGCGTGAACTCACGGGAGCCCCCTCCTCCCTGCTAATCCGGACCATTGTCTAAGCTTAAAGGATATAATTAGCCTAACAAAGCAGAGCGACTGTACCTGAGAGCAATCCACAGTGGCAGGGGCTCACACATGGACTTCATTTATCTAACACTTTTTGGTCTTGTTCTACAATCATCATCCATCATGGTCCCAGGTTATGATAACAATAACTATTCTTTATACTGCTTAGCACTTCACAATTGTTGTCTTGTTTTGCAATCATCATTGTTCTATGTTATAACAATAACAACAACATCTCCTATGAATTATAAACAACACAAAAAAGCTACCTGGTGTATGTGTAGTTTAGAGCCATACGGTGTCCTGTAGAGGGTCTCTCTCCGCTCTTGGGCCAGGATCATGATGTCCTATACACATTAGATGGTCGCCCAGTACATATGTAATGTATACGGCCAGCTGTATACACACAGGGATCTGGGTAACCTCATCTCTATACACTAATGTTCTGAAGGAAGCCATTGTAAGCCGTGTTCCCATTATGTATCCATTATGTGTTATTATTTTGCCAAGAGTAAAAGAGGCAGAACAAATGCCAAGAGTGAAAATGTTTCCTGTGCCCTCTGAGAGGTTACGCTGACTACATCCAGACTAAACATTACCAGGGTTATTTTCCATGGTTACTCTCAGCTACAGAAGTGCCATGTCATGTCTGGGGACAGCACACAACGGCAATGCATACAAACAAGAGAAGCCTTTCTTTTATATGGGCAGCCTCTTACAGAGTCATTCTTTTAACGTATTACCTGCAAATATGCCACAAGGCAAATCTGCAGCGTCATACAGTAGTAACATCAGGGGTAACATCTATCCCCTGCAGATTCTTCATCCTCAGAGAATAAGTGACGCAGAAGGCGGTGCGCCAATCAATCATTTCCCCCCACCCCATGGCCACGCCAAAATTGTGCATTACATGCATCAAAAAAAAAGAAAAAACGGCCAATTGTTGCTTCTGCAATTCACCATTGCCATCCCGCAATGTGCAGCTGCCATAACCTAAGATCACACGGAGCACATCCTGCATTATAAAATTCCCATGCATTATTGCTGCACTTTTCTATGCAATGTGATTGCAGCTTTTACAGTGAAAAATGTTAAATAAATATTCTTTACCTTCTAAAAACACAACCACAAACAACTCCCTTAGCAAAATGCAAGTAAACTACCACTAATGGGTGTGAGTACTCCCTCAGGCACCAATCGCACACATTTTTTTCAGCATTTCTGACGTTACAGAATATCTGGCTGATAACATAACAATGAAAACCCCCATCATGGGATCCCTAGATTATAGGGCTTCTTTTTCAGGGCTCATATGATAACTGTTAGATTACAGCATTGAATATTTTGATCATCAGATGCCAGATCGGATCTAACAATGACTGTAGTTTCTGTAAGGGCTGTTTCCACCTGTAATTGGGGAAACCTATAGTGTCGCCAATTACACTGCACAAGAACCTGGAGGATAGATATGTGAATCCTGTTCCTTTCTCCATTTGGTAAGAAAGATGAGGAACAGGCTCAATATTACCCTGGAGACCTGCACACACAGTGTCATGGTTATCTAGGAAGCTGGGAATCCTTGCATCATTAAGGCAGTACTGACCTATTCTGATGGGATGAATACAGAAGGGGACATCATTATCATAGATGACAATGATACTCTGAATTTAGGCCCGAGGGACAAGACATTATTAGCTCGGGCAATATAGCCAGGGTACAAATTTTTTTGTTTTCATTCAGGTACTGTAGTTTTTTGGTATTGAGATAAAAAAAATAATGAAAAAAAATGTACTGCTCTGACCCCTGGTGAAGCTCTCTGGATGATTTTATGCCAGCCTGCAATGATCAGCTGTAAGGTGTCTGTTATCAAGTTTTATTGATAATCATTGTTCCCATGACAGCACAAAATTTTAAAAATCAATATATCACAGGGAAAGAAAAAAGCCACACTTATAAAATATACCTGCTATGACCTGCATATAAATTTAACTTAAGAACAAACTAAAAGAACATATATCTTGTATGTAACCCAAGAAATACTTGTAGCATAAATAATGTGATGAAAAGCCTCCATCATGCCACAAGGGGGAGTACAACAAATGCATATTTTACACAAAATCTGGAAATGACTATAATAAAAACAGAACTCCTAACAGAGAAGACTCTAAAGACATTGACAACTTCATGTGAACTATTACTGATGTGCTAATTGGGCATGAAAGGGACTGTGGATCTGGGACTCTATTAGGTGATGTGCGCCTCTTCACATACATGTGCCACTGTACAAGTAAGGGACAATCAAAATAAAAACCGTGCAGAAAGGTGAGTGATCTTATGTTACCTGCCAATTACAATCTGCCAGGATGGAAAAGATTTGGTACAGGAATCTGTATTTTCTTGGAACAAGTACTAAAAAGCAGACAAAAATAACTATCACCAAGGACCTTATTTTGACTAAAGACAGGTTGCAGAAGCCCATCACACCTACAATATGCCTTTCTGCCTTCTCTAAGCATTTGCATTAGGTTATAACTGTGTGTTTTAACATATCTTGTACCCTGACAGAATCCTTTGTTTAGTCCCTGAGGTTGGGCTTTGGTTTGGATGCCTTTCAAAAACCAACACGTGACTTGTCTGTGCTGCTCACTCCTCAGCTCTCAGCCCCCACCTTTGTGCTGCTGTACAGCTCCTGTCTCCTGCTCCTTCACAGAGGTCACAACCTGGTGATCTGACATCAGTGGCAGAGGGATTAGCTGTACAGGAGCACAAATGTGGGGGCTGAGAGCTGAGGAATGAGCACATTGCTGCTGGAAACAGTCATGGCAGTTAACCTATTGCTGTGTTCAAAGCCAATAATTTCACATAAAAACATCAGCTATCACAGTGTCCCAATCTTGTGACAGAAAATAGTGCCTAATGGTAGGACTGAAAACATCAACTTGCCCTACAAAAAATTATGTCTTACACAGCTTATTTGTACAAAAGGTTTTAATTGAGGTTTTAATAATCTATTAAACACTATATACATTTTAGAATCCCTGTGATCGTGCCACCCCTAAGAATAAGGGCAAGATGTAATTTGGAATGGACGGTGAAAACAGTAAAAAGAGTGTTCACAACAAAATGGTGCAAAAACATTTTTTTCTACAATTGCATCACATTTTTTTTCGAGCTTCTCAGTACATGACACATAATATACAATACTGTTTCTTGAAAATTTGTTATGCAGGAAAAAAAAGCCCTCATACAAGTTTAAAAACTTGCCGAAATTCAGCATTGGACATGCCCTGATACAGGCTGGTAACTGAAAGTCAGGAGCTTATTCCATTATCCTGACATTATCCACTCGCTCTCCGTACATGTGTGCATCTGTTCTGGGAGTCAGTGACTAGAAACTGTAGCAGTCTAATCCCCAGGTCTCACACAGCCCAGACATGGAGGATGAAGGGGCAGACCTGCCGACTCTGCTGTCCCAAGGTTATCATGGCGCAGTAGCGCAGGAATGCAGGGTATTTATTGGTGTCTTTAACCTGTACACAAAGGGCCCAGTGAGCAGGAACACGCCAGGCCCCCACCCGCTGAATACAGGATTCTGGTCCTATCAGCAATAAAGTGATGGAATGCAGAGATAGGGTCAGGATCTGCCACTGGCATAAAATAAGCCAAGCCAGTAAGGCATTATAACAAATATCTCCTTAAAATATGCAAATCAAAAGTGATACAAAATGTAAAACATTGTCATCAGTCTATTATTGGGAACAAAGAAACGGGCCTGTGTACGGCTGAAGAAAATCTACCATCAAAATCATGCATGATAAACCAGGGACACCTACTAATAGATTCAGACACCGTGACTGTGGTAATCTTATATTTGTTATCCATGGCCTCCTTCCTTCTAAAATCAACTTTTAACAGCATGTTTCTAAGCCCTCTGCTCCTCCCCCTGCTCTCCCAGCACTTCACACAGTAATCTCACACAGTGGGAGGGGGAGAAGTGCTCCTGCAGTGTAACAGCCTGTGAAGCTACAGCATGGAGCAGCTCTGGTATTAGCCCCAGAGACCTTCAGGATTGTTAGCATGGAGAGCAGGTTGTAAGGGAAGACATTTTCTACTCATTGTAACAACCAAATACATCACTAAAGAGCCCTGGAAATACCCTCCAGAGCCCCCCAGGCTCATTTGCATAATTTAAAAGTTGATTTTAGAAGTAAAGAGGGTAAAGAGTGTAACAAATATAAGAACATTTCCAGTGCCTGTTACAGTGCCAGTTACAGTTACAGTGCCTGGATTTATGAGCAAGTGCCACTGGTTTAACCATGCTTGATTTTGATGGCAGCATAATAAACCACTACCAGTATGTTATCAAACACATTTCATCATGAACCAATGAAGAAAATCAACTTTAAAGAAAAATCTACCATTTGTCCTTATGCATTGTGAACAAAACACACCATGAGAATTCTGTAGTGACACGAATGCAGAAACATATCTTGATTAATACCTGAACCGAGTGGTTCTGCTAAAAATACAATTATAAAATCCAGGACCTGGGGAAAGCTGGGTGCCGACTAGCTGCTGTGTTTCAGAATGACTCATACCCAGCAGCTGCGGGATGATGCAGCAATTGATTACTTCTGCCTGTCAAGGACAACACAGTGATCATGTTTTATCGGCTTATGCTGGACAGGACAAGGCTGGAGCAGTGCATAATTACAGTAAGAGGAAAGTGCCGTGGACATCCAAAGCAGCGACAGAGCCTCATTATCATAATTATTTTCAGCAAATCTACATTTAGGGATTAAACAAGATATATTACTACATCAGTGTAGCTACAGCATTCTCAAAGTATGTTTGGTTCATAATGCATAGAATCAAATGGTAGATTTCCTTTAAAGCAATATTCAAATTAATTATATAAAGCCATGGAAGAATAAGAACTTCAGCAATGAACATATGTGACTTCATAGATATTGTGTGCATATAACTTCAAAGCTGATTTTTTTTGAGGATGTTACAATGTTGTAAGTGTTTTCTTATTGCTAATTATCTAACTTTCACTCTTGCCAAACTATTGTGTAGCTTGCCAATTGCTAATTCTGTGGGAGTTATTTTTACAGCAGTTACCTCATTTACATAAAGGTGACACAAATACAAGACACACAGGATTACAGTAGTAGATAAAGTCTCAACAAAAAAAACACAATCTTTGCATCCGCTCTGATATCAGAGCTTATCTAAAACCTTTCCTGCATAGAACATGTCTATGGAGGTCTCCCACAAACCCCCTCGTCTATAGAGATCATTATGCTGCAGTAAAGAATATTACAGAATGCTGTTAGAAGAGGAGGAGCTCCCATCATCAGAAAATAGAGTAAAAAATAATTACTGTATATACTCAAGTATAAGCCGACCTGAGTAGAAGCCAAGACCTCTAATTTTAACACAAAAAAACAGAAAAAACCTATTAACTCGAGTATAAGCCGAGGGTGGGAAATGCATTGGTCACAGCCTCCCCAGCATAAAGCCTGCCAACCGCCCCTGTAGTATCCAGCCTGCCAGTCCCCCGTGAAGTATCCAGCCTGCCAGCCCCCTGTACTATATATAGCCTACCAGCCCCCAGTAATGTATATAGCCTACCAGCCCCCAGTATATAGCCTGCCAGCACCCTCTAATATATATAGCCCCCTAGAATATAAGCATGCAGCCCCTGCCCCGAATATAATGCGTGTAGGGGGAAAAAAAATAACAAACAGGGCACTTACCTTCTGACGCCCCCCCCCCCCTTTCCCGGCAGGTCCTCTTCTATACAGCGAGGCTCCGGCATCGGCTCCCTGTCCCCGCTCGGTCCGTTGCAGTGATCGTGACGTCAGCCCCTTGCTGACATCATAGCGTTTGCAGATGCAGGGCACACATTAGAACGTCCCGCACTGGGACATGGAGCCAATGCCGGAGCATCGCTGTATAGAAGATGACCTGCCGGGGGTGTCGGAAGGCGAGTACATGGTTCGTTTTCTTTCTTGATTCGAGTAGAAGCCGAGGTAACGTTATTCAGCACATTCTTTGTGCTGAAAAACTTGAGTGACACTCCAGTATATACAGTAAGTATAAAAAAATAAATACGACATATGTAATTTTTGACCACTTCAAGTTTCAGTTAATAAAAACCCATACCAAGAGAATGCTATTTTAAGAAAGCAAAATTAAAAGCTTAAAAAAAAAACTAAAAAAAAACACCAAATACTCAAAAATTGACACAACCAAAAAACATGTTTATCCATCTGTAATATGGACTGCACTCCGCAGAGACGTTGGTGCTGGGCGGTGGAAGGTTGTGCCTTGCCTAGATCGTTGTTTCCCACAGCACACAGCAGAAAAATGTAACTATCTCAAGAGATTCCTTTACTTGTGCGTAGAACATCAAATTATATCGGTTAACTTCAATAGTAGACTTCATTTGGAAGTTTTGGTCATCCATGGCGTTTGTCAATAGTCTCGTATGAAGGTAATGTATGGATGCAACGGGAGGGGAGGGAAAGGCCAACAGCCTCTCCCCCAATGGAATTTCCGTAATCAAAACTTTCCAATGTGTCAAAAATTATGGAAATACAATCAAAATTTTGACACATTTTTGTGGCTCAAGTCAAGTCGTAAAATAGAAGGTGCACAAGTAAGACAAGTAAGTCTTTTAGAAGTCCCTTCACCACCTTTGCCAACCAATCTGGCACAGCAGTGTTGGGGCATGGCGATATTTTCAGCTCTACCGGTACAAGGTTGACTGCTTCACCCCAGGACCATCCACTTACTAAAACTACTGGGGAGTCCTGGGTGGACAAGAAAACCTGCACCAACTATCCGAGAGCGGATAGGGCTACAGGAATACTTCCATCTGTACCAGTATAAGAGCATTGGCACCCATCAAAAGATGGGTTTTTCAAATAACATTAATGTACCCCTTTGTAGAAGGAAAACACTACACTTGCAGCTTTAAAGCATTAGAAAGGATTCTGGTTTTCCTTTTGCCTTGTGCCGCTATCTTATCAGAAGGAAGCTGCGCTCAGGCTTCCCAAAAAAGAATTCTATTAGTCGTCACAGGAAGCCTGCAAGTCTGCAAGAGCATCACTTCAGATTACATACAATAGTATATCTTCTCTTGACATGTCCCGTGTTCATGGAGTCTAGGGCTATGTTTATTAGGCGGGGGGATAACACAGTATCAAAGTAGATTGGAAGTGATATCAATGGCTGATATCAGTGGAAAGACTAAGAGGTAGGTGCTTGTCCCAACAGCTTATGGGAGAGCTCTTCACCATTAGGTATATAATGCTACTTGCTTATCGAGATACATATTATACATAAACGCAGACGGAAAGACTGGTGAAGGGAGATAATGGTGACGCTCACATTTCAGGAAATGAAGACAACATTACTTTTTTTTATTTTTTTACAGAAAACAGTCCTCAATTCTAAACACAACCCGTCACTGCTATTTACAGAAAACCCTTGGGATGGAAATATCAACAAACGCTGTTTCGTAACAGCAGATAATTCACCCTCAACAAACACTATACACTAATACAATGACATATGTTTCCTTTAAATTTCTGTATGACTATTTGTATATGACAGGTTTCCATTACTGTTAAATGATCCTTTAAAAATGCATAAAAAGATTTTCCTTTGCCAACAAATAACCGTTTTATCGGTTCTCATTGGTGAAAACATTTGACACATGGGTCAATGTTTGAAACTGAAAATTGGTGTCAATGATCATCGAGACGATTATTTCCTGGTTCTGTTTCTACAAATAATTTAAAAAACTAGTGCCATCTGCAATTTCATAGTTGCCATTAAAATAATTTCCCCCCAGGGGATCAATAAAGTTGTATTGTACTGTATTTTATCGTAACAACTGTGGAATCCCCATGGAGCCTATTAAAATCAATGCAATCTGATGGGTTCACTGCTAGGTAACTGAAAAAAGATCTGGTATATCTCTGTGATGAATCAAATGCACAACCAGAGTGTGAACAGAGACCAGGAAAGTGTTACTCCTAATGAGAAAAGGCTTTTCTCCAGTCCATGAATAGTTGGGTGCGCTATACACCAAAACACCTGGATTCTACATTGCTCAAAGTCATAGGGAGTTATTTATCAAAAATTTGTGAAAGGCGCACCAGCGTAAGATGTACCTCCCCACCCCTGCTGCGCCAGCGTATGATGCACCCCCTCTTACCCCTGCTGCGCAACCTGAACGGGCCAGGCTATCATGCTATCTAACCATTCCCACCCTGGCCGACTCCATCGCTGGGCCCGCCCCTCCTTCACACCTACTTGGCATGGAGGAGGCATAAGGAAATAAATACTAAACAATGCCGTTGTGCCAGGAATTGCAATTATTTCAAGGCTGGTACGCCACAAAACTGCTGTACAAGTCCTGGTAAGTAAGGTTCATTGGTAGTTTATCCATAAGATTTACCACATATGCACTTAAATTATTGGGGGGGGGGACAGAAAAAAATCTGAGAGATTCTTACCGTTTCACAACCATCTTCAATGTTTTGTGAGATCCTTTCACCAGACAGATGGCTTCCTGTCTGTAACCAGAGAGCGGAATATCATTTATATTCACTATTTCATCTCCAGCCATTAATATTTCGGCAGCTTTACTCCCTTCTTCAACCTGTAACGAAGAACGAAAAGAATCTTTATGTTCAAAAGCCAAAATAGTGACCGGTCTAATATATTTTTAGCACCCCGAAAAATTGCTTAGTTATTGGAGTTTTTGGAGTTTGGAGATATACAGTGGAATAGCAGGACTAGATTACAATACACCTAGATTACAATAGACCATTCTACCATGGAGGCAATGATCTTGCTGTTAGTACATAACCATCAATCTGTGAATATATCCACGAGTCCACGTATTTCATGAAAGTGACTGAACTGTAACAAATTTTACTGAGAAGGTAGAGGGCTTCATGTGTACAGGTTCTTCCATGCCCATACAGACAATACATACACATAACATAAATAATATTCACCTAGTCATTATCAGTACTTTGGCCCAGAGCACAGGGAATAGTGGTGGGATCCATAAGGCATTAAATGGGGTATGCCACATTTGCAGTTTGGTACCTCTGTACAGTTACTGCATTACCCCTGTACTATAGTCTCCCCTGATTAACAAAGGAGTGACGAAACGCGTAGGAAGCAGTTTTTGCTCAAATATTTGGGGATATTTTAGCTTCTGCAATGGTCAGTTTTCTGGGTACTGTCCTTGTAAGGGCAGAAGCTAACTAAATGGGGAACATAGGTACGCAAAGAGACGCTCCCTTGGCACTACAAACCTGATCTTATTCTCCTGCTCCTACCCGTGGTAAGACCGTTCTTTTACTATTAAACACAGGAGGTCAGGTCACACCTGCTTCTAATCTGTTCCTATGACAACCCAAAATTATAAAAATTCTATTGTCACAGGACAAAAATAAAAAAAAAAAATACTAATGTCTGAAATTACACTTCGTTCTGATAGGAGGCTAACTGGAAGTGTGCTGCCCAGGGGTCAAATGACAAAACTTCGTGGTCATCCCCCTAAAGCAGTTTCTGTAAATCAGCTCCCTATCCACCACTGACATCTCAGACATAATGAAGCCTGATATAGTGTGTAATTACACAATTCATTACAGACAGTCACTGCATTGTCTAAACACCTCAGAGAGCTGAAATACTCTCTAGGTATAGAAGGAGTTAATCTTCAGGCTCCTTATCTATCTGAAATAGAGGGAACTCTTATAGGGGGAGATTTATCATAAGTCTTAGAGCGGTTCTAGTTGCCCATGGCAACCAATCAGAGCTCAGCTTTCATTTTCCCACAGCTGTTTATAAAATTTAAGCTGAGCTCTGATTGGTTTCCATGGGCAACTAGAACAGTTTTACCTCAGATACTTGATGATAAATCTCCCCCATAGTCTACAAGAGTAAAACATCTAAAAAAAGGGAACACGCAAAATGTTGTCCTTAATGATGGAGTACATCACAAAGTTTACCATTATCATCTGCTCTATTCATTTCTAAAATAAAAGCAAAAAATGCTGCAAAAGTTTAATTACACAATGGGGGAGATTTATCAGATCTCTGACAGGTCTGTGTGCCCAAAAAGTTGCGTGTCCGTAATTAGCCTAATTTTTTGGCATGAAAACACGCACATCAGTTCTGATAAATCCCCTTATAGAGCTATTCGACTATTCAATAACTCAGTGCTACTATTCTTGCCATTCAGAAAGAACGCGAAAATTTTGCAAAAAATTCCAAAATTATTTAAAAATATGCTTAAACCATCAAACAATGACCATACATACAACACAGAAAACTCCTAAATAATGCACAACTGTGAAAACTGCCCCAGGGGCAAACAATGTAAAGTAGAAATCAGAGAAAAACTAGATGTATAATGTATTAGCCACCAAGGCAAATTCCATTGTGACCCCGTGATTAGGGAGCAGGATATGTGCACACATAACATGAGCGAGCTTGTCAGCAGAAGCTCGGCCCACATGTGTATCAGCAGAAATCACCCCTGCAGCCCAGTGACTTATTAACTAGAAAATCTGCTGCATAATGGGGGGTCAGGGCAGCCGCCGGGGACTTGTACACATTCATCACACGTTAACCAATGCTGGGTTTCTTAGGAAAGTTTGGAGAGACTGTAAAAATATCTTACGACTACAATTCCATTTCATTATTCATCTGGTGGCCAGTTTTATATACAATGTAAATATAATCATAGAAATCTAGGCGACTCCCATCAATAAGGAAGCTTGTACAATCCACAATGCACATGTCCTGCCCGGCTGTTGGCGAAGAGGAAGCAAATACTCCAAGGGCAAACACGGGAAGGGTGGCGACACCTTGAAAATGGCTCTTAATATGCACATTATATAGTTATACATGCCACAAGCAAATATAAAAATCTTTATGTGTAGTGATAGTAAAGCCAATGTCTTAAAGGGGAATTACATCTGTGTATATTTATCTTCAAGCACAAGAGAGATACTAAATATTAGATCAATGGGGTCCAACTGTATGGAGGTGTGGAAACAGCAGTGATGGGTGATAAACGTTCACGATTTGAATACTTTAAGCTGTGCGTGGTACCAAGCTACAGGCTTCTCAGCAGTCCCATTAACCTTGGACTTTGAACCAGCCATCAGCCGCCATCTTATATACAAACAGCAGCTTTTTTGTGGACATCCAGTTAGTGGTGAACTTGCCTATTTTTACCAAAGTCATCAAATTCAGATTGCAGTGGTTCTGACAGGCGGTACCCCCAGCAATCAGCTGTTCTCAACTGTACGGAGCAAAGTGCTAAAACACTAAGCCATGATGAGCGAGTCACAGACCACGCCGTGTCCTGTTCCACGTAACGAGCACATTGCCAGGGATGGGACAATACATGATGTTAGGAAGAAGGGACTGCGTGCATCATATATCATCAAGTCCTGGCACTGTGGTCGGTGCGTAGAACAGGACATTCATAGACTGACCACGGCCATTTGTGTTACCTCTAACTTACGGAGGTCCATAGGAGAGTTGGCAAGCTCTGTGCAGGGAAGGGTTGCAAATAACCATACTTATTGGAATAGGTCTTGACAAAGACCTAGTTTCCATGTATTTCTGATGAATAACACTGGATAACAATGCTGCTGGGCAATTGGGATCTTTCTGCTGCGGGCACCCACCATTCTGTAAGCAGGGCTAGAATGGGCAAATCTGGATGCTGTCCCACACCTTGTTTTTCTGGATATTCTTATTACAAAAAAAAACAAACAAACTGCAGAACAGTTAAGGTGCTGCCACATATCGCGTTCTTGAATTGTTTTTAAGCAGATGCGCTTTTGTGAGCTTAAACTATTTCTAAACTTTTAGAAATATAGATAAACAGGTTCAAAGCAGCCAAACACATGGTAAACATTCAGAAATGCATGCCTTTTAAAAACGGACTGAGAACGCACGCTTTAAAAGAGTCCAAAGAATGCGATGTGTGGCAGCACCCTTACATCCTATTCAGTGCTATCCTGGAACTTCCACTGCAGAGGTAAACAAAAAGGAGATAGCCAAAACTTGGAGAAAATGAATCAAGAAGTGTTTATCTCACCTCTTGCAGCATGAAGGAAAATAAACACTTCCTTGCTTTTTGGTTCAGGTTTTTGGTATTGCCATCTCATCTGTTATGGAAAGGAGAGGACCACAACATGACCCAGTGTCAGTCTGTGATGAATAATGCAGACATTCATACATAACACCCTTAACAATATGTTTTATATACACCGACTTCAGAGGTCGCACTACCATTTTTCCAGAAGGGTAATAATCCTCCTCTCAACATGGATAACGCCCCAAAGCCAAACCCCCCCCCCCCCCCATCCAATCCACACCATGATTTTTTTCATCATTTTGAAATGCTACAGTCACAAAGGTAAATGTATTTTATTGATATTTTTTGGTATATAGAAACACAGATGGGCCATGGGCCGCTTTGCTGCTTGTATGGCCTGTCAGTTTAGGCCAGCGGTTCTAGTGCATCAGCCTTGCGCACTTATCTCTTGTTTAGTACACAGCTTTCAAGACTTGAAGGATCAAGGGGACTGTAGAATGAACAATTAGAAGAAACATGGCTGTTAATAAAGTATAGACAAGCAGATTACAGTTTCTTATACGGTTACCTCAACAAATGCACAGACAAGGCCCCAGAATCCAGTCATGAATCTACATAAAGTAAATAGCTAAAAAAAAATACTGAAAGCTTCCAATTATTGACTAAAACTTCCCAAACTATGAAGTGAAAATAAAAATGCATGGAAAGAGCATGGGATTATGACCACAGCCAATTTCTTACATCAAAGGGTTTTTCTCATTTTCCATATCTATCATATATCCGCAGTAGGTCATAAACACATGATAGATGTAGGTCTCATCCCTATCTGTAAAAAGGGCATCCTCCGATCCCTTTCCATTCTAAGTAGACAAACATATAGGGGGTATTTATCACAACTGAGCAAATCATTGTGATACAACCTGTGCTGGGCACCTGCTGTGCCCAATATACCAAGAGGTCCCGGGCAGATTCATCCTACGTTAGGTGCGGCCTAGTGTTGACTTGCACCAGGAACTGGTCTCCCCACACTCCCCGCCCAGAACACTGGAGTATAAGCCATGATAGATCCCTTAATTTAGCTTAGTTGTGGATCTTCTCAGGATCCCAGATCTAGGACAGCAGTTTTTGAATACAGAATTAGGTTTTGACCATGAAGTGAGGAAAATGTATGAATGGCAGTGGTTACTTTTCCTTTTCTCAATCTAAGGTTGGTTTGGGGGGGCTCAAAAACTACATGCAAAAGCCTGAACGTGGAAAACAGCCCAAAGATTCCGTTTAGATGGCATTTCTGTTCAACTAAAGTCAGCTCAGCTAGGTAAATCTGGTGGAAACTCAAACCAAGTGTTTATACATGAAACCTTGCCTGGAACAAATGCTCAGAACAGACAAAGTTTTTATAGGCCCATAAATCCGTCCAAGTGTGGGAATGATGGAAGTGTCAGCTTATAACTAAACTCTTTATATTACTTTTTCTCTTAATCATGTTTTATTCCAGGAATCCAAGAATTAATACTGACTCTGGGAAAAAATGTTACATGTTGGGGCACTGCAGACCCACCCGTACAGGTCATAGGTGTGTCACCGAAACTTCCTCATAGTAAAAATGTATATTTCTATGGGGAAAAGTGAAACCCTTTAAAATGACAGTATTCCCATATAGAGAATAAATCTAATCATACCTAAAGGATAAAAAGACACAAGGGCCATATTGTCATACTGCTCAACTTTAAGGGGACACATCAGTAACTAGCACTCTGGATGCACCAACAACCACTATAGGGCACAAAATGCCACCCAGGAAATTAGAAATACCACAGTACAGCAATAATTACCAACCAAATGCTGCTTTCAGAGAAAACAATAGTGCAGACCCAAGAGCAGATATTAATAGAACCGGAGGCCTCAGAGCAGTCAACAATAATGGAGAGACCCTCCCCGAGAAAAGACAAATAAATACTGAAGACCCATAAATCATAAAACTACCAATACTGGAGACCCCCAAAGCAGATAATAATACTGGAGACCCTATAAGAGAAAAATACTAATAAAGGAGACCCACGGAGAAGACAATAATACTGGGAGACCCCAGAGCACATAATACCAAAGACCCCCAGAGCAGATTAAAAAAATGCTTGAGAGGTGAAGCTTCTCAGATACAAACCAGAGGAATAAGGCACTGGGAAGGAATGCTGTATGTATCTCAGCACTGCTAGAGTTGCCAGGAAAGCAAAAAACTGTGGATTTCTGGTCTGAGTTAGTGACAATTTTGGTGCAGCTGGAGTAGGGAATTGGAGTTAGGGAAATTGAGAAGTCTGAATTAAAAAGCAGTTAATATTAGTTTTGTTTTTTTTTTTTAACCTTAACCCATATACATCTACGTTTGGCTGAGAGTCTGTGTGTGCTCAGAAAGCATAGAGGAATAAGCCAATAAACTGATAGGGGATCAGGCATGTTGACATCTAACCGCCCCATTATCGGTCATTGGGGAGGTGTCCGGATGCTCCTATGGAAGTTGGATGCCACCTGCTTTAGAATGATATTCATTCATCATTTATAGCCTAAAAAATAAAACATATTTTTTGGACTATAAGGCACACAAAAAATCCTTTGATTTTCTCAGAAATCAAAGGTGCGCCTTATAGTCCAGTGCGCCTTATATATGAACCGTACTTAGACAACAACTGTCTTGAACTGTGCACAGGTCTGCCACCTGCTGGTCATTCATCCTTATTATCAGGTGCGCCTTATATATGAAACTAGACATTTTAGCAAGTATTTATTGATGGTGCGCCTTATAGTCCGAAAAATACTGTAAATTTTATGCTATAAAACTAAACTAGATTTTTGTCACCATTCCCAATTCATTTAATAGGAAGGAATTAAATGTAGAGTAAATGAAACAAAATGTTATGACCCCAATTACCTAGAAGATCAAGAATGTAAGCAAATATTCAGGTCACGAAAAGCTATGAGATCACCTAAATGGAATTAGGGTTTTTATCCCTGGAAAGCATTAAACTTGATACTAAGAAGAGTGTTTACAACAGTGATCCATCATATGGCACCCAAGTTTATGTACAAGACAGAAACTATATGGACGTCTTCAGCTCCTAATATCATACAATTAAAATCCCTTGAGTATAAAATTTATTTCTGCCTTTTAAAAAAAAAAAAAAAAAAAAAAGCTTTTATAAAAGCCATACATTTGTTTTTTTTATATACATATTTGACACAACACAATTTTTTTTTGCCAGACAAGCTCTATTTTTCAATGGTCAACTTATGAGTTCTTAATCCCTTTCATATACAGTAATGTATTTAATTCTCACTATCTGCCCACATATTTTTTTGAGCTACCGTAAGTGCTATGACAAGAGTTTAGTATGACACTATATCTTCCTATAGGACATAAATCTATTCATTCACTTACAGCCGGCAGGGATCTATAATATAGTGGAGACTTGCAGTAGAAACATTTTATGTTTAAAAAAAAAAAATACACATTGCTCAAATGCTGTGATACGAAATAAAAAGTACTGCAGTAATGGGTAACCCTAGCCCCAGACTGTGGCAGTACTTATAGCCATGCTGACTAAAGTCTGAACAGAAACTAAGGCGACTTACACTCACCAGCCACTTTATTAGGTACACCTGTCCAACTGCTCGTTAACACTTAATTTCTAATCAGCCAATCACATGGTGGCAACTCAGTGCATTTAGGCATGTAGACATGGTCAAGACAATCTCCTGCAGTTCAAACCGAGCATCAGTATGGGGAAGAAAGGTGATTTGAGTGCCTTTGAACGTGGCATGGTTGTTGGTGCCAGAAGGGCTGGTCTGAGTATTTCAGAAACTGCTGATCTACTGGGATTTTCACACACAACCATCTCTAGGGTTTACAGAGAATGGTCCGAAAAAGAAAAAACATCCAGTGAGCGGCAGTTCTGTGGGTGGAAATGCCTTGTTGATGCCAGAGGTCAGAGGAGAATGGGCAGACTGGTTCGAGCTGATAGAAAGGCAACAGTGACTCAAATCGCCACCCGTTACAACCAAGGTAGGCAAAAGAGCATCTCTGAACGCACAGTACGTCGAACTGTGAGGCAGATGGGCTACAGCAGCAGAAGACCACACCGGATGCCACTCCTTTCAGCTAAGAACAGGAAACTGAGGATACAATTTGCACAAGCTCATCGAAATTGGACAGTAGAAGATTGGAAAAACGGTCTGATGAGTCTCGATTTCTGCTGCGACATTTGGATGGTAGGGTCAGAATTTGGCGTCAACAACATAAAAGCATGGATCCATCCTGCCTTGTATCAACGGTTCAGGCTGGTGGTGTCATGGTGTGAGGAATATTTATTTGGCACTCTTTGGGCCCCTTGGTACCAATTGAGCATCGTTGCAACGCCACAGCCTACCTGAGTATTGTTGCTGACCATGTCCATCCCTTTATGACCACAATGTACCCAACATCTGATGGCTACTTTCAGCAGGATAATGCGCCATGTCATAAAGCTGGAATCACCTCAGATTGGTTTCTTGAACATGACAATGAGTTCACTGTACTCAAATGGCCTCCACAGTCACCAGATCTCAATCCAATAGAGCATCTTTGGGATGTGGTGGAACGGGAAATTCGCATCATGGATGTGCAGCCGACAAATCTGCGGCAACTGTGTGATGCCATCATGTCAATATGGACCAAAATCTCTGAGGAGCTTCCAGCACCTTGTTGTATCTATGCTACGAAGAATTGAGGCAGTTCTGAAGGCAAAAGGGAGTTCAACCCATTACTAGCATGGTGTACCTAATAAAGTGGCCGGTGAGTGTATGAACCTGCAGAAGAAATAAGCACTGTTTTACTTTTATATCATAGCATTTGGCCAATGTTTTTTTTCATAATTTTTTTTAAATATGGATAACCCTTATAACCCTTCACTTATTTCTGGCTAGACAAAGCCCATCCGTCCTAGTTGTGTAGTGATAACATACCAGTATTAAAGGGGTTGGCCTCTTGTACTAAACTTTAACAGGGTAAGTATAAGACACTAATATGGTCACCCATGATATTCTTGCCCCGTTAGAGTTTACCGGGAGGCCAGGATTATGTGATGTCTAGACAACAGAACTTAAGACTTTCAGTGACATCCCATGTCCTGCTGCATGTGTATAGTAATGACTGCATCCACTAGAAGCCAGCAGAACACATGACATCCCAGGAAGTCCTGAGTCTTGCTGCCTGGGGGTCACATGACCCCTGGCTTACAGTAAACTTAACATGGTTAGTGGCATCACATGTCCTGTGGGCTTCTGCTTGATGGACAGGCTGTGCAGTCATTGCTGTATGAACCCCCCTTTTGTGATCATCGTCCCCTTTTCAGTGGTTAGAGGGGCGTTCCAAAGACATCTGTAAATAATTCTAACAGAACATGGGATATCACAGGTTGTCCAGAGTCCTGCTGCCCAGGGACCAGGTAAACCGCCGCTCCCAGTAAATCTTTACAGGACAAGTATAATATGGGTAAGCCTATAAGGGTCTCATACTTGCCCCGTTCAAGTTTATTATAAGTGGCCAATGCCTTAAATGCAAAATAATGAAGAGCAGGGAACTGTCTGTGGGGTAGTGGACTGGGTTTTATCATGCTGATGAATATTGACCCAGACAATAAAAGGGGCATCAACCAGTAGTACGTGTCCAGTCAACAGAAACCTGCCGAATGCCACAAGAATGGAGTTCTGTCTTTATAGGACCGAAACTAGAACCAGTGAACTGAACTCAACAAGTTCTTTCATTTCAGTAACTCAAGGTTCAGTCCAGTAAATCCCACAAGTGTACTGCGCACACAGCGGGTTTGTCAGATCAAACTCACTTGTGGGAACAGGTTTTACTTTGATTTTTTTCCCCCTTTAAGACCCCTGTAAGCTGCTTGAATCACAAGGTTTAAGTTATGTGACATGTCCCTTCAAGAAACTTTTCACAAGGAAGTTATCTAATCCTATAGTGTCATTTATTTTTCTTTCCCTACGTTGTAATCCAATGCAAATTAAGTTCCTGCTACGAGCCAAATATATTAAACATTTACATAATCTGCAGATACTCAATAGATTATTTTTAACCAGCATGGCTCCATTAGTGACCTTGTAGGACTGCAGAAAACTCTTGGACGTTCTCATAAAAACCTATCAGCAGAACGCAGGCTGCCAACAGTCTCCACTTTCAGAAAACTGTGAATTGAATGATTCCCCTGAAAGAGAATCCTTAAAGGGACACTCCACCTAAAACTGAATACATGTCACATGTGCTCAGCGACCAGTTCTTTATCGAGCCGTTTCTATCTCTTAATATCAAATTGGGCTAGTTGGTCAGCAGCAGTGTGAATCTGCCTCTAGTGAACCACTTATTATAATTGAGTCTGTGGGGGATATTTATCAGTGCCATCAGTGGCCAGCGAAGTTTTACATGTGAAACTTACCTGCCGGCTGCGTTTATTTCTGCGCCAGACAGGGCCTGGTGTAGAGATAGAGGCTGCGCAGAACCCACTTGATGTTTCGGGCTGTGTAAGAGCACCGCCGGCGTATGATAAATAACCCTCAATGTCTCAGATATTCCTGTAGGACGGACTAAACAACACAGGCTGTGGGGAAACAAATCACATCTATTAAGCCTAAAAATACAGAGCTCAGTTTCTCTCACTGTATAATTATAGTGTGCACTACCAGCTAGAAAAAGTAGTCCTGCCTCTAAATGGTCATGTGATGCTATGCAGAGACATTATGGAAGTGATAGCAAAGTGGGAAACTAAGCAGCAAAACCTAGAAACCATGATATCACTTTTTATTAAGCAGGGGAGGAGCTGTACTGAAGAAGTTGTTGTACATCTGAACTGCAGCATTTTTTTGTGATTTTTATTTTATTACTTTAGAAAGTCCTATATAGCCAGATTCCGGCTAGCCACTTTGCCGTATAATAGTTGATTAGCCGTCATTTCATTATCATCTTAGACAGGATTACAATAAAACACCTTTATCGTAGGTACCACCACTCACAACATCCAATTCCTGCACTTATTAAATATCCCTAGAAAACTGTCCCAACATCTTCCAAATAATGTGTGCAAGGTCCACCAGGCTGCTGTGAAACATCTCTAAATGCGGCACAGTGGCTTAGTGGTTAGCATTACAGCCTTGCAGAGCTGGGGACCTGGGTCAACATCTGCAAAGAATTTGTATGTTCTCTCCGTGTTTGTGTGGGTTTCCTCTGGGTCCTCTGTTTCCCTCCCACACTCCAAAAGCATACTGGTAGGTTAATAAGATTGTGAGCCCCATTGGGACAGGGACCGATTTGGCAAGCTCTGTGAGGCAATGCATAATCTGTGTGCGCTATATAAAGGAATTATTATTCTTTATTATGCTATAGCAGCACCTCAAGAAGGTGACCATTATAACCAGGAACACGATTAATAAAAAATTTAAAAAAAACTCAAAACATTAAAAAACAAATAGATATGTTTGACTAAATGGTTAGAATTAGTAAAAGAATGTTTATCAAAAGATTTCCGTCCTTACTACTACTGCGATCACTCAATGCTGAGGTCCAATTCTTGCCTGGGCCCACAAAGCCAACATGACTGGAATCAGGACGGGTTTATTTCTTTTGGGAGAGATCATGTTATATAATGTTTGCACTGGCTGTGGAATGTTAAGATTACTCATCCTGTTTATTTTAACAATGTCAAAACTACAGACGGTGCGATTCTACCACTTTAATTATGATGTGTAGTCTGCATGGAGGGGGAGAGGACGAGGAGGACATATCACTGGGCTCCACAACAAGTTATGCCTAAAACACATCTGTGTTATGTACAAATAGCGTATATTGTATAGCAAAACTATTCCTTATACATTTTGAGCATCAAATGCGTGTATGAGAAGCAATCGTGACATTTGTCATTTTGCTAATTATGACCCTATACCCCTAATGTATAAATCAACCTGAATGATGGGGTTTTTTTTGTGGTTTTTTTCCTGAAGACCTCCTCTTAAGTTAGGTCACATGATATCATGTTGCCACCCATGAATTACCTTAGTTTTAGGTTGTCTTGGGCATCACCCGAGTCTCTACAGAGGGGAAGACATCTTCCTATCATAATAACGCACGAATATTAGACATATTGGGGCTCATTTACTAAGGGTTCGCTGAACTTTTGTCGGATTTTGAAAATGTTTGCAATTTGCGTTGCTGTGACAGCTATTTAGAAGGGGATTGTGTTCCCCGCGATCCGATTTTGGCGAGCGATGCCGGCTTTCATGCGACAGAAATCGGGGGGCGGGCTGTCAGACGATCTGACTGATTCGGACTGAGCACGGGATTTAATATTCAAATTGTGTCGCAACCAGTGTACTAACATACCCCGGGCAGAAGATGGTGAACTCTGGCGGACCTGAACGGAAAAGCGACAGATGCAGGAAATCGGGAGCACAATCTTTGTGAACCGCGGCCAAGTGCACTGTCGTTGGACAATGCATTTCAGGTAAACTCCGTCAGCCGGGTAAGTAAATGTGCCCCATTGTGTGTAGGGCCAACTATATTGGGATGTGTATATCGAATGAAAAGACAAATTTTATTGAGCATCATCAAATTCATAAAAAAACATTTAAAAAACCCACTAAGGGGTCTACAAATACAAACACAGATAAAACGAGTGACAACAAGTGGTTTTATACAAATGAACCAGGCTGCACAATAAATAAATACATGATAACCGGGTTACAAATATTACCCTGAATCATAGAGCTTGGGTATAAATTGCATAAGATATAAGAAAGTGGAGAGAGGTATTATACCGCCAGGTGATCGGTAATTGCTAAATGGTCAACACATTTACCAGTCCGTTACCATAGCACAAGAACACCCAATGTAATCAAGTAGGCTTTATCAGGGGTAGTGTTGGACCTAGAGAGGGCTACCTTTCATACTCCTGGCTGCCTGGCGTGCAATTCCGGCAATTGTGGTTAAAACTCATGGATATTAGACACACCTCTGTCAAACCTGCCTTCATTTTCTCTTTAGGAAGTTATGGAGAGAGAAGGATAAGCACAAGGACTCCTTCTCTTCAGGAGGTCAGGGTGATACAATCTCTAGCTTCTCATGTGATGCAATGCTATGGAATCATGAGAAAAATAAGACAATGAGATGGAAAAATCAAGATGATTTCTGATATTTAAAGGAAATCTACAATCAAAATCAAGAATCATAAACCAGGAATGCTTACTCGCAGATCCAGCCACTGTGGTAATCTTTTTAGATTTCTTATTCATGGCCTCCTTCCTTCTAACATCTATCAACTTTTAAAATGATGCCAGAAGAGTCCCAATGTGATGTAGCTTCACATTGGGACAGTGGGAGAGGGGGACGTGCTCCTGCACAGTGTAACAGTCTCTAAAGCCAGAGGTCCTTAGGTAACACCCCACTGCACTTCTGACTCATTAGCATAATTTTCTGAGTATATTTACTCAGAAGGCCATGCATAAAAAAATATATGAAAATGATTTCCATCAAGGGATACAAGTGTGAAAAATGTTATCTAGGTACTGCAGCTCACGATCTCTCACTCATTTGACCACTTTGGCCAATCAGCGGCTGATCTCATGTCGTACTCTCTGGCTTCACAAAGCCCTCAAACCAATAGCTATGGCAGATGATCCCTCAGCAGTGCATTGAGCGAGGTCACATGCTACCCACCACATTAAAGACACCAGGGGTCCTGCTGGAGCTGCAGTGCTGGGTCACTAGGGAAAAAGAAGGCTCAGTTCACACTGCGTTTTGCAGGTTCCGTTTCACAATCCGTTATTAGCGGTGTAGCAGCCAAGTCTGCTTCTGAAAAGGAGAATATAACAGAAAGCTCAGACACAGGTGTGAACTAGACCTAAAAGGGGAGTACGGTTTATTAGCTTGTTTTAATACACCGGGGATCAGACCACCGCTTTAAGTACCTTCGTATGGCTTGTTCTTAGTTATGTCATGTCAGATTGTGAGGTTTTAAGAAAAAACAATCCTGCACAATTGTCTCTCCTTCTCTCACGGTCATGTTACCCTCTTCAATATCCCATTATTCTGACCCAATTCTGGCTTGAAGTTCATCTGATCCCTTAACCCATCAATATAGCAAGACAACTAAAAAAGTGAGCAACGGGAGGTCTTGGGTCTGTCAACAGGAAAAAAAAAAGTTGCATAAAAAAAATCTAAAAACATCTAAAGTATCAAATCAAGTGAGTGAAATTTCAATGGTTAACATATGTGAGTAAGATGATACTGTGCAATCACGGCAAGGAGTATAGTCGGCCCTGTTGAGGGCCTGCAGCAACTTTCCATTGATGAAAGGAATACAAAAAAAAAAAATCATAAACCTTTTGGTGCAGGAAATGGTAAAACATATCAATCTGTATTTAGAAGGTAGATCACCCCCCAGACTTTACCATTTCCATGCGCTGATTCACCAAATGACACAAAGATTCTTTATTATGTGGTCTGCGCATCTGCAGCAGAAATGACAGGATTTACCACACAGACACTGCTGACAGACTGAGGATTTGGTGCAAGACAGAGCGCACGAAATAAAGGGGATCCATTTAAGTTTTCTAATGGGTATCAATGCTTTACCAGAGGCTTAGGAGGGTATTAAAAAAAAAACTAACTTGGCCCTCTTTGGGCAAAGATGGTGCCCTACATCGGAAATCCTACTCAGCCAGTGGTTGGTTATGGCCAGAGATGGCGGAGCTGTCTTTTACTGAACAATGAGACAACATTTTGTCTCACAGGCATGTTTGTCCCCCTCAGGACACACCCACATTATGGTGGAGCCACGCCTCATTTGTACCAGTCATAAGAGCGTTGTAGAACTGTTTAAAACACTTGTTAAATGGGGTTCAATGGGGGGTATTTATTATAAGCCAGCCTAGGATAGTGCTCCCCCATGTCCAGCTGTATACACCAAGAGGTCTAAACCTCTTGATGAATCTGATGGTTGGCGCGGCCGCGGTGCTAAAAATCCTATTGTATCGGAGGAAAATGTCTGGATCTTCTGGCCCTCTCCTGCCTGCTAAACTGCTTGAAAAGGACTTCACTGCTCACAGGGAGTAGGAAATGGAAGTGGAGCCGAGTAGGAGAGATATAGACACAGGCAAATGCAGCATCAGTGAATATTTAACAGATTTCCAAGCTTTATAGTATCGTAATACTGTCACTGACAAGGAATCTCAGCAAATAAGCAGTTTAGTAGTTAGGAAAAGGCTTATAACAGGACAATGTAATATGAAGAAATATGTTTATACGTTTTATAGATTAAACCGGACTATTCCGTTGCAAAAAATATTTGGAATGACAGTTATTTCAAATTTCTCCCAAAACCCACATGAACAATCTTATATGAATCTTGTTGATTGTATGAATATGATCCACCCCTTGCTGGGCAATGTAATGTACTGTATTAGAGGGCACCAAGTAAGATTCTTAGCATGTTACAAAGACATTTGTCCACTATATGTTAACGAAGAGAAGTCTGTGGTGACTAAAAAAATCTTATTAGACGTGTTTCGCTCCACTGAGCAAACTCCAAAGCTCCAGAATGTCATTCCTCAGCGTCCAGATTTCACAATCCCCCGTGACACACAAGGTTACGGGATCAATAGCCCCATACTGAGCTATTTAATTACGTACTGAATCCCTGGAAAGACACAACAAAGTAAATGTGCTCTCATTGCCAGTAAACTTGTTTTTTTGGATCGAGGTAAAGGCGTACTCCCTAAAATATTCCACATACTCAGAATATTTTTTAAGTAATGTTCTTGCCAGTTGTTTGTATGTAGTTATTTTGCAGGCATGGATTCTTATGCACTTCTACCACTTAAATAATAATATATACACACACACTATAAGCTGGTTTTTTTTGGTTGTGTAAGGGGCCTGACAAATTATAATTCCATTGTATGTTGTAACGCCAGCTCTAGATTAATGGACGCTTTAAAGACAATTAATCATTAGATGAAGGTGGAACTACCATACAGGTAATCCATGATTAATTTCATATTAACCAACTTTATATATCAAATATCAAAGGTCAAATCCCATTCCAAGGCTGCCCCTGGCCCCGCCAACATGCCACTGTGTCCTGCTCCTGCACAGCGCTCAGCAATGCCCGCCCTCGCATACTACTGAATAGAAATAGGACACATGCTCATTCTGCCTCTCCACTCTCATTATTGTGATTGGTGGTGGTCCCAGCAGTAAGACCCTCACCCAACAGATTGGTACAATCCCTTTAATTTCATTTAGGGCTCTTGCTTATCAAATGAGGCTTATCCACTTTGCAAAAGCACAAATTCTCATGCAAACTATCAAATTGCATCATGTGTTTATTATTCAGTAGCAATTGCTCCCAAGCCTTTTTTTAATGAGAATTCAATAGAGGTTGTGTATGCAACAAACCTAACTAAGCAACCAGGTCACCTGAAACTTTAATTAAGTGCATTGCCAAATCACATAGACTCTTATACAGAGGCTCAACAAGCGAGATCTGCTGCAGAGCAATGATCTGATCACAACACACTATTCTTAATGTTATGGGTGAAGAATGTCAAATAAATAGCTCACATTTGTAAAGATTTAAACTAAAAACAAAAATGCATTTTTAAGAAGAAAACATCTGAGTACACATGTTCCCTATACAGCTGACCGGTCGGTAAATCCAGGCTGAAATCAGTGTGGAATCTGTATGTAATACATCTGCATTCATTATGGATTTCAGGCAGGAATTTGCTGCTAACCAGCCTGCATGATCATACAGTGAGTTACATGCGGCATCCCGATATAATCCCACATCCCATAAGGAAGCCCGCTTGATCATACAGCGAGTCAGATGCTGAATCCCACATGATCCCGCATCCCATATAGCAGCCCGGACACAATCGTATAGTGAGTTACATGCTGCATTTACCCTCCTCTCCAATACCTGCCCGAGACTGAGCCTTCAAAGAAAAATCATAAAGCTTTTCTGAATTGTGCATCTGCCCATTCTCCGCATAGCACCACTATATAGGTTGGCACTCCACCAAGCCTGGAAATGTATGCCACCTTTAATAATGTGATCTTTTATACATTCTTTTCCAAGCTGAAGCCAAGGGATTGATTACACTACATGGGAAGATATGGACCACACAGAAGGTGCGTTCCCACGTTTAGTTTTTCTGATGCCGTTTTTGAAGACGAAAGCAGGTGTGGATTATAATGGGTGAGAACATATCACGGAAGGTGCTACTCCTCTTTTTATTACTCCACGACTGGTCTGGACATCAAAAACTGCACCTGAAAAACTGAAGGCACACAGACGCTATTAGGTTTTTGTGTGGTCCCATGAAGTGCCATAACTTGTACAAGATGTTCAAAGAAACACAAAACTAAAAGAAATGTCTGGATTATAGTTGCAAAGGTGTACGGTAATGTAATGACATTATGACTGTAAAAAGCTATAAAATCTGCACCAGCATATTGAATCCACTGCAGTAAAACACCACTTGTACGGTAGGAGAGGTTTTTTTTAAATCCCAGATTGTAAGACAAACATCTGGAGAACTTTTTTGTACATTAGAAGAGAAATGATCTCATTCCAAAGCACTGTTGAGGAGCCACCTACCCATCTAGGAAGACGTCCTCCAAAAATTCCTTAGCGGTGAAGTACGTAGAAGAACGACGACCTGTGCAAACTCCTATAAATCAAAGTCGAGGCAGAAAAACAACACAAGATGGATTCTTCTCCCCATTCTTCTGGGCCAAGAATAGAAGATGAAAAATCAGGGTCAGTTCACACTGTGCGTCTTCTTACAAAAACCGCCTCTGTCCTGTGTAATGTATAACCAAACTCCTCTGTGCCGTCTGGCAACTCGACGTAAGGAATCGGCACAACACTGCAGACCGTACAATCCAAATAAGAGTATCTTTTATTGTCCTCATAAATGGGCTATAAAAACACACGCATCATATAAAATCAAACTTCCGGATCGCTGAATCACAATGCTGTTGTGTGGCCTAGAAAACCCAGACAAAAAAGGATTTTGGTTATCCAGGGTGAACTGATCTTCTCTTCTTGGCCCAGAAGGGCGGTGAGAAGAATCCATCTCGGGCCTCATGGGTTTCGGTCACGTAGCGCTTTGATTCAGTTTAGAAACTGAACCAAAGCGCATGGGAGCGTGCCACGGCGGATCGCATACCGGTTTATAGGGAAATGCAAGTGTCGGTAACAAGCACCCGATGTCTTGCATTTAGACAACAAAAGTAAAGAGAGTCTCCTCATGCACATAACACAAGTGCATGTTGTGATTGTAGTCCAAGGCCTCTTGCACGAGAAGGATTGCAATACGAATGCCACAAACATAAGTTCTGAGGTCCCATGTCATTAGATTGTGATCCAAGTACCGTATTCCTTCTCAAGTAGTTGGCTTTTAGGTGGGCCTGGGGAACCCATTAAACAACATAAAAAGTTATGCTGGTAGAAAAAAAAACACAACTAACATAATTTCCACAAACACGTACAAACGCAAGATGTCTAAAATTGCTGAATCTATGGTTCAACCAACATTTTCTGTGGGTGGAGAGAGTGTGGACCAACGTTATATAGCCACGTTATGAGGGTAAATATTAATATACCCAATGGTGGACTTCGTAGGATGACACAACAAATATGTTCAACTCTTGGCGAACTTTACAAGATATGCTTAAAATGAAACCTTGGCAGGAGACCAAGATGTAATTTTCATAAATTCAATAAACCCATTTTGGTAAATAAACAGACATTCTCGGAAAGACTACAATGCCGAGTGAGACAAGCTAAACATACATTACTGGTGCGCTGCCATGTTTACATCACTATCATGCATGCAGCAATATGATAACCAGATGCGTCCATGTGCCACTTATTAAGGTTCTGGGGGAATTAAGAAAAACAGCTCCAGCTTTGTCTGTGGTCATACAATAAGAATTCTTCAGTTAATCAACATGATCAGGAAACAGAATCTATGCAGAACATGTTATAGCTTATAATCAATAATGACACACATGTAGAGAATGGTTTCAGACACTACAAAGCTATAAAATTACAATAAATACACTACAATTCTAGTGCAACTCCTTGCAGGACTCCTATATGAGACAGTGGGAGTCCTGATAACTCCACCCCACATAGTGAACTTTCAAGTAATCCTTTCAAGTTTATACCAGCTGGTCACATGTGGTGGCCCAACTGCATCAAATGGGGCAAAACTGCATCTTTTATGTAGGAAGTATGCAGTAACTGCACTTTTCCCCTCGGCTGCTATTAAAAGCATATGTTCACCGAAAGTCATGATAGCCTTTGGGAGGACCCAAGCCACTGTATGGCATCCATCTCAGGCCTCGTCTGAATGTGCATTATTAGTGTGTCCCATTGATGTCCATGTATGGGGGCACGCTGAACAGCAGCAGCGGACAATGTTCATTCATCCGCTGCTTACAGAGGCGGAACTGGAATATGTGTACCACTGAAACAACAAGAGGTATAAGAGGTATACAGCCCATGGAAACAACTATAAGCAGAGAAGAAAATGGACCCAGCCTTATCAGTGACACTGCACTCGTCACACGTGTGTCTTCCATGTCACTCGTGAACAAATTACCAATCACGTAAATGCGTGTAGTAATCTCAATCCAAAGAAAAAAAAAAAACCAATATATTGAGGACTGCCCTAATCCCCATTCCACAGGATAAGTGTGATATCGCTAGGTGCCAACATTCAGTGCTCACATGATTGGTAGCTAGCATTGGGTGCTCGAGTTTCCACGAAAGCCTTATCCCACAGTCCTAAAAAAATGAATATGCTGGTTATACATGGAAAACATGAATACCCCAAATCTCATGATCAGGAGTCTTAGAGGTCATATGCAAGAGATCAGACACCTATGCTCTGTATAGGACAAAGGAAATCTAACACCAGGATGAAGGATTGTAAACCAAGCACACTGGCATGCTGGTGTGTCCCCCCTCTGGCAGGATCAGCTATTTTTAAGCTTCTTATACCCTTGTTTTTAAGAAAAAAAGCTTTAGAAATTATGCAAATTGGCCTGGCTCCATTATCACCTATGGAGCCCAGAGATTCTCAGGCTCATTTGCATATGTTTTAAAGCCTGAGCTAAAAGAAGAGCAGATCCTGCCAGAGGGGGCACGCACCAGCCAGTGTGCTTGGTTTACAATCCTTCATCTTGGTAGTAGATGCCCTTTAAAGAAATCCTTCTTAAAGGTGTTCCACCATGTTTTTAAGTTATTCACTATCCTGTGGGCAACAGATTGTTTAGAGTCCGAATACCGAAGGACCGATGACCAGAACGGAAACCGTCCTCCCTTCCTCCATCTCCAGAACTCCCAATGACTATGAGCTGGAGATAGAAATTTCCGAGCACAGCACAAGACTAACACTCCATTATGAATGGAATGGTAGGACGCATGCTAGACCTGGCCCTCCACCCATTAGTGAGAAGGGGTACCCATTCTCTGGATCGCTGTAGATCCTTTCTCCTGATCAGTGGGGGTCACAGCAGTTGTACCATCATGGATCCACTTGTTATCCCTTTCCTGTGCATCAAAGCAACTCACATTTCTCAGTTATAGCTGTACGTTTCTCAGTTATAGCTGTAAAATGCAAGACAAAACAGGATTAAGAAATTAAAGGGATATTCTCATCTCGGCATTCACATTTAATTTAGTTCAGCTGCCATACATGTATTTCTTCAATTGGATGTTATAAAAAAAATCTCTTTCAAGATAATTTGCTTAAATGCAGCCAAGTTGCCCCTAAAAAACAAGATAGTTGTCCCTGGATACGACCACCCCGCTCTCTTCCAGTGGTGACCACACATGGCCTATTGAGCCCTTCATGACCACCTGGTGTCTGCGTTCATTAGCACAGGGCAGCTGTGGGACATGCAAACTATTTGCTTCTTTGTGCAATCACTTCAGCAGCAGTGGTCGTATCCAAGGACTACAACTATGGGAAATTATCTTCACAAAAGGTAATTTTTTGTTAACTAACATCCAATTGAAGAAATGTTTGTATATGGGAAATATGATTGCCCAGATGAGAATATCCCTTTCACTGCAGGAGATTTATTTTTTTTTATTAATGTCATTGTGATTGAATTTTTTTACGAAAAAAAAAGTATATGTTATCCTCTAACGGTAAAACAGTCTGAGGAGGGGAAGCTTCCTGGAGAACATTTTTCTACATTGATATCTATAGATCGAAGGTCATGGAAAAGGACGAACACACTGGCCCACATTTATCATAACTAGTGCAAACTATACTGTGTGCAGGGTGCGCCCCGATTCATCCCAAGTGGTGCATGTTCTTCCCCGGCACTGCTGGTGAAGGGTGCACCATTTTTTTTTTTTGGTGCAGACACTTTATAAATACATATGTATCGAAGTTTGTACATTTTTAGTGCAAAGTCAGACAGAAAACTAGTGCAAACCCCTTAATAAATGTGGCCCATTGTATGGTTAAAACATGGACTGAGTAAAACAAGAAGCCGTCCCTCAATCAGCTGTAACCTCAGCAATCTAGGGTGGTGTGGTACTCGTACAACTTGTTTCTTGCATTTTCAGTATAAGATTTAGTCTCCTCCTAAAATACGGCTCCTCATAATCACAACAATCAAGACTGAAGAAAACAATGGCATCGTTTATCACTTTCAGCCAAGTACATCCTGTCCTTTCACTATCATTACAATCTCTTGGTCCAGGGAGTCAAATCTTTTTCCATTCATTGCTCTCCATCTCTGAAATTTTGTCCCTTGAGAACTTGGTCAGGAAACCTTAACTTCCCCCTCAGAGATCCCACTGGAAGTAGTAACTGCATGGAGCCTTTTCTCATTTACTGGGTACTTTAAAGGAGACCAGTCACCAGAATTGTACTTCCCTAACAATGCCTGCTGATAAAGGGTCACAATTCATCCCCATATCACCTAAAATAAGCTGCCAGTAAGGCACTCTTACATTAATTACAGTCGTTTTTCTGATATGCAAATTAGCTTTTCTAACTCATGTCTTCTGACTTTGACCCTTCTCTCTCCTGGGCTGCCAGTGAGCCAGATCCCCTCATTTTGACCGACAGCTCTGCTTTGTGTTACATTCATGTCATGTGACCTGAGTGACATCATCACAGGTCCTTTAGCCTCCTAACATTAGGAAACTGTACCTGTATTGAACTGTATGTATCTAATGAAATCACAGCAGCCTCCATGGAGGATGGAGAAGAGTAGAAATCAATGGAGGCTGCTGTGATTTCATGTCATCAGATAAATACATGGTATACATTTTTTAAAATGTAAAGGGTACAGGACCTTTGATGGCTTCACATGAATTGCTGAATAGTAAGGAGGTAGATGTGAGTGGCCGGCCAAGACACGCCCCCTCTGATGCCAGGTAATATGCGATAAAATTGATTTATAATAATAACAATTCTTTATTTATATAGCGCAAACAGATTCCACACGTACACCCTGAGCATACATATACTGGCAGACAGAGGGCCGACGTGTCCTTACAAAATGTGATGTGAACCCAGCCTAAGTTTGCATAACTTTTCCATGGCTACAAATAAAAAGGGAAGCACATAGTCATAAAATAAATCCCAGTGGAATTTTCATTGAATGACTCAAAAAAACTTTCTGTGTAATCTCGTAAAAGACATGCGATAGAACACAAGAGGAGAATTTTTGCTGCCTAGGGCTGGACAGCACTGTCTGCCAAAGGTCAGTCCGTCTGCAATAATAATAGGTTATCTTTCACAGGGACATCGTGCCCAAAGCATACACTTAAAGAGTGATTATGTCAGTCTAATATGTTAGATTAGGTTATCACTCAATCTGACTCAATGAAAAACTTCGTTAAAATACAGTAAAGGCAGTGTAATATTTTATTAGTGTTACCCACGGGGTAAACATGTAGTTAGGTCCCTTATTATGATGGATATACACCATACACAGCTCTAGGAGGGGTAAGGGAGTCCGGGAGCAGCTGCTTGAACTCTCCCTCACATACGATCACAGGTAATCGATTAGTGTAGAATAAAGATACAGGATCCTCACGACACAGCAGCTACAATGGTTTTGATTGTCAGCACAGATAATTTTTCTGTGTATTTTGAATTTTCACCTTGACCCATTACCTTTATCACCTCCACTGCCAAACATTACATTACCTGGACTCCATTACAACTCCCTTGTCTGGTGGTCAGAACAAACAGGAACTGTCCAGGACAGTTATAACCTAATCATTTAGGTAGACTAGTGGCGCCCCATTGCCAAAAACACAATTGGCAATAGTACCCGGATGTGGGCATAACATTACATACACAGCTGTCTGCTTAAAGAAAATATGTGCCGTCAGTTTCCATTTTGACACCAAAAAATTTTTTAACTATAACTTTGTAATCGGTTTTTATTTTCAGACCCAAAGTTATTATTATTTTTTTTTCATTTTCTAGGGAGGTTTTTCTAGGCCTGCTCCATGTCGATAGCAGATGTACATAAGCCATCAATCCTATTGATGATGGAAATGCAGCGACAAATTAACAAAGTAGGCACACTACAAAAGGTGTCGTTCATGCAATGCAGATATCCACATTTTTTGACTAGAAAATCATTTTATGGGTTTTCCTGGAACTATACCGGTGAAAGTCCAACTCTCAAACACCCTAATAACGATCTGGTCGGGCTATGTGGCTCCTATTGCTTCCTCTTAAAGTCACAGCTCCTGTAGAGTTTGGGTTTTTGGTACTGCAGCTGAGCCCCTCTTAAATGCAATGTTTGTCATTAGAGGCATCTACATATAAGGCCCAAGGTGGGGGATTTAGGGTAATGATGAGTGGACCCAAATAAATTCGGGTTTGGGCGTGTTCAGCTGATGAATTTAAAAACGGTGTCCGGCTCTGCCTCTCAATACCAGACATGAAGCCCCGCAGGTAGACCCTCACAATCGGTGCTGGCTCTTGGGTGTTCTCTTTAAATGCTCCAAGCAAAGCCACAAGGGGCATTTAAATTAATGTGACATCCCCCTCCCCAAAATGGCGGTGACCTGCGCCACTGGCAGGTTAGTGCTTGCACGTGTGTCACATTAATTTAAACCCCCTGGTGGCTTTGTTAAGGTGAGGCGCGTCGTTGAGCTGAACCTGGACGTAAACTAACTCAAAGCATTGTCCAGGTTAGGGGCCTGAACCTGAAAAGTTCTCTACGGACCCGGAAATATTTTTAAGCAAATTAAAACGAATTGCAATACCATAACGATCCGCTAAAAAAAATTAACAAAGCTGTGCCTGGTAAATAAGCTGCAGGAGTTTTAGGAGTTGGACCCTCACCAACCTAAATGTCTTGATCCAAGGTCCTAAATACTACAGCCCCAGAAAAGCCCCCAAGTTTAAATATTACCAATGATATGACCAAATAGTGTGGAAATGTGAGAGATTTGAACGTTAGTTATATTCTCAAACTGACAGCCCTGTAGAAGCACTGGCTTCTTT
The DNA here is from genome assembly GCA_019512145.1 of Engystomops pustulosus. Lineage (NCBI taxonomy): Eukaryota > Metazoa > Chordata > Amphibia > Anura > Leptodactylidae > Engystomops > Engystomops pustulosus. The sequence goes on from CM033642.1 coordinate 212,169,725, forward strand.
TATTAACAAGCCATTTCATGGCTGCTCTGTCAGCTCATTATTTGGTTATCTGCAGGCTTTTTCAGTTGTATCCCAGACTTATCCTGAACGTTGTGTCAACCCCTTTCCATATATTTCAATTTGGATAACTTCATAAAAAGGCAGAGGACACTGGATCAGTTAAAAACAGGCTCCTACTTGGGCAGATCTGGTTACATGTCTGGCTACAGCTTGGACTTTTATCACATGGGTTTTTGGAAAAAGGACTTGGATCGGGAAGCGGATCAGTGGGTCAAGGTTCAGCTTCAAAAGGTCTTGTCCTTCAACAGATTTACAACACAAAATTCAGCATCTGGCCATTACCTGTGTGAATACAGTCTCAAAAATGTTTATAAATGTATAAAAAAAAATGCTAAACTTCTTTAGAGACTTAAATTATTAAAAATCCCAAACTTCATGTGGAGGTCATAAGAGAAGGAGGCAGCGATTTCACATTCTTTTACCAAGTCTCTACAAACTTCAAGAAAAATAAGTAAATATATCAGCTTTAAGGAACCGAGTAAAGAAAGTATCCAGTGTCTGAAAACGCTCAAACACAAGTGTGTGCTTTATCTGTAACCTGATACGAAAAACCCTCCACAAAGGGCAAACATAAAATATACAGCGGCCGCTCAGCTAAGAGCTCATGTGATCTGAGGGTGAAAGGTAACGTCCAAGACGGACTCCAGCTCCCTGACAAATGACTACACCACGTGTCTGAGAAAAGTCTATACTGCTCAGATAAGTATAACAAAGGTGTAAAAATAGATTGGAATATATTAGTATATGTTCACATTCGCATCACAGGTTCTGCTAGCGGCTCTGGTACTTCTTATTTGTGGTTAACTTCATGGTAAGTATTCACTTTTTTTTGTGTATTACCATAAAACAAAATGGTTGTTCAGATCAGAACCAACAGTGTGCGACTGATCCATTAAGAATTAGAACATGTCCTAGTCGGAACTGTTTTTCACGGATCACTCATTGGGGGAGATCTATCAGGACTTTTACACCAGTTTTCTGGAGTGCGGACCACCAGAAATTGTGATCATTTCCCCCTTCACATCTACTCTACGCCAAGTGTGGTATAAGGCTGCATTGTGGGCACTTGGAGGGTGTTCTTGCCACGCTCCTGCACACTCACTATAGCTTGCGCCTGTTCAGGACTGAATGGGCGCAGGTAATATGTAAGATTAGCAGGTGGTGGTGGGGCAGCACTTATACTTCAGATGCAAATCTGCTCTGAAAAACAACATCCTCCATTATTCCCAGACACTTTTTTGCCTGGTTTGCGTATAGGTGCAGTTACAACTCCTGGTCACTCACTTGAGCATGGAGTCAAAAGCTTCTGACCGTACCCGGGGCCAAGCGTTGGCTGCTATCAGATAATAGTATAAAATCTTGGTCATTCCCTTTCATTCGTACCAAATCTTTGAGCCGCATGCTAGCTATTGTTTCAATGGCCTCATGTGTCTATATGGGCTCATACACATGGCTGTAATTTCCACAGCCTCGTGCACGAGCCGACTGCCCAAACTACATATAGAGCAGGTCCTATTCTTACCCACGTTTGTCTTTTTTACTTTCATTAACGCAGACCTCACACCGATGACAAACGCCTCCAGAAATAGGATCCATCCATTACAGACCGAAGCCTCTGAGGCTTATTTACATAATGTTAAAATGTGTTTTTCTCAAAAACTAAGCTATAACATGCAAAAATAAGAAGGGATCCTGTTTCAGGAGGCACACACCAGTATGCAAGTGGTTAAGAAATACTGCACCCATGGGGTTTATTTCCTTTAAGGACGGTGATACACAAGGGAGTTTGGTCCCTTAAAACTTCCGAGATGACTAAACAAACCCTGTATCACACATCCAATGACTCCAATTTGTTTTTCCTCATTGTCTCATTGTGATTGTGAACTACACCAGGTAAAATGTGAATTTATATTGTACAATTGTTAATCTGAAGACACATTTACCAGCTATTTGTTCCTATATAATGTTCCCTATAGAAGGGAGAGGGAAGGGGATCTTATTCGCACAATTAGGATTCACGTCAGGGAGCTCTCCACTACTTTATCCTGGAGTTTCCCAGCAACAACACAAGAACAATAAAGCAAAGTGCCTGGTAGTTTTCCACGGATCCTCAGTTACGGCCGTGCTGACAACAACATATGTGAAAAGAACCTTTTCAGAATTCATGGCTGACAAACCAGCAACAAACCTCACATACTTCAGCCTGTGAATAGATAGCCGGGCCGCTCTATCAGCTCCTCTTGTGATTGTAAAATAAACACGTAAACCACAAGCGCTCAGACGTTTAGTTAGTAATAGACGCATGACCCACTAGTTTGGCCGCAATTCTAACATACACAAGGTTGTGGCTTTCACTGAGGACACAGCTGGTCCAAAAAAGCTAAATATGGCTGAACCCCAAATGAATAACAGCAGTCCAAATGTACCCTGGTAATTTATAAAAAATATATATATATATAAAATACATCCTGTATAGAAAGGCCCAGTTCACACCTACGTAGGGGCTGTTATACTCTCCCTTTTAAGAGAGCGCAACGGAAACGGAACATAGAAAGTAAACAGAAGTTCTACCATAAAGGACTGTAAAACAAACACACTGACATACTGGTGTGTGCCCCAACTGGTAGTATCTGCCCTTCGTTAAGCTTATGTCCTTGACTCAAAAAAAAAAAGACTTTAAACATTACGCAAATGAGGCCCCATAACACCTATGGAGCCCAGAGCCCCTCAGGCACATTTGCATAATTTGTAAAAACTTTTTTTTCCAAAACAGGCCATAATAAGCTTGGTTCACATTCTATCATCCTGGTGGCAGATGTACTTTAATAACAGAACGGAAGATTTATTTGACTATCAAATTTGTTACAACGGTAAAGTTACCTCCAGCGTTTACACAGCCGCTCACCCATGGCACATTCTGAAGTATATCCTAAGACTTACAGAGGCTCGCGGTAATAGGGCCAACATTATTGTATTTATTCTGGTAAACATTCCCCTTCTGACAGTCAGAGCCTGTGGACTTCTGCTGGGTCAGCGGCCATGTACTCATATCTGTAAGCACGGAGTGGTGTGCCAAGGATCCACACACCCTCCAACACAAAACATGTATACGGAAGTCTGCAGGAGAACGGACCTCACGGGAAGTCACAGGACCTGCAGTTCTAAGTGTGAAGGGGCAGAACCCAAGACTGTTACAATGTCCTTTCCTATAGAGAAGGCTTCAGCAAAAATAGAAATAAAGTATTAAATATGTATATAAATGTTGCTCACCTTAATATGGGGTGATAGTGACAGAGGAAATTGTTCCATATGATTATATTATGCCCAGGTGGTTTTCCAGCTTTAAATATGGCCGTGTGATTATCGTTTAGTAGTAATAACTATGCACCAGATAGTATGTGAATGCCCGTGGTTTACATGATCCACAATTTATAAAAATATACCTTATATTGTAATCATATATGTGATGGATATTTTTGGGTTTACTTTAGGTGATGCAGTCATATGCAATCATATTGTATGTATGTTGCCACTACTATATAGTATATATGCATTTGTTTTTTTGCTTGATAAGATCTCCATTCACAACAAATGTTGATTTAGAAAAATGATAAGAAAAGTACCTCAAATTTGTGGATTTCAACCTTGGAGTACTATGACATATATGTGCTCTGGCAATGTCTATATACAGTACATGGTGACTATGGGCCATGACAAAGCCACTATCATCACAGAGCTATGACAAGCCATGTCCTCTACCCAGGACTGCCACCACCATCTCCTATTCTCCACCACTGAAACTCCTACATAATAAATAATAGCAGGCCGTGTCTATTCAGTGACACCCAGCAGAGGAAGGGTGTAGGGCTGACAGGCTATTATAAATGGATAGTCCTATCCACCCCTATAATTATTGCCTTTCATAGCTGCCACTTGTGAGACAACACTCGCCTTTTGATGTAATATAAACCTGAGGACAGTCCCTCTTTTTGATGCTAAAAGCCTGGGAAGATAGCGACAAAGATGGGAAACAGTGGAAAGTGATCATTATGTCTGGGAAGAGCCGAGATCAGACGCTGGAAAGGGTCATTAAATAATTTAGGAGATAACAAGCTATTAGAGGAGGCCCTGCATGGTGAGCATCCAGAAATGTATATATACACACACCAAAACCGTACACAACTGTGCAATATGATGCGGATAGGTCACAGATGTACATCGCATCATACAGGAACCTACTTTACTATCAGAAGACGTCAGAACTTCTACAACTTCTCATCTCCTGCCACAACTTGTCTAAAGTTTCTAAATTCTGATTCTACTTCTGATCAGTCTCGGTGCATTTACTCCTAATGGTAACTCGTTTTGTCAATCGTTCTGCATATATGGCAGATAAGTGATCATCATGTCAGTACCTTGTCCCCGCTTTCTGTGATGTGACACGACGTCCCTCTCGTGGGTGCAGATCTTGACTAGTGACATCACATGCTACATATAGATTATATACTCTTCAAGGTGTAGTAATATATCATTAATACATGGTACAGGGCAGGATATGACTAATGAGAGGCCGACCAATAAGACAACACAACTATCATATATACTGTATATACACACATCGAGAAGAGTAAGCACCACCAATATCTTATCATTTCTATAACCTCAATGCTGACTAGGTCAGTGATGCACATACAATACCACTACAGTGTCCCACTTATCATAACTGTGGCTGCCTGATAACCACATGTAGTGTCACCTAAATAGACGCATCACAAGATCCTGGTTGTTGGAGGGGTGACCCTTGAGATGGACACGACGGGTGGGGGGGGGGCGACCCTTGAGATGGATATGATGGGCGGGGGTGACCGCTGAGTAGATACAGCAGGGGCGAGGGAGGTGCTCACATAAGTTAGATGTAATATTCTGGAGAGCAGCAGCAGACTCGGTACAAGTTCTATCACTGGCAGAAAGTAATGTATAAAGTTCCCTTACCTTAGTAATGATAAGGAGTTCTCCATGTTCTTTACCGCCCTTCAAGGTAAATCCCCAGGGAGCCCCCCCAGTGAGGAGCACGTCCACCATCCTGTGCCCCTCCAGCAGCCTCCTCTCCATCAGCAGGCCCTCAGGTGGCTGCTGCCCCGCTCTGCTCTCCACGTTCTCCATGGTGCTGGGCAGCAGATGACGGTGTCCAGGCTCAGCTACATGCCCGCTGCTGCCCGCAGTCCCGCTGTAATGTCCGCACGGGCACCGCTCTATAGGGGCCGCGCTAGTGCCGCCATGGCCCTCCGTGCTCGGGGAGCAGGTAACACATGTCCGGGGACACCGCGCCTCCCTCCACCTGTTCCTGCAGCCGGGATCGGCCCTCGTTCACCTTGTCCGGGTTCTCTCCGATGACAATTTCCTCATGGTGTCCCTCCCCGCGGCGCAGGAGCTCATCCCCGGGAGAGGAACTGGAGCTGCTCCGTCCGGCTCTTTCCTGTTGTGTAGTCACCGGTCTGGGATTGGACAGGCGCATAATACCCGGCGTGCAGGAGCCGCTCCCTCCCCCTCCCCTGCCCTGTGTGCACAGCGCCTGATACCTGCCGGCATACACAGGAGGAAGAGCACATACTGGAGGTGGAATATGGCGGGGCCGTGCAATCATGTTGTACATTGAGGGGATTACTTGTATATAATATACTACTGTATGCGGGAATGTGTTACCTGTAGGCAACCTATGTACTATACTGGATCCCTCTATATAAGATTGCAGAGGCGACTACTCAATTCATTAATGATTTTATGAGGTAAATGTATGCTGTTGGGAAGTGCACTTTGACAATATGTTCAGCTCTACGGGGATTATTTATCACACTTTTTTTTTCTTCCTGTTTTGCGACACATTAGCCTAATTGCGGCAAAACTTGAAACTTTTACATCTGTTTTCCAAAGTTTGCTGTGACAAAGTTTTACACTGCTCCGCCTGATTTATCTTTCAAACTTCGATGCGGGCGTCTGAAAAACTTGCACTTTTTTCCGCAATTGCACTAAAAGTCCCTTTTTTTTTTTTTTTGCACAAATAAACTCCAATCCAGAGCGTAGGCAAGGGGTTGCTTAAAGGAAATCTACCATTCTGACCCAAACATACCTTTACATAGCGGTAGGTAAGCTGATGCTGGAGGTTGTCTTGTGGAGGCACAGAATTCAGCAGCATATTTTATAAATTTGATTTTTAAAATATGCAAATGACCCTTTGGCGCTCCTGTGCTCCTCACACAGGGTGCTCAGCACTTGGTCATTAGCATAACTATGCATGCCACTAGGGGGCTTCATAGTTCTCCCCCCAGCCTCCCTGTCTCACTTTGGGGGCCAGTCACGTCACCAAGCTCTCGGGAGCAATGGCTGTATCTTCATTATGCGCAGCCACCTGCTTTGCAGTACAGATGTGCAAACTAACCTGCAAGTCTCGTAATCTTGCGAGACTTTCTCCAGGTGAACGACGGTGGGAGCACCATAGCAACCATTATAAATAAGCACCGCAGCGTTCACCTGGTGGAAGTCTCTCGAGATGTCAAGACTTGCCGGTTAGTTTGCAGAAAAGGTGGCTGCGCGTAATGAAGATGCAGTGTGCATGCGCCAGTGCATGCTTTGAAGCACGCTTAGTTATGCTAATGACCAAGTGCCGAGTGCCCTGTGTGAGGAGCACAGGAGCGCCAAAGGGTCATTTGCATATTTCATTAATTGAATTTTGGACGAAACTGCAGATTTTTTTGCTTAAACAAGACGAGCTCCAGCATCAGCTTACCTACCACTATGTAAAGGTATGTTTGGGTCAGAAGGGCTTTTTTCAAATGGTAGTTTTCCTTGTAAGACTTTTGTGTGACTTTTCAGACAAAAGTCTCAAAAAACTAACAGACTCACATGCCTCGATTATCAACCGCTAGGATAAATCAGGTAAGCCCAAAACCGTACAAAACAAACTCAAAACTAGGGACTAGAGAAATATACATTCACAGCTTTTTTAAGTAACTGTAGGTTCATCTATGATATCAAATATGGACATCATACAAAAATACATGTCAACTTTCAAAAATCATTATAAGCCTGGTTTCACGCAGCACGAATGCTCGTCCGACCTTGGCATATGGCAGCGCACTGTTCACCCCTCCCCTCTTCATAGGAAACACTGCCTCAGAGCTGGAAACACGAGGAAAGATAGAGCATGCTCTACCGTATCGCTGCCGGGTCGCTGCCGCCTTTAAGAAGCCATGGCTAGTAGGCTTGTTCATTTCCAGAATTGGCATTGCAGCCACCAATCCAATAATACGTCTGGGTCGGGTGGCCGGACAGGAACGGCAGGTACGCTCATCTCTACTGTGCAGTTTAGCTATGAGCCAATGGTATAACACACAGCAAATGCATCTGGGAAAAAAAGCATCCAAAATCATTGTTCTTTTAGAGAACGGGCACATGTGGTTATGAATAATAAGCCAAAACACATTTGTTTAGAAGACCAGAGCTAAATGTAGTTGCATATTATCTAACATTTCATTAAAGCAGCATTGCGTCAGACAACCCATTTAATCCACAATAACGCCATAAAGAGTCAGTTTAAAAGACACAACAAGGTCCCAAAAAGTCTCTGTGTTCCTCCTTTACAATTTATTTGAGGAAAATAACCAGTGTACGGCTTCTGATAAATAGCAGCACATCATAAATGGTGTATAAAACACCATATCAATAACCAACCACAATAGTAACTGCTGGTAACAAGGCACCAGGCCCTGGAATGTGATACAATACAAGGTAATAAAATAAGTAATCTGCAAGAAGACGTCTGATCTAGCAGATATAAGGTATATGGCCCCTTGTGTGTTCCTACGAGATAAAGTTCTTGCTTGGATTGTAGACTACATCTCATAGTAGATGTGTAATCCTTTTAGGCCTCCTGTTCACATTTTTTAGCATTTCAAACTCTTTGTTTTTGTTGGCATTTTGTTTCTATTTTTCTTTCAATTTCTCCCCTCTGGTGTTCCCTTCCCCCTCCCCCCACAACCAGCCACCACAGATTCTTCTCCTGCAGAGACCCTTAAGCCTGAAGACAGGAAGGCCACATGGAGAGAGCCGGCTGGAAGCTTCTCCAATTCTAAACTAAGGATGAAAGATTTGTCCTAGAATTGCATATTACTGACACTTCTGCTGTTACAAAAGCTCCTATCTGTAGTCTACAAAATGTTCCTTTAGTAGTTGATAAGTATTTTATCTATTATTTATCCAAGATCAATCATATTAAGTGAAAAAGTATACTTGTTATTATTTTATATATGAGTTTAGGATCCTATAAAGGTTTGTGTTTTACGTTATTATTGCTAGGCCAATACCAGGGAAGGTAGGTAATGCTATTATTCATAGATTTGTATGTCTTTTGTGTAATAGGATCCACTCTAGGGGCTTATTCACAGTATGCGGTCCGTGACATACACAGATAACATTCTGAGGCCACATTCACATTGCTTTTTCTTCATATGCTCAGTGTATATGCCAGGAAAGCCCCCGATATAAAAGCTAAGAGCATCTAAAGACATATACTGGCAGACTGAGGCATCCTTTTTGCCTCTATCTGACCAGTATATATCATATCCTGCTTCGGAGTGATGTAAACACTCAGTGGAGGCCATAATAACCTATGGGGAGGGAGGTAACAGTATTGTTTCAAATTTCATTTTTTTTACCTGATAAATGGACAATTGGAAACATTTTACAGCCTGTCCTATATTTTTCACATTTGCCAATCACGGACAACAATAGAAGTCTATTGGTCTGCAAAAATAACTGATGTGCACTGTTATGGCTTCAAAGGCTTGGTTTACACCTCCTTGTTAGTGTACGCTCAGTGTATATGTTGGGAAAGCTCCTGACACATATGCTGTGTGTACCCATTGACATATACTGGCAGACAGAAGCATAGTTGTTGCCTCCGTCTGTAAGTATACATTGTATCCTGTGTAAGAGACAGAATGGGAAGACGTAGCAAGATAAGTCTTTGCTCCCTTCTCCCTCCTGCTGAGCGACCTAATACTCTTGGCGGTGGCAACAGCAGCTTATGGGGAGTGGATACAATGTCCCCAAGCCTCTGCTGAGCAGATACATCGCTCAACAGGAGGGAGGACATTACATACATGTCCTTACAATGTATGTAAAAAAAAAATAATAACAAAAAAAAAAAAAAAAAACTGAGTAGTCAATTTAGAGTGTGGTTGGACCTGTGCTGTCCTAGTATTTTAAATGATAGTTAACATAGTACCTGTGATGGAATTAAAGACTCTCAGATGATAATTGTATCACAGTCCAAATTTCTGTTATTGCACTGATCCAAAGAGGTTTCTGAATCCAAGAAATTGACATATAGATGAGGTCTTACAGGTGGTTTCCTTTGAATAATACAGCAACAATGGGGAGCAGCCCCGACCGGTGGCTGCAACCCTCTAAACAGTTCCGTTGGAGTACACTGAATCTACGGATCATCCAAAGGAACTGCGAATCTACAAATGTCACCGTTTTCTTTGTTTGGAATGAGAGGTATACATGCCACACCATGACAATCCTCCTTATTAGAGCTGGGCAAAATTTTAAAAAATGTAATTCGCCAAGTTCGCCGTATTTTTCGACAAAGTTTTCTTCGACCCAAATCGAATCATGGCGCATCACGTGAAAAAAACAGGTAGTTCCTGGCTGCAGAGAGCCTGTAGGGTGTTGTAGAACGTTGTGCCATGCTCAAATATGCATAGGGAGCTTGGTTTGGTCTTCAAACAATTCTGTGTTTTAGTATGACACACACATGACAGCCGCCACTCTTAGAACCGCTTCACTATTTAATTCCATGTGCACTTACATAGGCCAACTTCACCAAATAAGTGAAGCGGGAACGCAGCCTGACAAGGTACCATCTGTGCCAGCTCAAAAGGACTGAGCTGAGGGCCAAAATCCCACTATAACATCACAGAGTGCACTTTTTTTACACTGACATCAGATGATTCCATAGATTATGACAGAACCTGTTCTGTTAAACGCTGATACATGTAGAAACCCCCCAAAAGAGTGCAGAGGATGTCGGCAGTAACTTTGCATTGACGTCACTGATCATTTTGCTCTACTTTTCATCCGTCAGTGTCCGCTTTCAATTGGTCAATAATCCATCAGTATTGCTAAAGCCAAAAACAAACAGGAGTTGATTCAAAACAGAGATGGCCAATAAAGTGGGAACATTGTGCATGTCCTTCCTCCTGTTTTCCCGCTCTGTAGCCACTCCTTGCTTTTTTGGCTATCAATCCAAAGCTTTTCATTCCTTTGAAGATGAATGAATGGGGAACACCAACATAGTGGGCAACGTCATCGTGGTTGTGGAGGGTGAAACAGCATTAATGAAATCAAGGAGTGTTTCTCAGGGAGATAGGTGCGTCAGTTGGCACCAGCATTATGTAGATGAAGTACATGACAATTCTGGAGTGGCATTCGAACATGGTCGTAGCCCACAGAGTGAACAATGACAAAGTTTGGAGGTAGTGGCAGGCAGAATAAGGTCAGATGAGTGCTACAATGACACATCTGGTCTGTGGGCGCAACTGGTAGGAGTGATGTGGCAGCAAACCTGGTACGAGCACACGTGGCGTCAATGTGCAGCGCTCAGTGGATTTGGACTAGATTTCTGATTACTACTTTGGCAACAAAGAATAATTTGAACATTCGGGTATACAGAACCCAAAACAGATACCCTTGGACTTTAACAGAAGCAAACACTCGATCAGCTACTAAGTACAAGCACTACAAACGCTAGAGACGCGTCACCTGCAGTGTAATGACTGATTTCCTTCTGTTTTTTATAGAGCTGTGTTAAATAACAGAAACCTGCCAATCGGCGATTTGGCTTGCATTCTACCATGTGATAGAGGGTGTTTCCTTTCTTCTTCCCAGTGCTCTTGTCACCCATGTAAACATGTTGTGCTCGCATGCATTTTCTATAAAGGGGGGGGGAAATTTGTTCCCACAAATCACCGTAAACCTTCCGGATTCCTGTCCTGCATAAACTCACTGGTTTTGCCTGAAATTCTATAACAAATTTCCCCTGCGTTAGATTCGATTCCATCACCCTCTCTACCTCTACTTATATAGAGTTCGGGACTGTAACATTGCTGAATCCATTGTGTAACTCAGGGAGACTCCCTGAGTCGATAATTCATCTGATCCCTCAACAATACTAAAGTATTATTTCTCTAAATGTCCGTGTACCTATGTAAATACACGTTCCCCGGCGGCTCCTTTTCTCGTCTCTTCTTTCGTTCTCATCATCTGTCTCTTCTCTAGCCGGCAGAGTTCGCGTCCATGCACCTGCCGGCGGGGAGCACACTGTGATGCGGTCGGCTGGTCGCCGCTGATGCCGTCATCAACGCGTCACCGCCGCATCATAGTGTGCACCCTGGCAGTCGCATGGACGCGACTCTGCCGCTAGAGAGAAGAAGACAGAAGCATAGATACCGCTGGGGATTGGCGAGCCGCGACAGAGATCCGGGGTATTTAAGGGGGGCTAGCTGTATACTTTCACTGGGGGGCTGGCTGTATAATCTACATGGGAGCTGGCTGTATACAACAGGGGGCTGGCGGCTGTATACTACACCCTCGGCTTATACTCGAGTCAATAGGTTTTCCCAGTTTTTGGTGGTAAAAATAGGGGTCTCGGCTTATGCTCCGGTCGGCTTATAATCGAGTATATACGGTACATCCTAACCTAAATGAAAAAAGTATATAATAAATTTTAAAAAACTTTTTATTAATACTATTAAAAGATATAAGAATAAGATAATGTTAAACGTGATAAAAAAAAAATAGATGCCATACCGATATGAAAAAATGGATGTGGGAACAAAACAAAATGGATCCATTTAAACAAACATACAAAATTCTTGTCTGTGTGAAGAAAACGCTAGCTTTGGCTAGGAGAATAATGCCAAATTTGAATAATGATAATCTTTATTTACCGTTTATACTCTAGTATAAGTTGTCCCGAGATAAGCCGAGATACCTAATTTTACCACCAAAAACTAGGAAAACCTATTGACTCAAGTATAGGCCTAGGGTGGGAAACATATACTGTATATACTCGAGTATATGGCGAGTTTTTCAGCACAATTTTTGTGCTGAAAATTCCCCACTCAGCTTTTACTTGGGTATATAAAAAAATAAACTGAGTACTCGCCATTCTGACCAATCATAAGGGATATATACAAATATAATATTACATTACAGAGTACAGACAGTCATATAATACCGAATGGATCTCTTGTCATACTGCAGGAGAGATCTCATAACTCCCTGCTGGAGGAAATCCTGCATAACTCCATGATGTTGTAGGGTTTCCTGTTCTTGTAAGGAAGCAGTAGAAGGCCTGGAGAAACATTGGAGAATTGCATCAGTAATATTGTCCATTGTTACTTGAACATCTGGGGAATCTTATTGTCAGGAAGAGCTTTATCAGGTTTCAGGTACTGATGACAAATCCATTGGGAGAAGTTTTTCTTAAATATGTGACTGTACGGCATTCCCTTTCTTCAACAATGACACACATGCGTTGGCCAAGCTTAGCGTACCTAACTGTTTGGGATGGGGAACGGGGAGCAGATAGTGTAGCTGACAGCATTCTAATGTATGTTAGGGGTTGTACAAATTTTGCATGTGACCCTGTGGATGACAAGCTGATCTGAGTGGGTCCAATCATGATACTGGCTGGAGCATCAGGAAGGGCATGCATCCTGCTGCTCTATTCAATAGTATGGGAGTGTAAGAAATAAATGTGCACGACTGATTATCTCTGGTACTCATCAAGACAGTAAATGGAAATGATATATAATATACCTGAGCTCTCTCAATTTCCAAAACTACCATATTGATGAATAAAGTGGCAGTGGTTAAATGATGCTTACTCTAACATATCCACTTTTCTGTAATTCCATAACTTTTTGTTGGATGTCTCACTTTAAAGGGGTTTAACGTTAGGCCCTATCCGGTGATTGATTTACCGGAGGCCCAGGACTTTTATCCTGGATGCTGCTCTTCCTCCCCTCACAGTTCCCTTTGACAGGCTCTTCCATGGCGGGCTTGGCAACTAAGGGGTCCTATTTGGGGTGAGCATCCAGTGGGACCAGGAGGGACAGGGAGAGTCAGCCATTCTGTAATCACTGGGACATGGAGGCCAAGGGCAGCAGCAACCGCCAGGACCTCTGCGGGTTGACAGAGGACGAATTTCCAACCTAATGGTGGTTTTAAAGACTTTTAAACATTCTAATCATGAAGATAATTCTAATGGTGGATTTTCAGGTGGAATGGAAACAACCAATTGTATTTGATGTCAAATTGGTGCAGTGTGTCCAGCAGGGGCTTCAATGCCTTGTGCTTAAGGAGGGTTAAGCAGGCCATATCCTAGCTGAGCAGGCATTAGACATTATAGCATCTTTTAGCTGAAAACATTGAACTGAGCATATCATATCCCTCCGTGGGTCATGTGGGGACAGTCGGGCCTGTAGGGAACGATGGGCCCTATCAAGCTCCCGGGGGGAAGGGGGGTCTCAAGTAAGGAGTTGAAGATTTCACATAACGCCCCATGTAGCAGTGGTATCTCAATGGACTCAGGGAGGCCACACAATCTAATTTTATTAAGCTGCCCTAAAAATTGAACCCAAAAGAGTGTAAGAAAAGAACTGCATCGTGATCATCTAGGCGTTCTTGCATGGTAGGCTGGGCAGCCCCTCCCTGTGTGGATGGTACCTACAGCATTCTTAGCTTAACTAAAATCGTGGGTGGTGGCAGTGTGTTGTGTATTGAGTGCTTGGGAGTAGATTTAGCATAAAGACACATCAAGCATAGGGGGCGGATCTTATTGGATAAATTGTGAGGACTCCCTAGTGTAACTGTACCCCTTGTTTGAACTGGAAAGTGGGGGTTCATTACAAATATGAAAACACATTGAGTCTGCAGTAGTAATTTACAAATGATCTGTGAGTAATTGCTGCTGCCATTTAGCCAATGAATGATGAATCTAATGTTTTAAAAATGCACATGATAGGCCATGATAGTTCCTTTGTCACGATGGAAGAAGCTGTCTAAAGACATCAGAACTGCTATTATCAACAAACACAAAACTTCAAAATGGTATAATACCATCTCCAAAGGTCTTGGTATCCCAATTTCAACAGGATGCAATGTTATTAAAGGAAATCTACCATCAAAATCAAGCATGATAAACCAGGGACACATACTCATAGATCAAGGCACAGTGACTATGGTAATATTCTTATATCTCTATCTATGGCCTCCTTTCTTTCTAAAATAAACTGTCAACCCCTTAAACGCGTGGCATAGTTCACAGACTGTTACAGACTTCCCCCTCCCACCGTGTGCTGAAACTTCCTGTGCATCAGCCTGTGAATCTACAGCATAGAAGGTCTTTCGGGATCATTAGCATAATTTAAAAAGTTCATTTTAGAAGGAAGAAGGTCATGGATAACAAATATAAAAAGGTTGTCATAGTGACTGGATTTATGAGTATGTATCCATGGTTTATCCATGCTTGATTTTGATTTCTTTTAAGAAGCTTGCCAAGCATGGAACCTTCAAGAACCTCCCTGGACGTTGTGGAAAGATAAAAATTGACAAGAGTTGTCTTTGAAGGTTGGTATAGTGGTGGAAAAAAACATCAAATCAAACATGAGAAGACCCGAAGGCAAACCTGGAACTGTCTGGGATCATGGTTTCCACAAGTACCAAACGACACATACTAAACCAAGCAGGCCTTAAATATTGAAGGCCTAAGAAATAAAACGTTGATGAAGAAATGAAGTGGAACATCCCCGACCGGGGCCTAGCCTTATCTTGGTGGCCTGGAGGCATCTGGGGCCCAGAATACTGGAGTGGCTGACTAGTACGGCCTTGGGCCACGCTGTGGTCACGATGCTTGGTATGGGGACTAGAGGGCTGACCTACAGCCTAGCAGGTCTTCAGTAGGTGGTGTGTGCAAGAAATATGGAATCAGAAGCTGATGCAGTGGTTTCTCCCTGGGGAAACCCCTGAGGTATCTGTAGGATGAATCCCTGGGTGATGGATGGGGAAGCCAGTGGTGGTAAGTAGCCGTATCCAGGGATCAAACAGAGGCAACGTTGTGCAAATCAACTTACTGTACTTTATTGAACAGCAGGCAATGGCCAGAAATGCTTAACAGCAGATTCTTTGATGCTTTAGTGGTCATGGAGAGTGGTCCGCAGGAAAAGTGCACACAGCCTAATAGTAGCTGGGCTGGTTCAGGTTATACTGAGTCCAAATGGTGGAAGCTTCAGTTCTGGGCTAAAGTCTCCAGACTTGCCCCGTGTGCCAAGCAGTAGGCCTGAGGCACTAGAATTTCCTGGGATCGATTGCCGTGGCATCACTGAAGGTGTGCTGCTCTCCTTGATGATTGAACAGACTGAACCTTAGACCATGTGCTTCCACCCAGCAGGGGTTTTTATACTCCCCCCTAGTCAGGTGGTAGCACCTCTCCAATCACCTTCCAGTTTTCATAACAGACAGATCATTGGATAATTACATACACCAGTTAACTGTTGCCTTGCCAGGCAGTATCTACAGCTGCAATTACACAATATCCTAATTCCAGAAACTTCCTGGAAGGTTCATGACTCCCCCTAACAGCTTCTGACCTGGAGAGGGCGCTATTCACAACTACCAGCCTGCCTATGCATTGGCAGGGGTGCTGCAGAAGCTTATAAGGAAAAGTACATCCTAACAACAGTTAACCCCTTAACAACTTGGCCATTTTTTGTTTTTTTAAAGGGGTTGTCCGAGACTAATTAAAAAAACAAAAGGTGGCCAGAAGGGGCTTCTTAAAAAAAATAAACATGGCCGCTGGAGCAGCGCTGGACTGCCGGATGGTTGTCGGGTCTGGCCGGAAGCCGAATCCAGCACTGCTCCGGCGACCATGTTTGTTTACATGGCGCGTGGACCAGAGCAACAGCAGCGCGGGACACCCGGAGGGCGTCGGAAGGTAAGAACATCTTTATTTTTTTATGCAGCCCCCTCCCTACTTTTTTCATAACTCTCGGACAACCCCTTTAATTTCCATTTTTAACTCCCCACCTTAGCTCTGTGAGGGCTTGTTTTCTGCGTAAAAAATTGCGCTTCATAGTTATGGTATTTAATTTTCCATGTCGTGTACTGGGAAGCTGGAAAAATTTCAAATGCAAAGAAAATGGTAAAAAAAAGGCATTTGCGCCATTTTCTTGTAGGCTTAGATTTTACGGTTTTCACTGTGCGCCCCAAAGGACATGTCTACTTTATTTTTTGGACTTTACTTTTAGGACTGTATGACCTTTTATTCACTTTTTATTAAATTTTATATGTTTTTCAAAATCATAAAATAGGGCCATTTTCGACTTTGAGTGCTATTTTCCGTTACTGGGTTAAACGCATTGAAAAAACTTTATCATATTTTGGTAGATCAGGCATTTTCAGATGTGGCAATACCTAACTTGTTTATGGCAGGGTTATTTGAATTTTTAGGTTTTTTTATTATAATTTTTTTCTCTTTTTTTCTTTTTACTATTTTACAGACCCCCTGGGGCAGTGGTGGCGAACCTATGGCACTGGTGCCAGAGGCGGCACTCGGAGCCCTCTGTGTGGGCACCCAGGCCATCACCCCAGAATGAAGTTCACCAGACAGGACAGATTTGCCATCACTGCCCTAGGGTACTTTAATCCTAGGTTGTCTAATCAATCCTACCATATACTGCCATACTACTGTATGGCAGTATATGGGGGTTTTCATCCTCATACATTACAATGTGCATTACAAGCCGCTGGCCGCTTTGCCAGGCAATCAACGAGATAACACCAGCGATCGGTGCTAGCAATATGCAGCAAAGACTTACCACCTAAGGAGAGGGCTCAGCCCATGAGCCCTCTCCATGCACTGGCACCCAACGCCTGCTGTAATAGTAATGGGAAGGGGTTAAGCAAGGTGAAGGATCCATCTCAAACTGAGGGCTTGAATTTATCACAGAAATCATAAAAATCAAAGAATTATAAAGGATGCTTAGTCCTGTCTGGTGACTTCATTCTGGGGTGATGGCCTGGGTGCCCACCAGAGGCCTCCGAGTGCCCTCTGGCACCAGTGCCAAAGTTCGCCCCACTGCCCTAGGGGGTCTGTAAAATAGTAAAAAGAAAAAGAAAAAATTATAATAAAAAAACCTAAAAATTCAAATACCCTGCCATAAACAGTTAGGTATTGCCACATCTGAAAATGCCTGATCTACCAAAATATGATAAAGTTTTTTCAATGCGTTTAACCCTAGACGGAAAATAGCACTCAAATCGAAATGGCCCTATTTTATGATTTTGAAAAACATATAAAATTTAATAAAAATGATAAAAGGTCTACAAGTCCTAAAAGTAAAGTCCAAAAAATAAAGTAGACATGTCCTTTGGGGCGCACTGAAAACCGTAAAATCTAAGCCTACAAGAAAATGGCGCAAATGCCTTTTTTTTACCATTTTCTTTGCATTTGAATTTTTTCCAGCTTCCCAGTACACGACATGGAAAATTAAATACCATAACTATGAAGCGCAATTTTTTACGCAAAAACAAGCCCTCACGAGCTAAGGTGGGGAGTTAAAAATGGAAATTAAAGGGTTGTCCGAGAGTTATGAAAAAAACACAGGTGCAGGGAGGGGGCGCATAAAAAATAAAGATGTTCTTACCTTCCGACGCCCTCCGGGTGTCCCGTGCTGCTGTTGCTCTGGTCCGTGCGCCATGTAAACAAACATGGTCACCGGAGCAGTGCTGGATTCGGCTTCCGGCCGGACCCGACAACCATTCGGCAGGCATACACAGTGAATAGGGTAGGAGTCCAGCGCTGCTCCAGCGGCCAAGTTTATTTTTTTTAAGCAGCCCCTTCTGGCCACCTTTTGTTTTTTTAATTAGTCTCGGACACCCCTTTAAAAACAAAAAATGGCCAAGTTGTTAAGGGGTTAACTGTTTGTTAGGATGTCCTTTTCCTTATAAGCTTCTGCACCCCTGCCAGCATAGGCAGGCTGGTAGTTGTGAATAGCGCCCTCTCCAGGTCAGAAGCTGTTAGGGGGAGTCATGAACCTTCCAGAAGTTCTGGAATTAAGGATTTTGTGTAATGCAGCTGTAGATATGCCTGGCAAGGCAACAGTTAACTGGTGTATGTAATTATCAATGATCTTGTCTGTTATGAAAACTGGAAGGTGATTGGAGAGGTGCTACCACCTGACTAGGGGGAGTATAAAAACCCCTGCTGGGTGGAAGCACATGGTCTAAGGTTCAGTCTGTTCAATCATCAAGGAGAGCAGCACACCTTCAGTGATGCCACGGCAATCGTCCCAGGAAATTCTAGTGCCTCAGGCCTACTGCTTGGCACACGGGCAATCTGGAGACTTTAGCCCAGAATTGAAGCTTCCACCATTTGGACTCATATAACCTGAACCAGCCCGCTACTATTAGGCTGTGGTGCACTTTTCCTGCGGACACTCTCCATGACCACTAAAGCATCAAAGAATCTGCTGTTAAGCATTTCTGGCCTTGCCTGCTGTTCAATAAAGTACAGAAGTTGATTTGCACAACGTTGCCTCTGTTTGATCCCTGGATACGGCTACTTACCACCACTGGCTTCCCTCCATCACCCAGGGATTCATCCTACAGATACCTCAGGGGTTTCCCCAGGGAGAAACCACTGCATCAGCTTCTGATCCATATTTCTTGCACACACCACCTACTGAAGACCTGTAGGCTGTAGGTCAGCCCTCTAGTCCCCATACCAACATCTTGACCACAGCGTGTCCCAAGGCCATACTAGTCAGCCACTCCAGTATTCTGGGCCCCAGATGCCTCCAGCCACCAAATAAGGCTAGGCCCCGGTCGGGATGTTCCACTTCATTCTTCATCAACCGGTTTATTTCTTAGCCTTCAATATTTAAGGCCTGCTTGGTTTAGTATGTGTCGTATGGTACTTGTGGAACCATGATCCCAGACAGTTCCAGGTTTGCCTTCGGTCTTCTCATGTTTTGATTTGTGTTTTTTTTCCACCACTCTCCAACCTTCAAAGACAACTCTTGTCAATTTTATCTTTCCACAACGTCCAGGGAGGTTCTTGAAGGTTTCCATGCTGCAAGCTTCTTAAAGAATCAAAATCAAGCATGGATAAACCATGGATCACTACTCATAGATCCAGTCACTATGACAACCTTTTTATATTTGTTCCATGACCTTCTTCCTTCTAAAATGACTTTTTAATTATGCTAATCGATCCGAAAGACCTTCTATGCTGTAGATTCACCAGGCTGATGCACAGAAGTTTCAGCACACGGTGGGAGGGGGAAGTGCTCCTTGACACTGTAACAGTCTGTGATATGCCACGCGTAGAGGGTTCCAGTTTATTTTAGAAAGAAAGAGGCCATAGATAGAGATATAAGAATATTTCCATAGTCCTGTGCCTTGATCTATGAGTATGTGTCCCTGGTTTATCATGCTTGATTTGATGGTAGATTTCCTTTAATCAACATTGCATCCTGTTGAAATTGGGATACCAAGACCTTTGGAGATGGTATTATACCATTTTGAAGTTTGTGGTTTGTTTGATAAAGCAGTTCTGATGTTCTTAGACAGCTTCTTCCATGTGACAAGAAGGACTATCATGGCCTCTCATGTGCATTTTTAAAACATTAGATTCATCATTCATTGACTAAATGGCAGCAACAATACTCACAGATCATTTGTAAATTACTACTGCAGACTCAATGTGTTTTCATATTTGTAATGAACCCCCCTTTCCAGTTCAAACAAGGGGTACAGTTACACTAGGGAGTCCTCACAATTTATCCAATAAGATCCGCCCCTATGCTTGATGTGCTTTTGCTATCTAATCTACTCCGCATCACTCAATACACAACACACTGCCACCACCCACGATTTTATGTTAAGCTAAAATGGCTGTAGGTACCATCCACACAGGAGGGGGGCGCCCAGCCCTACCATGCAAGAACGCCTAGATATCACGATGCAGTTTCTTTTTTTACCAACTCTTTTGGGTCAATTTTTAGGGCAGCTTAATAAATCTAGATTGGTGCCCTCCTGAGTCCCATTGAGTACCACTGCTACATGGGGCGTTATGTGAAATCTTCAACTCCTTACTGGACCCCCTCCCCCCGGGAGCTTGATAGGGCCCATCGTTCCCTACAGGCCCGACTCGCCCCACATGACCCACGGAGGGATGATATGCTCCGAATTGCAATGTTTTCAGCTAAAAGATCATATGTCTAAATGCCTGCTCACTAGATTGGTTCTGTAACCCCTCTAAGCACAAGGCTTGAAGCCCTGCTGGACACCGGCACCAATTTGCCATCAAATACATTGTTGTTTAGGACTCAAAGAATCTTCCTGGAGGTTGAATGATTGAAAATTGTCAAAGAAAAAGGAGAAAAAAATTACTGCTTAAATTGCTGTGCTGGCATTTTGCAATAAATAAGTGGCTTTTAGTTGAAGTTTGGGCACTCCAGCTCTAAAAGGTTAGCCATCACTGCCCTAGGGTACTTTAATCCTAGGTTGTCTGATCAATCCTACCATATACTGCCAAACTACTGTATGGCAGTATATGGGGGTTTTCATCCTCATACATTACAATGTGCAATTAGCACATTGTAATGAATGGGTTAAAACGAGACAGCCTCGGGTCTTCGGGAGCGCCGATCTTCGGCTTTGGGCGCCGCCATCTTTTTGAAGCCGCTGGCCGCTTTGCCAGGCAATCAACGAGATAACACCAGCGATCGGTGCTAGCAATATGCAGCAAAGACTTACCACCTAACCTAACTGGCACCCAATGCCTGCCGTAATAGTAATGGGAAGGGGTTAAGCATGGTGAAGGATCCATCTCATACTGAGGGCTTGAATTTATCACAGAAACCATAAAAATCAAAGAATTATAAAAAGATTTTAGAGTAAAATGTCCTACCCAGTGTAAGAAAACTTGTTTTGAGTCAAAGATCATGGGTCCTCCAGCAGCACAATGACCCAACGCACTCATCTAAAAGTACACAGGAATGGTTGAAAAAATGGCTAGAAATTAATCCAGACCCCAAATCTTTGGGTTGTGCTGAAATATGCCACTGGGAAAAAGAACCCACAAACATTCATTAGCTTAAACACACTGTAAATGAAGAGTGGGGGAAAATCCTAGCTGAGAAGTGCCAGAATCTTATAGATGCCTTCAAGAAACATTTGGTGACTATAATCAATGCCAAAAGTTGTGCACCCAAGGGGGGCCTTTATTGTTGCATATGCTGTTTGTTCTTTGAAAGTTGAAAACAATGAGGCTTATTTAATAAGGGTCAGCGGGTCACATTTCTGTCAGTCTTCCCAACGTTTTCGGGGATTGCATGGCTGGGACAGGTATTTAGAAGGGGATTGTGTCGCACGCAATCGGATTGTGGCGTGGCTGTGCTGGCTTTCATGCGACAGAAATCAGGGGACGGGCCGTCGGTCAGAGCACGGGATTTAACTTTAAAATTGTGTTACAAGACATGCATCGGGAAGAAGAAGGTGAACTCCGGCGCACCTGAGCGGAGAAGCGACAGATGCAGGATATCGGCCGCACGATCTTTGTGCACTATCGACGGAACAATGCACTTCGGGTGAACTCCTCGGACAGGTAAGTAAATGTGCCCCAATGTTTTATTATTGTGTACTTTGGATCACTAATTAAAAAATCTTGAGGATATAACTCTGGTACATTTCCATTTATTTCTTAAGAAATAGTACGTCTATGTAGAAGGGTGCCAATAATGGGGCACATCACTGTACAACGAGCCACAATAATGATGGGTTTATTGGATTCATCAGCTGAGATGGAAACCAGAGCACAGAGAAGAAACATAAGGAGAATGTTCATGGTGCCCTGGCTGAAATCTTACCCAAGACATAAAAAGACTACATTTTTAGTTAATGGGATCCTGTAAAAACAGATATACACACTTTAGTATCTGAGTGACTTCTCCGGTCCAGGGAATTTACATAATACAATCTACTACAGAAAGAAAGCAAATGCACAAGATAAATTCCATAATTTCTGAGACACAGGAATACACAATGTCATTTATATTCTTTGTGTTCCCATGAACTTTACTGCCTGGATCAGGAGACAGGAGATATTTCCCAGCTGGTGAATTCCAAGCCGTTTTGTGTATTCTCCTGAAATTCTTTCAGATTCCATGCGTGACAACTTTAACCTTTTTCATAGCTAATTGATATCTGCCTTGTGATGGTGATGAAGTGTTACCTGTGAAGTGAGAGGATCATGTGGAACTCACATATGGGGCTAGATACACAAAGTGATGATATAATATCCCTTAATTATAACAAGATGTGCTTCATACAGCAGTTTTACAATATATAAAGTCTTGCATACTATATTGATATTGCAACCATTATCAAACAATTCAGCACATTAGATGGTTGAAGGGTGATCCTTTTGTTCTCTTTCAAAAACTACAAATTTCTCTCTCCTCCCTAAACAGTAAGCTTACGCAGTTCACCCAAAACTGCCTCACAGCTAAAAGAGGTGTGGTTTTTAAGGCGGCCTCCTCCATAAGGAGAACTCTTTGTTCCCGACACTGTTCAGCCAAGGAGATTGCTAAGATAAAGGGAACCTGTCAGGGCGATTTGGGAGACTAAGCCAACTAAGGGTACATATGGACTGTATGGCCTTGTATAGTATCTTTAAGAGGCCTCTATATTAAAAAAAAAGACATTTATACTTACAGGTGAGGCTAATAAAGAGCAACCGATTCACCTCTTCCAATGACTGGTGCATTATCTTCCAACTTCATTGTGTGTGCACTGAATGTAAGACACATATGCAATGGAACTGGAGTGAACTTCACTGAATGACCGTGTAGGCACTGCAAACTCTGGACCAAGGTAAGTTTTTTTTATGTTTTTCTATTGGTGGCTCTACGTTACAGAAAGTAGAAATAATAAAAATAAAAGGAAAGTAAGAAAAGTCTTCTGTTTACCTTCTGTTCTCCATATAGATTTCAGTGTGTCTTCTGTTACCTTCCATTACATATCCTTTTTTATAGTGAAAAAACTTTTTTGCCATCAATAATGGAAGGTAGGAACCTACCATTATTGTGATTGGCCGTGTACTGCAGAGACCGGACAGCCTGTAAGAAACCAAACCTGTAAAGGTGATTTAATTTGTTCTTTATTTTGGCGGGGGATTTCGGTCCAACTGTATATTTTATGTGAAGTTAGATAAACCAGTGGATATTTTAACTGCTTTTCTCTGCACTTGTTTTCCACGTTAACGCTCAGACCATTTTCCATTTTTTTCAGAAGATTTATGGTCGACAACCAAAATTGTAAACACCAGGACTAATTGACACCAGGACTAATTCTGTATTTTTGTTAATGACTGTGAATTATATAATGTATATTTTTTTATTCTGAGTATAATTAAAAATCTTGTCTTCTTGGGAATACCCCTTTAATGACTGCTATAGAATCAAGATTCTTCGGTTGTCACTAAAGGGATAAAGTGGCCTTTAAGAGCACAGATACGTGACTGACCATCACATACATTCACTGACCTAAGAAGTCACTTTCTATTAATGATCTGGATAAAGCACTTGGATATCTGCAAGTCATAATCAAATTCAATGCAGATGTAAGTTTGGTAAGTCAATAAAATCAGAGTATGTACACACACAAAACATTTGTTATGTTTATGTCTCTTACTCAATCCCTTAAGCCACCTTGATGTTGGGAAACGTCATATCACACAACAGAGCCTGCCTATGCAATCCATACATATGGCCGGCTGTACGTGACAGCCAAGTCTCTGCACGAGCTATCGCAATTCTGGCTGTTTAACCCTTTAGGCGCAGCGGTCAAACATGACCGCAGCACCTAAAGGGGTGTCCCACCTCTCCTCCCGGGGATCGTCTCCTCGGCAGCCCCAGGGTCCAATGAAAGATGCCAGGGCTGCCTTGTCTTACTACAACTGTCATCTATGCATTTACTGATTCTAATTTGGTGCTCATCAATATGGCAGTGTATTAATTTGAACAAGTGATCAGATGATCACTTGTTCAAGTCTTAAAGGTGGGCCGAAATTTTTTTTTTTTAATACAAAATAAAAGTCCCATAAATCTCCCACATCCCAAATATGAAAATCATGAAAATCGTTGGTGGTAAAAAGCTCAATATAAAACTTGATAAATTCTCTGGGTGATGTAGTTTCCAAAATAGGAACATTTGTGGGGGGAGTTCATTGATCTCGTAGCGCAGGAACTTTTCAAATATATGATGGCACCTGAAAACAATGTAATCAAAATCTGCCCTCTAAAAGCTCAATGCCTCCTTCCGTTCTGCGCTCTGCTGTGAGCCCCTAAAATAGTTTACATTGACATGTGCGGTATTGCCGTACTCATAAGAAAATGCACAACACAATCTGATATGTGTTTTCTCATTTTATCCTGAATGAATGTGTAAATTTTAGGACTAAATAATAATTGTATTGTCAAAATGTAAGAATTCCAAATAATTTCTAATAAATAGAACTTGAACTTGAAGATGAATTGTCCTCTAAAAATATTGAATCTGAAATTTACTTGAAAATTTTGAAAATTGCTGTTCAAACTGTATGCCTCCTAATGTCCTAATAAAATAAATTAATATATAAAAAATTATGTCAGCATAAAGAAGACATATGGTTAATGTTAGTTAACAACCATTTTGGGTGGTAAGACTAACTGTATGATAAGTATAACATTTACAAATCAGAAAAATAGGAACATTTATAAAATTTTCACCAAATTTCCATATATTTTTTTTTTACATATAAATGCAATATATTTCAACTAAAGTATAGCATTAAAGGGGTTTTCCCACAAAAGAAAATTCACACATTTCAATTCCCAAGTGATGTTAACACAATAAAGATCATTTTAACCCCTTACTTTACAATTTTACTCAGTTTTATTGCTGTTTTAGCTCATATCAGTCTCTATGCTGCTCTGTGTAAAATCCCAGGCTGTGGGCAGGGCCTCTCTAAGCAGACACATTACTGTATTATCCATTTAGTTTTGTGGGGACAATGTGGTTAGATTATCAGAGCACAAGATGTATATACACTTTCATCTGGCTACTGACATTGTACTAACACACTGACACATAGATCTATGAGACAGATCAGAGATGTATGAGATGATTACACAGAGAGGCTGACAGACCATTACACTGTTACACTCTGGGCACTGCTACTCACATCTAGGTGCCTGCATTCCCCTGCCCCCGGATGACTTATCTCCTTGTAGCTTGTTGTTTGCAGCCTTTCTCTCTGCTCACTATGTGCTGACAGGATGAGAATCAGTGATAATCTGTGAGCTCCATGCAGGGGGTGTGGCTACAGCCACAGGGCAGAGACAGACAGAAGCTCAGCTCCAGGATCTCATCC
Source organism: Engystomops pustulosus (assembly GCA_019512145.1). Lineage (NCBI taxonomy): Eukaryota > Metazoa > Chordata > Amphibia > Anura > Leptodactylidae > Engystomops > Engystomops pustulosus. Next base: position 212,195,328 of record CM033642.1, read on the forward strand.
AAGATGGCGCCCGACCCTAAGAGAAGTTACAGGGTCGTGTCTAGGGGAAACTGAAATTATGTACAGCAGGACTGATAGAGACATATTGGAATTATATCTGTGAAATGCTGTATTTTTGTTAATAACAGTGAATTAGAGAATGTGTTAATTTGTTATTCTCAGTACATATAAGAAACTTGTCTTCCTGGGAATAACCCATTAATGTGAAGTACAATATGTCACGAAAAAACATTCCGAAAATAAACTCGCTACGATAAAGCGTTTCAAAGTTATACCTGCTTATCGTGACACAGGAAGATTTGAAAAATCAGGCTGTGTCCTACGGGTGAAAATGAGCTTGGTCCTTAAAGGGTTAAAAACTGTTTTATGCATATGCATGGATTTGTTTTGACGGCATTCGTTGGTAAGAACAATGGGATGGTTGCAACCATTCCAGAAGTGTTTTTACATTTTGCGGAGGTCTACCTTCAAGATGCATTCACACGTGATGTTAACGCATGCATTTTCAAACCCAGCTGAGAAAAGGAGATTTGCCTGATTACAATGCTGTTATGCAGTGTTAATAAATGTAAAATGCATTTTGTAAATAAGATGTTAATAGAAATATAATCAGGCAAATCTCCTCTTCTCAGCTACTGCTGATGTGTTTGCAAACATAGGCGTTACTGCCACTTGTGAATGCACTGTAAGTGACGCTGTAATCTGCCTGTTAATATGGAGTCAATGGTTTTGCAGGTAGGTAGCAGTAAAGTGCCGAAAATCGTGTTGAGAAAACATGGGTGTCTTTGGCAATTACTTGCAGCTGGTCTCCCTCTAATGGTCACTTAGGAAAACACAAAATGTCAAAAGTCAACCAACAACATCTAAAAATTCTTTAAAGGAAACCTACCACTGCTAATGGTAGGTATTAGATGTAAACACCGGGCACCAGCTCAGGGTGAGTTGGTGCCGGAGCTTAGCTTTGCTAGTGTTTTAAGCCGCTATATCGCGGTGTAAACACATTTTGATGAACAGCCCCGAGGTAGCTTCGGCGCCTACATAGCAAGTGCCGGAGGGGTCACGCGCGCAGCGCCGAAGCTACCTCGGGGCTGTTCATCAAAATGTGTTGATGATATTGCGGTTTAAAACACTAGCAAAGGTAAGCTCGGGCACCAGCTCACCCTGAGCTGGTGCCCGGTGTTTACATCTAATACCTACCATCAGCAGTGGTAGGTTTCCTTTAATTATATACACTGGAGATCAAAACTGGAGAACAACACTATTTCCTATATGTCAAGGTCATTATGAAGTCATATGTAAATATTTCCTAACAGGAGAAAAATACTTGTTTTTTAAGCTTCTTTCATAAATTGTATATCTTCTAAAATACTAAATAAAATGTAAATCAGATTAATGGAAAAAGATCACTGATCAAAATTAGCATGTAGAGTGATCTGCTGCCTGCAACATCCTTCAGCATGACCAGTTTGGCAGTGGGTCAGTAATGGTGTGGTGTGGCATTTTTTTGGAGGGCCGTACAGCCCTTCATTTACTCACCAGAAGTAGTACTGCCATTATGTACCCAGATAAGATCCTCAGACCCCTTGTGAGACTATATGCTGTTGCGGTTGGCCCTGGGTTCCTCCTAATGAAGAACAATGCGAGACCTCATGTGTGTCAGCAGGTCCTGCAAGATGAAGGCATTGAAGTTGTGGACTGGCCCGCTCATTCCCAAGACCTGAATCCGATTGAGCACATCTGGACATCATGTCTCGCTCCATCCACCAACATCACGTTGCACTACAACGTCACATGTTTTTCAAGATTTTTTTTATATATTGCTAAAAAAAACATGTGTTTTTATTTATTGATGTGTAGTGATATCTTCATTTCCATGAATGTTTATATAAAAGAAAAATAGACCTAATTTAATCACATAAGAATTTCCCTCAGATTTATCCTGACTCTATGTAGGGCAGCACAAGTATGCCTACTACAGATCATGTTGGCAAAGAATCCAAGATTTTCATTGAATGAACTAGAGCAGAGACATAGCTGCAGGGATTGTGGAGCACATGATCAGAGTAAACCCGTGATGAACAGCACTGACGAATGAAGCCTAGAAGTCAGAGGAAATTTCATTAACATTTCTCTTCTCTTTTCCTGACTGTTTGTACGTCTTAAGGAGTCCAGCCATGGCTTCCCCCCGGCTGGAAACCTTCTGCTGTCCCAACAGGGATCCTGCCACTCAGCTAGTATTAGATTATCAACCTACAGTGTTCGGCTCTCTCTGCATTGGGAGTGGGCTGGTTAGTTTGATTCTAACTATTATACAACTGCTACCAAAGACAAATCAAGGTTACAGAAAACATGGCAGATCCACGTTGCCCAAGCCATCTTCATCAAGGATCCTTCTTCTAGTTGTTGTCTGTGACCTTCTTGGATGCTTAGGTAGGAAATTTTGGTTTGATAGTCTTGTGTTATTAATATTTGTGTTGTCTACAATATTTTTTTGTAAGATTTTAACAGGTTGTAATTTATTATTCACTATTAAAGTCAGAATTGTAGAGTATCTTATCCCAATTTTTTTTTTGTTTTTTGTTGTTTTTTTTGTTTTGAGAAGTTTAATAATTTGGAGAGTCTGCAGACCATGAGAGGGAGGGGGGCGGGGTGATAAATTAAAAGGTTGGTTTATTGAAATCCAGATACTAATGTATTCTGTTTAAAGTAATTTGGGAGATATAATATAATATTACTTCCGGTTAACCACACTGGTGCAAGGAAAGAGGTGGAATTTAATACTCTGTGTTTTGGTAAAAAGTATAGGATTGTTTGTGGTTGTACTTTAATCTGTTGGATATATGGAATTTTTATGTATCTGGTATTATATGGGATTTAAATATGTATAATGGTTAAGAGATTATGTATTTGTGATTTGTATTAATAAAAATTTTCTTAAAAAAAAAAAAGTCAGAATTGTAACTTAAAATAAAATGCATATTTTAGATTATATTGAATATATCTGGACTAAAACAAATATTCATTATAGCTGCCGTTGAGTTTGTTGTAAAAACTTCCGTACATCAGACTAATAAAGGGAGATTACAGAAAGCTCCAGGGACTCTTCAAAACAATTACCTGCAAAGAGATTATCTAAATGAGTTACATGCAAGGAGGTTACAAAGAAGGTTTTCTCACCAACAGACATGCCTAAAACTGATACAGGTATATGCTATTGCAACCTTTGAACTGTTTTGTGACATTTGCAAAGTTTAGCTAGTGTTGTACATGAACACTTAAAGTGTTCGCTAATGGGTTAAAAAAGTTATAAAACCTTTATAATCTTACTTAACTGTGGTGTAGCCCGTCTACTATACAAACCCCTTTTTTTCTTTCCAACAAATGGGTTATTGATTTACAATTTTTCAACCTTTAACCTCTGCACAACTGAAGCTAGCCATAAACATAAGAAGTTTTGACCAATTCAGCCAAGTCAAGTATTTGGCTGAAGCTGTGGGCTCAGCTAATATACATCTAATGTGTATGTCCAGCTTAAGGTCTTGTACTAACTACACTATAGGTCTTTGACACGGACCCTTTAGGCAAATCATGTGGTTCCCCGTAGTACTAGTAGTATCCACATAGAAATGTATAATGAAGACATCCTCTGTCTAGATGCTGCATTTAGGACATCAATATACGTCAGACAGTAGGCCTGCAGAGAGAGACAGCTCCTTTTCTGGTGGTATCAAGCCACCCTTGTATTTTATGGGCAGTCTCTGAGATATCATGGACACAGCTGTACAATACATTGCTACAATTTGTGGTGTACTTTACAACCTATAAATACTCAGGCTAAAAAGACTGTAGTCATAACTATAATTATACCTACATACAGGGAAAACAATATTTCTTTTGCATGGTTTTATTAGAGCAATAAACTGCCCATATTGTATAATCTTGATTGTCCTGTTCGGCCACACGTGTGCTGAGTTCCTGTTGGTATTAGACAATGAACCTTTGTTATTATTCTTTATTACATGGTGTGTAAAAGGAAAACTACTAAAGCAGTACCTGTCTAATATGGAATACAATGTCAAAGGGTATTTTGTTCCCATTTTCCTAGGAATCTAGGAAGTATAACTTTATATTATATAAATGTCATACAGAGGTTCAGTAGGAAGATAAGTGAACAATTTAATTTTCATTGTATGTAGGCTTATACCAAGCTGGCATATTCCCAAAAAGTACTGTTTACAAGGATTACGGTCAGGGTGCATGGGGAGGTGTGGATAATTTTGTTAGATTTTCCAAGGCCTTTCCAAACAGAAGAAAAGACCAAGGTGTGAGCCTCTGGTGTTGTATAACTATAAGTTAAATCATAGCTTAGAATTTAAACCAAAAGTTGTGCATTATTTGGCAGAAGGCTTAACAAAATCCCCTTCGGATAGCTAGCCAACCACCGGTGTCCTGGCTTTCCTGGGGGTCACTTGATGCTTCTAGTCTCATGGTGATTAGCCTGACTTGTGAGTGGTGTACATTTATGTGGTTGGGTTGGGTGGAATAGTTTTTAGCCAAATAAGCATTCAAATAATAAGGCTTATATACACCTGTATAGACCCACCATACAGATACAGACCCAATAATGTGACAGAAGATGTTTTAAAATCTGATGTAGACTGCAAACTATTTGCTCATATATTTGTATGTAGAATTGGAAATAAAACAATTTTCTTGTAGTGTATATGTATTTTTAATTCTATACGAACACATTTGTTATCAGTGCAGTTGACCCCAATCTACAAAGTAGAATGGTGCAGTCTTGGATCAGTACCAAATAAAACTAAGTCTCAACTAAGACAATAGTCTATGAAAAATAAATTTGTAAGGTTCATCTCACCTCCCTTGAGACCAGTGCGTTAATTCCGTGGACTTGATGCACGGAGAGCTGTGTGGTTATCAGTCACGAATGTGCCAGTAAGAAATTCCAACGAAGGAAACCCCAAAATTCCAGACAATGGAAACATTAAAAGTCCTTACTTTTATTTAGAAAAATACTTTAAAACACATACATAGCGTCACATAGGTCTGGAGCGTTTTGGACTATTGCAGTCCTCAGTCTCAGCATGGTTTAAAATTCCTTAAAATATCAATTGATTTTAATGGTGTCCTTTTGCACCACTTCCATTGTAAGCAATTGAAGTATCATTTGGCATACACAACACATCCATGGAACAACATAATAGGACTAAAGATGAAAACGTATCAATATAATATTATATAATAATATATAATTATCATAGTTTATACGGTTGAAAAACGACACTTGTCCTTCAAGTTCAACCAAGGAAGGGACGGGATTGCATGAGGAAGGGATTTAGGGAAAACAATTCTATATAGCATAACTATCAATGTTATTTAGGTGTAAAAAGGCATCTAGACCCTTCTTGAAGCTCTCTGCTATCCCTGCTGTGACCAGCGCCTGAGGCAGGCTATTCCACAGATTGATAGTTCTCATAATAAAAAAGCCCTGTCACCTCTGGTGATTAACACTTGTTTTCCCCAAATGGAGACAGTGTCCCCTCGTCTTTTGATTTGATTTACCGTATTTTTCGGACTATAAGGCCTATAATTTCCTCAGAAATCAAAGGTGCGCCTTATAGTCCAGTGCGCCTTATATATGAAACATCCTGACAGACAACAGCTGCCTTGAACTGTGCACAGGTCTGCCACCTGCTGGTCATTCATCCTTATAATCAGGTGCGCCTTATAATCCGGTGCGCCTTATATATAAATCTAGATGTTTTAGCAGGCATTTATTGATGGTGCGCCTTATATTCCACCATATTTTTGGTATGGACCATTCATATATTTAAATAAATGAATCATGTCCCCTCGTAGTCATCTCTTTTCCAGACTAAATAAATCTAGTTGTTTTAATCTTTCCTCATAACTAAGACCCTCCATACCCCTTATCATTTTTGTGGCTCTACGTTGAACCCTCTCCAGCTCCAGGGCATCCTTTTTATGGACCGGTGCCCAGAACTGGACAGCATATTCCAGGTGAGGCCGAACCAATGCCTTGTACAATGGAAATATTACATCCCTATCCCGAGAGTCCATACAACTTTTGATACATGACAAACTCCTACTTGCTTTAGAGGCAGCTGATTGACATTGCTTGCTGTTATTCAATTTATGATCTACTAGTAGTCCCAGGTCTTTCTCAACAAGGGACTCTCCCAGATTTACTCCTCCAAGGACATATTTTGCCTGTGGATTATTAGCCCTCAGGTGCATAACCTTACATTTATCCACATTGAACCTCATTTGCCAAGTGGATGACCAAACACTCAGTTTGTCCAAGTCACCCTGCAGCCTATGAACATCCTCCATAGACTGTATTACACTACACAGCTTGGTGTCATCTGCAAAAATAGACACATTGCTATTAATTCCTACCTCTATATCATTAATAAATATATTAAATAGTAGTAGGCCAGGCACAGAACCCTGAGGTACACCACTTATAACTGGTGACCATTACGAGTAGGAATCATTGACCACAACTCTCTGGATACGATCCTTCAGCCAGTTCTTAATCCATTTGCAAATGATTTCTGCCAAACCAATACCCCTAATTTTCAGGCGTCTAATATCTCCTTCTCTAGAAGTCATTTAGAACATGACTGTCTCTAGGTGATTATGTTGTGGTTAGCATTACAGCCTTGCAGCGCTTGGAACCTGCATTCAAATCTCAACATCTGCAAAGAGTTTGTATGTTCTCTCCATGTTTTCATGGGTTTCCTCCAGGTCCTCTGATTTCTTCTCACACTCCAAAACATACTGAACCCCATTTGGGACAGGGACTGATTTGGCAAGCTCTGTGCAGCACTGCATAATCTGTGTGCACTATATAAATAAAAGGATTAATTAAAATCATAATTATATTATTTCCCAGAAATGTATTTAAAAGAAAATTGATAGAAACTGGTTACATGAGCTCACGTGATGGCTATGAGGGTCACATGACTGTCAGGCTACTTCACTGACATTATAAAGTTGCATGAGTAAAATCTTTGATGCATGAATATTATAAAAAGCATATAATATGAAAGGTGTATGATATCCATTTTCTATTTAATCCCATTCTGAAAAATACAGATACAGCAAAGGCATAGCATAGCAACTAGACATGGATTTCACACATTACCTGGAGAAATTCCCTGTATTGATACAAAAACCACAATACAAATTAGTTTTCACCATAAGTCAAATGGAGTTAACCCTTGGATGTTTCCTATGCTCTGACCCAGCAAATTTATGTCATGTGGTCCTGTTGCTCATGTCATGCCACGGGTCACCTGATCTGTAAAGTGCCATGGCTGACACTTTTCTATTTTGTAAGTCATCTCCACTGATATAAGTAAGTTAGAGAAGCTAAATTTTAAACATTTGTAGATTAGAACATATTTGATTCTATAAGCAGATAAATTAAAAAAAAATATATGAATGCCCTTTCCAATCTCAAAGAACACGTAATGGTGCAACCACTGTACTCTGAGGAAGGGGAAGGTTCCCCCCAAAATGTCACATGATGTTCTCTTCGTCATACTGCACCTGCCATGCCTAGTAGAGCTACATTGGAACAGCACAAAGTGGCATTATGTCCAATTTTAACATCGATATCTCCCTTTATGGAATCACAATGCCCCATTGCGACATGGCAATGTCCTAATTATGATATCACAACCTCTAATTACAACATTGCAAGCCCATTATGACATCACGCTGACCCAATTTAACATCACAGGCAGTGCCCCAATACAAAGCCCACTGCAAAATCAGAATGCCAGATTGTAACATGTCATTGATCCACCAGGACATGGCAAAGTTCCATTATGACATCGCATAATGTGGCCCCCCTCTCCTATCCCCCCTTTGTGTAGACCCCCTCTCATATCCTCTTATATTGTGGGACCCCTCTCATATCCCCCCATATTGTGGATCCCCTCTTACACCCCAAATAGTGTGGGACACCCACTCATCCTTTTTTCCTTGTTTCAAATGAATTTAAAAAAAGTAAACACTGCATACTCAACTGTCGCCATTCCCCAGCAGCTCTCCTCTTCTTATCTTCCTTTGTGGTTGTGATGCTGACAGATAATGATATCATCACTGCTGGCATGAAAGCTACAGGGGAACAGTGATGATGAAGAGAGCTAATAGCTCTATGCACCATCCTGTTATTTAGCTCTATCTGTGCCCTCTTTGGACACAGATAGCGTTTTAAGTTCTGACACAGCAGGGGGAGGCGGAGTCAACATGTGGCAGGGGTGGAGCTAATAGGCTTCGGGGCTCATCACCGCATGGCAGTGACCCAAAATGTACATGGTGAGATAGGTACAGTAATCGGTTAGAGTGTACAGCAATGGAATGTGTTGGAGATTCTTTTTATGTGATACATAACATAACCAAACCCAACATATTATAAGCCAAACAATGAAAACTCGGAAAAGTAACTCTTATTTTTTTAAAAACTGCTCTGTTTCCTTTTTGTTCTATTTTTTTTTACAAGCTTATTGTTTACATTTCAGGTGTGATACTCCGATCCACAATATGGATTTCTTCACCATCTCTTATAAGCAATATGTCATTGCAGAACACCACAGATGTTTGGCCCACTGCGTTTTGTGTTGGAAGTGCAGTAAGTAACACATTGAAGCTGGTCGTTCACGGCTGATTAAAGCAGTTTCCCAGGCCCATAAAATTAACAGTAAAGTCCTCAGAATTACCAAGGTCACCAAGTTCTGTTTCTTCCTACAGAATATTATTGTCCATCTAATCACTGACCAGAGCGGGGATCACCTCAGTCAGTAATTGGCTGGCATTTTAGATAATTTCGCACAACTAACTCATTATCTGCCATCACTAAATGGTGCACTAATAATTGTGTTATTTCTTAAAGAGAACCTGTCACAGGTTTTTACCCCACTAAACTACTATAACCCTCAACTAGTGTATGAAATGTCTACCTAGAACTCCCTTTTACCTATGAAAAAAACTCCTGTGAGGCAAATATGACTCTTCTCTTAAATCAAGTTTAAATGTTGCAGGTTAGTGTCACTTAAAGTGGTATTCCCATGAAGACAAGTTTCTTAAATGTACTCAGGATAGCAAAGTAACACATTCTCTAATTCGCTGTTATTAACAAAAATACAGCATTTCACAGATATAAGTCCAACCTGTCTCTATCAGTCCTGGTGTACACAATTGCAGTTGTTTCAGACAGATGACTTCTTTATCTGGGGAGGAAGAGAAAGGGGCAACAGATGTAGTGTGGTGTGGAATAGCATAGATGTAGGAGAACTAACTGTGTCGTTGTGCATAATAGGCATCTCATGGATCTTATCATCTCTGATCTGTCTCATCTCTCTTTCTATGTGTCAGATACTAGTAGAATGTTTGGAAGCTAAATTAAAATGTATATAAACCTTGTACCCATATAATCTAACCACATTGCCAGCTCACAGAACTAGATGGTTCATAATGTGTCTGCTTAGAGAGTTCCCATCCACACTCTGGAATGTTACACTGACTGAGTTATAGGAGCTAAAATTGTAAAGTAAATTGTTAAAAATGATCTTTACTGTGTTAACATCACTCCAGGGTTGGAATTGGAATTTTCTTTCATGGGGAAACCCCTCTGACAGCCCCTACCTTCTGTTCTATAGTAACCCACAGATAGATGTTTGGTGTTTGACACATACACATCAGCAGGAATCTTACACCTACAAGAATCCATCACCGAATAATTGCGGTGTTTATGTGGACATTTAGACTTTCACAGAAGGAATGAAGAGAGTGTGAATGTCTCTTGCACTTAAAAAGGATTTTGTAACCCTTAAATGCACTGTGAAATTGGGACACCAATAAAAACCCATAAATATTGCATAGTTTCATAGTTTATATGGTTGAAAAAAGACATTTGTCCATCAAGTTCAACCAAGGAAGTGAAAGGATTGGATGAGGAAGGGATTTAGGGGAAACAATTCTATATAACATAACAGTCAATGTTATTTAGGTGTAAAAAGGCAGGGGCATATTAAGACTGCCAGAGGCCCAAGTCTGGAATTCGCCTCATACATATGGTACTAGAATCAAGCTTCTTAGGGAATGGGGGATGTGTCCCTTCTGCCTGCTTTCAATCTTTGGTTTCAGGACCTTTCTAGGACCTTCAAAGGTCCTGTTATGGCTCTTGTGCACATGTGTATTGAGAGCTGTCACAGATGGATGGGGTTTTTTTTATGAGTGAAGGTCCTTCTCAGTATAAAAACTGGTGGGTGGTTTGGCTGGCCACGGGCCATATTATAATCCACTTCTGTTTTCTTACTACCAGTGTGCGCCAAACGAAACGCATCAGGCTTATGATACTGGCAGCTAAACACATGGTTGGAAATGGAAGCTGCAGATACAGATACAGTTCCACTACCTGCATCTCCAGTTCTGTAGCTCACATTCACTTGATGGGGTCTGAAAGATAAAACTCCTTTCTTTAATATGACACAAAAAATTTGTTTCCAGCTACTATAGAGACCAGGGAGGTGTCAGCATCACTTTGTGTAAACTGTTAATATTTTGTTATTTTTCACCATTTTAAGCACTTGTTTCATGAAGTAGGGCAATGGTTGTGTTTCTCCTGCAGATGTGGATACAACTGTTCTACAGTGCAAGCTTCTGGTGGCTGTTCTGCTATGCAGTGGATGCTTACCTTGTGATCAAAAGATCAGCTGGAATAAGGTATTTCACAGTATCTCCTGTTCACATGGGGGCTTATTTGGACAAATTACCGTCTCAAATAGATGAACATGAAGCACAGTTGGAGCAATTTTATGGAAATCAAATACAAGTCTTAGTTTTAGCCTAGTCTTCTCTCCTGAACCACATCCCTCTCCTCCCATTGTTGCCCCATTCTCCTCACTAGATAAATCTACTTTTCTAATGGAGAGCGTAGTGGTCCAGAGGGGACATCAAGTGCTTCGGGTGGTAAGAACACTCCCTGGATGCGCCAACAGCCTCATTAGCTTACAGATAAGAATAAGAATTTCACAGAAACAGACGGAAAAAATAAAGTCTGCTTCTCTACAACATGCCGCTAGTAGATTATAATGCTTGGCTGGTGATAAACTCCCTTTAGTATTATTAAAGGTGTTGTCCGAGAGCGTAAAAAAAATTGGTGGCCGGGGGCCGGCTAGTTAAAAAAAACAAAAACATTTACTTAACTCCACGGTCCCCCTGGCCCTCTCTCTGGTCCGTGCCCCTGTTTGTTTACAAGACGCGCTGAGCTCAGCTTCTGGCCAGCCCCCTCAACCAGAGAGATGGACGCGTGGGACACAGGCAGGGACCGCGGAGGTGACTACATGTTTATTTTTTTAACCAGCCCCCTCCCAGCCACCAATCGTTTTTTACGCTCTCAGACAACTCCTTTAATCATAGTAGACTCTAAAGACCCCCTATAGGACAGTGACTCTATCAAGCTTACTATGCAATTGGGATTAGCTGGCTTAGAGGTGCCGCTGTATATTTCTGATTTACATTTCCATTTCACCACACAGCACAGGACTGGTTTTCCTTAGGCCCACCAGAGAAAATCAATCTGGGGGCCCTCTCTTCATTATCCCCCAACAAATATACTCTAGCAGCCTCCAAATTGTATTGTTTTCTGATGGACCTCTAGGGTTCAGTATTGGGTTGAGCGAGGGCCCACCGGAGAATCCTCTGGTACTCTGGTGGGTTAGTCTAACACTGACCTTGCCTGCATGTCAGGATGTATTTTGACAGTTCATATTAAGTTCTACAGAAAAAAACATCCCCTTAACCCTTTCTTTCAGTTTATTTGACCAAAATATAGTTACCAAAATTCTTAAGTACAGTTTGGAGTAAGGTTACATTAGAAAAATAATGAAATTTGGGAAGTCATGCTTTCCTTCACACATTATCCACATGGTACAAAGACGTCGTTCTTACTTTCTATGGATAGCCATAGGCGAAACAAAACTCATCTGTATTTCACATGAGGGATTGAGAGACAAATATGAAAAGGTTTGATAAGGGCATGATCTGAGCTGAAGTTTAATTAGAAAGCAAAAAGCTAAATTTAAAGTATTGAACATCTAGACCTACATAAACTGCAGCATGAAACCAATCTAAGTCCCCTAACGTACATATGTGAGTCACATGAATACTGTTATAATACATAAACATTAAAGGGGTTGTCCGAAAGTTGAAAAAAATAAAAATAAAGGCTGTAAAAAAAGATAAACATATACTTACCTTTTCCGATGCTCCCGTTGTCCAGTGCCTGATTGTTTACAGAAGCAGGCATGTTCTGCTTCATCAACTTCTGCCCTCACAGCACGCCTACCTGTCCCCAGCCGCCACGCTTGATACACACTGAAACTGTGTAGGGCCAGGGGATGGGTGGGCAGAAGTTGTGGGAGTGAAGCCTTCCTCTGTAACAAGACAGGGTCATCGCACCAAAGGGCAGTAGCTTGGGACAATGGGAGCACCAGAAAAATACACTTTTATAGCCCCTCCCTACCCCCTAGACCACCTACATATATATTTTTAAACACTTGAACAACCCATTTAAAGTGAAGTTTATAAGAATGCAAAGTAAAAAAGTTATTAAAAGCTGCGAAGTGTAATGTTTAATGCAAGCAAATCAGTAGAATAGTAGCAATGGTAGAAGGAGAGATCAGGGAATGTGAGAGGGTGTACTAGAAAGTCTGGACTTTGGGAAAGATCCCAATTGCAATAGCACATTCCAGAAAACTAGTGCAGCTAGTGAAAAGTCTTGGAAATCTCTAATAATAGTGGGGTTTAAGCTTTAGTTCAGCTGCTGGGTAACACGAGTAACATATTTTCTAAGGCTGGCAAAATGTATAGTCCCACCCAGTTCAATTCACTATTCGACATTGGGTAGCGAAAAAGACAACATTTGGAGGAGAGTGGGAGTGAGAAGTAAAAGCCTATTTAATCTATTAACAACCTCTTCAGTTATGAGCAGTCCAGTGTGGTCATTCTGTGATTTGTAATCTTCATTTCCCAGCACCATGTCTCTCTGCGGTCTGTAGATTTGCTGCTGGTGGAATGAGGCCTAGCTGCTGTGACTTTAGCATGAATAAGCATGAAACTTCTATGAGATCTAACTCCCCAATGAGGGAAAAGCAAATCTGGAGGGGAGAAGGATGGTTGTCTGTTTGATGAAAAGTTATTGACCTTGTAGAATAAAATGTTAAGTGAAGTGGCAGTCAGTACAGTGACTGGTACAGGATAGAGGAATTGGTATTGTGTCTAGACAGAACAATGAGCTTAGATCAGCGACGTTGAACCTTATAGAGACCAAGTACTCAAACTGCTACCCAAAATTCACTTATTTATCTCAAAGTAATTGAACAATTTAAGTAGTAGCTTTATGTCCCTGCTCTGACACAGATTTCCGTGGCATTGGCTTCCTGAGGACACCAATACTATTAAAAGAGGGGATAATTATCTCCATAAAGAGAACTCTTACTTCCTGACCCTAGGACATTGGCCTCTCTTTTGAAAGTCGTGCTTGATGTGAAGGTGGCCGCCTTTCAAGCCAGCAAAAGGAGGCATTGTTTTCCTTGTCCCATCCTGGAAAAAGTATTTGCATATCCGAAAAACTGCAGCGCCCAGAGCAGGAGCTGCAATATATTTAATGCCAATGTGTCAGTGCATGGCACATCCCAATGTGGAACTGCAAGATGATGCTTTGTGGACTGTCTATGTGCTGAAGTGATTGCCCTGGTTCCCACAGAGAGGGCTCTGAGTGCCACCTGTAGCATGGGTGCCAATGGTAGCACACCACCAGTGGCCTAGATGCTGGATAGATTGCAAAAGGTAGACTATGGAGCACTCTGACAATAGGAATAAGGGTCCTGCGTGCAGTCAGGTACACTGACTGCAAGTGGGAGATTATGTAGGAGACCATTATTATACACTCTCACCACCTTGAATATACTAGCTTTCAATGCACATTTTAGATGTTGGATTGTGGGTAGCTATGCAGTGCCCAAGAACTAAGTCTAACCCTGGCAGCAGATATTTTTTAGATATTTGTAAGTTAATGTTTATGAGGAACCTTTGAGACTTCATATACGGCTCTCTTGTGACTAATGGATCAAAATTCACTGCTATAAAATATTTAGATGACTGATTTTGTATTCTAACAAAATACAACAAGATCTTATTATCTTTGCAGCACGATTGTTCTGTACCACATGATGACCTGGGGCTTGGCAATACTACTATGTGTAGAAGGTGTTGCAATGCTCTACTACCCTTCAGTATCAAAGTGAGTATCATCATACTGCATGTATTATTCAGGACTATATTAAACCATGAAAATACATTATTATACAATATTAAATACACTATTCCTTTTTGATGTGATGCACACATTATAGAAATAATTTGATCACAATCTAATATAAAAAAAAAATATTTTTTAAAAGCAGGGTGAGTATATCTACAATGCTTTGATGAGAACCATTTGAAAACCATTTCTTGATCACCTTGAATTCTGCTTTGATCAACTGAACTACAGGCGGACACCCGACTTACAGACGACCCATAGTTAAAGACGGACCCCTCTGCCCTCTCTGACCTCTGATGAAGCTCTCTGGATGTTACTATAGCCCCAGACTGCAATGATCAGCTGTAAGGTGTCTGTAATGAAGCTTTATTGATAATCCTTGGTCCCATTACAGCAAAAAATGTTTATACTCCAATTGTCACTGGGGCCAAAATTTTTTTTGGCTAGATCTACAATTATAAAATATACAGTTTCGACTTACATACAAATTCAACTTAAGAACAAACCTCCGGACCCTATCTTGTATGTAACCCGGGGACTGCCTGTATCTTAAAGGGGTTTTCTGGTTGATAGACCATCAATCGGTGACTGGTGGGGGTGGCAGAAGCAAATGGATGTCTCCAGTAATGGAGCTCACTGCATGCTCACAGAGCCTGTAGTAAACTTGGGCATGCGTATAGAAGTACACCCTGGGGGTCCCAAACCTCTACAGGTATCTTAAGAAGACCTACCACAGATGGCAGTTGGGTGAGGACATGGCAGCATGGCTTCAATGGTAAAGAAGAACTTCAAAGGAGTTGTGCCTGACTGTACAACCTCATCAGATGAGAAGACCTATACCTGCAGATTAGCCTCTGAGAAGCCAAGGATAATTTCACCTGGAAACACCTTCTTCTGTTTTTCTGTGTTTCCAGTAATTTTTTACAGTCTTTTAATGACCTATCTTAAGAAAAAGGTGATAAACAGTTTTTTTCACATTGGACACTCCTTTAAATATTGTTGATAATCTCTGACTAATTCTAGTTTTGGCAATCTATTTTCAATTATGCAAAAACATTCCTCACTATAATGCAACATTAAAGCATGCGGAGGACTCAATTTGTTTGTGGAATATATATCCCAAAGACAGTCATATGCATGAAGCTTTAGGGACATTTCAGTAAAGCTTCGTGTAGCCATAATTTTGTGTATTTCTAAACTGAACCACACCACTAAACTGCTACTGTGTGGAACATTGAGAGAAAGCTACTTTACATCTTTGAGCATTTCAAGTCACATGACCAGTGTCTTTTACCCTGTAAGATTTGCAACATCTTCCCCAAGTATTTATCTGATCACATGAAATCCCAGCATGCCTCCTGCTGTGATTTAATGGGATCAGATACATGCATGGGGTAGACATTGCAAATCTTACCTTTGCTGACATCACCCTGGTCAGTTGACGTGAATTGCTCAATGATAAAGCAGAGCTCTCTCTCAATTTTCCACACAGCTGCACAACAGGTTACATGCCATGCTGGGAGAAGACATGGGACATGGGGAGGAGTAAATGGGAATGGCCGGCCGAGCAGAATATTCCCCCCTCTCATGCCAGGTAATAAAGCATAAAGTTTATTTGTGGGCAAAAGAAGGGTGTCAGTTAGCTATTAGGACTCCTGCATTTGTGGTGACAGATTCCCTTTAAGTGTTTGATGGATTTCACAAACTATATTTAAGTTTGTTCAGGACTTCCTGAATATTGTGCCCTATCTGGTAGCATATGCATATTATTTGTATTAAGATTGCAAAATGCTTTTTTTCCCTATAATCCATGGATGTTTGGAAGGAATCTCCTTTGAATGCCTGACGCTATTGCTCATTTTAGTCAGTCTTTAGCTCATTTTTAATTCCCACAGACCCCATTAACATTCTTTGTTATTAGAAGGTCTTTTGTACAAACCACCTTATGTTCAAGGTCTATTTGGCCCTTGACCTTACCCTTGAAAGGTAAACACGATCTATTCATAAATATAGGAGATGCCTCAAGGCTAAATTGCTGTTACAAATGAAACCATTGTGGGCTCACTTTCTGTGGCATTTAGGAGCAGGCTGGAAACTGAGAAGAAGGTATTTTGTTCTGATTGATAGTCACCATTAGATCAACATTCCAGCCAACAATGAAAAATCAGCCATCACTTAGTGTTTATTTGTGCAACTTACCTTTACATTAGAAGAGCTTTATGCTCCCTATTATTTGATATTACCTCATGTTCACTACATTGTAGGATCAAATGGAGGTCATTTCTAAATGTGCTGTACATGTTCCAAGGCAGGTATGGCCTTATCATAGCATGTATAGATAATTTTATGGGCACAAATAATGAATCTGTTCCCTCAGTGTTAAACTGTACTCACAGCCATCATGTAACGGGGCTGCAGCCGCTTCATGATGTATTACAATGTCATATGTCACTAGTGTATACAGTAAATTGAGCCAAGAGAGGAGTCTCACAATAACTTTATCACACATTTATATTCTTCTGTTTAACATCAACAGGGGTTGTCTGTGACAAAAGTTCCTACCAGTGGATGATGGGGAACCTTTTAGAGACTGAGTGCCCAAACTGCAACCAATTCCCACTTATTATGAAGTGCCAACACAAGAAATTAAGCAACTACATATTGCTTTCTGTTCTTCCACAGCTTTCAATTGTATTGGCATCTGCAGATACCAATAACATTAAAAGAAATTCAGATTATCATAGCTTCCCTCCATGGTCCCACTGAACAAGAAGAATCATAGGGACCAGAGACAGAATTACAACGATAAACCAGCTATTTCCATATTTCATTGCTCTTCCTGCAGTCCCGGGCAGCTCAGGATGTATAGATGGAATAGCAACGAACCTGGCATATCCATGACTGCCTGGGACTGCAGGAGTAGGCCTTGAGTTCTGACCGGTGAACTCTGTGCTGTGGCAACGGCCTGGGTGTCCATGGAAAGGGCTCTGAGTACCACCATGGGTATACATGTATTAGGTGGTCACAAGGCCTCTTATGCCATCCTATGCAGTGTTTTCTTGCAGGATCTATTTGTATTGCAAATCATTTTAGTAAGGTTGTGGCAAAGATAGATGGCATATGCTCATCCAATCATACTATAGTGGCATATCCTATTTTAATGTAAAGTATAGTTGGAACATAGTTGATGGGAATAGGCCCTTTACCATTGCTTGTGTGTAATAATAATAAGAAATGATACAATGGTCCTGTCTTGTATTCTAGTTGTGAGGAAGGTCTAGAACATGCAGTTCCCCATTATATCACTACTTATGCACCTCTTCTGCTGGTAATGATAGCCAATCCTATCCTGTTTAGAAGAACTGTTTTAGCAGGTAAGAAAGCTTGGCATGAGATATATTGTGTTCTGTATTTTTAAATGTTGTAAATTGTAGGTTATCATAAACCAAGATCTGTGTAAATGCTTTCAACAAAATGACACATCATAAAACAAAAGTACACATCAATAGTGCTTTGTAATACTTTGTTATAACTTTGCAATAAGACAAAAGTGATCCTGTCTCCCCTTATTTTGAGCATTCTTCTGCTTTCTACTGTACAATTTCCCCTGTATTCTGTTTTAAAGGCAGAAGCTGCCTGATGTGTCAGAGGTGTAGAAGCTCTATGGAGATGGGGAGCAGAATGTCACAAGGGGGAATTTATGACTGGTAAATTTTGCACCAGTCTATAATATTCTATGTAGCAGCTTTGAAATACTCAAATGACTAAAATGGCTCAGCCAAATAATCCATGGTGTGTATTTTCACAACAACCTGTGCCTCTTTAACGTCAAGTTTACATAATGGATATATATACTTTAAAGGAAAATCTACCAATTGATGGGATGTGCGATTTTGGCGCACACGATCGGATTTTAGTGCAATTGCGCCGGCTTTCATGCGACTCAAATGGGGGGGGGGGGGCATCAGACGATCCGACGGATTCGGACAAACCACGGGATTCAACTTAAAAATTGTGTCCCAAGCCATGCACTTACATGCACCGGGAAGAAGAAGAACTCCGGCGGACCTGATCAGGGAAGCGACACATGCAGGATATTGGACACCAGATCTTCATGAATCGTGGCGGAGTTCATCCACGTCAGACAGTCCGGATCGGGGATCACGCAGGGAGCAGGTAAGTAAATGTGCCACATTGGGGCAGATTTACTTACCCGGTCCATTCGCGATCCAGCGGCGCGTTCTCTGCACAGGATTCGGGTCCGGACGGGATTTATGAAGGCAGTTCTTCCGCCGTCCACCAGGTGGCGCTGCTGCGCTGAAAGTCATCTCATCGCGCCAGAATGCACCACCTCGGACCAGGTGAAGGTAAGCGATCCCCAAGCGACAATTTTTCGGTTTTTAAATGCGGCGGTTTTTCGGAATACGTCGGGTTTTCGTTCGGCCACGCCCCCCGATTTCCATCGCGCGCATGCCGGCGCCGATGCGCCACAATCCGATCGCGTGCGCCACAATCCCGGGGCAATTCAGGTACAATCGGCGCAAATCGGTAATATTCGGGTAACACGTCGGGAAAACGCGAATCGGGCCCTTAGTAAATGACCCCCATTGTGTTTGGAGGGTTTTACACTATTAGTCCAACAATGGGGCACATTGGGGCACATTTACTTACCCGTCCGGAGGAGTTCACCGAAAGTGCATTGTCCGACCGGAATGCACTTGCCGCGATTCACTAAGTTCATGCACCTGATATCCTGCATGTGTCGCTTCCCGGGCCAGGGCCGACAGAGTTTATCTTCTTCGTGTATGTAAGTGCTTGATCTTGCGTCACAATTTGAGTGTTAAATCCTGCGCTCAGTTCGAATCAGTCAGATTGTATGCCCCCTGATTTTTGTCGCATGGAAGCCGGCGCAGCCCCGCTACAATCTGATTGCGCATGACACAATCCCCTGATAAATACCTGTCACAGAGGCACAAATCCCGAAAACATTGGAAAATCCAACGAAAGTGTGGCCACAGACCCATAGTAAATAAGCCCTAACTTGCTACTATTTGTCCAGCAATGTTGTCTATTACCGAAGCATGTTGTGTTGGAGAGTGTTTACACTTGTGTCCATAAAGGGGTTCAATTCATTCAACGCATGTTGTATTGGGAGGTATTCACAAATGTGCACAACAATGCATTTTATCTGTTGAAATAATAGGTGCATTCTTTTATGCAACATTCACATTAAATGTTTGCCAAAAGTTGTACCCACCATTTACTAACACTTTATGTGGCCCAGTAATCACACACTGCATTTGGTAATGTATTTAGCCTATGATTCATTAACATACTGGGATGCATTTACTAAGGGTCGCCGAACGCACTGTCGGACTGTGCACCTTTTTCAGCGATTACACTGCTTGTACAGGTATTTAGCAAGTGTCTGTACTGGGATTTTGGCACACACGATCGACTTTTGGAGCAGCTTCACTGGATCCCATGCAAAACAATTCAGGGGGCGGGCCATCGGACTATCCGAGTGATTCGGTCTGAGAGCGGGATTTAACTTTCAAATTGTGTCGCAAGCCAAAGCACTTACATGCTCCATGAAAAAGAAGGTGAACTCTGTCGGACCTGAGCGGGGAAGCAACACATGCAGGACATCGCGCTCGCGATCTTAGTGAATCGCAGCACAGTGCATTATCGTTGGACAATGAACCGGAACGTAAATGTGCCCCACTGTGTTGGGAAATATTCACATTATGTATTTTGTGTGTTTAGTTCGGGATTTACCAGCACATTGGGGCACATTTACGTACCCGTCCCTGTCCGACAATCCTGCACAGCTTCCGCGATTCACAAAGATGGTGCGCCCGAGATCCTGCATGTGTCACTTCTCTGCTCAGATCCGCCGGAGTTCACCTTCTTCTTCTCGGTGCATGTAAGTGCTTGGTATTGCGATACAATTTAAATGTTAAATCCCACACATTGTCCGAATCCGACGGCCTGCCCCCCAATTTGTGTCATGTGAAACATGCGCCAAAATCCGATCGCGTGTGCCGCAATCCCTTGCACGATCCGCGAAAATGATGGAAAACCCGCCGGAAATGCGGTCGCAGGCTCTTAGTAAATAAGCCCCATGGTGTTGGAGGTATTCACACTATGGGGCACATTTACTTACAGGGTCACTGGAGTTCCCTGAAAGTGCATTGTCCGACACAATTTAAAAATTAAATACCACAATCCGTCCTAATCAGTCAGACTGTCCGACGGCACGCCCCCTAATATGTCACATGGAATCCAGAACAGCTACGCCACAAACAGGGTTGCATGCGCCACAATACCAGCGCACACGCTAATTAAATATCCGTGCAAGCCATTTTAGCCCAGCAACCTTCCCAGTAATGAAATGCCCCACACAGCCCTCCTCCAGTAATGAAATGCCCAATGCAGCCCTCCTTCAGTAATGAAATGCCCCATGCAGCCCTCCTTCAGTAATGAAATGCCCCATGAAGCTCTTCCCCCACTAAAGATATGTCCCATGCAGCCCTCTCCAGGAATGGAATTCACTATGCATTCTCCCCCAGTAATAAAATGCCCAATGATCCCCCCCAGTAATGACATGCTCATGCAGCCTCCCCAGTAATGACATGCCTCATGCAGCCCTCCCCCAGTAATGACATGCCTCATGCAACCCTCCCCCAGTAATGACATGCCTCATGCAGCTCTCCCCCAGTAATGACATGCCTCATGCAGCCTCCCCAGTAATGACATGCCTCATGCAGCCCACCCGCAGTAATGACATGCCTCATGCAGCCCACCCTCAAGCCTCCCAGTAATGACAGCCTCTGCGCCCACCCGGCAGTAATACTGCTCTTCAGACAGGCCCACCCTCAAAATGACATGCCTCATGCAACCCTCCCCCCCATAATGACTTGCCTCATGCAGCCCTCCCCCAGTAATGACATGTCTCATGCAGCTCTCCCCCAGTAATGAAATACCCTGCAGAAGCAGCCACACAAGTAATAAAATGCCCTGCGCTCACCCCCAGTGTCCTCTCTCCCTTTCCCTCCTCCATAATGAAATGCCCAGAGCTCCTGAAGCAAGCCCCTCCTTCCGTAATTAAATGCCCCATGATGCTCTTCCCCCACTAAAGATTTTCCCCATGCAGCCCTCTCCGGAATGGAATTCACTATGCCATTCCTCCCCCAGTAATAAAATGCCCATGTATCCCCCCCAGTAATGCCCATGCTCATGCAGCCTCCCCAGGTATGACATGCCCCATGCAGCCCATCCCCTCCCCCAGAATGATATGCCTCATGCACCACCCCCCCCCCCAGTAATGACATGGCTTCAGCAGCCTCCCCCAGTATGAACATCCCTCATGCAACCCTCCCCCAGTAATGACATGCCTCATGCGCTCTCCCCATTATGACCATGCCTCTGCAGCCTCCCCAGTAATGACATGCCTCATGCAGCCCCCCCGCCGTTAATACATCCTCACTGCAGCCCACCCTCAGAAAATGACATGCACTCAGTGCACCCTCCCCCCTTAATACTTGCTCATGCAGCTCCGCTCCCCCAGGTAATGACAATGTCTCATCACTCTCCACCCATAATGAAATACCCTGCAGAAGCAGCCACACAAGTAATAAAATGCCCTGCGCTCACCCCCAGTGTCCTCTTCTCCTTTTGTATCACTTGCGGCTCCTGGCGTCTTTCTGGTAGTGTGCGTAGATGCGTGTCTATATGCTCTGTCTGCACACATGTTATGATGTCACACGGCAGTGAGTGGGTAGAGGGCATAGAGACGGCGGCCTCCTCTGCTCCTCCTCATGCCAAAAAGACACACGACCAGCCAAGAGCCACAAAGATAGGTTAGGAGAAGAGGACTCTGGGGTTAAGTGCCGCGTTAAATATTATGTTTCATCTATATATATACTGGTATTATATTTGAGTATATCCGAGTAGGTATTTTTCACAAAAACTTTAACAAAGCTATATTTGTGGGATCCTTTTTAAACCACTTTGGTTGTTCAAGATACAATCTGATTCATGGGATCTGACTGAGGATTTCAACCGATCACAAGCACAATGGTCTGTAACACACTGAATTGATTAAAAACTATGCTATATATGTGACTGGCAGAATAGCCGCACCAACAATAATGAGCTTATTATTCCTGCAATCTGAATTAATCCTCTATGACACTGCTTGACATGACTGAGCGTTGTACTCTCTCCTTCCAATAGACACGAAATGAGTGTCAGGCTGTCTCACCACCCAACCAAAAATGATGTTTATCTCCGATCCTCTTCAAAGGAATATTTGAAGGAAACTGAATGCTTGATGCTGAATCTTACTAGAAACACAATTTTTAGTATATATTGAATTCATTAACGGTTTTTGTGTATAGCCCCCCATACTGCATGACCACAGATCACGTTAGAGATTAAGGGGGCAGATTTATCAGTGCTGCGGGCTAAGGTCCGCCGCTGTCCACCATATGTTCCGCATCCGTGCTGGTGCGTAACGCATTTCCGCGACGCAATGCTAGCTACCTTTTCAAAAATGCTGCGTTATTTTCAGAATCCGGTGGTTTTACGTTCGACAGCACAATCCCACCCTGGGATTTCCATCTCTGTTTATGCCTATGCCTCCGATGGCGCCACAATAGATCGCGTGCATTAAAAACCCGTGGCATTTCAGGGAAAATCGGAGCAATGGAAAATTCGGGAACCAGCCGTAAACGTAATCGGTGCCGCGTAGTTATACCCCCAACAATGTGTCCAGTATTTTTAGTTTTTCAGATACTATCCCTATAAAGTCATCATGCTTCATTCCTCCTCCCATTAATATCTCTTAGCTCTGGGCTCTTTCTAGCTGTGGCATATTAAATTGCCCTAAATATATGGTTTTTAATGTTTCTACTATATTCTTATTAAGAGGGTTGTGACGCCCTTCTTTGCCTGGCTGGGGTTTTTTCCACAGGGACAAATTGTTATATGATTCTCAAAGCAAATATCTTGAAATTTCATAACAGTTTCCCAGCGACTAGTCCCATGTTGGTGTATGCGTTTAATTTTTGCTTCCATGTAACCCTCTTTTACTGCGGCTCATTTACTAAGGGTTGTGCACACTTTTGTTGGACTGTTTTTGGTGTTAAAATGGCTTCCACAGGTATTTAAGAAGTGAGTGCACTGGGATTGTGGTGCATGCAACCCTCCAGCTTCATGCAACACACCTTTTGGGGATGTACCGTTGGACCTCCGACTAAGCACAGGTTTAACTTTCAAATTGTGGACTGCAAGCCCTAGCACGTAAGATGCACCACTAAAAAGATGGTGAACTCGGTTGGACCTCTATAAGAAAGGGGATCAACAGCTCTCTACCTGGTGAGTAAAATTCAAATCAATTTTGGTGAAGAGTGGTTGTTAAAAATCGCGCTCACCATTTAGCGGTTGTTGCAATCAGGCACAACACTTGGAGATCATACATCGTATGCATCCTAGTCCTTGCCGGTGGAAACCAGGGCATGATAGCAGCTCTAGGAATCCGCAAGGAGGAATGGGGAACAAAACAAAATTTTTCCCCAAAATCTCGCGGTGATAGAAAAGGACTATACTCACGGGGCTTCTCCAACCAAAAATTAGTTTTTATTTCACATATAAAATCAGTGTAAAAAATAATAATAAATTCAACAACGCGTTTCGCGTCCTTTGCACGGACTGCTTTCCCTCAGGTCGCGTCCGCCTGAGGAATCGCCCGTGGCAATGACGCGACGCGTTGTCTGTATTTATTTATTATTACTACTGTTTTATATGTGAAAATAAAAACTACCTTTTTGGATCGGAGAAGCGCCGTGAGTATAGTCCTTTTCTCTATCACCGCGAGGACGGAATCCTTTCCTACCTTTCGGATCCTATATGCTTTCTTTTGGACCTGAGTGGGGAAGCGACACATGCAGGATATTAGACGCATGATCTTAGTGAATGGACGCCTGGTCAATACAATGGCAATGCACTTTCTGTGAATTTCGGTGACCCTGTAGTTAATGTGCCTAATGTGTTTTCAGTGAAAGTCATATACCCCTCCAAACCCAGTGGAAATGAGACAGAGGCTTTATTCAAGATTTATCAATTTTTACATGTTCTTCTATGTTTTCACTAGTTGCACTTATTGAAGGAGACAAGGAATATACACAGAGAATGAGAGACGCCTAGAACGGAAATTCAGATCGCTTCTTCAGATTATGTTGGTGTTCATGATATGGTATTGTTTTCAGATTGTGAGAAAACAAAAGAAAAAAAAGCTTTCTTAGAGCTTTGATTTAGAATCAAATACAATTAAGCATTACTTGTGTTTAACTTGCCTGTGATGCTCATTATGCATCACAGGCATGATCTCATGATACTGAGGTTTTGTGTACAAGGGTACGCAACCTGTCACTAATGGATGAGATCCCAGGCACTGGGCATTTCTAATCCTACATGTTTGCTAAGCCTTTGGAAGCCGCTACACATATGCAGCCTATCCATAATTAACTGGCTATGACCATGATTTTTTTTTCCCCCCCCTTAAAAGTACCAGATCCAGAATGATACAGAACGGACACCTACTGACTTTTACAGTGTCTTTTCGGAGGTTCTGTCTTTACGCTATCCATTCTGATTGCAGTGAGGAATAGTCAAGTAAGGCCCCATTCACACTACCAGAATGATGTTATACCACCTCAAATTTGCGGCCCCATATATAACGTTCCCCAAAGACCTTCCCTGCATTACGGGCTGACGAGCACGCATTCCGTCTGAATTGGCCTAGTGTAGAATAGGAAGCTCTAATGTATATGTTAATGGGTCACTGTCTCATATGTAATTTATTAATGTAGATTACCTAATTTGTGTAAAATGCTGAAATTAAGGGCTTACTATTTCATTGTTACCTGCTAATAATTAAGTTACTCTTTGAAAAAATGCTTGTCTTTACGCGCATGAGAGAGTGAACTAATGTGTCCCTTTCCACACATTTGATATATGTTTTTTTTTTATCTTTTTAATCAAGTTGGTTGTGTCCACTATTCTCAAGGAAAGCCTTTTGGTTCGATCTGGAAATGCAGCCAAACATAAATTAAGACTCATCTGAAAAATAGTCAGGCACTGCAGCACTATCCATGGTTCATCATGTAAGCCGCCAATAAATTCATTCTACTTCTATTCTGTGCTCTCTCTCAGTCTTCTGAGGAGTCCACTGTTCTATCTTTAGTCCATTGTTTGAGAACTAGATTACAAAAGTAAACTGACTTTTGGTGAGAGTTACTGATCAAAATGGGTCTAAATTCTGGATATTGTCAACAAAAAATCAGGGACACCCCTAACTGTGGGTTCTTAATAGGAATCACAATGACTAAACCTGGCACTAAAATATCTGGGGCAGTTCAAATTGTTTTCTATTAGATTCTAATTGCGGGGTTCACACTACCCAGTGTGTGCAAGTGGATATATTTGTGACGTGAATCTGATGTTAGTTAGAAGCTGGTGGTGCATGGGCTAAGGGGTGCAGGGACTAAACTTTTATTGTCAACTGCTCAAGTGGGCTGCAACAGTAACCAGCACCCCAAGATGCACCACTACAGTACAGTCAATGCAACCACAACAACCAAATTGCCAACACCGCAGCCAAATATTGATGATACTCCCAAGCATATATAATACTGAGATAGCCCCACAAGCAGAAGTATATACTGATACACCCACAGTGTCAGATTAAATACTTGGAACCCTCTGCGAGACCGCTATAATATTTGTGACTCCCCAAGGTACACTATACACTGAAGACCTCCCCTAACAGTAGAGTATAACTACATGAAACACAGATCCGTATAATACAAGGAGACCCACTATGAGCAACTATAATAATTTTCACCCCCAGAGCAGACCTACTGATACTGGAGCCCCGTAGCAACGGATCATCGAACGGAACCCCATAGCAGATGACAATACTAGAAGAACCCAGACCTATAATACGGGACGCCACCTGACAAGAATTAATAATATGAACCGCGTAGTAACTATAATAATCAGGAGACCCTGACACAAAACATAAAAAACAAATCTCATTTCTCCTGTCTCCTGCTTCTCCTTCTGCTCTAGACCTGGACTTTCTCTCTTCTCCTCTCCTGCGACAATGGCTTGGGCTGGCTCTGTTCTATGTTCGTAGTCTCCACCATATCCAGCCTCCTTCAACCATGACGTGTGTGCAGGTTTCCAAACCACGTGTTTTGTGCCCCCCTTGTTCTATAGGTGTTCTCCTGGCAATATGCATAAGTATTATGGTTGGCACACGCAAATCTCATACAAAGTAAATTTGGCATTGATAGTATTTGGTCTTCCAAATGGGTTATCTTTAGCAGAGGTTTTCCACACATGGGCAACATTTACTTTTAGCTTTAGGGACAGCATGTTTTTTTGACATAATTTAGGTGCCCTGTTCTACAAATACTATAAATCTATTTTAATTTTTTAGGGCTACGACTCCAATCAGGTATTCCCTGTTTACACTGGCATTTTTGGATGTGACAAGGTTGGCCAGAACTCAATGGATCTCACAAAAGAAATCCACATGGGAACCTGTTCCCCAGCTCCTCGGCTGTAGATCAGGC
Source organism: Engystomops pustulosus (assembly GCA_019512145.1). Taxonomy (NCBI): domain Eukaryota; kingdom Metazoa; phylum Chordata; class Amphibia; order Anura; family Leptodactylidae; genus Engystomops; species Engystomops pustulosus. The sequence continues at coordinate 212,222,352 of CM033642.1, forward strand.
ACGCAATGGAATGATTTGGTTCCTTTCTGAACTATCCTGGCTACTCTCCAAGACCCAAACAGTCTGAAATGGGAACTAGCAACCAAACTGATGAGGCCCTTTCAAGCATGTGCTTTCTGAGGTAATGGGATATATTCATGAGAATAAAACCAAATCTCTCCATTTACCAAGGATGGTAGTCAATGCACAATCCACAACACAATGTTATTATATAATGGCAAAGGAAGATTAATACTTTGTAAAAAAAATTCACAAAATAAATGAAGTAAGAAATCTGATTCATCCTCTCATTAAACGGAACGAAAAAATAAAAAAAGTCTTTTTTTCAATTTTCTTTAAACCTGACGCACGAGTCCTTATACCTCCCCAGTGCTGTCTCTACTATGAGACAAGTGTGGTTAGCCAATGTGACACAGCATGGGTACGCTCTGGTGCTGTTTTCACTGGGATGTGGAAGAGCCCAAAGGCAGTACTCTGAATTCCCCAAAGAATACACAGTATTCTTCCTAACATGACACTTTAATGTCACCTAACAGTTTGCCTGATGAAGTCATATTGTGAGACTGAATACAACCTATTGTGTATCTCCTACTCTACCGCCCTGGTGATCCCACATGGTGGAAGGATATAAATTGTAATGTCCTGTACTAAGATTGTGATGTAATAAATTCATTTTCATTGAAATAAGTGTTGTGCCATGATTTACAAAGGAATGTAATTAATGCACTGATATTTGGTATGGCAAGCAAGGTTGCTAAAAAAACTTTAAGGTGTTGGCCCTTATTTATTGATTGATATGTAAGTGAATCCATGTCTTTTAACCTATCAGTAAGGCACTCCTGTCCCATAAAATGGCTCGCGATCGCAGGTCGTGTGATCTATTGCTGTCCTATGAGCATTACCCTGCCAGGACATTCACTTATGTTATGAATGCTACATGGTGATTGCTCTTGGACAGATATAATCACATGAGCCCCGATCTCGGCCAATTTTTGTCTGGGCTGATGAGGTAATGAGCATAGAGGCTTCACTTTACATTCAAAAGCAAAAACTCTGGGGTAAGTGGCCAAACCCTGTTTAGTTAGATATTTGGTCAAAAACATGCTACTTTAAATGGTCAGTAATTTTATATACCTAAATCATAGCGAAGTAAATACGTTGTCTTCTATCTCATCAAATCTAATACTAATTATCTAATTGGTTCTTATTCCCCAATCCTCTCACATTTCCTCCTAATCTGTTACCACTTAGAACATTTTCTTGAATCTTCTGCTTACAAGACTGGCAAAGAGCACATGAGATGGCTGATTATATTGTGACGCCCCATTGGGACGGGACCGAATTGGAAACTCGTGGAACGCTGCAGTAATCTGTGTGCATATATAATAAAGGAATTATTATTCTCAAATGACTGATTAAAGGAAATCTACTTCAAATCAGCCATGAAGAGCCAGAAAAAAAAACAATTTACTCACAAGGTCTCCGGGCACCGTGACTGTAGTAATCTCTTACAGCCTGTGACTGCGCGCACAGAGGGGCTCTGGTAGGCCGTCCCCGCCATCCACCCAGACCCCGTTCTGGTCTCATGGTATATTAGTAAAAAGCTGACTTTAGAAGGCAAGGATGCGCTGTGGATAACCAATTCTAAAAGATTACCACAGGCCATGTGCCTGGAGTTATAGTAGTGTGTCTAGTTTTAATCATGCATGATTCTGACGATAGATTTCCCTTAATAATAGATTACAACAGCTGTTGTTCAGAACTGAGATCTTTATATTACAATAACGCTATTATTTCCTTTTGCTGTTTTATAAACATATTTTAGACAATTTGGCAGATTGATTTTGAACTTGTACAAACAGGCATGTGCGTCATGGGGATGCTTGCAAGAAAATGGACATGGCTGAGTCACAACTTGTTATCAAAACTAGGGCCAATTACAATACTTTTTTTTTTTTGCAACCGTGCCAACTAATAGAGAGGCTATAAAATGAGACTAGCTGTTAAACTAAGGCACGGTCCCCTGGGTTCCTCCAGATGATAGGTTCTGTAGGTTTTTCTTAATTGATTGTAAGCTAAGCGAACTGTATATTTATATCATTGTAACTCAGACAATTTTTTGTGGTCTCTGTGTCAACTGGATTTTAAAATTTGGATTGGTCTAAACCAGGTTTACACATCAAAGCTTAATTGCCAGACCCCTTTAGTAACTGTTAGCTGTTTATTGTAATCTAGGGCTAAAGTCACAGTAATTTCCATACAGTCCGTTTGTAACTAGGTGTCTCTGTCAATTGTGTGTTTCTTAAGTAGGAGACCCCTGTAATTGTTTATCACCCAGCAACCCTATAATAAAATGTTTTATTAGTTATTTATCCACCTCCCGTTTCTAAACCAATAGAAGTCGAGTTTTTTTTTGTCTGCCACGTTATTTGTTTGCGCACCCTGATGAAAAACTGTTGTCAAAACACATAAGCTTTAAGAGCCTTAGAATTATCACTAGAATTTATAAAAGAACCCATATAATAATTATGAATGATACATATATATATTTTACTATTGTGACTAAACAACTCTGTCTTGGTTGGTTTAAGCTGTATATCCCCAAGTCAAGAATACATCCTTCTCAGTTGATCTTTATTATGGTTTTATATCCAGTTGTTAAGTTTGTCCCTTGTTGCACCCTTGTTTCCCAACAATTATAATATCTTTTTTGCTTTCATTTCTAACTACCGGTTGTTTTCTATTTGTAGTCTTCTGTCAACAGTGCTGATCTCCAGAGAATACTTGATCTCACTACACCATGGCCACTACAATGGAATGACATTTACATAATTTGTATAGATTAGTACTGTACTGTCACTGGATATCATGAGGTAATTTGGGTGGGTTCCACTAGACTGACAAAATAGGACGTGCCCATGTAAAATATTTTCACCTTAAAGTGGTTTTCCCTAAAAGCTGGTAAAACCTTAGGGGCCTGGTAGCAAAAATAAAAGCATCCATTTATTTTGTTCACACAGACCCATACTACCATCTCCAACCAAGAGCTACGCAGTTCACAACCGTTCCAGAAATCCATAAGTCTAACAGCATCAATAGTATACTGACTGGACTCTATTATCTTGGTAATCAGCTTTTCAGATAATTATATGGAGGGTCTTTCTTTCTAAAGAGATCCAAATCACCAGGACTCGCAACTGCGAATACCGTTCTTCCCCCTTCGACCAACAACCCACCGCAGCACTTCTCATAAGGTCTTCTGATTGTGTCTTCTTTGCTTAAAGAGAACCTTTCCCATTTTTACCCAGCTAACCTCTCACCCTCAGATAGTTAGGAACTGTCTACCTAGAACCCCTTTTTTCCTTAGAAATCTCCGGTCAGCGATAATGACTCTTCTCTTCAAATCAAGTGTAACTGTTGCGAGGTTAGTGTCCTTAATGGTATGTCCTCAGTGAAGACAAGTTCTTACTTAAATTACTCAGGTAGCAAGATAGCCATTCTTCTAATCGCTGTTATTAACAAAACAGCCTTTATTTCACAGATATAATGTCAACCTGTCTCTATCAATCCTGGTGTACATTGCGTTGTTTCAGACCGATGACTTCTTATCTGGGGAGTGATAAAAGAGGGCACAGATTAGTGTGGTGGAATAGCATAGATGTAGAGTAACTTAACTGTCGTGTGCATGACTGGCTCGTCATGGATCTTTCATCTCTGATCTGGTCTCATCTCCTCTTTCTATGTCTGTCATATCTAGTAGGAATTTGTTTGGACGCTACAATGTAAAATTATATAACCTGTCCCATATAACTAACCACATGCCAAGCTCACAAACTAGCTGGTTCAATATGTGGTCTGCTTAAGATTGTCCAGCCACACTCTTGGAAGTTTTACACTGACTGAGTTATGGGAGCAAAATTGAAAGTAGCAATTGTTAAAATGATCTTTAACTGTTTTAAACATCACTCCAAGGAGTTGGAATTGAATTTCTTCATGGGGAAACCCCTCTGACTGCCCTACCTTCCTGTTCTATCGATAGTAACCCACAATGATTTTGGTTTATGACACATTGACACTCAGCAGGACAATTACCCTACAAAAGTCCACTTCACCGAATTGCCGGTGTGTTTATGTGGACATTTGACTTCACAGAAGAATTGAGAGAGTGTTGAATGTCTCTTTGCCCTTAAAAAGGATTTTTACCGCTTAATGCAACTGTGAATTGGTATCACCATAAAACACCACTACAAGTATTTGCATATTTCATAGGTTTCATAATGGTTGAAAAAAAGCATTTGTCCTCAAGTTCAACCAAGTAGTGAGATTTGGATGAGTGAAGGATTTAGGGAAACAATTCTATAGTAACATAACCATCTGTTCATTTAGGTGGTAAAATCCAAGAGGGGCATATTGAATACTTCCGATATGGCCGCAATCCTGGAATTCGCACTCATACAATTGTACTAAATCAGCTTCTTGGGAAGGGTGGGATGTTCCTTCTGCCGCGGTTTCATCTTTGGTTTTCAGACCTTTCTAGATCTTCAAGGTCCTGTTTATGGCTCTTGTGCACATGTGTATTAGTGCACACAGATGGATGGGGTTTTATTTTATGAGTGCCAAGTCTTCTCAGTAAACCTGGTGGTGGTTTGGCTGAGCCAGCGGGCCATAATTATAATCCACTTTTTTCTTCTACTGACCAATGTGTGCGCCAAAGAACGCCTCAGGAGCTTATGACTGGCGCTAACCACACAATGTGGAAATGGAGGCCTGTCAGATACAGATACATTCCCACTGCTCTGCATCTCCAGTCTCTGTAGCTTCACATTACATTGATGGGGGTCTGAACGTAGAAATTCCTTTTTGAAAAAAATATGACACGAAAAAATTTGTTTCCAGCTACTAGTAGAAGACCGAGGGAGGTGTCACATCACTTTGTTAAACTGTTAATTTTGTTATTTTTCACATTTTACGCCACTTTTGTTTCATGAAGTGGGCATGTTTGTTTCTCCTCGAATGTGGATACAACTTTCTACATGCAAGCTTCTGGTGCTGTTCTGCTTGCAGTGGATGCTTACCCTTGTGATCAAAAAGACTCCTGGAATCAGGTATTTCACACATTATGCTCCTGTTCACATAGGGGGCTTTATTTTGGCAAATTACGTTCCAATAGATGAATCGTGAATAGCACAGTTTGGTAGCATGTTATGGAAATCAAATACCAGTCTTATGTTTTTAGCCTAGTCTGTCCTCTCTGACCACATCCTCTCCTCCATTTGTTGCCCCATTCTCGCCTCACTAGATAAATCTACCTTTGTCTAATGGAGAGCGTAGTGGTCCAGAGGGGACATCAAGTGCTTCGGGTGGTAAGAACACTCCCTGGATGCGCCACACCGTCTCATTAAGTCTACAGATAAGAAAAGATTTTCACAGACCACAGAACGGAAAACTAAGTCTGTTTCTGCTACAACATCCGCAGTAAGATTATAATGCTTTGGCTTGGTGGATAACTCCCTTTAGTATTATTAAAGTGGTCTCCAGAGCGTAAAAAACACCCATTGTGGCCGGGGCCGTCTAGTTAAAAAACAAAAACATTTGACTTAACTCCGCGCGTTCCCCCTGCCCTCCGTCTCGGTCCGTGCCCCTCAGCTTATAGTCAGAGCGCTAGTCAGCTGCTGGGGGCCGCCTCAACAGAATGGTATTTCTGGACTTTACATCAGACTCTTCACGCGAGGCCGACGATATAGCAATAATTTTTTACACCACACCATCGTTACCTCCAGAACCTTACTAGTAACAAGCCCTTACCTATCTACACTGTATTCAATAGCTGCTTTCTTCTGTATATTCTTCTTCCTAAACGGGATACATACATGCAATCTAACTATAACTAACAAATTTCCTACTCATTAACGTGTGGACTGGTTTTTCCTTAGCCCACAGAGAAATCACAATCTGGGGGCCCTCTCTTTCATATTCCCCCCAACAAAATATACTCTACAGCCTCCAAATTGGTATTGTTGTTCTGATGGCCTCTAGGTTTCAGTATTGGTTTGAGCGAGGGCCCACCGTAGATCCTCTGTACTTCTGGTGGGTCTACTAAACACTGACCTGTCCTGCATGTCAGGAATGTATTTTGACAGTTCATAGTAGTTTCTACAGAAAAAAAAATCCCCTTAACCCTTTCTTTCAGTTTATTTGACCAAAATATAGTTACCCAAATTCGTTATGAGCCATATAAAGCTCTTCCATACTCTGAAGTACAGTTCGGGGTGGTGAGAGTTACATGTAGAAAATAATGGAAATTTGTGAAGTCATGCTTTCCTTCACACCATTATCCACTGGAACCAAGACGTCGTTCTTACTTTCTATGTGATAGCCCATAGGCGAACACAAAACTCCATCTTTTCACATGAGGGATGAGAGACAAATATGACTAAAGGTTTGATAAAGGGCATGATCTGAGTGAAGTTTACATTAAAGCAAACAAGCAAAATTGAAGTATTGAATCTCTACCGTACCTAAAAGACATGAAACCATCGAATCCCCTAAACATTCGCTGTGAGTCACATGAATCCTGTTATAACATAAACATTAAAGGGGTTGTTCCTAAGTTGAAAAAATAAAATAAAGGCTGGTAAAAAAGATAAACATTACTTTACGCTTGCTTCGATCTCCCGTTGTCCAGTGCCTGATTGGTTTACAGAAGCATGGCTGTTCGCTTTCATCAACTGTCTGCCCTCACAGCACAAGCCTACCTGTCCCCATCCGCCACGCTGATACACACTGAAACGGTGTAGGGCCACGGGGATGGTGGGCCAAGTTTGTGGTAGGAAAGCCTGCCTCTGTAACAAGACCTGGTCACCTGCACCAAATGTCAGTAGCTGGGACAAGGGAGCGACCAGAAAATACACTTTTATAGCCCTCCTACCCCCTAGACCACCTATATATATTTTTTATAACACTTGAACAACCCATTTAAATGAGTTTATAAGAATGCAAGTCACAAAAGGTTATTAAAACTGCGAAGTGTAATGTTTAAGGCAAGACAATTCATAGAATGTTCGCAAATGTAGAAGGAGGATCAGGGATATGTGAAGAGGTTGTACTAGAAAGTCTGGACTTTGGGAAGATCCAATTGCAGCATAGCACATTCCAGAAACTATGCCTAGTGAAAGTCTTGAAATCTCTAATAATATGGGGGTTTTAAGCTTTAGTTCAGTGCGGGTCACATGTCATAGTACCATATTTTCTAAGGCTGGCAAAATTAGATCCCACCAGTTCAAATAATCACTTATCGCAGGGGTTGCGAAAAGACAACATTTTGCAGAGGTGGTGATGAGAAGTAAAAGCTATTTAAGATCTATCAACCTCTTCAGTTATGAGCATCCAGTGTGGTCATTCTGTGATTTGAATCTTCTTCATTTCCCAGCACCATGTCTCTCGTGCGGTCTGTAGTTGCTGCTGGTGGAGTAGCGGCCTAGCTTGCTGTGCTTTAGATGATAAGCGACGCATAAACTTCTATGAGATCTGAAACCCCCATGAGGGAAACAGCAATCTGGAGGGGAGAAGGAGGTGTCTGTCTTTTGAGAAAAGTTACTTGACCTTGTAGAATTACATGTTAAGTGCTGCAGTCCGTACAGTGACTGTACAGGTAGAGGAATTGGTATTGTGTTCTAGACAGAACAGATTGAGCTTTTGAGATCAGCGACTTGAACCTTATAGAGACAATACTCAAGCTGCTACCCACAAATTCAACTTATTTTACTCAAAGTAATTGAACAATTTAATAGTACTTTATGTCCCTGCTCTGACACAGATTTCCGTGGCATTGGCTTCCTGAGGAGCCACCACTTACTATTAAAGAGGGGATAATTAATCTCCTAAAGAGAACTCTACTTCCTGGACCCTAGGACATTGCCTCTCTTTTGAACGTTCGTGCTTGATGTGCGTGAGCCCGCCCTTTCAAGCCAGCAAAAGGAAGGCATTTTTTTCCTTGCCTCCCACTCCTGAAAAGTATTTGCTATCGCAAAACTGCAGCGCACCGCTAAAAAAGCCGGAAGCTGCAATATATTTAATGCCAATGTTGTTCATGCTGCACTCCCAATGTGGAACTGCATGATGATCTTTGTGGACTTCGTATGTGTCTGAGGCTGATTGCCCTGGTTCCCACAGAGAGGGCTCGGAGTGCCACCTGTAGCATGGGTGCCAATGGTACCACACCACCAGTGGCCTAGATCTGGTAGATTGCAAAGGTAGACTAGGGCACTCTGACATAGGAATATAATGGTCTGCGTGCAGTCCAGGTACACTTGATGCAAGTGGGATTATTCATGGAGACCATTATTAAACCTCACACCTTGAATACTACTATCTTTCAATGCACAGTTTTAGATGTTGGTGTGGTATGCTATCAGTGCCCAACATAAGTCTAACCCTGCATGCAAGATATTTTTTAGACTTTGTATTAATGTTTTAGAGGACCTTTGAGACTTCATATACGGCTCTCTTGTACTATGATCAAATTCACTGCTATAAAAATATTTAGATGACTGTTTTGTATTCTAACAAATACAACAAGATCTTTTATCTTTGCGCACGTGTTCTGTACCACATGATGACCTGGGGCTTGTCATACACATGTGTCAAGGATGTTGCAATGCTCTACTACCCTTCAGTATCAAGTGAGTATCATCATACTGCCATGTATTAGTCAGGACTATTTTAACCATGAAAATACTATTATACAATATTAAATACCTATTCCTTTTTAATGGATAGCACACACTTATAGAATAATTTGATCACAATCTCATATAAAAAAAATATTTTTAAAAAGCAGGTGAGTATAATCTACAATGCTTTGATGAGAACCATTTGAAAACCATTCTTGATCACCTTGATTCTGCTTTGATCAACGAACTACAAGGCGATCCCCTACTTAAGACACCCGACTTACAGACAACCCATAGTTAGACGGACCCCTCTGACCTCTGGATGCTCTCTGAATGCTTACTTAGCCCCACTGCATGATCAGCTGTAAGGTGTCTGTAATGAAGCTTTATTGATAATCCTTGTCCCATTAAGCAAAAAATGTTTATACTACTCCATTGTCACTGGGGCCAAAATTTTTTTGTCTAGATCTACATTATAAAATATACAGTTTCGACTTACATACAAATTCAACTTAAGAACAAACCTCCGGACCCTATCTTGTATGTAACCCGGGGTCTGCCTGTATCTTAAAGGGTTGTTCTGGTTGATACCATCATCGGTGACTGGTGGGGGTGGCAGAAGCAATGATGTCCTCCAGTAATGGAGCTCACTGCCTGCTCACAGAGCCTGTAGTAAACTTGGGCATCGTCTAGAAGTACACCCTGGGGTCCCAAACCTCTACAGTATCTTAAGAAGACCTACCACAGATGGCAGTTGGGTGAGGACATGGCAGCATGGCTTCAATGGTAAGAAAGAACTTCAAGGAGTTGTGGCCTGACTGTACACCCTCAAGATGAGAAGACCTATACCTGCAGATTAGCCTCTGAGAAGCCAAGGAAACTTTCACCTGGAACACTTCTTCTGTTTTTTCTGTGTTTCCAGTAATTTTTTTACAGTCTTTTAATGACATTCTAAGAAAGGTGATAACAGTTTTTTTCACATTGGACACTCTTTTAACATTTGTTGATAATCTCTGACTAATTCTAGTTTTGGCAATCTATTTTCAATTATGCAAAACATTCTCACTATAATGCCAACATTAAAGCATGCGGAGGTCAATTTGTTTGTGGAATATATATCCCAAGACAGTCATATGCATGAAGCTTTAGGGACATTTCAGTAAAGCTTCGTGTAGCCATAATTTTGTGTATTTCTAAACTGAACACACCCACTAAACTGCTACTGTGTGGAACATTGAGAGAAACTACTTCATCTTTGAGCATTTTCAAGTCACTGACCAGTGTCTTTTACCCTGTAGATTTGCAACATCTTCCCCAAGTATTTATCTGATCCATGAAATCACCAGCATGCCTCCTGCTGTGATTTATGGGATCAATACATGCATGGGGTAGACATTGCAATCTTAACCTTTGCTGACATCACCCTGGTCAGTTGACGTGAATTGCTCAATGATCAGCAGAGCTCTCTCTCAATTTTCCACACAGCTGCACAACAGGTACATGCCATGCTGGGAGAAGTACATGGGACATGGGGAGGAGTAAATGGGAATGCCCGTCCGACAGAATATTCCCCCCTCCTCATGTCCAGGTAATAAAGCATAAAGTTTATTTGTGGGCAAAGAAGGTGTCGTTACTATTATGACTCCTGGCCATTGTGGTGACAGATTCCCTTTACGTGTTTGATGGATTTCACAAACTATATTTAGTTTGTGTCAGGACTTCCTGAATATTGTGCCTATCTGGTTGCATATGCATATTATTTGGTATTAAAATGGCAAAATGCTTTTTCTCCTATAATCAAGGATGTTTGGAAGGAATCTCCTTTAATGCCTGACGCTATTGCTCATTTTAGTCAGTCTTTAGCTCATTTTAATTCCCACAACCCCCATTAACTTCTTTGTTATTAGAAGGTCTTTGTAAAACCACCTTATGTTCAAGGTCTATTTGGCCCTTGACCTTACCCTTAAAGTAAACACGCTCTATTCATAAATATAGGAGATGCCTCAAGGCTAAATTGCTGTTACAAATGAAACCATTGTGGGCTCCTTTCTGTGGCATTTAGGAGCAGGCTGGAAACTGAGAAAGGTATTTTGTTCTGATTGATAGTCACCATTAGATTCAACATTCCAGCCAAAATGAAAAATCAGCCATCACTTATTGTTTATTTGTGTGAACTTACCTTTACATTAGAAGAGCTTTATGCTCCCTATTATTTGATATTACCTCATTTTCACATACATGTACGGATCAAATGAGGTCATTTCTAAATGTGCTGTACATTTCCAAGGCAGGTAATGGCCTTATCATAAGCAGTATAGATATTTTTGGCACAAATATGATCTTGTTTCCCTCATGTTAAACTGTACTCAAGCCTCATGTAACAGGGGCTGCAGGCCGCTTCATGGTGTATACAATGTCATATGTCACTAGTGGTATACAGTAAATTGAGCCAAGGAGAGGAGTCTCCACATATACTTTATCACACATTTATATCTTTCTGTTTAACATCAACAGGGGTTGTCTGTGACAAAAGTTCCGACCAGTGTGATGATGGGGAACCTTTTAGAGACTGAGTGCCCAAACTGCAACCAATTCCACTTATTATGAAGTGCCAACCAAGAAAACTTAGCAACTACATATTGCTTTCTGTTCTTCCACGCTTTCAATTGTTTGGCATCTGCAGATACCAATAACATTAAAAGAAATTCAGATTATCATAGCTTCCCGTCCATGGTCCCACTGAACAAGAAGAATCATAGGGACCAGAGACAGAATTACAAACGATAAACCAGCTATTTCCATATTTCATTGCTCTTCCTGCGTCCCGGGCAGCTCAGGATGTATAGATGGATCAGCAACGAATCTGGCATATCCATGACTGCCTGGACTGCAGGAGTAGGCCTTGAGTCTGACCGGTGAACTCTGTGCTCTGGCAACGGCCTGGGTGTCCTGAAAGGGCTCTGAGTACCACCTGGTATTACAGTATTAGGTGGTCCACAGGCCTCTTATGCCATTCCTATGCAGTGTTTTCCTTGTCAGGATCTATTTGTATTGCAAATCATTTAGTAAGGTTGTGGCAGATTATGGCATACTCATCCAACTCAACTATAGTGGCATATCCTATTTTAATGTAAGTATAGTTTGAACATAGTTGATGGGAATAGGCCCTGGTACTAACACTTCCCTAGCCTTTGTAGTGACATTTACCATTGTTTTAATAATAATAATGAACAATTGTCCTGTCTGTCTTCTAGTTGTGAGAAGGTCTAGAACATGCAGTTCCCCATTATATCACTACTTATGCACCTCTTCTGCTGTGTAATGATAGCCAATCCTATCCTGTTTAGAAGAACTGGTTTTAGCAGGTAAGAAAGCTTGGCATGAATATATTGGTTTCTGTATTTTTAAATGTTGTCAATTGTACCACACCAGATCGTGTAAATGCTTTCAACAAAAATGACACATCATAAACAAAAGTACACATCATAGTGCTTTGTATACTTTGTTATAACTTTTGCAATAGAAACAAAAGTGATCCTGTCTCCCCTTATTTTTGAGCATTCTTCTGCTTTCTACTGTACAATTTCCCCTGTATTCTGTTTTAAAAGGCAGAAGCTTCCTGATGTGTCAGAGGTGTAGAAGCTCTATGGAGATGGGGAGCGAATGTCACAAGGGGGAATTTATGACTGGTAATTTTGCACCCGTCTATAATATTCTATTAGACAGCTTGAAATACTCAAATGACTAAAATGGCTCAGCCAAATCCCATGTTGTGTATTTTCACAAACCTGTGCCTCTTTATACGTAAGTTTACATAATGGATAATATACTTTAAAGGAAATCTACCAATTGATGGGATTGTGCGATTTTGGCGCACACAATCGATTTTAGTGCATTGCGTTTCAATGCGACTCAAATGGGGGGGGGGGCATCAGACGATACCGACGGATTCGGACAACCACGGGATTCAACTTAAAAATTGTGTCCCAATCCATGCACTTACAATGCACCGGAGAATAAGAAACTCCGGCGGACCTGATCAGGGAAGCGACACATGCAGAATATGGACACACCAGATCTTCATGAATCGTGGCAAGGTTCATCCACGTCGACAGTCCGGATCGGGATCCGAGGGAGCAGGTAAGTAAATGTGCCCAACATTGACCCCAAGGGGCACATTGGCAATACTTACCCGAGTCCATTCGCGATCATCGGCGCCGTTCGCTGCAACATGATTCGTGTACCGGACGGGATTTTGAGGCATTTCTTCCTCCGTCCACCGGTGGCGCCTGCTGCGCTGAAAGTCCCATCGCGCCGGAATGCCCACCTCGGAGCAGTTGAAGGTACGCGCTCGCCCAAGCTAACACTTTTCTTCGGTTTTAAATGCGGCGGTTTTTCCCGAATCGCGGTTTTTCGTTCGCCACGCCCCCCGATTTCCTTTCCTCGCGCGCAGCCGCGCCGCGGCGCCACAATACGATCGCGTGCCGCCACAATCCGGGCAATTCAATGTACAATCGGCGCAATCGGAAATATTCGGGTAACACGTCGGGAAAAACCGAATCGGGCCTTGTAAGTGACCCCCATTGTGTTTGGAGGGTGTTTTAAACACTATTAGTCCACGAATGGGGCACTTTGGGGCACATTTACGGTACCCGTCCGAATGAGGTTCACCGAAAGTGCATTGTACGACCGGAATGCAACTTGCCGCATTCACTAGTTCATCACCTGATATCCTGCCTTGGCGCGTTCCCGGGCCATGGCCGACAGAGTTTTACTTTCTTCGTGTATTTAAGTGCTTGATCTGCTCACAATTTATTGTTAAATCCCGCGCTCATTTTCGCCTCAGTCAATTGTATGATTCCCCCTGATTTTTTGTCCGCATGAAAGCCGGCGCAGCCGGCGCTACAATCTGATCGCTGCATGACACCATCCCCATGATAAATACACCTGTCCAGAGGCACAATCCCGAAATGTTGGAAAATCGAACGAAAGTGTGGCCAGACCCTTAGTAATAAGCCCTCACTTGCTACTATTTGTCCCAATGTTGTCTACTACCGTAGCATTTTTGTTGGAGAGTGTTTACACTTGTGTCCCTAAAGGGTTCAATTCAATGTTCACGCATGTTGTGTTGGGAGGTATCACAAATGTTGTCACAACAAATGCATTTTATTATCTGTTGAAATCATAGTGCTTCTTTTATGCAACATTCCATTAAATGTTTCCAAAAGTTGTGTACCACCTGTACTAACACTTTATGTGGCCAGTAATCACACACTGGCTTTGGTAATGTATTTAGCCAGCCTATTATTCATTAACATCCATGGGATGCATTTACTAGGGTCGCCAAACGCACTGTGGACTGTTCACCTTTTTCAAGCGATTACACGCTTTACAGGTATTTAGCAAGTGTCCCTGTGCTTGGGAATTTTGGCACACAAGATCGACTTTGGAGCAGCTTCACTGATCCCATGCAAAACAATTCAGGGGGGGTGCCATCGGACTATCCGTTGATTCGGTCTGAGAGCGGATTTAACTTTCCAAATGTGTCGCAGCCAACGCCTTACATGCTCCATTCAAAATAATGTGAACCTCTATCGTACCTGATCGGGGAAGCACACTTGCATGATATCGCGCTCGCGATCTTAGTGATCTCGCAGCACCAGTGCATTACTCGTTGGACAAATGCCACTTTCAGTGAACCGGAACGTAAATGTGCCCCACTGTGTTGGGAAAATATTCACATTATGTATTTTTGTGTGGTTAGTTTCGGATTTACCAGCACATTGGGCACCTTTACGTACCCGTCCCTGTCCTACGAATCCTCACACTATCCTCATTCACAATATGGTGGCGCCCGAACTCCTTCATGTGTTCACTTCTCTGCTCCGATCCACCGGAGTTCTGCCCTTCTTTCTTTCCGGTGCTGTAAGTGCTTGGTATTGCGATAACACTTTTCATGTTCAATCCACACGTGTCCGACTCCACGGCCCGACCCCCAATTTGTGTCATGTTAAACTGCGCCAAAAATCCGATCGCACGTGCCGCAATCCCTTGCACGATCCGCGAAAATTCGGAAAACCTGACGGAAATGCATTTTTTTGCAGGCCTCTTTAGGTAAATAGCCCCATTGTGTTGGAGGGATTCCACACTATGGGTCACTTTACTTACAGGTCACTGGAAGTTTTTTCCCTGAAAGTGCATTGTCCGACACAATTTTAAAAATTAAATACCACAATCATCCTAATCCGTCCGACCGTCCGACCGCACTCCCCTAATATGTCCATGGAAGCCAGAACATCTACGCCACAACCGGGTTGCATCGCCACAATAACCAGCGCCACGCTAAGTAAATACCCGTGAAGCCGTTTTAAAGCCCAGCACCTTCCCAGTAGGAAATGCCCACACACAGCCCTCCTCCAGTAATGAAAGGCCCAATGCAGCCCCCTTCAGTAGGAAATGCCATGCAGCCTTGTTAGGATTGGGTACACAAAGACAGGGAGTGTGTGCCCTGAGCTTGCCCCAGCCCCTGTCCCTTCCTATGCCCCCCACGCTAAACCGTGGGGGCGACGAACTTTAAAGACTCGGAATACACTGGATTAGTGTGTAAGGTAATTCCACCAGACTGACCACACATAAAACAACAAAGAATAGTAACTAGCCGGAGTCACCACGGAGGGTACGTCAGTCAAATCAGTTAGCAAGAGTCAATGTCCAAACAACTAGAGCCGAGGTAACAACAGACAGATACGACATACAACCGAGTGCAGGCAAGCAGTTGAGAAAGCTTTCAAACACTGGCTCAGGTTACAAGTGAGCTGCAATTTATGCAGTCCCAGAACTCCCACCATCCAGACCTGAGAGTATCTGGACGCATCGGAATTAACCCCTAAACGGTGCAACAACAGGCACCAAGCAGAGGTACAAAAGTCTCACCCCTCCTAGACAGCGCGAGAATCTTACAGCCCGCTGCCAGACGAAGGTGGAGTTTAGCAACGGACACGCGCCGGGGTTCGTAAAACGCTGGCTGGCACCAACCCAAAGTCCCAGCTTCTTCCCGAACCTGACACCACTCCTTCATAATGAAATGCCCCATGAGCTCTTCCCCACTAAAATGTCCCCTGCAGCCTGTCCAGGTACTGGATTCACTAATGCATTCTCCCCCAGTAATAAAATGCCCAGTGTCCCCCCCCAGTAATGACATGCTCATGGCATCCTCCCAGTAAATGACATGCCTCATGCAGCCCTCCCCTAGTAATGATATGCCTCAGTAACCCCCCCCCCCGTAATGTCATGGCGCATGCATCCCTCCCCAATATGACATGCCTCATGCAACCCTCCCAAGTAATGACATCCTCATGCATGCAGCTCTCCCCCATAATGACATGCCTCATGCAGCCCTCCCCGAGTAATGACAGCCTCATCAGCCACCCGCAGTCAAGATGCCTCATGCTCCCACCCGCCGTAATGACATGCCTCATGCATCCCACCCCATAATGACAATGCCTCATGCAACCCTCCCCCAGTAATGACTTTCCTCAGCGAGCCCTCCCCCATTAATGACCATTCTCATGCAGCTCTCCCCAGTAATTAAATGCCCTGCTAACAGCCACACAAGTAATAACATGCCCTGCGCCACGCCCGCAGTTATTCCTCTTCTCCTTTTTTATCCACTTGTGCTGCTTCCTGGCGTCTTCTGTTAGTGTGCGTAGATGCGGTGTCTATATCCTGTCTGCACACTTTGAGGTCACCAAAACAAACTGCAGTGATTGGTATAAGGCAAGAGAGACAGAGATAGCGAGTATACTCGTCCCGATCTTGATGCTCTTCGAGTAGTTAAGGTACCTCCGAAACGGCTCGTTGCCTCGGACGATTATTTCCCCTGCTCGAGATCGAGCATTTAATTTAAAAAACACAGTGAATAAACAATGAAGAATAGAATAAAACATTGAAACACCAGTGAACACATGCACAGGATCATTAAGTGAAAAGACAGTGAAAACACAGTGAAGAATAGATTACAGATTGCGTCACATCTCTTACCTTGTCGAAGATAACGGCGAACGGCGCAGGGCATCAAGCCTCAGGGAGACTCAAGCATCACGGGGAGACAATCAACCTCAGGAGACATCAAGCAACACGGGGAGACAGTCGGGCAGCCACGGGGCAGACAATCGGGCAGCACGGGGGAGACATCGGGCAGCACGGGGTAGACATCGGTGCAGCAGGGAGACCATCCGGGCGAGCACTTGGAGACATCGTCAGCACGGGGAGACATCGGCAGCACTGGTAGACATCGGGCAGCACCGGGAGACTCATGGAAAAGAGGAGGGATCCCGGGACCAGCGTATCACCCCGACAAGTAAGACAGATGTGCCGAACATCTGTCATCTCTTCTTCACTGTGTTTTTTCACTGCGTTTTTCACTTCAATGATCTGTGTTCCACTGTTTTTATTCTATGCTTCAACTGTTCTTCAACATCTGTTAACTGTCTGGAGATAATAATGCGCGGAACGTGAAGAATAGATTGCAGAGTTTTGCATACATCTGCTAACTATCAGAAGACCATTCTTTTTCAATTCAATAACACATTTTATATTCCGAACCATGGTCCCTTTGATAATGCGCCGGTCTCCCTTGACTTCAATGGGCTCGTTATGCTAGACAGCCCTCGAGCAATCTGGAGTTTGTCTGGAATAACGAGCACCCGAGCATTTTAGAGTGCTCGCCATCTCTATAGAGACGCCTCTGCCCGCACTGCCAAAAAGACACACCAAGAGCCACAAGAGATAGGTGAGGAGAAGAGGACTCTGGGGTTAAGTGCCGCTGTTAAATATTAGGTTTCATATATATATATACTGTATATATTTGAGTATAAGCCGAGTAGGGATTTTTCAGCAAAAACTTTAACAAAGCTTATATTTGTGGGATCCTGTTTAAACCACTTGGTTGTTCCAAGATACAATCTGATTCATGGGGATCTGACTGAGATTTCAACCGATCACAAGCACAATGGTCCTGTTAACACAAGGGTCCTGTTAGCATAAAAATATGCTATATGTGACTGGCAGAAATAGCCGAACACATAATTGAGCTTATTACTGCAATCTGAATTATCCTCTATGACACTGCTTGACATGACTGAGCGTTGTACTCAGGTATTTTCGCCATTCCAATAGACAACGAAAGGAGTGTCAGGATGTCTACCACCCACCAAACTGATGTTATCTCCTATCCTCTGCAAAGGAATATTTGAGGAAAACTGAATTGCTTGATGCTGAGATCTTACTAGAAACAGCAATTTTAGTATATATTTAATTACAGTTTTTGTGTATAGCCCCCATACTGCATGACACACAAGATCACTTTAGATATATAATGGGGCAGATTTATCAAGTGCTGCGCTGAAGTCCGCCGAGGTCCACCAGAGTTCACGATCCGTTGCTGGGTGCAGGTAAGCGCGTGTCCAGCGCTGAAGTCCGCCGAGGTCGACCGGAGTTCACGATCCGTTGCTGGGTGCAGGTAAGCGCGTGTCCAGCGCTGAAGTCTTCCGAGGTCCACTGGAGTTCACGATCCGTTGCTGGGTGCAGGTAAGCGCGTGTTCAGCGACACTTTTTAAAAAAAATGTGGCGGTTTTTCAGAATCCGGCGTGTTTTTGTTTGGCCACGCCCCCGATTTCCATCGCGTGCATGCAGGCGCCGATGTGCCACAATTCGATCGCGTGCACAAAAAACCCGGGGCAATTCAGGGAAAATCGGAGCAAAATGGAAAAATTCGGGTAACCAGCCGTAAAAACGTAATTCGGGCCCTTAGTAAATGACCCCCAATGTGTCCAGGTAGATTTCAATTTTTCAGACATATCCCTATAAAGTCATGCTTCATTCCTCCTCCCATTAATATCTCTTAGCTCTGGGATCTGTTCTAGCTGTGCATATTAAATGCCACTAAATATAATGAGGTTTTAATGTTTCATAACTAAGATTCTTATTAAGAGGGTTGTGACCTTCTTTGCCTGGCTTGGGGTTTTTT